>JAWWEW010000165.1:9686056-9724594 GCA_035583185.1 Anabacerthia variegaticeps | reverse complement strand
CACAGCAATTCCCCCCTTGTCTTACCCTTACACCCAGTCTGAATGCCCCTTTATGATCCTTGTCTCTCATTCTCCTGCCATACACCCCTGTAAAGTGCCTGAGACCATCTTTTTAGCAACATCTTACTTAAATCTTGCAAGGCTGCAACTAAATTCTTCCACAGGCTAAGCAGTACCAGTTTGTTCCCCTGGCATCCCCGTTCCAGGGTCTGCACCTCCTGACCACCATAGTGGTTCTCCCTGGATTTGCTCGAGTTTATCAACATCCTGGGGACCCAAAACCAGATGTGGTAAGTCATATCTATTCATCCTCCACATCCACTAAATGGACAGACCCTCAAGGGACTTTACTAGTAACGTCTGGTGAAATGTAATGCCGGCAGTAACAACTAACTGCACTACTTGGATGCAATTATTCAGCTGGTTTTCCCAGTGCTCTGCTAGTTCACACATCCAGACTGTAATGCCCCAGCCTGGATCTAGGGATGCTGTACATGAGATCACAAGGATTGTTGCTTTTGCTAGAAACAGTCCAACCTTACCACTAGAATACACAAATCTGCAGGCCTTGCTGTCTGTGAAGAAGCACAGCCTAATATATACACCCCTTCTCTCATGCCAGCATATGATACAGAAGTGTGAAAAGGCAATAACATTCTGTAATGCCACCTCTTAGCCTTTTTTCCTGCAAACAGACACAACTTGAAAGTCAGCAGCCACATTAATTTCTCTTATCAATACTGAGCTTCAGAAACAGGCATAATAGTAATGATAACAAAGATTAACCATGCAAAGGATGATTGCTCAATGTCAGTATTATCCAAAGAGGTGGGGTAGGGGAGAAAGTCCTCAAGTCCTCAGTGCCTCATTCAGATGTGATGGTAATGCACATTCAGAGCCAAAAGCCCTTTCTTGTTCCAAAGGTCTATTAATGCAATACAAGGTTTTGCAAACATACTTTGCAGAAGGTCTTTTGCCTGTATTGCTGAATCATCTGCAGATTTCTGTGTGCTGTGTTATTCCTTGCTGCTGAAAGTACTCCTCAGACGCAGTCACAGAGTGTCATTATCAGACTACAAAGTTCTTACAGTAAACATTCCTGAATCGATTTAAAGTTAAATTAGATTTTTTTAAAGGCGTGATGGGAAGAGGCAGATGGAAACTGAACAGTTCAACTTACGTACTATATAAAGTCAGGCTTTCAGAAGCTTGGAGGAAGCTTGGGATTTGTTTTTTGGGGTTTTTTTTGTGCTGGGATTTAAAAGCAAAGACCCACAATACCCAGAGACAGAAGACCACCCTATTACTGATGAATTTAGCAAAAAAATTCAATGTGCATTTTACTGGCCAAGGAAGCAATGGATTGGATGTATTAGCTGAAACAGAAACAAATTCCTCAAATTGGGCTCATTGAAACAGTAATGAATTTCTAGGTGAAACCAACACAGCAAATTTGATTAAATAATTTAAGGGCTGCAAAGGTGTTGCATCAGACAGGATGCTGTAGTAACTAAGTTGGAAGTAAAATAAATACTCCAAACTCCACACGTCATATGGAAACAGGTTGTTGGCACAGAAAACGTATGTGCTCATGACATGGCTGTTCTTATATCTTATACAGTAAAATATTCCTCTGCACTCTTTAAAAGGGTGTTTTATAATGCCACCACAGCACTGATTTAAACCTCAGTCATAAATAACACTTGGTGAACTTTGTGAGATGGACCCTTTGCAAGTCTAGAACCCATAGCCAGAAGTACAGGAGAAATAATTTGCCCTTTTTTAATCCTTATTTGACATGCAGGTGAGGTCACTTCAGGGAAATGAAACCTGAGCTCTTTATTTTAATGTGGGGAAACAGGAGAAAGCTACTGCTTTATCACTTCAGAAACAGATCTGCTGACTTGCAGGAAGATTGCTCTGAAAATGAAAGCAAACAGTTGTTTGTGAGAAAAGCAATTCCCCATTTCCTGTGTTCTCAAAGTTCTGCACTCCATTGGATGATGATTGCTAGCACCAAAAAAATAAAAAAACTAAAAAAATTCCACAGCTGCCTTTCCACTAAATCTGTCCCACGAAGACTTTGCCTACAGAAACATCACCCACTCCAATGGCAGCTCGATCATTCTATATCACTTGATCTTCAAGATATTAACACTGAGAGCCCAAAGAAGGTTTGACCCACCTTCTTCTGCTTTCCTCATGTTAGGGAAACACAGACGTACACTGAGCATGGGCTACACTGAAGTCAGCATTTTCAAATGTGAAAGGTAACCTTTGATGACTTAAGTGCATGAAGTATATAATTCCTTTTTTAAATTTGTCTCAGCATGAAGAAAACGAGGCCTATTTTGGTCACTTGCTAAATTTGTAGATTTGGGAGCTTTACTATTTGCACTGTAATTTGGACACCATTCTCATTGGCTTGCATCTGCCAATGGTAAGAAAAATAACTTTTCATTCTCTTTCAGAAAGCTACCAAATACAACACCTTAAGAACAGATGGTTTGCTAACTGTATTTCTTCCATTTTCAATGGTTGTTCTCCAAAATACAGAAGTAGGATAGTTAATAATAAAGATCAAAGCCATCAGAAGAAGAAAGGGACTTTTATGCATTGATGGGCATGTACTGTACCAAAAAGCCACATTTTTCTTGGTAATTAGGCAGTTCAGAACAAAGCTTTGAGGAAAACAACAGCTCTGCTCTTCTGGAATAGCACAAGCCAACTGCAGCAAAATGTTCCTCGTGTCCTTTGTCAAAATCTTTCCCTGATAAAATTATTTAGCCAGCACCATTCCATTCCTGATTATCTCCAGGAGCTGATCCAAAAAATAATGTACCGGCTTTCTGCATAATCTCATCTCATCATCATCTATAAAAAACCCACACTCATTTAGCATGGTTTTATCAGTGCTATGCACAGGGAGGCCCTAGCAAAGAGGTGAGTGTAAACCAGAGAATTACTTCTGCACGGAGAGAGAATTCTGGGCTTTGGGGGTTACATTTCATATACTAGGGTTTAAAAAACTAAACAAGATTATATTGAAGTCATGGTATGTGGATAGTTTATTTGAAATTTAAAACAGTTGCAGAAAAAATTCAGTGATTCTAATATATTATGATATAAAAAATACAAAACCAGGTAAAATATTTAGAAAATGTGTCTTAAAAGAAGATAGAGGAACTCATTGGAATTTTAACAATACCACAGAACTACACAGATAAGACTAATCTTTTATAGAAGAAATGCTGATATACTGGTGCTTCAAACATTTATAATTAATCAAATTTGGGGGGTTTTAGAAAGCCTCTGGACAAGATGCCAAGACAAAAGCTTCACATGAGTTACCTGAGGCAGTGGAAAGTAAATAAAAAGCATTGAAGAGACTGAGGTAAAGGTGAACAGGATAAGCAACGAATGATGTTCATTCTTTCCAAACAACTCCTTCAACATTGTGATGTTGACCTTGAACTGCTTTGTTATTCTGCCAAAACAAAACAAACCTCTTATTTGAGGACTGATTGCTTTATAATTGTATTATCATTTAAGACTTTGATCCTTGTTCCTAACTTTTAGATAATAACTGTCCCAGATAAGAAATTAAAGTAATATTTCATTAATAAACAGATGCAGATCAGAGTACAATAAATTAATACAGGACTGTGCAACATTCCAAACTTTGCTATTTAATTAAATTTCTTGACAAAAGTCAACAAGTATTTTAATACAGGAAACAGACACTTTTCAAAGCGAGAAAGCTTTTGACAATATTCTCTACCAAGCACCTGAAGGAAACTCTGCTCTCCCAGGACAAAAGGGAAATACTTCTTGGAATTTAAGGAAGAAGACAAAGGACAGAAGTTACAGGGCTGCCTGTGCTGCAGAGATTACACTTCCACAGCTACTGAGGTGTTCAGCAGAGCCATGAAGAACCTGGAGAAGAGGGTCTGTACACATGACTGAAGATGAAATGGGAAAATCATATCTGAAGACAGCCAAGGCAGTTTATGAGGTACTGAGCACCTGAATGATAAAATGGCAGGTGAAATAGGCTGCTAAAAAATGCAAATCAATGCACATGGGGGGAAAAAAGAGAAGTGCAAACTACACTGGGCTGAATCAGAGCCCATCATTATGTTTTACCAGTCAGGAAAGAGATCCGAGTCATCTTGGATAGTTCTCTGGAAATAGCACTCAGTAGCAGCCAAAAAAGAAAAAAAATGTTAAGAATTAATAGGAAAGAGTTGAAAACATCATAAAATATTAGCCCAAATAGTCACATCTCAAAAAAAACCTCAAAACCTCCAAAATCCCCCAACATAAACACAAACGGTTCATAGAAGAAAGAATGGCCAGAAATTGCCAAGGGTCTCCAGGTAAAAAAGAAGAGAGCACTTCAACTTGAGAAAGGAACAGTTCTGCATAGAAACAGGTTAGAAAATGATGAACAGACTGGAGAGGGCAGCCTATTAATTATTTGCTCACAATTCCTCACAGTACATAAGGATGAGGGTGACAAAAGCAGTTATTAGGCAATAGTTCAAGTACAAAAGAAGCTCCTTCCCAACAGTATATAATTAAATAATTGAATTTGTTACCATGGGAAGGTTTAATAGACTTGAAGCACATAAATCAGTTCAAAACTGGATTAGATGCATTTAGAGGAGAGGTACAGTGGTAGTTCTGTACAGCCTCTGGATCTGGAGAGACCCAACTGGCAGATGGTCGAAACCAGTGAGGGCTAAAGAACATTTCTGCTTTTGGAGTAGCATGAACATGGTCCTCATGTGGGGTCAGATGAATGGCTGACATGCCCTGGATGTGTGGTGGACACAGCTTCAATTTCTGAAAGAAACTGATTGTGAGCAAGTGAACAAAGGAAAACTTCCCTTTTGCCCATCGTGAGTAATTAGCAGTGCTGAAGGAAGGGATGGACAGAACAACAGACGGAATAATGAGAGAAAAAGACTTTTTCTTGCATTTTCTAGTCAGTACAAACAGTACATGCTAAGACCACAGCCAGGCTTAAGAAGATCCTGCTGCCATAGGTCTGTACTGTGCTGGATTCCTAAGTAGCCTTCTAGAAGAAGTAAACATATCTCAGTCTGAAGAATGTCTGGCATCTCCCTGCTTTGTCACATTTTAGATTCTTGCATAGGAATAAACTTCAGATGTTTTCAAGAGGCTATTTGGGTGGCAGGTCACCGAAAGTATTTTCAGCTCTTTAAGATGCATCATACAAAAAGGAATTGGATTTTGCAGGAGAAAAGACACCCAGCACTTTTGAAACTTTGCAGTCTTACACATACATGCACACACTTGCTCACACATACACTAAATGGCATTCCCAATTTTATGGTTGTGCAAAGAAAATTCCATTTGATTGCAATACTATTCAGGAGAAGACAAAAGTGCCAAGCAGTACAGAATCGTCTTCCCCTTCTTCTTCCCCCAGAAGATCAAGGAGCTGAGACTGGCATGAAGGTTGACACACCTCTTGATTGCTGTTCTCCATCTTTTTTTCTTTGTTATAATGTACTTATTATAACAGAACGGCCCAGTGTGGAAGGGACATTGAAAGATCAACTGGCGCAGCCTCTCATGGGAAAGGGAACCTGGATGAAATTGTCGAGCATCCTGTCCAATTGGATCTTTAAAACCTCCAGCTATGGGGACCTACCACGTCCTTGGGGAGGCTGTTTCAGTGAATGACTGTTCTCACTGTAAAATATTTCTTTTTTATATTGAGATGAAACCTCTCCCTTTCACATATATTCAGCTTTCCAGTGCTGCCTACACTCCTGGTCCAAATGCCTCACATGTGGCTGAGTCAGAAAACATGCAGGAATAATCCCTGCTCAAATCAATGGTACAAACTGGGGGAAATGTCTTAAGATGCTCTTGCACTCCCACTGGTTTCCTCTCACAGCATCTGGAGCAGTAGGAATAAATCCAACTTTCTGGGATAGAGCCTGAAACTCACTCTTCTCTTTCTCTAATTAATATTTCTTCAGTTCAGTATAAACATCAGGGTTTAGTAAGCAGGGAAATGTAAAAAAAAAAATATATGATTAGTCTAAGGTACAATGGATGGCCTTCCCTCCTGAGATATTAAAATTTTGAAAAAGAAATTTGTAATATATATCAGCCACTTCACAACTCTAGAAGTTATTTCACACTGTATTGTTTTCCTTGTATACCTAGTAAATTGAATCTGTAAGAGAAATTGCACAATAAGGCTGCCTTAAAAAAAAGAGATAATATATATAACTATACTTTTTCATGCACTACTGCTAGTTTTTACATCATAGATGCACAAGATCAAGACAGACAAACTATATCTAATTCTTGTTGACCAAACTTTGTAAGCAACCTACTTTCTTTTCAACAAAGCATAACCAAAGCATCCATTCACTGCAGAAAAGCTTTGAGGAGACAAACTGTACATTTTGTTTGCCTCTAAACTTCCAAGGTTCCCTGTGCTGTTCTGATGAAATACTATTATGCCTTTAACCTTGGGGGGTTATATCTCATCCTCCCATTGTATGGCCTGCAGGACAGGACTAAGCAGGGAAAGCTTGCTAACACCAAACCCTGGGACACAGACAAGCACAGGAACATGGCAAACAATTCTTCCAACATCCAAAAGTCAGATTCTCAGCTCAGTATCTCTCCTCCCCTTGAAATTCTCGTGTTTGCACTTTTGCCTTAGGAATTGTGATTTCATATCCATTATGAAACTTTATCTCGTTTACTTGTCTTTATCAATTCAGTTAAACTGAACACCAGCTTTGCATTAGTCTTATTAGAGTTATTAGGGTTGATATAAGAAATCAAAACTTGATATGCCGAGGAAGTGATATTTTTTTCTTACAGACAACATAGATATTTGCTTCCACTTGTCAACTGAAAATGCTGTTTGCAGTCAAAGATTGATCAGTTTGGATATGGCTGGATATAGTTGCTAAACAAGTTGATGGAAGATTTCTTTCAAATATTTCTACCAAAACCAGTAACACCAAATTTTATGTTCTGTGCAGGAAAAGGATTCAGAGAAGAAAAAGAGTCAATTTAATTCTGTGCATCTTCTTCCATACAAGAGTTATTATAATACCTCATACCTTCAACAGATTGAGAGGTGTGAGAGTGTGTAAAGGCCATTTGTCTCCCAAAGTCTTGCTTGGTTGGTTTGTGGGGTTTGTTTGTTTGTTTTTGAATCAGGACCTTAATTTAGGCTCTCTGAACTGCATTCTAAAAGAACGTCTCCTCAGATGACTGCTACAGGGAAGCCCAGGGAGACAAACTTTGTTAGGACAAAATTAATCTTTTATATAAGCCCCTTTCCTGAAGTGATTTACTTCAGATTACTTTCTGAATAAATTGTCTGGGGCAGGGAAAGGAATAGAGACCTAAAGAGACATAGTTTCATTCCTTCTCTTAATTCTGAATTGTAATGGCTAAGAAATGAAATTCTTAAGAATTAAAATCTTAATTCTCTTTATTAGTCTTCTCCTCTACTCAAACCCCAGGCTGCAGACATTAGGAAACCATCTTCCCTGTAGTTTTGCTTTGCCTCACAGATCAAAAGAAAGAAGAAAGCTAGAACTTAGAACTAGAGTTACTAGATTTTCTATAAACACTTACTGTATGTTCCACTAATCTTTTTTTGCATCATTCCTTTATCTCCTCTTTATAATACCTAACAACTGACTACAAACAAGGAACAATTGCCAAGCTAGCTTAACAAACAAGACATATAATGTCTATATCTACGCAAAAGTAATTCCAATCTATCTAAAGATGAATGAATACCAATGGTACTGTTTGATCTGTGCAAATAAGACGATGTCAAATTGTGTTGAACACGTTTCTAAGGCATGTCAAGATTTTTTTTCCAACACAAAGTTTTTTGTTGTTGTTAATGTTTCTTAGTTAGAACAACGTTTATTTGATTTTCCATGGAGCTTAAAGATAATCTACAAATTAATTTTCTAAGTGTTCCCTCCAAGTGTTATGTTTTTAACCTTCTTGGAGAAAAAAAGAGTATATTTTTACAGAACAAAGAGGATAAAGTTACTAACTGAACATGCTGTTTTTGTTAAAAGAAATATTTAAATTTAAAGTCAGAGCTGCCTATGACTTTTTTCTGAAATTCTCATTATCCAGTTAACTCAAAAATTATTTTCTGAAGAAACAATGGAATCTAGAAAATAAACAAACATGGCAGCTACAATACTTTCCATAACAATTTATTTGCCAACCCGAGTGAACGGCACCACACTTTTCTATCATATGCATAAAAAAACCCCACTTTGATTCAAAATGGATGTTGGTTATGTTTTTATGTTTTTGAACTAAATTAAAGCAGAAGGCAAATTTCCATCACACAGCTTGTTTTAATTACAACCAGTACCTTAACTGAACATACTGCAGAGCTCCATGAATATTCAATGACAGAGTAACCAATTACACAGTATTAGTGCTGTTGGTATTAAAAGTTTCATTTTCTTCTTCCATTTTTGATACACAGTGGAGTAATGGAATTTTATTTCATTTAATCATCAGGTTCATACTCTCTTCATATTCTTAGGTCTGATTCTTTACTGAATAGTCTCATGTAATGACACATCTCTTACTATGTCCTACAAATATTTTGGGAAAGATGATTTTTTTTCATTTTGTTTGTTTTTCAAAAGACCTATTTAAGAACCTCAGAACATTCAAAATACTATTAACATCACTCTTCATCTTTATTTTTCAAATAAACACTTGCTAATAGGGCAAAGAGTTACCACTGTGAAGAAGAAATGCTCATTCCCCAAGGCACTTCAGTGAACTCGGCCACTGGATCTTTCTTCCTCACTTGAACTGCCTCTCAGATGTTGGCATTGTGTAATATTGCTTCAGGCTAGGTTCAAATTATTAAATTCACTATAGTAAAACTCCTTTTGTTATCTAATAGCAGCTGTCCCATCTTATGCACTTCTGAACTAAACCTCACTTTTTTGTCACATACCCAAACCACACTTCACTTTCAGTCACCAAGAACGCACAGTTACAGACTGAGTAACTTCCCTCCCTGAACATCCATCTAAGTGAAGCATTCAATTCAGATGAATGTGTTTGATAGTTATGGACAAATATATAGTTTTGGATATTACTGCGACAACTCAACAATGATTTTTATCTTCTAGAATCACTTTCTAGAATCACTTCAGTTTTCCACATCTTCTCATCTATAACTTTTATACTAATTTTTAATGAACAATTTAATTAAAATTGGTTTATAAAGCAGCATCTAATTTTAAAACTAGCAAATTGTTGACATATATATTAATCGACAACAAAAAAAATTGAGTGAAATGTGTTGCAAATTGTCAGGATAACAACTGACCTATGCAACTCTTGTATGTACAAGACTCCTTTAACTGCACTGGATGAGACTCACAAATGAGAAATTAGCCCAACTGTTTCAAATAACAGAAGTAAAATTTAAAATGCAACCAGAAAGCTTATTACCTATGAGAAGAATTTAAGGTCAGGAACTCTCCTGGTCAGCATAGTGCCCTGCAGCACAGGTGAAGACAGGATAATGAATACTCAGCAGTCTGATGGCTGGAATGCTGTAGGCAGCAGCTTCCTGTTCTTAAACAAAAGAAACAAATTTAATGTTATCTAGATAGAAAAGGGTTTTTTTTTGTTTGTTTGTTCAAGAAAAACAAACAACTCCTCCCATACAGATGATGGAGCAAAGAAAGAAAACAGGATGTTAACTCAGGTTAATTTCTTTCAAATAATCACAGAGCAACTAATCGTTGACTAACCAAAATAAAGTATGTAGTCAGTTTGCTTAAGAGTTCTTTAACAGGATCACTACCTCTCATTTTGTGACCATCATTTGAGATGCTGGGTTTCCCAATGTTGTTTAAAAACAGAAGGGAAAAAAAAAAGAAAAAAAAAAGAAGAACAAAAAAAATACTCCTGATCCATAAACCCAATATTTGCACACTCCAAGTAATCTAAACCTATGGCAGGTGGTTAAAAGGGTACCTTAAGACGCTGTTTCAAGTGAGCAGTGTCTGTGATGCAAAACTGCTGAAGTTTGGTCAGCCTTAGAGCTTGCCTACTAACCTTGCATATGCACAAAAAAAAGGGACAGAACTGGTGGAGGAACCGCTTCAGATGCAAGGAAATTTTCAAGGACCATATTTTTGAGCCTCAGTTGCCTTCTTGAAATGACCAGAAGGCAAAGAAGGGCCCTGTCTCTGGGTATTACTTATCCTCCCTGGCCGAGCTTCAAAACATCTGTTGCATAAGGACAGTCTAATTAGAATGGCTGCCTCTACCCGGCTGCCTGACATTTACTTGCCATGGGAAGGACCTGGCCACTAACAACATTCCCATGAACCTGAGTGACATGCCTGAAGAGCTGACTGAGTCTATAGCCTGTTCCCAAAGATTGCAGAAACCTCAGAACTTTTCCTTTTAGCCATTGCAGCCTCCATGGAAAAATCTGCAAAACAGAGGAGGGTCTGTGTTACAATCTATCAGTGCTCTGCACTGCCTTAGAAAGAAGACAAACATATGGACAGCCACCAACTATTAGAACTTGCTGTGAAATCACATGAGAGTTATCAGTCTGTTATCAGCTCTCATTATCTGTTTCACAGACATTTACAAAAATTTTCCAAAATAATATCAGTGCACAAAAAGACAGTTTTGTAACCTATTATCTCCCTACTATTAAGAAACAAGCTGTTTCTAAGCAGCTGAGCTATCAAAACCTGTTCTTCAGGTATTTTATTTTAATGATTTTGTATCTTATCTCACTGGTAACAAGCTCATTTGTCTCCTCATCTCCTGCCAATCTGGAGGGCAAATGGACAGCATTTGCTGGGCCTGTTTTTAAGTTTCACATGTGCCCTGTTGCCAGCTGGCAGATCAAACAGAATCCCTGGTAATTCCAGCTCACAGTGGAGCCTTTCCCCTTAGCAGCTCTAAGCTGGGTCTCTCCTCTTTCCATACCACTGATTTTCACTTGGAGGGACCTAATACTTTTTGCAATCCTCTCTTGCCAAATTCAACAAGTTGGACAAGTTCAAAGGGTACTGGAAGGGAATGAAGGGAGGGCAGGGAAGAAGGGGGAAGGATGGTTGGCTGACAACCAGAATAACAGCACAATTTCTATTCCAAGGAAAACAATACCAAAAATAGATTTTGGAAAGAATAAATGCATAGCTAACACTTAAAGAAGTCTAGTGGACAATATATAAATGTGTCTCTAATCGACAGCCATAGAACACTTTTTTCCTTGGAAAAAGCTTACGTAGCCATGTTGTCTGCTCAGTTCTCCCCCTTTTGCACTGCAATGAGCTGGTGTCCAGCTCCAACCAAAGCTGCTGCAGGGACTGGCAGGTATCAGGCACCTGGCATTCCCATGGCTGATGCAAGTTCAGACATACAGTGTCCAAAGCAGAGACTACATAAAGAGCTTTGAAACACAGAATAAACTGAAATAATAGTTGTGGGGAGGGTGCTGTAGACACAGTTCTAAGGACAATCAGGTTTCTGTGTTTCAAGTATTTGACAGTTTCATGAAAAATAAAAGCTACAGTTTCTAAGTCCCACACATCTCCTCTGTTGTCTTCTCTCTCTCCTCATTTAGGTTATTCATGTAACCACATATTCTCCACAGTAAAAGCTCCAATATTGTACAAGAAGCACAGCCGTACTGATTTTATAGGCACGCTATATGCTGCCACAGAAGCGTCTCCCAGCCTTGACATAAAAAGATAACTTTTGGAATTTTAAGAAGAGTTTAATAAACAAGTAACAATAAATATTTATAGCTGTAATGTTCAGACTTGCCTACTAAATCTGTTAAAAAAACCCCCAACAACCAAAAAACCAAACCCACAACCAGTGCTGTTGACATTTTTGTTTAAGAATAAGCCCATTTGAAAGGTGATTGTCCAGTTCTCCGTGCAGAACAGTGGAGAAGGAAAGTAAACAAGGAATCCCTGTAGAGGTTGAGAAAGACACATGCTTCCACACTCCTGGAAGTTTGTGCAGCTGCAAAACTACAAAACGTCCCATTTTTCAATGGTTAAAAACAAAATTAAAATATTACAATTAAATCCCAAAGATGTTCAGCATTCATTACAGAAAAATACTGTAAGGAGATTGCAAATACAAGCTAATAGAAACGAGAGGGGTGCAACTATCTATGTAACATTGCAACTCTTATTTGAGAAAACCTATAATCTGTGTATATGGCAGTAGTTTATTCGGATTTTTACCAAAATAAAACAGGCCAAATGTCCTTAGAAGTACTGGAGAATTTAAGTGTGCCCTCAAACTATACCACAGTGCCTCTAAGAATTACTTCAGCTGTATGTTTACCAGTACAAACACCCTTGAACAAGAGCATTAATCCATAGCTAACAAATGAAAGAAAAATTAAAAATATGTATTCCTACCACCGATACATTCTTGCTGTCAGACCTCGTAACTAGATTTCTAAGCATATGTTAAGGGAAACTCTTGAAATAACTATGGGACTGTTGTGGATCACCATAAACAAACTGACCAAGACCCTTGTTTTGCAGTTCGAGCCAAGCTCATTTCAGGATACTTCAAGCAAATTGGAATAGAGAGAACCAAACAGTTCTATTGCTTTCAAACAAGATTCCAATTTTCCCAAGCCTTTTCCCTAACATTCCTCAGTAGAAGAGTGAACAAGGCAGAGAAATGTCTGAAGAAATCATTCAATTCCATAACTACATTTAGAGTTGCCAAAATAACATGCCTTCCTCTGTTCGCAATGCTTTGTGAAGGAAGTTGAATTTCCTGCTCTCTTCCAGAAGCAACTGAATGTTCAAGGCTTTGAGCCCCAGAGAGACGCTAAGGATTCCATTAGCTACTTCTTTTCTTTTTCGTAGCAGGGTTCCCATAACTGGCTCAGGAACAAGGGCATTTCACAGTGACTATTGTAATGTTACTGGGAGGAAAGCTACACAGGACGGTGCACTCTGTATTCCTGTTTTCACACTTGATACCATGGGACTGAAGGAATTTAGAGAAAGGTCAACATTTTCAGCAGCTTGTCTTGCAGAGAAATGGGAACTTGGTGAAAATATTGAACTCTGTCACACAAGTCATGAAGAAGCAACTGGATTAAGCAGGAATCCAACTGTGCCATTTGACACAGATACTTTGGGATTTATACAATTAGGCCACATTTGGCTTACGTGTGACAGTGAAGAGCACCTGGAACTCTGGGGCAACTCTGCCCTCTAATCCACTGAGCATCTCTGTCACATTCTCAGTCCGACAACCTCCCTGTCCAGGAAAGGGCTGGTAATGCACTGTGGCAATTCGTACATCATTTTTGATATTTTTATTGCTATAGCAACTGAGTGTAGGCATTTAAACATAGCAACAGACTTTTTATAGCACTTTCTTGGATGTCAAAATGGCACGCTGTTTTATTTTCCAAGCAGATGCTCAGAAGATAAGTACACAGGATGATTGCACAGTACCCACCTTCAAAAGAAAGAACTTCACAATTTCTGATTCATACAAGTAGACAGATAAGTAAAAGGCATATTGTGAGTTTCAAGAACTTTGCTGTGAGTTTGAAGGACTTTGTTCTGAGAAAGTATATCGCTAACTACTACTTGAGAACAAGATTAGGTGACAAACTTGATGGATCTGTGCCCATTTTGTAAAAACTGTACAAGACATTTACCAGGTCCTGCTCTGAAGGGAAACATGTTCCATCAATTCTGACCTTTACCTGTTATGCAAAAGAAAAAGGGGAATTGTCTTCATATTAAGTGGAGCCAGATTCTCAAGAGGGACCAAAATCCACTGAGACAGAGCCTTAGTTCATGCACAAGGGCAAAGCTCTGCACATTCCAAACACAGGAACAGTGATTCATAAGTGAGAGTTTGGCCTGCTGTATGGTCTGTTCGTGATGAGAATCACAGAGTTACAAAGATTACTATGAATCATTAGGGCTGGAAGGCATCTCTGCAGATTGTCCAGTCCAACCTCCCTGCCAAGACAGAGCCACCTGGAGCAGAAGACACAGGAATGTGTTCAGGTAGGTTCAGAGGGAGACTTCACAACTTCCCTGGGCAACCTGTTCCAGAGCTCTGCCACTCTCAATGGAAAGAAGTTCTTCCTTGTGTTGAGGTGGAACTTCATGTGTTTTAGTTTATGGCCATTGCTCCTTGTCCTGACACTGGGCACCACTGAAAAGAGTCTGGCACCATCCTCTTGACATCCCTTTGAGATATTTATATGTATTAATGAGATCCCTCTTAGTCTTCTATCTCCAGATTAAACAGGTCCAGCTCCTGCAGTCTCTCCTCATCAGAGAGATCCTCCAGACCTCTAACCAGCTTTGTGGCCTCTGCTGGACCCTCTCCAGCAGCTCCTTGTCTTTCTTGTACTGAGGAGCCCAGAACTGGACACAGCATTCCAGATGTGGCTGAGTAAAGGGGGAAGGTCACCTCTCTTGACCTGCTGGACACATTCTTCCCAATGCACCCTGGGCTACTCTTGTATGGTAATTTTTCTCTGGGTCCTTTATGTTCTGTATCATTTCTACAAGTGATCAGTAAAAACACCACTTGGTATTTAATGTAATTCCTGTAATTATTAGACATTCAAGTACCAAATAGTAACAGGACGGATTTCTTGGGGGATCTTTAGGTATTATTCACCTTTCTGTTACAATTATATGTCAGCTTTGCATAAAATAAGGTCGCTGATGTCTGCCATTTTACCAAGAAAAACATTTCAAGTCTATTAAACAGGAAATGTCAAAGTCTTTTAAAAAAATTTAGTCCAAAAGAAAATGTCAGAGATTCTTATAAGAGTACAAAGTTGTTAATGTTCCAGTGACTCTGCTCCATTAGCACACAATATATGAGTTTTGGAAGGAACATTTTAATGCTGTGCTTTATGCAGGAGAGATTTCAAACAGATCCCAAAAGCTCAACACACAGATAAAAACTGAGTTTTACATGTTGAGGTTTTAGAATATATCCCACAAATTCTTTCTCCCTGTCCCTTACAGATATTTTCACTTAATTCATTGAGCAAACACAGAGCAGATTTTAAGTCTTCCTAATCTTGCCTCAAGTGCCTGAGCTGCTTGAGAATTCTGATACATCTGTGTGGTTTCCTACACTCTGCTCCACTGACTACTGCACTTACTAAAAACAGCTTTTAGAGCAATGCTGACAATTGTATCTATCAAAGAAGAGGAATGATAAGTTTGTTAACTGCAAGAGCCCCAGGGAGGTCAAGATGATGGGCACCACTATACTAGCATAAGGGATCTAGGCACAATATGTAGGTTTGCTTCCAAGAATTTTCTAGTCTGAGGTGATGTGCAGAATATCAGTTTGACTCAGCATCTCCTCCTGGGGAAATTCTGTCCTCCATTGCAACTGGGCCTCTCATTATTCCATGCTATTTTCATCAGCCCAGAGGTCAGTCACTTTCATTCACTATTTAAAAAGAAAAATACAGGACATTCAGTGGCTGAAATTGTGAGGCATGTGTGCATTTTTATACATTGCTAAATTATTTCCCTTCCTCTCCACAAGCTCTCCTTCCACTTATTTTTCTGTTGAGCACTTACAGCACTGTTCAGCACAACTTTGGACCTGTATATATGCACCTCCTTCTAAAATAGCCTTTACAGAGAAACTGGGGGAACATTTGAAAATGAAATAGTGGATTTTTCTTTTCCAAAATTGCAGAAAATTATCTCATTCTACAAATCTTATAATTTGCTAGTGCATCCCCACAAATCCAAAATAAGAGGGCTGAAAATAGACCCACTTCCACTCAGATTCTTCTACACTGCAGACTCGTCTTTCCTACTAAGCAACATAGTCTTTACCTTTGTGATATTCACTCAGAGCCTCATCTGGCACCACTGAATTCCATGGAAACTTTGCTGACAAATTCAAAAGCAAAGCCTTAGAGCCAAATTCCCCATGTATAACTTCAGCATTACAAAACACTCTGCAGAATTATATAAACAGCAATAATTTTACTCAGAAGGCAAGCCCCTATCCCAAAGCAATTGCTGTACTTGACCCAGCAGCACAGAATTTCTATCCTGTATCCCTTTCCACAATGCAAAACATTACAATGGGTAAGAAAATAGTGTGCAAGTCCTACATGAAATACTTTCCCCACCATCACTGTGTATTATATCAACTTTTCAACTCTTTTGCTCTTTGCAGAAATTGCAGTAACTAGCCCAGTGGACTCTATTTTATAGCCATGAGATTGCAGCTCTGTTTGGACAATCACCAAATGTATTTACATGTAAATTAGGGGACAACACTGACTCTAAAGTATATCACAACAGAATATGCTTTAGCATTAGTTGGGGAAAGAAGCTTTCAGGTTTCTGTACACACTTGACACACTTTAGGTGGCAGCTTTGCATGTATCTCTCCCTGTTCCTCCCATCCTCCCCACTCCCAGCAATCTGTGTCAGCATTAAAAATACATCATATTCTATGGGCCTTACTTTTCCAAACCCACAGATGACCATATCTACAGCACTAAAGGTCCTTGATCACTCGTGATACTTAAAGACTTCGTGTTTTGTACATTTTAAGGGCATGTGAAAGTTCTAGTAGGTGGTAAGCTATCGATTTCAGCTATTATATTGGCGGGCTGTGGTGATCACTGTTGTTTAAATGTTTCAGATATTTAATATATTTGGCAATTTCTAAGTAAAATGACACTTCTCAAATTATTTTTCAGGTTGTCAAATTAATGACAGGCATATTTAAATAAACTAGAGAAATATAAAGGAAAAAACAAACCTATTCCATCTATCTACTTCAGAGAATTAAATCCCGGGAAGCTTTTAGAGGTCAAGCTCTCCAACAATACCTAAGGCTCCAAGTCCTCTCGCTCAAATATCAAATCCCTTTCTCCTTTTCAGAATTCCTCGGAAATACTTTCCAGGGAGGGAAACTAATTATTTCAGAGCACTACCATAAGTCACAGTCTTAGTTCTCCACAACATACCACCACACATGTACATAAGCAGTAATTCATGTATTGAGTCACTAGTTTATAAGCTTACAGAGATCCATCACCCACTCAGATTTCCTTTCTGACAGTGATACTGAGATCCAAAACATCTCTTTGACCCACTTTTCAAAGGAAGCACAAGTAGAGAACGCATCACAAGGAAATTCTTCTGCTTAGTTTACAGGAAGGCAGCAAGTTAAGACAAAAAAGACATCTCTCTCTGCCCACAAATTCCCCAGATCCTTAAACAGCCCATAAGCCTTGAAACAGTAAGGATTTTCTTTCCCTTTCCACTCACAAGTCATTTGATGCTTCTTTTTCCTGGACTTGCACACTTCTCTAAGAACAGCAAAGAGATGAGGCAGAACTCCAGATCATACGCATATGAAAGGAGAAGCTCTCACACCAGTCTCTTCTCAGCACCAACTCCCTCCACCTCAGTTGCCATGCTTTGTCTTAGCCAGTTTTTCAAAAAGTTATTTGACACCATACTACCCTTAGAAGCTGTCAGGAAGCAGACTGATCCAAAGGAGGATGAAGAGGCTGGTGCTAAACATTGGAGCTATGAACCTGGCTGCTAGATAATACTGTTATGGTCCCAGATAAATAGAACTATAGTTATTAAAACTGATTCAGACATATAAAAAGATAGGAGGCAGGGAGGTGTACAGGTTTCATGTCCACAGACAACTTAGCACCTAATCCAGTGGGATGTAAAGCAGATGGATTTTTATGAGTCAAATACATTGCTAATTCTAGGTACTTACAGAGTGCCGATGTTAACACACAATTTTCACTCTGTACAAACAGGCAACACAATTGTAGTTTTTGAATTGTCATCAGAATATCTTTACCGAAGAGAAATTTACACATAGGCACTATACCATATATTAAAGTTACAAAATAAAAAAGAATTGCATGGAATAAGAACAATAGTTGCTGAAATGCTATAAGATACCATATATTAGAAACGTGTAATTGGTTCAGACTTGGAGGAGTTAGACACAGACAAAACGTGAGCAGCTTCTAAAATCCCATCTCAAGTTATACATCCTTGCACAAGTTGAAGGAGTGCATGAAACATCGCAAGTAAAGTAACACCTGCAAGACCAGCAAAATGGAACAAGGGCCTTTGGAGGCTATTAAATACAAGAATATTAAAAGAGTAATGAGCCTCTATTATTCAGCATTTAATAAACTGGACTGATTCTTAATTTCCACTGTTGGTTCTAATAAAATTAGGTTTCTATGGGTTGTTATCATTAGATTATTAAGGTCCAAGTTTGGTATAATTGTTGAGTTGGGACATAATTGTTGATTTAAAACACAAAGTCAGGTAGAATATGAACCTAAAAGTGCTGAGCTGTTCACTAGTGATAGCCACAAAAAATAAAAGGAAAACTATTACAAGTCTTGCAACAGAATCTGAAATGCTTTAACAAGTAAGATGCCTTTATCACATTCTCTTGAAGTTGGATGAAGTAAACTATCACTAAAGCATGCACACTTGCCATAGCAAATACAAATGCAGTAACTGTCAGCACTGCCCATGCTCAGAACTCTAAATTCACCCAAACTCTGCATAGCATAAACTAAATACTACTGTTGAATCACTCTGCAAGGATGGAAATTCAGTACTGATTGCAGAGAATTTTTCACCAGGTGAAGCCATGCCATACAGATTTAAAAAATCAACTCCCTAACACAAGTTGTTTAACAGGAACTTAAGTCTTCAATTTCAGCTATCATTTCCTTGCACTGACCTCATTCTTTCATGTTGTTTACATACTGCTGTCTTGAGGAAAAAAAGACCTTAACATACACATTAGTAAGCCAAAAATGTGCTTTAATTTGCCAAAAAAATAAAATGCACTTCATTGCAGGGTACTTACCAAATAGCAAAGATAAAACTGAAGACCGAAATATCAGAAGAAAATAATGAGATTTTCTATACTAAAGCAAGCATACTTTAACATATGAAGGTGGATTTGGTTTTTCTTTTTCTGTACAGCATTCCAATTAGTCACAACTTCACGGTCTTAATTTACATCTAATAGGATTAAACCCAAACACATACTGTATAGAGAAATAGCTCTGGAAATGCTTTTAAAAGATAAGTTCCAGACAAGTAGGTAATGCATCAACATGAACCACTCCGGCACTGGTAGAAGCATGTGAGAAAGAGAGTCATACAATTAAAAAGAAAAAAAAAAAAGAGAGAAATCTGTGACATAACTATTTCTCTACAGCATCTATTACTCCTAACTAAGACTCTCTACTGGTTAACAATACAGGCAACACGATCTGTGAATCAGGTTGCCTAGAATTACTATGTACCTTTATTAATCAAGTCTCAATGTAATTAGCACAGCCTTTTCTCTTTCATTCTTGCATAGTCCCCAACAGTACGTATGAAGAACAAACTATTGTCAGCTACACCCAGTTTTCCAGCAGCTAAAATCTGAGGTAGAATTTGAAGAGGGTGGGGGAGAAAAGGTGGAAAGAACCAGCTACTCGGTATCACAACAACAAGGTACTGTACCTTTAAGGAGGAAATATGGTTCCGTTCTGTTTCACGGCTGAAAAAGAGCTTTTTCTCGGTTATAGAGATGACTTACCTAAAACTTGACTTATTCCTCTTTTTCCCTCAGGCCAGCCTCTCTTGCACTCTGGGGAGCTTTTACCATTTAAGGTCAATGTTACATCTGGCTCTAGTAACTAAAGCTGAAGCAATTTTTAACTCAGAGATCCAACAGGCTGCCTAACATTAGAATGAGAGTTTAAATTTAAAGTAACTCTTCAGAAAGCCCTTCTTGCCTCAGAGAATTACAGAATTAAAGGCATAAGTGCTCCGAGTACAACACGATGCAGACATCCCATTAGCATTCTTCAAGTTCCGTGCATATAAGCTCTACTTACTCATTTCTGATTAAAACAGGCAAGTAGGAAGAACAGATGAAACAGTTTACATCATGTTATGTTAACCCTTAGAATTTTTTACTGACACAGATGCTACTGTTTTTCATTCTTCTCTCCCTCCCTCCCTCTTTGTTTGGTCAGAAGGAGTCTAAATTAGAGAGCAAATACAAGGCATGTGAACTTTTACAGAACGTTGGCTTCAGTCCAGGCATGGGCTCTGCTCTCCACTTGCAGAGTATGAATAATTCCTATTGAAGTCCACAGAAGTTGCCTGTATCCCATGGGAGAATGTAGCTACAAATGGAGCATGAAGAGGGAAAAGAAACCCAAACCATTTACCAAACTATATGCAGGTACCTGCAGAGCAATCATGTGCATGTGATTCAGAGCTCTCAGCTCTAAAACAGACATAGATATTGTTCCTGCCCTTTAGCCAAATCAGGCTATTTATTTATAACTATTACAATTACATCCATGAATCCCAGCTAAGAGTTCTGCTTATGGCAGGTGCTGTAAAGTTATTAAATATAAGCAAGCCAAACCCTGTCCAAAAACTCTTTCACAACTGAAGTAGAGACAATAGAGAAGAGAGTGGGAAATGTCAAAAATTGCAGCAGATTATGTAAAATTATTGGATAGTACGTTCGGAAGGTATATATTAAAACAGTTTTAGGAAAATGGAGCAAACCATGGCAGTAAATTAACTTCCTTTTGACAATGGCTAGTAAGAGCAGTGAGGCAGAAACAGATCCCACAGAGGAAACTAAGGATTTGGTGATTTGCCTTGGAAAGCACACTGCAGAGGGGAGTCACGCATGGCAACTTGAGGATGCTTGTAGGAGAAGTGGGCAAAGAGGAGCTGATGGCAACTTAGCATAGTCCTGTAACGTAAGGAAATAGGAGGCTGGGCACCTTCTCTGGGGCACACCAAGCTTCAGCTTGCATTAGGAAGTCTATTATTTGACATTTAAGATATTCTTAGTTCCCAAAATCAACATAGCAAAAAAAAGGTCCTGAAAAACTTCTCTAACACAGGCATTTAAGCTTGGCCCCAACATAATGGGAGGAGGTTTTTCAAATGCCATTTCAAGTTTTGATGTCCTTTGTCCACTTACAGCCCTTTGCACCATTACTGGCTCTCTGACAAGGCATTTTAACATACCTCCTTTCATCTTCTTGGATTACTATTTTATTACCCACAAACTCAAGTTCTGAAATAGACTTTTGTGACTCAGCATGCTTTCACTCTTCCCTCTAGTTATCTGCAGCTACAAAATTTTTACTTGCATTTGTAACTCATCGTTTTTCGGTTTTATTTTCTCAGAATATCTAGGCCACAAGTGTCAAATATTTCATTTGTCTACAACAGAAGTTGTGTTTCTGTTTAATCTGCATTCATCCCTTTCATAGCAACAACTGCTTTGAAACCAGTTCGGGCAAAACCAAGTCGTTTACGGCCTTTTAGTACTACTGTCCTCTGGGAAATAAAACTTCTTGCTTAACTTGCTTGTTCACTGTCCTAGCATCCTATAATCACTGCTGGCCAAATTTGGCCAAGTAATGGAGGTCTCAAAATATTTTCAAATTCCCATAAACTTAGTGAAACCAGTAGCTTGTAAAGCAGATTTAAGCTACTGCTCCTGCTATGGGAGAAGCCTATAGTGGCAGTTTTGGTTCTGTTTTGCTTGGCCCACCCACTTGCACCACACAAACACAACCCCTGCTGTTTCTGTAGCATTCAGGCGACACAGAGGGACCCTGGACAGAATCACAGGAAGGGGCAAACAATGCTCCCATCAAACTTCAGCTCTGGAAAGTGCTTGTGCATTCTCTCCTATAGCAGGCTCAATGCTTAGGCAGGTGCTTTGCCCAGAGATTTGTTTAACATGAAAGACCTCAGGCCAAACACAGATTTAGCTAAAATCTAACTTTTTGAATAAGGAAACATTAGCATCTAGAATGCAATTATTTTAGCTAGATTGTTAAAACTGTATAGAGAAGGCACAAAAACAGGTACCACTTGTTTGGGGTTTTTTTCAAGATCTGGTGATACCTGCTCCTTTTCAAATATTCTAATGCAGAAGGCTGGCCAACCCCCATAACAGCATTTATGTTGCCATTATTATGGCACTGTATTCCCTGGGCATAGCATAAAATCATTCCCTTATAAATATTCTGAAGTATTTCAGAGTAGCAAGATGTAGTTCTCTGGGGTTACACATGGCTTGGTGGAGGGACGTGCCCCTGTCCCCCACCAGTTGAATTCCCAGTTTCTTGGTTTTCACAGCTCTGTGACTTATGAAAGCAGCACTGCAGGACACAGCAATGTCAAGTTTCTTGAGTTGAGCTCCCTAAGATCAAAGGTTTTTACTTGTGCCTTTGAAGAGATAAACACAAGCACTAAAACCCTTGTCTTACTGAAATAATGAAGCTTTCTGGCTCTCTCTCAGGCTGAAGTTCAGGTAAGATTTCATACAGGGACTCCACTTTTGGGGCACAACCATTTGCAAGGGCAAATTTATCTGAGCAACAGCAGACAAGTAATCTTGCCACAGTCATTTTTTCTAGTTTTGGCTTAAATTGGGCAGATAAGAACTTTAACTCAAATGGCTTTTAGGGGTAGAAATAGTTGTAGGTTTTTTCATTTGAGCTTCTGAGAATTGCCAATTTTTTTGAGATCTATTACTTTTTTATTATTATTTTTGAAGGTGTTGTGTTTCAGTGCTTTAAATTCCATTGTTTTAAAATGTTGCTTTTTATCCTTTCTGCCCTTACATACTCACCATCCATAAGGACAAGTCACGATTACATGCTCTATTTTTTATTCAGTGACTAAAGTATAAAGATTATTCATCAGGCAGACGGAAAATTTGCAGCAGAAGTGATAATATTTGCACTTAAAACTGGAGTTCTATGACACAAGCATTCATATTTGATTTTAAAAACATCTCCAAAGTCTTTTTATCAGTTGAGACTTTTGTCCAACCACGTCTAGAATGCATCTGTGTCAGTGTCAGGTCCTCCTCACAAATAAAAATGAGCAGTAGGAATTTTGTTTATTGAATCACCTCCATTAGCCATTCTCACCATCTTACTTCCCAACTGCATGGAAAAACTACTTAACCAAGTTAAAATTTATGCCCAAGTTCTGCCCTTCCTTTTCTTGCACAGAATTTTTTTGCTAATTTAAATATTTAATCTGGCATCAGATTTGTGTTTTCTGTGAGCTTCTGGCTTGTATTTTGCTACCATTATAGTGCACACGAGTGAAATCACCTTATGTCACCTGCTGGCACCCATTATGCAAATCTCATTTATGTATGCAATTCTTATCTGCCAGCTTCAACCAGGCAGGAGGAGGAAAAAAAAAAGCAAAATAAGAGCAAGTCTGGTAAGTAAATACATGAAACAAAAAAATACAAGGCAAAACATGCAATGAAATTTCCAATTTCCCCATCAGACACTCATTTTGCTGAATAGTAAATCCTAAGTGAAACCCAGAATAATTGAGCTAAAATGGATGATATGACGTTGATATTCACTCTGCCAGTCAGCTGAGCAGCTATGCTGGATCATTTATGCAAAATGCAACAAAACTTTATGGCACTTTAATAACACTCATTCAGCAACTTTTCTAGATGAAGGCAGGAGATTTGCTTCCAATGTTCTACAGCAAAAGAGGAGCACTTCACATGAATCAGAAATTAAAAGAACATGCAACTGCACAACCTGAGGAACAAGGTAAGGAGATGTATGCTAGAGGCACTCACCCTAAAGAATACATCCACATGGACAACTGTGTAAATAAACTTTGCCTTGAGGTAAAAATGATCCTGTAAACTAGCCCATGTTACATGGAAGGATTTGAGACTGCAGGGAGAAGTACTCAAAGTGCCTCCAAAAACCACTGCGCATTAAGCCTTAATGAGTCTTTTTATTTATAAACCGAACATTTTTCTCAGTCTCAAAATAGCCAGATAATAATCTCTGTATGAGAACCAGAGTCCAAGAAACAAAATGTCAATCTGTTTTCTAGCACTCGTTGCCAGATAATCAATAAAATGGTCCAAACTGACAGTTTGGAAGGCCATGTCTTTCTGGACAAATCTTACACCAAGCATCTGCAGCAACTATTATATTTTCATTTCCCATATTCATGCCTTAATTTTTTTTCTTCTTCCTCCCTTTAAGAAAGCGGTTTTAAAAATGAAGTTCCAATAAAGCACCATATTAGGATGTTTATAATAGCTTAAAGGAAAGCAAAACAGTATCAGAAATTTACACCTTTGTGGGCAAGGAAGCTACTTGGTTTCCATGCCCTTAAAATCTAGCCCACCAAGAAGTTAAAAATATCAAATATTATTTAGCACACGTAGAGTCTTCCAAGGTCATGGATGCATTTCACTTACTCTAATTGACCATTTTCTGATGTTCACCTATAATTTCTGTTAATTGTAATTGAAACCTCAGCATGTGTGCAGGCAATGTGTATAATATATTGTTCCAGGATTGTCTTGTGTTCTACAGAAAAGCTGTTTGGGAGGACGATCCAATTAAAAAAAAAATGCAATGAGAGTTTTGGTATTTTTAGGGGAAAAGAAAAAAAAATGGAAAAGGTTTTCAATCAAAGAAAATATTCCAGAAGATTTGACACAGCCATGGCCACTTGGTGAGTAATTATCCACTGTCAGATCTCAGTCTGGTTTGATTTTGGGGGTGGAAGAGTGAGGAGTTCAAATGGGATCTACAATAGCAGGATTCCAGAAAAAGAGGAGGAATGGAGTTTTACAATACCTTCTCTGGGGATTTTTCAGAAAGCTGAGGAGCTTAAAAATCACTATGACTAAGTTCTATCTTACCTTGTCTGTGAGAATTTAGACCAAAATGAAGAATTAGGAGAAAAACAAATTCCAAAGGATGACAGGCTTCTCCTTCCACATGGATGTACATGCATATAATAGTATATATATATTATATACAGTAATCTGAAATACAAGTGAAGTAGACTCGTACTGCACACTAATCTAGGCCAAAATAGTAAAAGCTATACTTCCTGAATTCAATATTCATATTGAATTTGGACTTCCTATCATATTCCAGTCTTAAAAAAAAAGGGGGGAAATTAAAATACTGCAAGAAGATACTTTAATTCATAGAAAGAAAAGCATGGCTTTGCTTTTGCTCGGGAAAAGGATGCAAGACAGACATTTTTTAAGGATTTAAGCTGATATCCCCTTGTTGAATCAATCCTAAATTATAGTTCTTAATCACACGGGAAACTTGATACCAGCATATCCCCTCTCCATATTGGTCCAGAATTCTTGGGGACTCAATTAACAGCCCTTGGCTTCAAGAATTAGTTGCAGGGTGAAGAGTACATTTACCACATGGTAAAAATAAATTTATCAGGAAGCAATGTGGGAGGCTTTTATTAGGGACACTGTAAGTGATCTCCATTCCTACAGCAGAAAGGAAAAAGAAGTATAAATCATGACCAGAGACTGATTTTGGTTAATACCTGTTTTCAATGCTGCGAGTTTACTTTTTGTCATTTATTCTAAAGTTTCAATGCAGCCTGTGAAAAAAAATATAGATAAACTTATTCTACCTCTCCCAGGAGGATTTTAGAGACAAGCTTTAACATACATTTCTGTTGACTGCATGACTGCTGCTGCCAGAGTGTTGCAGGGTTCATCAGACGGCTTGTGTCTTAGTACTCCTCTTATAGAATTTTAAGGTAGTGCACCTGAAAAAGTAAAGAAAAAAGAGTCTCAATAGGAATGTCTGTAGATAAACCTGTCTGTCATTTCCTGTTGCAACACTGCAGTTTGCAGTTATTTGAGATATGACAGAATTGTGATCATTTGTGTTAGTGATTGGCTTCAAAATGTTGATTTTCATCCAGTATGGTTCAACTCTTTAAAAAAAAAAAAACCCCAACAAACAAACAAACAAAACCCAAAACCAAACAAAAACCAAAAACAAACAGAAAAAAAGGGCAAAATCTGTTATATAGGCTGAATATATGTAAGAACATTTTAGGAACATTTTAAAGAAGTCATTTCATGTTTTACAGAAAGGGGATTCAATTTGGGGATGCAACCATGACTTTTGCTTGTCTCTTTAGAATGATTTAATTTTTAAATTTTTTTAAAAGTCTCACTCAACACATTTTTACTGAGCACATATTAACAGTTTTGCAGTTTCAGAATTAATTGATTCTGCATATTCGGTACCACCATATGTACACAGCTAAATGTTTGTCTGCACTGAAGCATTGCAAGAAGAAAACTGGCATTAATAGAATCTATATTCTGCTTTTTCATAGCTTCACAAAGAAGCAGCTGTTGGGCAGAGCCTGGTGCTTCATTCTTTGCCCCCATTGAGAAGGATGCATGTCCAGTGAGAATATTCCCCTGATAGCCCTTAAATCACAGTGCATTTCTGTCATGCCTCCAGAATTGCCTAAAACACAGTTTTATGACTGTGCAAAGACATGCTGGTATTAACATGAGCCCCTAAAATTATATTTTCTCTGCCTGCTCCTTTCACGCTCCCCTTTTCATCCTTCCCTCTGATCTAGATTGTATCCTTTTCATCTCAAATCCAAAACCTGATACCTCCCCTCTACATTTGTTCCTGTACTTCAGTCTGATCATATTTTCCTGGTGGGTGTTTATTAATGAGAAACCACTGACCTATTTTTCTGTATGTTCTCTTCCCTAAGATTCTCTTCAAGGTGAATGTCCTAGTTCTAAAAGACATCAGTGGTTTTGTTCCAAAATGCTAGCAAAATCAGGTTTGTTTGCTTTTTTTTTAATTACGAGGAGTATTTTCTATTTGCCATACACATATTCACAGAATTATAAAAAATAAATGTTTATCTATTCTTTGAAAAGAAATGTTAAGCCTAACAGTGGTCTTGTATAAAGAAATTCAGCAACAAAAAGATCTGATGAGCAGATACCCTAACCTATATGTATATATTCATATAAAAATTATTGTCACCTTGTGATATACTGAACTTTCACAAAACAAGAGGCTGACTTGCTTTCACTAGGAAATGCATATTTTGAGTTGAATCATATCATACTGTAATAAGGCAACAAAACACTCATCAGTGCTTTTTTTGAATCACCAGAGCAAGTGATTCTGCTTTTTGAGATAGTGTTTGCTTTACACAAAACACAGAATCTTCACTCACAACAGCTTCAGGCCTTTCTTTCACCTATCATTGCATAACAGAAGAAAAAAATCCAAGACAAAACCACAACAATTCTTATATTATTTAGAGATTTGAGAATCCAGTAACTTAGATGAGATACGGTGACCCCGGGGTTAAGAGGGTTTAACTAAATGTTAAGCATGTTAATTAACCTGAATCCAGCCATTTCAGCTCAGAATATGGGCAGAAAAGTATGAATATGTTTAAAACTTATCCTGTAATTATGAATTTTTATGGTCTTTTATATCACAGGATGCTTTATAGCTCACAGACAATACTTATTTTCTTCTTTATAATATAGTTTGTTCTCCTTATATCTATTAAAGCTTTGTCCTGTTTCAAGGTGAGGGACAGCAGAAAGTAGTCCTGTGTGCCTCTTTCTACCTGTCTTACCTGAATGGTCCAAGCATTAAGGGGGAAAAGGATTTACACATTCTGTACTTCATGCTCAGAAGAGTGAAGCTCCAGAAATGATCCAGGACCATTCTGATGCTGCCATTGTAGTACAGTTCAGCAAAAGAAATGGTCAGTCTGATATAAAACTGTGTTGCACCTGGAGGGTCATGGTGTCATGCTCTGAAGTGGATGCTGTAGCATAGGGTATTACATATGAACAGGCGCCCAGTTCTCCTGCCAGTCCCACAATGGCAGTGAGCTCATGCTATCCCTGCCTCCCTCCAGCAGGGTTGGAACACCGTGGAAACAGCTGTTCTATTTTTATAATAGAGATCTAACAGGGCAGGTTGAAAGCCACTCCATTTTTTACCTCCTATCCCACAGATGTTCATGAGAACATCTGGACTTTTACCAGAAGGATGAGAAGGGCTGGCACTGCTTGGCTTCTGAAGCCCCTTCGTCCACCCTGAATGGGACTCACCCCAAAGCACGTGCTCAGATCCCCTCAACAGTGCACCATAAAGAATGTAAACACAGCAGGGACAAAAGCGTGCTCCAATTCTCCACACTGTGATGGAGATGACAGTGAGGTAAATATTCCCAAATTAATGTTTTCCCTAGAACAAGCTGCATAGCTTTTACCAGGGGAAGGAGGGACAATATTCACTATTGCTTCATCATTCTCTCTCGACTGACATAATTAGTTGCATTTGTAGAGGATTGCTTCAGTTAGGAAAAATGACTGTAGCATTCCTTTTTCCTAGAAATGCTCCCACTGTTTCTGGAGATAATCACATAACTTCACAGTGTTTAAGGTCCTGTTTCTATTTCCCAGAAAACCCATGTATTTCTCCCAGCTGCCTGCATCCTTTTCAAAATCAACTCGCTAATCGCAGCTTATGACATCTTGTTTCTGCTTTCCCTTCCCTTTGAAGTCTGGCTAAGGTACAATGTAATTAATTCAGTTACCTGTTCTTTGTGGGAAGAGCTGGAGAACAGAGGAACAAACCAAGAAGAGGTATCAGCTGTAAAGTAGCCAATTCACAAAGAAAGTGCTGAGGTGCACCACATTATGAGAGAGGCAAATTATACAGCTGTAGAATTACGGCATTCTGGGTAGCCTGAGGCTGAAATACAAGTCACCATTTTTTGAGCTGTTACTCCAGACTATGCAAATGCACTTGTAGCTTCACTTACTTGACATACTTCTTCCCCTCACCTTAATTCTAAGTTAAGATGACATTTGTCTTTTGAAACAATACAGAGTTTGAAAAATAGTTATTTCCTCAGGGAGAATACTCTTGACAATCTTCATTTCTCTTCCTGCACTGAAACCTGTATTTCTTTGAAGAAGTTTTATTAATAGTAGGAAGTATTTAACTGCATAGGATAAAGGAACTTGCTTAAGACAGCAAGAAAATTATTTTCATTGGTTGATTCCCCAATCTAAGTGCAATAAAATAACTCTCACTCTTGTCCTCATCCTCAGAACCCACTTGGTGGTCTTTCACATCAGAATCAGTTACGCCAATACCAGTTATGCCACAACCCAAAAGGTTCTGAACTGCAGTCTTTTTAAAATTGCTGTAACAGTATTATGACATGGTCTTGGTACCACAATCACAATCCTTTTTTGTTGTTGCTGTTAATTAACATTCATTAAAATATTCAAGCAATACAATCTACATTTATGCAGCTACAGGCTGCAATTTGCATGTAGTTATTTCTATGTCATTAAAAAGGTTCATAAAATACTTCTTACACTCAGTTACAAGTGTGAAATACCACCTACCAAAGGCATCTACCTAAAAATATGTTTCTCTGTAAAAGTCTATACAATTAAAAGTAACCCATAAAAAAGTAGAATATTTTCAGACAGGCCCAAAACAAAAAACAGAGAATAAAGAAAGCCCCCAGACCCTTTGTTTACCTGATTCACAAACAGAAATCCAACTCCTCAAGCTCTGATCACATCAAAAGCTATTGGATATTGGATATTGGATATTCGTATTTGTTCTACTTTCTTTGCCAAAGAAAAAAGGAATGCTGTTCCCAGCAAATATGTTATTCCCAATTGATTCAAACTTGTTTCTATTTAGATGACATTTTGGAACCCAAAATATTTAAAAAAAACCCTTTAACTCAGTAATCTCTTTTCACACACAGTTTCTTATAGTGGCTCAGTTTACATCCAACTGAAACAAAGCTCTGAAAACCTTCAGTAAAAAGCAAACAATGGGGAAAGAGCAGCATGAATTGGGAACAATTCAGTCAACAGGACAATAAAGTACACACAGCTACTTCAGCTACAGTAGAGAATATGCACAATTATTTGATATTAGGCAATTACACACATAAAAAGCTAAGACATAAAATCTCACATTAACAGCTTCCCATCTTAAAAAAAATAAAAATCAAATATTAATTGAGCATGTACAAACACCATACAATTTTACAAGCTACAGAAATCAGTAAATATATATAGCTAAGTCAATGCTCAATCTAACTCCATGCTTTTCCTTTGGTAAGGATGCCTTAGCTAGAACTAGATATTGCTATATAAATAGAGTCAAAAACTACACTAGACTTCTATTGCACCTTCAGCAGAATTTGATCAGCTTGAATTTCATAGGGACTCATTCAAATCTGGAACAAGAAAAAAAATCTTTTGTGTTCTGAAATGAAAATCAAAATACCCAGTTACCACTCTATTAATAGGTAACACAATAAACCAGGAGGGACTGGAATTCAGCCCCTGCCTGGGCCCTGCTCTTCTGCAGTGACACATTGTCATCTTAGATTTGGAAGGGAAGGAAAAGGCTGACATAAGAACCAGCACCACCTGAAAAAAGACCCCTTCCTAAACACACTTGGCAGCTTTGTCCCCATCAAAACTGGAGTACAGCAATACCTGGAGAACATTCCTCTCAAATCCAAATCTGGCAGCTAGCTAATTGGAGCAGAGTGACATGATTTGAATTTTAGATATCACCATGATATGAATTTTAGATATCAAATTCTATCAAATTTCCTTTGGTCTGTGGCAATAAGCCTTCTCACCAACAGGAATCTAATTATACTGAAGTGTAACTGTTCTTGCATCATGGATTGAAAAAAAGGTAATAAAATAATGACAAGCAAAAAAGACTGCTTAGAAAGTATTTTTTAGGCTTCTCTGTTACATTTTTTACCACAAACCATATGTACACATGGAAATTAAGTGGAAATCAATGGAGCAGATGTAATGCTTTGTGTTAGGTGTATATATGTATATTAAGAGTTCATACCACAGTATCACTATGACATTTGCTGTATCTATAGAACAAGGTGTTTTTTTCTGCTAGTACAGTATATATTCACCAAGCTAGGAAAAAAGGAAAAGGCTGAAATGTCTCTTCTGTTCTGACTAAAAAAATAAAATATTAAGCATGTTGGTTAGAGTTAGAAAGAGCCGCTACTATTATCCTTCTCAGGGATGGCATTTTGGAGTCTTCCTTAAGAAAAGAGAAAATAAAAAAGGAGATGAAGTCTCTTGGGAAGAAGTCATGAGTCATGACTAAGTCCACAGAAACAAAGAAGAGACTAGCATAATCTTCACAACACTGGGAAAAGGAAAACAATACAAAACAGACAAGGTGAGGAGCAAAAATCTAATCAGGATAAACTGTTGGATGAACTTCATGGTATAGAAGAGAAAAATTATGACAGAGTTTCATGAACATCTTTCATCCCCCAGACTGATGAGACAAGACATAGACAAAGGAAGGTTTTGTTGTTGTTTTAGAAATTGGTTATTTTTCATGCCATTAAAATAAATCTTCGTGTTGTTTTAAGACTGCCTGAAAACTATAGTTTCTTGCATTGCTTCTGTCATTTTTGGAAGAGTTGAACTGTAGCCTTTAGACAACATATCTATGGAGTAATGTGAGGAATCTGTTAGTTAGTTACTTGCTCTCCAACAAGACAGAAAACCAAACATGTAGGATATTTCCAAAACAGCTGGGATTTAGATTCCTACTACTGTGCAGCAGCAGCAGAGGAAAAAATGCCAGAGACAAAGGAAGAAAGTGTGTCAGTGCATACTAAAATCCTTGGAAGCCACTGCCTGTGGGCTCAGGAGTCCAACAGAAGCCTGAACAAGAAGAGGATAATCACATTTGTGAAACAGTTTGAGAGTAGATCATATGTTTAAAGCCTTATAAGCATTAAGCTGTGAGGCACCTTGTCCAAGTATCTACAGTTCGCTGAAACATACAGTGAATTCCAGTTCATTTCTCAGGCCAAGAATGAAAAAAAGACATAAGTACCAGCATGATTAAAACCAAACTGTGCTGGCACTATAGAACATCAAAATGTTTCACTTACCAGATCAGTGCCACATAAACAAGAAAATGTCATAAAAATAAAAGCACTATTAGAAAAGTTCCAGGATTTCTTCAAATAAAGCTTAGGATTATTTACCTTCTACGAGTGACTTAACACTTACTTGACATTTTACTATCCACTTTTTTAACACTTCAGTCAGAAATCTAAAGATGCCTTTGGACAAAATACAGTTCTGTATCAGGTGCAGTTACCTTGTGTTCCTTCTTAGTATAGTAAAATTGCCTTGCCTTTTGTGTACAACTTAATTTGCTTGTACATTCTGGTAGCACATGTTATCACTGGCAGATTTGGTTATATAATGGCTGACTGGGACTCTAGTCTCCTGCAGAGAAATAAATGGTAAGAATTTACTTAGACTTTTCATGTTCTGTCCCTCTACTTTTCTAGATCAATCTATAATCCACTTGATTTCATATGCTCTGCTCTTGAGAGGAATTCTAATATTTTGTCAGGAACACTGTTTTTATAAATTAATTAAGATGAGGTGCAATAAGTACCTTTTTAACAAAAATAATTTTTGCTAAACAACTTCTTAAAAGTGAGTGCATCAAATCCTCAGCAAAACTTAATTGGAACCAAACAGGAAACTCAGAGCTGTCACCCATGCTGTCACTAAGGGCTAATAAGATGTTACTTCTTAGCCAAACCACAGGAACTTTAGAACAATTCCAGTGACTGTTAGAAGGATTTAACTCTTGCAGGGCAGAGGAACAGGGATGGGGAAGAAGGGTTGTTTGTATATCCATGAGAGAATGAAGATATCGCATCGCAAAGGAGGACGGTTAAGCAGATGTTGCTCCCAGGAAAGGACCTGAAGCAATTTGAAATCCTGACCACAAGTTAACCTGTTTACCAAACAGGATTATGGAATGTTTCACTGATGAAACATTTAAGGAAAGGGATAAAAATCCCCTCAGCACCCCAAAAAGCCTTTAGCAATATGGGAACTAATTATAAGTCAGGAGAAATCTAAAATCACTGAAATCAGACCCAAATGTGTAGCCAGCCCCTAAACCAAGCTACTGAAAGACAGTTCAACATTTTCTATCCTGAAGATACATTCAAAGATGATTAAAGAAAGCCACACATGTTCTACACTCAAATAATCTATATATGCAATTTAAGAAAGGGAAGGAAGAAATAAACTGAAGATGCTCTTTTTAAAGCCTATTAGCTTTTGAACCCAGGTGCAGTCTTATCTGGGATAACTGCATATTTATCCTGCAGGAGGGACTTTATTCTTTTCCCTACAAACTCAAAGCTGCTAATTGACTTTTTAAAATGTCCTCTTCTGAACCTGTCCAGTCCTAATGCTCCAGACCAAATAGGGCTAAGCCAGCTTTAAGTGAGATAATGAAGATGGTCTGGGCATTGCAATAATGGTTTTATAAATTCTTGCAAGGTAAGTCATCTGAATAAAGAGTCTGAATTATTCTAGTTCAATTTAGTCCTTGTATAATCCTATATTAGCCTATAACAGTGAGATTTGGTTGAACAGTATGCCAAGTTGATCTGAGCATGTTGATTTTTACAAGTACAAACACAGAAATTAAATGAAAATATCTGTCTCAAATTTAATTCCTTACCTTGCTGATGTCTCTCTTGTTTCTTTCACCTAAGATGGATTCTTCACATACAGAGTAATTTGTCTATTCATGTCAAGAAGAGGAGACAATGCCACACTTCAGAACTATTAAACAGCATTTTTGAATGGCATGAGAAATGCTCAAATGGGAAAACTTTGAAAAATGTTGTCATCCTCTGTACAAGCAAGAGTATAGCATCTGCATTTGTCTTCTATATAACTCAGGCAACAATATCCTGGCAACCACATTTCAGTGGAACAAATCCAGGTAATTATAATTGCTAGATCTAACAAGCATCTCTTTTTATCATCCCACTTGATAGGCCAGACTTACTCATTTGGGAAAAGATGGTCAAAAATCTGCTACATACAGCTAAGGAAGATGTTATCTGTCTCTGAGCTCCAGAGCTTTTATTTTTGTTTGCCAGTGTCCATTTAGCTGTCTCTTTCACAGCCCTATCTTGCTGAGAACTTCAAAAATGAATTTTAGTGATTTGTATGTCATACTTTACAGACATATGCATAGTTTGGTGGATTTCACTACTACATCACTAATATCCCTGTCAAGCTTTGTATTTCCTGTATAAAGGCTAACAGGACTGAACTCCCTGCACTGATAAACCACTTGACACGTTACTGTCCTGATCATGTCCACTTAATCAAGCCTTCTGCTGGTTTCCTAATATACCATTAGTCAAAACCTTGGCTTCCACACCTGTGCAACTGCACAGCTTAACCCCCCTGCAGAAGCCACACTTCTACTAAATCAAGACTATAAAGCATGAGTTCAATAATAAAGAGATTTTGGATTACCTTTATTTCAATGGTCTTGTGAGCAACTGCTCTGGCCTGTATCCTGACCTCTGGATGCCTCAGCAGTCACACCAGTCCTCTGAAAAATAAAATTAAATGGGATGCTACTCTGCAGCAAAGGACAGATCATACAACAGACAAAACAACAAGTCAAAACAAAATTCAAACTCATTGTGGTAAAAAGTGACCTTGCTTTTTTCTTTTTAAATGCATAAATTTAACTGTAAAAAGCCATAAAAATAACTGTAGGTATTCATTTTATCTACATATCTACTTTCAAACTCATTATCTCTAAGATTCAATTCTTAGCCTTAGATACCATATGATGACCTCAGTGTCCAAGAAGAAGCACTAGAAGAGATGTTAAGAAACAGGCCACCTGGTGACAGGCACAACAGAGCTGGTAACCTGCATTAATGATCTATGTTTCCTTGCACAGGCTGCCAGCTGAGGGAGCACAAAGGCTCCGGGACCCAGACTCTGCTTACAGGTGGGGGAAGCCACAAAGGCTTCACAGCTGGCCAAGGAGCAAAGGCTGTGACACATCCCACCTACAGGAGGTCACACTGGCCAGCAGCTGCCAGCAGGCACAAAGGTGACAAGGGAAAGCTCTGCCCTGCTTACAGTGTGGGCTGGGGGTCATGAGAGCTCCATTTTCTCCTTGGGTGCAGAGATGGGGACTGTCACCTTCCCTACAGGGTTGCCCCTCTCTCTGGGCAGCCAAAAGAGCCCCATGGCAAAAGGCCAACGACAGCAAAGCAAAGACCCAGCCCTGCTTACAGGGACGTGGCCCAGCCCAAAGCCAGCCAGGGCACCCTGAAGGTGCCCAGTGCACTTTAATGTGTGTTCCTGCCCCAGGGATACCAGGGAGGGCCCTTTGCCCAGAGGGCCTATCCTGTGCTCCCTCTTGAGCTTGAAGCTGCTGCTCTCCTTCCTCACTCTTGCTTTGATGTCCCCCATGCCTGTCTCTGCTTTGTTCTCAGACAACTTCTGCCAAGGCAGGAGAACACAGTTCAGCCTGAGAAGCTCCAGCTACTTCAACTGAAGGAAACTAGGACCCAGACGGAGCTCCCTAAGCCACCACCTGCCCTATCGCAGGATCTCCACATCTCCACACAACCCTCCCAACTTCAGCTTGTCTCACCTCAGTATCTTCCCAGGCCAGCACTGCTGTCCCACGTGATGCCTCTGCTCTCTTCTCCAACAGCTTCTGCCAAGAAAGGAGGGCACAGTTGGGCCTGAGAAATACCAGCTCCTCCATATGAAGGAAATGGGGACCCTGCAACACAGAGGGAGATCTCCAGGTCACCACCTGCAGAATGCCCAACCTCCACAAGACCTGCCAAGCTTCACTTTGTCTCACCACAGCAGTGCATGGCACGGTCCCGTCGGGTGCTGAGAGCGGGGCCCTCTGGGCAAAGGAAGCTGGGCATGCAAAGCAGTGGCCAAAGAGCCTGCACCCCTGCTTACAGGGGGCTCCAGCCACTGCCTGGACAGCAAAGTGCCCGGGACTCCAGGACACTGGGCCCCACTTACAGGGTGGCCCTGGGCCCAAAGGCTCCTTCTCTCCAGCTCGGGAGCACTTATGGACTCTGTGGACGAGCCTGTCCACCCAGTTATTCTCTTTTTCTTTTCAAAATTTGCCTAGCATTTTACCTTGCCAAGAAAGCAAAAATATTTTCCTGTTTGACTATATGCTCAGTCACTATCAGTCCACATTCTACTGCCCAGTTACTGTGCTGAAACTAAAGATATGAGACCAGGAAAGCCTGACAGCAATTTTCACACTTACAGCAGAAGAGGAGAACACACACATAGACAACATCTCCTGCTGTCCAAGTGGACAAAACACAGCATGTCAACAGAAAAATACATTGTTATCAGCTTCTGTACAGAGGGTGCCCTCCCAGCATTTGGAAAGGACAAGAATATTTTCATCATGAGTCATGTAGTAGAGCAGCTTTTGCTACAGATTCAGAACAAATAGCTCACACCATTTCATCTCTGTAAATACAAGGTCTGCTTGAAATGGCTGAGATGTCTCATTTAAAGAGACTACAGTGGCCTAGCAAAAAGGAACAAATGGAAGTTGAAGGATTCTTTTTATACTTTTATAGGGCGACTTTCAATCTAGCTTTTAAAATACCTTAATATTTTATTCTTTTCAATAGCTTTCATTTATTGGCCTCACTTCTTTACAGTCACTCTAGTGTTTTGAAAGTTTCTGTCAGTTGTTCTGCAGCATAAAAGCAATTCATGACATGGAAAATGAACAGCACCAATCTGAGAACAAACAGGCTGCAGCCACTCAGCACACATATAGATCAAATAATAATAATTAAAAAAAAAAAAAAGAGTAGCAGGACATTTGCAAAAGACCAGTGGAGAAGATGGGTCCAGAGGAGGCCACAAAGATGATCAGAGGCCTGGAGCACCTCTCCTAGGAAGACAGGATGAGAGAGTTTGGGCTGTTCAGCCTGGAGAAGAGAAAGCTCTAGGAGACCTTGTACCACCTTCCAGTACTTAAAGGGGACACAAGAAAGCTGGAGAGGGACTTTTTACAGGGGGGAATGGCCTTAAGCTGAAGGAGGGTAGGTTTAGGTTAGCTATTAGAAAGAAATGTTTTACTATAAGGTTGACGAGGCAGTGCAGCAGGTTGCCCATAGAGGTTGTGGACTCCCCATCCCCGGTGCTCAAGGCCAGGATGGATGGGGATTTGTGTTACATAGTCTAGTGGAAGGTGTCCCTTCTCGTGGCAGGGAGGTCAGAACTGGATGATCTTTAATGTCCCTTCCAACCCAAGCCTTTCTATGAGTCAATGATTTATCTTCATAGACACTACTAACATAAGTAATAGAGCATGCATTAAAATGTTAAAAAAATTAAAATTATGAAACTCATACTAAATATGAGTGTATTTCATGAGGTTATGTCGACTGTACACAAAGTCTTTAAATTCTTTAACTGCAGTTAACTGAATCTACACAGCAACCATTGCAGTATACAAAAATAAAGAGCATTACTTAGTGAACATTTCAATTGCTCATGCATTTTCAACAATTAGGGAGCATAAACTTACGGTCTGGAAAACATTACTTTTCTTCAGCATTTCAAAGACCAGGTAAAAGCCAGTAAAATCTATGTCAGCTGTTAGACTCAGTGACCAGTCACAGTGATCAATGATCACATGTTAAACTTGCTGAAAGCTAACTTTTATCAAGGTTCTCTTAAAGAAGTGATGTAATACAGAATAAATATATCAGTGGCATTGTTATTCAGAAGAACAGAGTGGATAAAAAAGAAACAGTACAAGACTGGTGCCGAGAGATTCCAGGTAGTATCCACACTGCTAAGATGATCAATTTCTGTTATTTTTAGAGCCAGGAGTGTATTCAATAAATTTGACTTGAGCAGTAAATTCAAGCAAATACTATTTTTTTTCTACTTCCTGAATAAAGAACTCTCAGAAGGAGAAAAGACAAACATTTATAAACCATAGCAGTAGTTCCCAGTGGGTTAAACAGTCTTGTAGCGCCACACCACTCTACTAAACCTCACTTTGGTATGAGGAGGGCAGCTACAACCCCCAGCAATCAGCTCTTGCCTCTGTGAACATCAGAAACAGAGGCACATCTGCCTGTTGTTTCCACATGTTGCCTCTGTAGAGAGCACCTCCCAAAGCAATCCTGAGAACAGACTGAACATGCAGCTGAGTCTTTCAGAAAGCAGTTACTGCTTCATCACCTCCCTGAAGTACTTGCATTTCTCACAGCAAGTCGGACATTCTTTTGAGACTATAAAAGGCAGCAACAGATAAATTAATGGAATTTTTAGAGCAGAGCAATGAAATGCTTTAAAGTAGCAAGCAACTAAAAAAGGAAATCAAACAGCCATTGCATCAGATGAATGACAAAGCTATCAGAGACTTGCTTTAAAATTTAGCCTGTCATATTCTTATCACAGCATGTGCTGAGTTGGAAATGCCCCATAAGGATCATCGAGTTCAACTCCTGGCCCTGCACAGGACCAGCCCCAAGAGTCACACCATGTGCCCGAGAGTATCATCCAAACACTTCTTGAGCTCTGTCAGCCTTGGTGCTGTGACCACTGCCCTGGGGAGCCTGTTCAGTG
>JAWWEW010000165.1:9632482-9683271 GCA_035583185.1 Anabacerthia variegaticeps | reverse complement strand
AAATTACAATGTGAAAAATGTACATTGAAATATGCAAGTGCTGACAAACATGCCCTACTGAGAACAGAACTATGAAATCTGCCTATCAGCTGGTTTGGGTATTTGTTTTCAGTTTTTTCATCTCTGTTATTACACATTTCTGCCTTCTATTGATTTGACTTTCCAGGTTTTTTCATGTTTCAGAGGACAATGATCCAAAAGTAATACAAGCACTCATTTAACACTTAGGTTTTGTGCCAGATCCCCAAGTAAAGATTTTCTTTTAAAGGTGAGAAGGTCAGCTGCATCAATTCTATTCAGCTGAAAGCTGACAGGAGAAAAATATAAGGCTGAGATGTTTTGGAAGACACAGATGTGATTAATAGAGCTTCCCTTTTGGCATGATGGAGGAAAAACCAAGCAAAATCAAAACCATGAAGTCACATGTGATTATTCCATTTTTTTTTCCAGCAAAACTTAAAATGTCAGTTGCTTAAGAAGGTTCTGAAGGACAGACAGGACTGGGAAAGATTGGGAGAAACATGAGTACAGGCCCAGCAAGTGCCATGAGACAGTAACAGATTTTTGAAGACTTATAGAAGTTAAACACTCCTTCCTTTTAAATAGGGATAATACAAATCCAAAACCACTGAAAACAAATGTATGTTTGGCAATGGGTGACAGCATGACGCCAGAAGAATGTCTTTTAATTGTAATTATTTATAAAATTCAGGGCACCATTTTAAACTATACAACACATACGCAAACACAAGTTTGCAGCTGCACCAGTTAATATCTGCTTAAGAGGCTTTAAGCACAAAAAGCTTTCTAAATATCAGTTCCTAAATGGGACCTAATTTGACAGCCTTTGAACTCTTTAAAAATAGGTTTTGTTTGAAGTGTGGTGCGGATACAATTAATACCGGTAGCATGCAGTATCTGTGACAACTCTTTTGCATGTTTATGGCTGAAGGAACCATCTCCAAGGGGAAATTGTAGTTGCATTTGTCACCTAAAAAAGCAGGTCTCAAAATAATTTAAGCCTCATGTCATTACATAGTTAAGAAGCAGCAATATTTTATTCACGCTAAGACAAGTCAAAAGTATTCCCACTCAAAGATCCTTTGCCTATATTTGTTTTATTTAAAAGTCTTTCTGCCGATTTCATATTATTTAAGTTTGACAAGTACTCTACTTGAAACATTTTAGCACATTAGTAATTTCCATAGTTATTCACTAAGTTGTTTGCTTCCTTAAGATGTCCTTACTATATAGGTATTTGTGGAACATCCACCACGTCAGGCATAAAGAGTCTTCTGGAGACTGAATCAAATAAGAGCTAACTGTGTCCCTTTGACAATACATTGCCATACTTTTCAATATTTAAATCAGCTTTTTTTTTAGCAAAGCTCTCTGCTTGGCAAAATAATTTCGGTCAAATGCACTCAACTTAGTCTTAGCGACTCAATATATCAAGAGGGAGCATGTTTAGACTGCAAGCTCTTTGGGACAGGAACAGTATTAATTTTACAGTGCCAGGAACAACAGTGTTAGGAACTTTGTGCCCTACTGTTAATTAAATATGGAACTCTATCACAGAACATAGATGGGTAAGTATGATCACAAGTCAGCTCTCTGCTTGTACTTCCTCTTCTCTCCATTATTTATTGAAATTGTTTGCATTTTTTTACCAAAAAAAAAGCAGTAACAACAAAATTCAAATTTTTTTCCCCCTGAAAATGACTGAAGAACAAGCCTGCATCATTTCCCTTTATATTAAATATAAGCAGAACTGAGCAGAACAAATAGCCATTTCCATTAAAATTGAGAACATGTAATTTATCATTTATGTATAGCTGTCCTAACAATAGTGGTTCATCAAAAGCATTGCTATGATTACCTTCTGTACCAAAACAGGAAAGATCAAGTATATCTTAAAAAATTGATCTCTTTTGACACTGCCCTTTGAAAGTAAATAACCAGTTTTCACTACTAAACGCTAACTTACATGTTCTATGAAATTAAGGTAAAAGCAATAAATTTATGTGGAAGGAAGTCGAAATTTTATATATGCTTACACATCATGATGGTAATCGTAAATTTAAGTGAAATCAGTGTAAATGTATGCCAGGAATAGAGACACATACAGATACACCCACTGGATGTGGGCCTTTTGCAGCTGAAGGAGAAGAGGACATAAAAAATAATGGTGCCTAGAACTGAGAAATTCCACAAATCATATTTTCAGTAGGAAAGACCACTCAGACTTTACAGGAAGAAAGAAAGCGTTATCCCCCTTCCCAGACCAAATGCTCAGCCTGAGGTCCCATCCCCTTCAGTGACATCAGCAAGAATTTTGGCCCTGATTTCAGTGAGAGCTGGATAGAGACTCGAGCGACTGACAACATTAGCATTACTGTCCTGTTCACAGCTTTAGGCACAGTTCACTGAAAGAAGGAGGTCTTCCAAGATGCTTGTTCCAAGAAGGAATGCCTGCGTTCCCAATTAAGTATTTTGACATTCATTCTCATGAATTTACCAAGGAATGCTGCTATTAAATGTATTATTCTCAACAGCCAGATCCCAAGATCAGCATGGTACTTTTTGTAATTATTATTAGCTATAGTGGGCAGCTTTTATTTATCTTATTCTTCCCCTGCCTTAGTTATGACTCATTTTCTCCTCATAAAAAAAAAAGTCAGTGTAGTTAAACAAGGGATTCAGTTTCTCCCTCTGCTGCTTGAGATGGTTATTATCTATCAAACTGTCTCCTTTAGAAAAATACAAGCACATGTGTGTCATGTTAAGGAGTCTGTGAGAGGATAACTGAAATGTAAGTGTAAAAGTGTGTTTTATCAGCTACAAATAAACTGTCTGTAATACCAAACACCATTGTCATCACTCTGGATTTTTGTTACACTTGCTGTAACACAATTGTATTGCCATAAAAAATTCATCCCATGATAGTTATGAACAGGAGAAATATTAGTCTGTTAAACGGTAAGAAAACACAGGGATAATTCCCTCCTGGGAAAACAAACCCAACAAAAATAACTAAGCAACAATAAAAAACAAACCAAGCAAAAACCAACTAATAAAAGCCCCTTCTTTACTATAAACTAACAGTACCTGATTCCTAAAATCCCATTTCATTATAATTTTTGTCTTTCTCTCCTTATTTGATGCACAGACAAATCCTTACACTGCTGTTTTACTTTCAGTTACAAGAGCTCAGATTTTAATGTGCTACAGATTTTGCTGTTCAAACTCAGACTTAAAATAAAAAAATACTTAAGCCAAGAAAAGCAACCACAAAACACACCTTCCCCTGCCCCAAACTTCTCAGGAAGGAGCTGTCTCAGGAAAACTGACTCGACTGTAACAGGATTCCTTACACATCTGATGATGTGCAGCACTAGTCCCAGACTGCTGAACTCTTGTGGTTCTGTTTCCTCTCTGGGTTTCATCACTGAAGCCCCAGTGCAGCCATCGGGAGTGTGCCAAGGCAAAGCTTCTTTGGGTCATTTACTGGGATCCTGCTAAGTGGAAGTGTCAGGAAGCCTGTGTGCAGGATGGGAGGAGAGGAGGGAAGATAACTAGGCTTGAAAACATTTAAATGTGTTTGCTTATCATGCTAGGTTTCATTTAAAAAAGGTTAGTTTACTAAAACTTAGTTTTCACTCTTAACTAGTGAAATTCATGTGGAAGCTTTAAAAACTGTCTTGACCAAAAAATTGCAATGTTTTGAAATTTATTTGTGTGTGTGTGTGTGTTTGTGGGTTTTGATTTGTTTGGGGTTTTGTTTGTTTGCTTTTTAATTGTGAGAATTAAACCACTGATGACTACCCTGCAAGATGAAAATGGCAATCAAAACCAGTCAAAGGACCAGATTTGCACGTTAATTATGACTTTAAAAGTTACTCCTTTCTATTTGAGTGCTATAGTGGTTAAGTCATACAATATATACAGAAGCTAAACCAATGCCTTTCATATGCTGTGTGGGACTTGGAAAACAATAATCTGCAGAACTTCTCAGTTGTAGTTCTACTTCTCTATATATTTCACTTAATTATATTGTAAGTTGCTATTGTCATGAATAGCTTATCCTTGGAGCATCTGCTGCTTCACCCACATAATTGCCCACAAATATTGTTCTATCCATGCTGCATGGTATCTGACTGTTCAGTCTTGTCTTAAAATCTTTGTCTGACAAGTATCATTCTTGGGGGTTGGAACTGGATGATATGTAAGGTCCCTTCCAACTCAAACCATTTTATGATCCTATCATTCATGAGAACTCTAGATGTTTTGCCCTACAAAGAACAGTCAGCTTTACTAGACTCACTGGTATTTTGGACTTGTAACTGCTCCAGTTAATACTCCATTTCCTATATAGGAGGTACTTTATTACACTAAATGATAAGTTAGAAGAACACACATGAGCCTTCCAGCATACAAGCACTTCTCTTGGTCTCTGAAAGCCTTCCCTTTTTACATGTATCAGTCTATGAAGACATATTTGCTGCAAGCTTCTTTTTGGAAAGCTTGAACAAGTTTGCCTGGCCTTAAGCTTTCATAAAAGTATTACCATTTTTCACTGTGGGCTGTCATAAGTTTCTGGTCTTGCAAGTCACACCTCAATGTGTTTGAAAACGATTTATATGTAAATACCTTGAAACTGCTTTTCCCTGTCATCTGCAATAGTAGATAACTCCCTAGAGAATAACAGCTCAAAAGTAAACCTTCAACATTCCAGCTCTTTCTGTTCAGTCAATTAAAAAAAAAATCCAAGGAAAAAACCCACCACAACCCCCAAAAAACAACAGACATCTCCCAAACATATTTCCACTGGTTTTTGAGATGTAACATGAGGCAAGACAGTCTGCCACAAGCAAACATTTGCATCCAATTATTTTCATTCAAACATAAAGTTTACAAGAACAAAATCTTAGAGCAGAGCTCAGTTTCTAGGCCTAAGATTCTAAAACTCAAGCCTTCAGCTTCCTAAACACATCTGACCACTATAAAGCAACACCAAAGGGAGAAAATTTTGGATCAGCAGTAAGACTGGCTCCACCACCACCTCCCTGCCCGAAGCTTTCCTTCTTTGGGAGGTTTTCCCTCCTCACCTCCATCACTCATGTATATGAGGATTTCCTGTGTATTGCCTGCCCACAACAAACCAGACTCCCCCTGCCACTCCTCTTCAGAGAAGTCTGTCTATGCTACTGATTTGTTGTCCCTTTCTTCCAGGCTTCCTGCATCTGGGAGACAAAGCCATTTTTTAAGAAGTAGTATTTCTTAAGCCACAGTCAGACCTGAACTAATGAGGGAGTAAACATGGTCCAGACAAACACTATGCTCTGTATTCCATGCTGTTGCAATGCTCCAGCTCCCTGCCAGCAGAAGCAGCTGCCTGTCACTTCCTACCCTCCAGCACAGCTCCCTCAGCTGCCCCTTGCAGGACTTCCTTTCTAGATCCCTCACCAACTTTGTTGCCCTTCTCTGGACTCACTGCAGCACCTCAGTGTCTTTCTTGTAGCGAGGGGCCCAGAACTGGACACAGGACTTGAGGTGTGGCCTCACCAGTGCCAAGTACAGGGGGACAATCCCTGCCCTGGTCCTGCTGGCCACACTATTCCTGGTACAGGCCAGGATGTCATTGGCCCTCTTGGCCGCCTGGGCATGCACTGGCCCATGTTCTGCCACTGTCAACCAGCACCCCCAGATTGTTTTCTTCTGGGCCACTTTTCAGCCACTCTTTCCCCAGCCTTTGGCACTGCATGGGGCTGTTGTGATCCAAGTGCAGAACTCTGCACTTGGCTTTATGGAACCTCATACACTTCGCCTCAACCATTGATCCAGCCTGTCCAGATCCCTCTGCAAAGCCTTCCTACCCTCCAGTAGATCAACACTTCTGCTCAGCTTGGTGTCATCTGCAAACTGACTGAGGGTGCCCTCAATCTCTCATTCAGATTATCCAAAAAGATATTAAACAGGAGGAGCATACTAAGTGGATTAGCAGAAAACATACCTGAAAGAGTTAGCAGGCTTAAGTACTAGCTAAGCATGGTCTTATCTTCTTCACAACTAAGCACTGGCCTTTGAAGGTTTATGGTTTTGAACGGCCAAGTTGAGATACAATGCCTGCTGGAAGGTCCTTGAATTGCTGTTCATTCCAAGTCTTCATACACAGACATGATAAAATGCTAGAAAAAACCATAACAATTGATATGGATATCAGTAGTCCTCAAAATTCAACCTCACTGCCACTCAGCAAGGTAAGGCAGCCATTGCCCCCTTCTCTAGTTATGCATCAACCACCCAGTCACTCAACCATTACAGAGTTTTAGGGTTTGGGTTTTTTCCCTTTTTACAAAACTTCAGTAATAAGAAAAAGAATATAAATCTAAAAATAGATTGCTTGAATAATATCAACTGGGCAATTATTCCTCAGTACTGTACCATCTGCTCAGTACTAAACCTTCTTTCCTGCTTGCAGTGGTGCAAAAAATGCCTTTCAGTAACTGTGAGCTGAGTTACTGGGCAAGAACCTGACTGCAAGAACGTAGTAGAATTTACAAACCTTAACCAAGCTGAGAAGTCCACTAGGAGAGGCACTGTGCAGAACCAAGAACAGACCCATCTCCTCCCTTTTGGACATATAGCTATTAAAGTAATTTAACATTTCTTAAAAATAGCTGAGTGACTGAAAGAAAGGTAAGAGACTTGTTTCCTTTCTTTACTCTGTGTACATTTCCCTACTAAAAAAAAACCCATAGGTGATCCACTATTGCCAGTGTCAGTTTTTCCAAAATAAAAACGGGTAATTCCTACTAATTTATTTGGAGATTGGATGTAGAGCAGCCTCATAACACTTCTCTTAGGACATATACTGTTCTAATGTGTTTGTTTTTAAAAAGTTTATTGGAGATAATTAGCTACCTGGATACGGGAAGAGGCACTGCATACAGTTGCTTTTAATCGCAGGAATTCAAGAAACTTATGTTTAGAAGTGTCCCTGTGTTTACCTGTGTTTATAAGAAATTCCCTTCCACTGCTTTCTTTTTTTTTTCTTCAGAGGTTCAGAATAAATTTGGGGAAATGAAGGATTTTAAATTCACTCTAACCTGTTCCACAATGTAAGAAGCATTTCAACATCCTTGACAGTAAATACCATTGACTTTATTTTAAACAAACTTTTTGGAGCAAAATTGATGTTGCTAAAAGACAAGCAGCGTCTTGGATGTCAGCATTTTCTGTATAATAGCAAATTCAAGTCTTCCTTGAAAACTACTAAGGAAACATATGGATAATTTCATGGAGAAGCTTCACAAACCAAAGCCCTACAGAGGAAAGTAAAAATAAACAATATCCTCTTCTCCTCACTCATCCCATTAATACAGCAACAGAATATAAACTAAGCAAGAGAGCAATTGGTCATCCTCTTGGAAAAGTCACCAGATTTGCAACTTTACAATATTAATATAACAGGAAAAAAATCACAAAACTCTCATTGTGATTTGCTACAAACCTGAAGTCAAACTCGTCAGGTAAAACTTGACAGTGATGTGCAACTTTATTTTTTTTTAAGAGCATAAGCAATAGAATTTCATTATGCAAGTCCAAAACTGCTTGGCAGCCACTTGAGGACAACATGCTGGGGTTTGGGGCAGGGTGGAGGAAGAGGAACACCAAAACACAGGATGTTACATGAGGGATCTGTAGTGCTATGTGCTTGATTTTAATCAGCTGGAGTAACATTGATTTCACAAGGTCATTACTAAAATCATTACTTGATGTTTTTGTAAATTTAGTCCCTACCTCTGCAAGCACTAGACATATGTGCCTTTGTTGTCTATCAGGTGTAATTCAGCTGCTTTCCCACATAATTTCATGTATCTCAACTCTTTCCCGGTACTGCATGATTCAATGCATGAGCCTGCATTCCTTTCCACCAAGAACACTCCAAACACTCACTGCCAGGAGGAATGTCAACAGGAGTGCTAAATGTGCTGTTGTTTATAGTGGTGGCCACCACTGTCCCTTGGGAGTTAAAGGCAATCCTTTAAACGAAGGCCATTCATGACTTCCAAGCTGTTAAGGTTTGGTCAGTCTCTCATCATTCTCCCCAATATCCCTTTTGAGATACATTTTCTGCAGGTGAAGCACAAGTTTACAGTAGGAGCCCTTCCCACATTTGCACTCCTGGGATTGCCAAGTTGTGAATTTTTTGTTGTTCAAAGCCCAGTCAATACTCAGAAAAGGTGGTGTTGTCATCCCTTCTGTGCCTTGTATGGCCACAAGTCTTCCACACTGTACACATTTAAGTCACTACAGAAGTACTTCCTCTCCTCCCTGCCAACTATCATGTTACTTTCACAGATGTCTATTCCTACCTCTGTTTGACAGCTAGTGTTTCTCAGCTGCATGTTTGGTATAAAATGAACAATGAAGTCAATTAGGAAAAAAAAATCTTTGCTGATGTTACCCAAACAAAAACAAAAAAATGGATCTTCAGCATTTTGAAACTAGGAATATTCCAACATTTTTAAAAATATTGTTTGGGGTATTCTTTAAAATACCATACTAATTGGGAGTATATTTTCTGACTTTATCTCATTCCTACATGGCAAACATTCCAATACATCAAAGACAAAGGCTTTTTATCAGTGATCAAAATATATCCTCTGCTCATTTGGACCTGCCTCCAACTGTTACACCAATGGGATATTTTCACAGGGTCAGAAAGAGCTGTTTCCTGGTGCTCCAGAACTGGAGACATTGGAGAGCACAGCACTGACCCACCCAAGCCGTGCAGGCCTTGAAGCAGTGTGACCACACTTATAAAACACCTCCTAATTCCTGCCAAAGCTCTGACCATGACCTAAACATGTCCCATACCCAAGCTCTGCTGGGTGCTGATAACACAACAGTTCCTACTTGAGTTCCCCCAGCACCTTCAGCCTCCACTGAATGCCACAACAACTGGTATTTAATCTTATAAGGAGATGTACACAGCAACACTCCAAACTGCATGTGGCTCATGAGGCCATTAGCCTGAACTAGTTAAAAGTAATTTATTTGGATAGCTGCCAGGAATCTACACTGACATTTAACTAAACCCACTGCTTACGTTAAAGGAGTACCTCACCATCTGAGAGGAGATAGAAATTTAGCTAAGCAGCTTTCAATTAGAGTTGATTTAACTGGGAGGTGAAACTACATTTAAGAGGCAAACAGTCTCTTTACCAGTTGCTGCAGTTTACCATCCACAAGGGTAGGCAAACATTTGTGTTATTCTAAGAGTCACCTAACGATACTTGTAGTACTCACTTTTCTGGGGCCAAAAGGAGAGTTTAAAGGAGAGATGATTTCCTTCTCAGCAATACTATATAATATGTAAAATCTGAAATAATTTGTCTAAATAAACATTGTAACTAACAGTTTGCCAGAAAAAGGTTGAAAAATAGACACCAAGAGTAACAAGGTTACCTCTCAGACTGAAGACAGTAGTAAAGCATTTGTTTTCAGTCAATTTTAAAAATGATTAGGGCATGCAAATGGTTTAAGTAAATATCAGAAGTTCTTTTATGTGACATGAGTGTCTGTAACCCCCTGATGTAGCATGGTGTTTGGTATTTTATAACAGACCTTTGTTCCACAGCTCAGAGTCTGCTATTTTGTCTCAAATACGCGTTCGAAAAGCGTTGCAGAATTGGACAAGCTAAAGGAAAATGCTGTATCCTACAATATTCAACAGTTTACCATTTTAGCCAATAACATTTTAACTAATATAAACTAGCAGATTGAAAAAAAGGAACTGGAATTGATTCAAGTAATGATGACAGGCTAGGACTGTGTTTATATTGAAAAAAGAAACAATTTCCTTAATAAAACTCACTGATTTGGAGAAGTCTCTGCTTTCTATAAATCTGTCCACACATTCAATATGGCACATCTTCAGAGTTTTCAAACATGAGAGCAGTATTCACTTTTGTAAATTCTTCCTGTTCTGCCTCCTTCAGCTCTCCAATAAGGGTGTTAGAAAGAAAGAAAGAAAGAAAAGCCCACTATTGAGTAGCAAATACTATAGAAACCATACTTTAAAAACCCCACAAACCAACAATAATACATTGATCCAACAGAAGTGGCATATTACTGATATTACCATGCTGGTCAATCTTGCCTTACAGAAAAAACAGACAAGATACTTGTATGACTAATTTATTTATTTTTTTTTTGTGCTTACCTATTATTATTAAATTTGATGGGCCATTGTTAAAGAATACTATTTACTGATGTTGGAAACAAAAATGTCAATTTTTTTTTTCTAGTATTCTTTGCACAAAATTACTACACTTCAGCTCTGAGAATGTTTTGCATCCAGTCTCACAAGCGGATAAAAGAATGGTTTTGAGAAAAAAAACTAATCTGATTGCAAGTTGTTACAGATTACCCAAAAATGTAGACACATTACCTTGGCCATAATAATTGTATCTCCCTTTCAATTTGGCTCTCAGAAGTAGGGATTGACCTGATGACCTTCAGAGATCCTTTAATAGTAAATTATACCCTGACTTTATGAATGAAAACTGAAAACACATGGCAACACCTTTTTTTTTTTTTTTTTAATTTAAGGTTATTATTATTCTATTTATACCTCAATAGTGCCCTCTGCTGATGTCTATCCTGCTTGATTATTTGCATGGAAACATTGCAAGGGTATGTGAATGTATTAACACTTTCCCTGCAAATGAAGGGAGGAAACAGTTGCAGAATTTTCTTTTTGTCTCATATTCAATCAGTACAGCAGGTTGAATGGGTAGGGGTAGGGCAGGGAATGTTAGTGCAGGTTGCTCTGGAAAGTCAAAGCAGGCCTCTTCTCCCTCATGCCATGAAAATTCAGAATACTTCCCAGCAGCCTTCAGAGTTACAGAACAACTCTATCCACCACATGTGACAACCTCCAAAAAGAACGACCAGCCTTCCTTCCTACACCAATAGCAGGTCCATGCAGGTAACTTGAAGGACAAGGTTTAAAAGGATCCCAGAGGGATCAGAATTAGCAACCATTCATCTTCAGCTGTCTGAGCTATAGTTTTATATATACAAAACTGTGCAAGTGACAGAGAAAAGAACTTGGTAAACTTTTATAATCTTTAGTAAATAAAAGATTACTTCTTGCCAGGTTCTGTCCTCAGGAGGACAACATCAAAACTGCTTTTAAGACACAGTTAAAATGGATGCATGTACTAAACAAAATGAAACAATACACAACAGAAAGACAGCTTATCCAAATGCTTGTCAGGATTATAAATGGCTATTGTAGCAGTTTTATAGTTGTGTGAGAATTAAATTTTATTAAAACTGTTATAAAGCAAGTCAAAGCCTTCCCTTCAAAATTTTCAGTCTACTTAAATTTAATTTCTAAGTAAAATTATTTTTTTCCAGTTCTTACACTAATGACCAAGCTTTGAAGGGCCCTGCAGAAGTGTTTTGTCTTATTTTAGATGTATCACTGCTAAATTTGTGTGTTTGCTTTTTCTTTTGTATTCCTACAATCTCAATGGCCAGTAAACCAAACAGACTGTATTCCCTAGTTAACCAGTAATACTAGCCTATTAGCAATCACCATGACTGAACTTTTCTGAAGGGCAGTAATACAAGAAATTTCACATTAAAGATATTAGGAAAAATGTTTGCTGAAGTGATATTAACAATCTCATGTATATGAATTCACAGGATTTCCCATCTCCTTCCTGATATATAAACATCTTTCATAAACAGCATCTGTTCACATGCCCATGGAAAATACAAATTACCCTAAGAAAAGTAAACCCCCCACTTTTTTCTATGTATTGTTGAATGGGATGTAACAGCAAGGGAAATTCAGGCTAAACTTTCTGAAAAGTTCTAAGAGCAAAGTTAAGCAATGAAACAGATCACCACAAGGGTTGAAAGGCTTCCAGCACTACAGTTTCAGACAGACTGCTATCACTATTGCATTCCTTATGTACAGCTTCTGCACAAAATGGCACAGCTAAATTAAGAAACAAATCTGTATTTTTAAGATTACATTAGAAAACACAATCATCCTTGTCACTCCTAAAAAAATGACTCAATATTAGAAGTATATCTGACTAAAATTCTGAGACTCTGAGGCATACATATCTGTTCTTCCAGACTTGAGTCACACAGCTCTCAACTGTACTATGTCTACCAATTTTGCCTACAGGAGTTGCCTAGTTAGGTGCTTGAGTTGTGTTAGCTTTGATTAACACAAGGGATTTTTGCCTGAACAATATTTAGTTACAAACTAGATAAAGGTGTTTGTCTTGCAGGTTTTGTGTTTTCAGCACATTATGAATCACCATACATAGATCCCTAAATTGCAAAATAATCTGCTAAGGTACAGCTAAAGAGAGCCCCTCTTTACCCAGTGAGATAATAAGCAGGAGGAGTAATTTGTGAAAGTTGCACCTTCCTTCCTTTGAAGGGTCTGATCTGTATGCATGCATAGTCACTTGACTGGTATAAATAAACTTTTACTCATACTTGCAGAGGCAACATAGTTCTGAGAGTTTCTTTAGTGGCTTCTCAATCAACAGAATTCTTGACTGAGTTCCAGCAGTAACTCTATTAGTGGTGATGTGCAAGCTGGGAAAAAAACACAACTTGACTTTATATCCCAGGCTGAGCTTGCAGATAGAAACAGTTTTATTTATAAACATACCGCATCATGGATAGCAATTCCAGCAGCAGAGGACTGCAAGGCACTAGCAGTACCAGACTGCTCCTTGGCAAGTGAAATCAGCTCAGAATGTCAGGCAGACACCCATATGCACATGACACCAATTTATTTCCTTACACTATTCAGTCTTGCATTAATGAGGATAGATATTGTTCTATTAATGTGCAAACCCAAGAATTCCCAGGCAGTTCACCATACAGTATTTCCGGTGTAGCAGTTTGCTACTGCTATGACCTGTAGTCTTGATTCCATTAACAACATGTGTTGAGAATACCAATTCTAGTATCCTCCGGTATAACCACCTGACTTATCAGGGAATACCAGTTTTAGAAGATGCCTTGAGAAGGGAAGGAATGCCTGAAAATTGACAACTGTACATTTTTCTGCTTTCTAAGTGTTATTACCTTCTGGGAATTTACATTTAACAGGTACTCCTACAATTAAACCACTTTTAAACAAATAGTTATCCACTTGCCACAACTTTAGAAGTTGAGCAAGAATGTATACGGAGAGCAATACATGGAAATAGGTTACAAACTGTCTACTGAACCAGTGCTTAGAATACCTCCTTGCATCTTAAAATAACATTTGCTTCTGGCTGATACCATTTACTGGTTCTCTTCCAATCTGAGGCCTTAATTCAAGAAGATAGCTGGGCTTATGCCTAGTCCAGGATCAATGGCTCTACTTGCATGGATCAAGTTAATTGTAAACTTGAGTTACATGTTGATAGGAGATATGAAAACAGGCTCCAAGTATGGCATCCATCCACATCACTTCTCAAATCTCTGCACAAAATGTCCCTGGTCTTCCAAGAAGAATGTGGATATAAACACATCAAGTGCTGGACAGAAACACAGAACAGACATTTCTTAAATAAATGAATAGCTAGATACACATTGTGCTCTTACATTGGAGTTTAAAAGTAATCTGATTTATGTTTTTCATCCACAATGTAATTTGATAAAAAATAAGGTGTTTTGCATTATTTACAGGAAGATGCATGTTAAGACATGACATAGAATTATTGGCATAATAATTTTTTCTCCTGGGATGAAATAATTTACAGGTAATATACATACTTTATAATCAGTAATTAGATCTGGTAGAATAATAGTTTCCATCTTGAGTGGGAAAAAAAATTAAAATTACTGTTTTTCTTTCCCACACAAAGATTTATTTTCTTTTCCCTGGGACCAAAAGTTATTACTGTGTGTCCAACAAAAATTAATGACTTTTATCTAAAAAGAGATGTTCATGAAACATTGAGGGGGGAAAGAACAATTATAAGTGAATATACTGATGAGAACAAAAGGTAAGCCTTAATAAAATCCCAGCATCTGTGCTCATTAATGCTGTGGTCATTAGTAAATATTAGTCAAGCTGTAGCTATGTATTCCAGCAGTGCTTTTACTAAGGTCAAAGAAAGCATCCATGAAATCTAAATTCATGAATATGTAAATAGACAGAAGAGCTAGGTTACTTACAGCTTATTTTAAATGTATACATAACATAGTATATAGTATAGTATAATATATATTATACATTATATTTGATGAGCACATGTGTAAGGAAGGGGAAATATATATGTCTCTGTGTGTATATATACTGTATTTTGACATACAAGTATTTATTTTGCCATTCCTCCTTAAAAAATTATCTTAAATGGTTATGGAATATGCTTTTAAGAGCTTTAAAGGTTTACTCAGAAAAACATTAAAAAGACAGGTTTCAAAATCAACACAAGATGCAAACTTCCAAGCTTGGGTCTCCTGTTTATACCTTAAACTTTACCTACTCAGAACATCTACACAGGCAGGAACTCCAAGGTATTAATGAATGAAAATATAAATCATACCCACGTTCTGCAACATCCATGACATTCACCCTTGTGCCCATGCGGAACTGGGACCTTGCTCTTCATTTGTTCAAGCACATTAGAAGAAGGCTTTAAATTTTCAGAAGATTTCTGTGTGATGCAACACAGATTTAGACCAACTTTTTTTTTTTTTTAATTTCTAATCTAGATCTAGATATTTGCATTCACAGGCCATTCAGAACAGACCATTCAGATATCATCTGTCAGGACAGAACTCTGCCCACAAAAAGTAAGGGTGTTGATCGGTTTAAACATTGTCACCTCTGGTGCTTAAACAAAAGTAGAAAGGGTTCTGTAACAGAAAAAAAAAATGGAGATATAGAAGAAACATAAATCACCAGAGAAGGAACTATGGATGTTAGATACATGAAAATTAATAGGTTTTTCTATTTAATTGCTATGTATAGAAGTCACTATATAGTTTATATGATAAATCACATTAATGAAAAGGACACTGAGAACAACCAGTCACTGCCAGGAAACAGAGCAAGATTTGTTGACATATTCCCAAAAGCTTTCTTCATCTTCAGGCTGATTCTCAGGCTTCATCCTTCCTGAGAATTCAGCACAAGTGTTCATTGTTATTTTTGGAACTGACTTCTGCACTCAAGTCCTTACTTGCATAATGTGTTTTCCTTTCCTTAAACTTTCGGTTAAAAACTTAGATTTTAGAGAGTATGCACAGGTTTCAGAATGCAAAGAATTTTTTAACAGGGATATAATGCAAGGAGATGCTATTTTAAATAAGGTGTAATTCATTCACTACTTTCAAAACATTTTAAAAAGAACCATTAACAGTATCAGAAGACGTTGATTTCTGTACCTATTCTTTAGTCCTTTTTTGCCTTCCATTTTCAGTATACAATAACATTCCATTGAATAGAGAAAGTATATTTTATTTTAAGCATTTTATGAACAACTGTCATTATTAAATGTCAATATTTTATGTCAAAGTACCTGTCAAAAAAAAAAAGAAAAAATTTTATGAGACATAATTTTATCAAAAAGATTAGAGGATGATGGAGATGCTAGATCTCAATGCTTTTGGGTTAGCTACTAGTATTTCCATTAAAGCATTAATGTGATTTAATGCGTTCAGAAATGTGTTGTGCAATTTCGTCTCAAAGAATGTGTTATCAGAACTCAAGAGTCCTCCTGGAAACAAGCTTTGGCAAGGAATAGTCAGTGTAGTCTCCACCCCAAACTTTTTGTTTCTTTTTAAAAGTTTTGCTCTGTTCAAGTGCAAGGTTTTGTAAACTAAATATCTTTAAGAGGGAGTACAGAATGGCAGAATTCCTGAAGTTCATCATAAATAACCTAATAAAAATTAATGTAACTCTCTAGATGTAAGTCTGTTTAAAGTCTTAAAGACACTAGTTCTTCCTAGCAAAGATTCTTTACTAAAAATTAGTGATACTTTCATTCTTTACACATTGCAATGTCATCTGATACCTCTACAGTCTTTTGTATAATCCTCACTTGTCCCATTAATTGCTGACATACATTTTAAACCTGTAATGCTATTGCATAATCCCTGTAAAAGCTTTCACCAGGAAGAGAAGGGGGGGGATAAAAATAAGCCTTTTTGTACAGGATATATTTATCACGCAAATAAAATTTATCACTTAACAATTCACTGTTTATCAACCACAGTTTCCTGGAAGAAGTAACATCTTTTTAGAATCTTGAAACACACTAAATCCCATGAAACAGGAAAATGCAAAGCTGTAAACAGAAAAAATACTGAACTCCGCAGAGAAAGTCCAAATCCCCTGTAAACAGAATGCTGGATACTCTGTGAACAGGAATTATCCTTTTTGTTGCCAGAAGGTGGCAATAATGATACCACACGTGCATCCACAGTTTTATGTTTGGAAACTTTGTGAGGTTTTAAGCATTAAAAAATTAAGTTCATAGAACCTCATTTGTACTGCTAACTTTTCATGGCACTACTCATTTTCCACCAGCCCCACAGAGAAGAGAACAAAAGTCTCCTGCATCCTACAGCTGCCTCTCTAGAGTTTTCCAAGAGAAACAATAAAGCAAAGGAAACGCAAGACTGTGTTGTTTCTGTGAATAAATTCTATGAAACCACACTTCTACACCTACTAATCCAGGCTAAGTGCAATACACAGAACTTAGAAGGCTATCAGTGGAAAAACTAACAACAGAAAAAAATCATCCTTTGAAGACCAACCACGAAGCATACTGGGGGCAGATCAGGTTCTGCATCCATAGGAAAATAAATGGAAATGCTTCCCTACATCCCCTATGAAGAAAGATACTGAAGAGAACTGCAGGTATAATCTTAGCACCACAATACTCCTGAGGACGGAGATGTCACATTTTATACAACCCAGGCAAATCATAACCAAAGGTTTAGTAAATAGAAATAGGCTTGTACAAAGAGGAAACGCTTGACATGTTAGTGCCAGGTATGAGGCTTAGAAAGAAGTCAGTAGTACAGGTAAGCATGAAATGTGTCTCTTTGTTTTATGCAGAAGTCTTTAAATACACAACTTGCTTGCAAACCACAAAATATCACAGACACCCCTTTGCTTCCAAACAATTCTGTAGATTTAGGTAACTATCTAACACAGTAGGACATAATTTTGTTTATCAAATAAATAAGGCAAACATAATCATGTGAAGAAACACCAAAAAGTTAACAATCCTGGCAGTATAATACAATGCAGGTTTTAGTAGCCATCAAAAATGTTTCATGGTCTGCAAACACACTACACCTTCCAGTGAAACATCAATGTGCAGCAGTAAAGACCATCCATTCTTAAAGCTCTGTCTTGTTACGTTTCATATTATTTATTAAAAGAGCTAGTTTTGTAGGAAAAGTACACCTGTAACATTGCTCAAAACCCATTTGATATAGCCTGCATCAACATTCCTTGCCAGCAGGACAAAAAAATCCCAGCTCCTTACAGTAACAAGTTTGAGATGCACACCTAATTCAATAGTCTCTGGAGGCAGCACAATATTAAACTACCAAATAAAACCATATATATATATACACACATATATATATATATACATATAAACTATATATATATATATACACACCCCCCCCTATTAACTCCATTTTACTTTCTTAACCAACCAGCCCAGCATTTCACTAAACTTGCTTACTATCTTTTCAAGATACACATCATGTGAAGGCCTAAATTAATTAGTAAGTTCCAATGGCCCTGAGCAACCCCAGCAGGTGCATCCTGCCACTGTCCTGCCTGGAACTGAGGAAACACTTTAAGATCAACCCAGCACTGTAAAGGTGTTGGTCCCTATCTCAGTCACTGCATATAACATATCACAAGTGGAAGTTCAATTTGCTATCTATTACTTCATTTATATAAGTATTTCTGATATTGCTAACAATCCAAGTTTCAAAGTAGTAATTTAAGTTTCCATAATAATGAAATACTAAGAAATAAAAACAAAACCCAGCAAGATAAAACAAGCCTCTTATCTTGAAATGTCCCTAGGCACTCATAATGTGAAAAAAAGCAGCTCTTTTCACTGGAACAATATTTTATATCTAAAAGAGATTCTACACAGCCAATAGTTATTTATTGTTATCAGTGTATATGGAAAAACAGGAGCCTTTCTGCTTTAAACAATCTTAAAGTCAAGAGTTTGCAAAGTGTAGTAATAAAATTCTATACATTTCAAAACATTTCTAGTAGGTTTATAGCAACAACCAAGAATTGTTTTCCCTCTTTAACCTTGGTTGAATATTCTTAAGGCCTGACCCTATAAAATCTTTCATTAAAACTAGTTTTCTGTCCATGAGGAAAGCTAGTTTACCACAAACACCTCAGCAACATGTTGCCTTTTCAGTCCAAATACCTTCAGCACTAACTACACTACCTAAAAAGTTGTTTATTTTGAAAAATCACCCTGTGAATTTGTAAAGTAGGCTTAGAAAATCTATTAATTAGCATCTTGCTCTGCATAGCATTGGTTTTGGCGTGTTTTCAATGCAAAAAAAGGACACTCCTACTAATTCCAGTGTCACTCTGCTTTCCTGCCACATGCACAAGTTTCTCTACAAAAGGTGTTTATGGAACAAATCTACTCAAAGAGTAGCACAATACACTGGGCCAGGTAACTCAGTTCAGAATAATTAGTGCATAAATAAAACCAGAAAGTGTTACATTTAAAGTGTTAAGGAATTAAAAATACTACTTACTTTGGCTTCAGAGAACAGGTAACACAGTAAGTCACCTAGTCATTGCTATTGCAATAGTATTATATACATTTGTATACAATATTTGTATATATTTGTATATATATTGTATATAATAGTATTATAAACATTTGCAATTATTATTTAAATCAAATGTGCTAATTTAATGCATTATAATTGTGACCATCAACTCCTTCAAAATTTTGTGCTTCTGTGGATGATTATCTATAGGACAAAATAGATTGCTTTAGAGTTTAGTAGGTTGTGTAAGTATTGTCACAGAATTAATTTAAAATAAATAAATAAATGTGCCAGAGAATCTTTTAGTCTTACTACCTCTTGTTTGTTTGTTATGGTTTTTTTTTGTTTGTTTGTTTGCTTTTTGCCTCGGTGCAGCTGGGAAAACCCAAGATTGGTCATATGCTTGCTGTGTTTTATCCAAATATATCAATGCATCTGCCACCGTAAGTGGAAAAACACAATTTAGGAGCAACCCAATTTTGTAATTCCTTCTCTGGTCTGCAGCTCGCTGTGGCTGAATCCCTCACACAGACCAGGCTGTGAGACCAGGGCCTGGGCCCGGCGCTCGGAATTTTATCGGATTCACCATTTGCCTTCAGAAACACCTGGGTAGCCTGAAAACAGTTGGCTATGGTCTGAAAAGAAATATAAAATAATACGTATTACCAGTACTACAGCTAGTCGGATAATATCTATTTGGATTTAGGCACTGTCTTCCCACAGAGACGGGGGAACGCGAATATTTTATCGTGTTTTCTCGGCGGTGCCTTTGCCGCGAAAGGCCGTGAGGGGCGGCGGGGCCTGAGGGGGCACCCGGGGCGGGCACAGCGAGCGCTGCCCCGGGGTGTTCCTGTGGGAGTGCGTTTCTCTGGGACTGTGTTTCTGTGGGAGTGTATTTCTGTGGGATTGTTTCTAGGGGATTGGATTTCTGTCCCAGCGTGTCTCGCAGGCTCCTCTGCCCACAGGATCTCCCGTCGCGGCCCCGCCCCGCTCCCGAGCACGTCCGGGTCGGCGCGGCCGCCGGGAGGGAAGCGCGGCCGAGCCGAGCGTAGCCGAGCGGAGCGGAGCCGAGCCGAGCCGAGCCGAGCCGCAGACATGTCGCGGGGCTCCATCGAGATCCCGCTCCGGGACACGGACGAGGCGAGTCGGGCGCTGAGGGGCGGCGGGGAGGGAGGGCCGGGCGCTGCCTTAGCCCGTGGTTCTGCCCCCCTTGTCTCGGCCCCCCTTGTGTCCCTGTCCCCCCCCTTGTGTCCCTGTCCCCCCCCTTTGTGTCTATCCCCCCCCTTTCTGTCTGTCCCCCCCCTCGTGTCCGTGTCCCCCCCCTCCTTGTGTCTGTCTCCCCACTCCTTGTCTCTGCCCCCCTTGTGTCTGCCCCACGAAATTCCACAGTTTGCCTTTCCCGGGTTTTCCTGTCTCTGAACAGCTCGGTGTCCCTCTGGCGGGTCCCTGTGTGGAGTTTTTTCAGCGTGGATTTAGACGCCTACTTAACTTTTCTTTGTCTAAGGCAGACTGTCGCAAGCCGAGGTTAAAAAGATTTGGGAGAAGTGTTTGGGAATGGTCAGGGTGTTACAAAGTTTGCATTTAAATCGTTCCATAGCAGATACTGAATTAGTGTGTAGCTAAGTAAGGTATTGAAATGCACTGCTTACAGCTTGAAGAATATTCTCTGTAAACATCTCTAGCCATGCTCTTTTATATATATGTATTTATATATACGCATCCCATGCATATATACATATATCTATACATAGACGTATACATACATATATATATATACACATATATCATACATATATATATGTATACATATACATAGACCTATATGTACATATGTATACATATATCATACATGTATTTACAGAAACAGATTTCCATGTGACTGCCATTGAGTTTTTAAGCCTCACAAAGGTACTTTATTCAATGGACTTTATGTGTTGGAGGGCTTTTTCTTTTTCTTCTGTGACAGAAATTTCTGTCTGAGGTGTTGACATGAAGCGTTGATCATGGTACTGCTGTTCAAGTCGTGCCTAGGACTACTTAAATCCTGAAGCTCTGAGTTAGTCACTAATGAGTGCTATAAAATACTCCACCCCTCTTCTGCTGTTTTTTTTATTTCCATATTATTATGCTGACTTGGTAATACCTATTTCTCATTAATAACTATTTTAGTTTGTGGATGAGGGTTACCCAAATGTAAAAACAGCATTATATGTTCAAACAGGAGGTACTGTGCAAGACAAAACTAAAGTTAACAAGAGTAGCAGAAATATTTTTACTGGGACTCTAAAGTCTTGCACAGGCAAAAATGTAAGCCTAGAGAGAAAGAATCCCTGCACTGGTAATGAGGGAGCAAGCCTGGGTACAACAACTGCATCTCTTCCTAGATGACTAATATTAAAGGCAGCATGACTGAGTAGCAGGTGAACTAACAAGCAGTTAAATCATATTCCCAAATATCCCACCTGGATAGTATCTGTTCCTTTTCCCTTGTTTTTTGTATCAGAAGAGTAGATCAGCATGGGAAGATAATCTTGCAAAATAATGGTTGCACAATGAAAAGTTATTAATATTGTTTACTGATAATGACTGCAGTTGTGAATATTCAGAAATGTAGCTGTTTCAATAGTCTTGGGCATTAAGAGGACTTTACGAAATTTTAGAACTCTGAGATAAGTCTTAGATATTGATTCTCTAACATCTGATGACTTGGAAGATTCTGACTGTGTCTTAGATCTTTTCATTACCTGCAGGAAAAGTTTTAGAAATTCAGCAGTGTGCAGTCAAGTTGATTATTAGCTGAACTGTAAGAGTTCTGAGCCTGAAGTGCATAGTGAAAGGAGTTAGGAGCTCTGCCTATTCTCCCTGGCTGGTGTTCCAAACATTGAGTTGTCTTTTCTCTGATACTTCTGAGAAGCCATCATTTTTGTTTTGTACAGAATACAATACTTTATCTCTTCTTTCTTTGTCCATAAGCTTGTTTAAACACAAGTAATTTTTTATGTTTTGTGCACTGAAATGTCCAGCTTCCTTTGAGCTCAGTGGTGGATAACGTTGTTAATGCTTTGTGAAAAGATTATCTGTATTGTTTGGTTCCAGGTTATTGAGCTTGACTTCGATCAGTTGCCCGAGGGGGATGAAGTTATAAGTATTCTGAAACAGGAACACACACAGCTGCACATATGGATTGCCTTAGCGGTTAGTATATGTACAAATTGTATAGTTTAAGTATTATAGTCACAAAATTGGATAATAATTTCCACTTCCTTACTTTTACAGCCAGTGATAACTGAATTCTGAACAGAAACTTAATGGGGTCATCCAGTCCTTGATTCTAGGCCAGGTGTTTCTGATTTGACATATGCATATTAAGAGCTTCATTTCATCTTTTTTCATGAAGCAGTGCTGCTCGAGGCTTGCTTTCCAAGTTGTCTTTTTTTTTCCTCAATCCATAGTTTTCTTGGTTTGTGCCTTTGGTTATGCACTTCATAAAAAATGGGGGGGTACTATCTATACTGTGGAAAGTGTGGTGAAATGTGCCAAAAGACAAAGATGTTCAGAGGAAAACCAACGGGGTCTCTGCTTATAAATAACTGAAAACTTTGTTTTTTAAAGTAGTGAGGCACCAGAACAGGTTGCCCAGAGAAGCTATGAATGCCCCATCCCTGAAAGTGTTCAAGGACAGGTTGGATAGAACTCTGAACAACCTGGTCTAGTGAAAGATGTCCCTTGCCCGTGGCAGAGGGGTTGGAAGTAGATGATCCTTAAGATCCCTTCCAGCCCCAACCATTCTATGATTCTATGACAGAAAATTATGTGCCATTATTAGAATGTCTTTGTCTCATTATCCCTACATTTATATATGTTTTACCCCTGTATACTGGACGAAGGGTCTATGTGACACCTGAAGGATCCAGTTGGTACGTGCTTGCTGGGGTCGTGTTGTCTGCTAAAACTGTGTGTTTTATAGCTGGAATACTACAAGCAAGGGAAGACAGAAGACTTTGTGAAGCTGCTGGAAGCTGCACGCATAGATGGCAACTTGGACTACAGAGACCACGAGAAAGATCAGATGACATGTCTGGACACTCTGGCAGCGTACTATGTACAGCAGGCTCGGAAGGAGAAGAACAAAGACAACAAGAAGGAGCTCATTACACAGGCTACCCTGCTGTACACTATGGCTGACAAAATTATCATGTATGATCAGGTAAAACCAAATTCTGTTTCAAAATCCATATTCATAACTTAGTTAGTAAGTATCTAAAATGTGTGTGGTGCCACTAGGAATGATTACCTTGGTACACCTGGTAGAACTACTTCAGTCAACTTTTGGGGGTGGGAAGATTGTTATTCTCTTGCTTGATAATATGTGAACATCAAAAGGGATGATCAAGACCCCTTTTTGTCCTAGTGTAAGAGAAGTAAATTAATCATAGAAAACATTATAGTGTAGCTGGTTAATCTAGTCCAAACTTCATATTTTACAGTGTATCAAAGTTTTTTTTTTCCTTGTTTAGAATCACTTGTTGGGAAGAGCCTGCTTTTGTCTGCTTGAAGGTGATAAGATGGACCAAGCTGATGCACAGTTCCACTTCGTGCTCAACCAATCTCCAAATAATATTCCTGCCCTTCTCGGTATGAGTTCATGGGTATTTGCAAAAACCTGGTCTTTGGGGCTGAGTTTTGAAACGAGTTACATGCTTAAGAGAGTGCATCTCTGACTAGAAGGATCTGATCAAGAGGTGACCAGAGACATTGACTAGAAGGATCTGATCAAGAGGTGACCAGAGACATGTGACAGAGACTACTTTAAACTTGGGAAGCATGCCTTGTTGGAAGAGCTAGGAAAGACTTACACTTCCACTAGTGAGGGGTCAGTGGGCTGTAACACTTGTCATTTAAGTGTTCACGAGTCTTAGTAAGTGTCCTTCCGCTGGACCGGGAAGGAATTAAGTTTCTGCAAAAAAATATGAAAATGTAAATTTAATATGTTGCCATATTTGATTCTTTGACATTATCAAAGGTAATAAAAGCTGAAGTTGTATGAGTTTTCTGCTGGTTTTTAACTGTAATGTTTGAAAATTGGCACATCACAAGTTTACCAAATAATAGTTGAGCTTCTGATTCATAACTGCTTTGTTCTTATTTCTCATTTATTCATAACAGGTAAAGCATGCATTTCTTTCAACAAGAAAGATTATAGAGGAGCCCTTGCCTACTACAAAAAAGCACTGCGTACCAATCCAGGTTGCCCAGGTAAGGCAGAAAGTATTTGCTACTGAAAGTATTTTCTATGCTTGCAAACTAACTCAAGTCTTCCTAATTCAAGTTCAAAGGGTGTTTTTGTGGTCTGTATCTGTCAAAAACTCCCCAACCCTCATTATAAAGGAGTTCAAGTGTTCATTGACTTGAAGTATTTCTTAACTGTTAGAGAAGGAAATTGTATTTAGGAAAATACTATGCTTTTTTTCTAAGTATTACCTTTTAAAGAGGTACTAGAAAATTAGAAGTTGCATGTAAGAGAAATTGAAGTTGTATGGGGAGGGAGGGAACTGTTCAAGACTTCAGAATTAATCTGTCTGTGAACTCTTGGAATAAGGCTTTAGAAATGATGTATCAATAATGAAACAAGATATGAAAAGTAGAGTTCTATCTTTAGTGCACGATGTGAGGTTTTCTGCTGTTGTATTTTCCTTATGCAAAAGTCTGGGAAAGCAATAGGTAACAGCTGTAAAAGTGGTTTAGATAGATTAGTTCAAAGTGATTACATTAGGAACATGAATACAGGAAAGTCTCTTGAGAGATATGTTGTACTTGCCGTCACCTTTCTGAAAAAAGATTTGTTACCAAGTTGATGTGTGTTCTATGGTCTGCTTCAGCATAAGAATCGTCGCTGCAAAAGTGTATTTTGAAATGCAAGCCTGAGTTTTCAACAAATATCTTTCCTGCGCTCCCCCTTTTCACACAGACACAGATTTGAAATGGCTTTTCATATATTCTCTCTATTCTTCAATCACAAGCAGTCTGAAAGGGCAGTATGATGTGAATTTTCTGTATTAGTCCCTCTGTACATGGTTATGGAAATTAGAGGGTGATAAACAGCATTTGTGTTAGTAGTGAATCAGTGGATCATTTGGGGAGAAATGCCAGCTAACTTGTTGTGTGTCTGCGGTTTTTGAAGGCTTGCTGGTTTTGGGTGAACCTAACCAGCCTAAGAAATTTCCAGCCCTTTCCTCTGGCAAATTTTTAATGCTTTTCTCTATTGTTTTTTAATGCATTTCCATAAAAGTAGTTTGTTATTTGTTTAGTACCCAAGTCTTTGGGAGATACACCAGTGTTCTGGAGTGTATGTAGAAATGAAGTCTTACTAATATAATATGTTCAAGTTAGTTTTGTGGCTGAACATGGGAGGCTGCCTTTAAAAATTGCAAACAGTTAGATGGCTTTATAGGTTTTAAAAATTCTGCTTTCACTTTGTTTGATGTCCAGACTGTAAAAAAAGTCAGAAAGTTGAAATTTTGGGTGTCTGACTGGTGTCATCTTGTTCCATAGCCGAGGTTCGATTAGGAATGGGCCACTGCTTTGTGAAACTGAACAAGCTGGAAAAAGCTCGCTTGGCGTTCAGCAGGGCCCTGGAGCTCAACTCTAAATGTGTGGGGGCTTTGGTTGGACTGGCTGTTCTGGAACTCAACAATAAGGAGGTGGGTCTCACTTAGCAAGAATCCATGCTCAGGTCACTTTCTTCTTAGCTGAAAAAGCGAAATTTTTTCACTTTGAAAGGTAGTCTAGTTTTAAAAATGGGTAATAACTTTTGTGCTTAAATGATTTTTAAGTCTGTGCCACTATTGAATGATATTATAGATATGTAGTTGTCATATGAGCAGCACATTCTGAAGAGCTTTCTTCTATTGTTCAAAATCTTCACATCTGTATTTATAGTGTTAGCTACAGAAAAGCACTTCTAGGTTAACTATTTTAATTAAAATAATAAAAGTCTATGATGAGATATGTGAAGGAAAGTCAAGGTAAAAGATGTATTCCCAGGAGATTAGCTGAATTTACTTTTTTCTGTGAGTTCAGTATGAATTCCTGCCAGAATTCCTGCAGCAGCCTAGACTAAAGAGTAGGTTTGAAGTTGTTAATAAGATATTGAGGTGCTGCTGATACCTGTCAATGTTTCATTTAGGCTGATTCCATCAAGAATGGCGTTCAACTCCTCTCTAGGGCTTACACAATAGACCCCAGTAATCCAATGGTGTTGAATCACTTGGCTAATCACTTCTTTTTCAAGAAGGTAAGAGATCTATGAAATTTTATGGTTAAATACTTATTAACCTCAGAACAGCAAGAATTCTAGTGTTAGATTCAATCCATTTCAGTGGTGTGATATGGAACCGTTAATCTAGGTGGACAAGTGTAAAGTTTTCACCTGACTTGTGTAAACCTTTCTCAAGAAAACCAAGAAAAGGTACACTTACTTTTTAAGTCAAGGTCATCTTTGTGTCCTGAAGGATTTTTGTTGTTTGGGATTTTTTTTTATTGGTTAATTGTGTTGGGGTTGTTTAGTTGTTTTTACCTCACCACTCTTCCATGCTTTAAAATATGAAATAGAGAAAAGAACAGTAACAGCTCAAACTAAGTCTGTTATTGTTTAGTCAGTGCTGTGACTATAGCTTTGTTATATTTTCCAGGTATCAATGCTTAAGTAATAAGTCACTTGACCATAAATGAAGTGAAGGCTATCAAATTTCATTTAACTTTCTATTTTTCAGGACTATGGTAAAGTGCAGCACCTGGCTCTTCATGCTTTCCATAATACAGAAGTGGAAGCAATGCAGGCAGAGAGCTGTTACCAGCTGGCTAGGTCTTTTCATGTTCAGGTAGGGCAGTTTTTAAAAGCCCTCTTTGATCTTGCACATGTTATAAAGATTCATACAAGGGTTACCTTTACAAACACTAACTGCTCTTCATTTAATTCTTTTTAATTAGGAAGATTATGATCAAGCTTTCCAGTATTATTACCAGGCCACACAGTTTGCCTCATCTTCTTTTGTACTTCCATTTTTTGGATTGGGTCAAATGTACATTTATCGAGGGGACAAAGAGAATGCATCACAATGCTTTGAAAAAGTTTTGAAAGCCTATCCTAACAACTATGAGACTATGAAAATCCTTGGATCTCTTTATGCAGCTTCAGAAGACCAGGAGAAACGGGATATTGCGAAGGTGAGTTTTGCTTTCTCCAGCATTGTACTTTTACATGCAAGAGTAGAACTTGAAAATCAGACCTGAAATCAGACTGTTCCTGAAGTTGTATAAAACTCAGGGTTAGTTGACTGCAGGTATGGAATATTTCATGTGGGCTGGCATGAGAGATCCTGCTGTCTGTGAAGAGCCAAAACTTCTGGACTGAACTGAGACTCTACAGACTCTAGCTAAAGCATGTCCAGGAGTTTAGAGGAGCCCTACCCTCACGTTTGGTATTATGGTATTGGTACAGATACTACTATGAAAAGGGCAGAATTCTTCCCATGTATGTTAAAATTCTCTGAAGGTGGTAAGTTAGCTTGTGATTTCCTAAAGACAGGAAATTAGCTGTTGATTTCCAGAAAACACTTGTCTTCGCTTATCTGGAAGGATGGTTATGCTTTTTTTAAATGAAAACTATTTTAAATCTAATGTTTGATAAATAAATGCAAAAAATAGCAGACATCACTTCTCTAGCTTCTCATGTTGGTATAGTAGTTTCTGCTTTTCTAAGACTTGAAGCTACTGTTCTATTCTACAAAAAACCAGAATAATGAAGGAAGGATACTAATGCAGGGGTTTTTGTGACCAAATTGTGCAGTTCTTTAGGATGTTTTCTTCTGTAGTATGGTATATCTTTCTAGTGTTAAGGTTAATGCCTTCACTCTTTTGATTTCATTTTCATTTATTTAAACTGGTTGTGTGTTTACAAGGTGGCATAATTATTTTCTGCTGGTTTTCAGGGCCATTTAAAGAAAGTCACAGAACAGTACCCCGATGATGTAGAGGCATGGATTGAACTAGCCCAGATTCTAGAGCAGACTGATATACAGGTATTATTAATACACCCTTGGTGAATCACACATGTGCTTTTCATAAGAGCACGTAGAGTTCATTCTCTTATTTCCTTCCTCCACTTTCTCTCTCTTTGTAAAGGGAGCCCTCTCAGCCTACGGAACAGCCACACGCATTCTGCAAGAGAAAGTACAGGCTGATGTGCCCCCAGAGATCCTGAATAATGTGGGTGCTCTGCACTTCAGGCTGGGAAACCTTGGGGAAGCGAAGGTATGCAGTTACTCAAAGCTTGAATGGAGCTGCTTGCTCACCCGGAAGTTTTCCTTTAAGAAAAGCGTTTCACTCCTCTCTTCTCTTTATACTTCAGAAATACTTCTTGGCATCACTGGATCGTGCAAAAGCAGAAGCTGAGCATGATGAGCATTACTACAATGCTATCTCCGTAACAACGTCCTATAACCTCGCCAGACTCTATGAGGCCATGTGTGAATTTCATGAAGCAGAAAAGCTGTATAAAAACATTTTAAGAGAACATCCTAATTACGTTGATTGTAAGATACACCTGGTATTTCAGTTCCACAGTTATCCTTATAACACCAAAATCTTCTTGTTTAGTGTCTTCTAGTCTCCTTATATCTATCTTCCCTTCTTTTCATGGTAGTTTTGGGACCTGCTTATCTACCTGCTCTTTTCCCTACTGATTTGTTTGTTGTTTATTTTAAGGCTTGCATAACGCCTGTAGTCCTATCTCCAGCTTTAAGCCTGAATTACTGGTAGATCATACTGCACTCCAAAAATCTAGCAAAATTAGCTACTCTAGACTTGCATGCCTTTGACCCCTTGCTTCCCACCTCCACTAAAACTGTAGCACCTCAGCACTTGGGTGCAATTAAGGCCATTCTCTTGATATACCCAGGCTATGCAACTCTACCAGTGTGGGTGGAAATAGAGACCCTTTGGGAGAATCACTTTATAGTGGACTTTGGCCTTCCTCCAGAGAAGAAGGGCTGTTGAGGGTGTTAGCACAGCCTCTATGGCACTTCCTGTTTCTTCTCTGCTCTTCTTCTTGCCCAAGTAGCTCACCTGTGGGATTTGCCACAAGCTGCAGCACATGGCATGCCCAAACCTCATCTATAGCCTTTTCTCTGCTTGTTTTCCATTGTCCTCTGCTGATACCTTTCCCAAAGCTTGTGGAGGTTGGGAGAAGTATCTGATGTATCTGATGGATCCTTCTTTCTTTGAGGTTTTTCAGTTGTCTTTAACTTACAAAATAAATTTAAAACACTTACAATACTTCAACTATTAGACACCTGCGGTTTCTGTATCACCATTGTGGATGGATGTTCCTCTTCATGTGGGGTGTCTCATTTTGAACAGAGTACGAAGGGTGTCTTAGTGTTTGCTGTCCTTAGCCCATTAAGAAAAAGATTGCTTTTGAAATCTTGTAATATTTTCATGTTCAAGATGACTTTAACCTGTTCCCTGATTTTTATTTGCTGTTTTTATCTTTAGGCTACTTGCGCTTGGGAGCTATGGCTAGGGATAAAGGAAATTTTTATGAGGCTTCTGATTGGTTTAAAGAGGCACTTCAAATAAATCAGGTTTGTAACCCTGTATTTTTAACTGTTTAAAGTTAAAGCACTTGAAATACTTAGTTCACCTAAAATTTAATTTTCCTTTTGTTGTGTTTTTATTTGGTTTGTTCACATAAACTAGGGGAAGAAGAGAGAGCTGCCATAACCTGCTTTCTGTGAGGGTTGTTTGTTTTCTTGTTTTTTAATATAGAATTCTACTTAAGAAAAATAGCACTTTAGACTTGGGAAAGTAATCTTGCAAAGGAAAACAGTGCTCTTGTAACTTACTGTAAATTTTTTTTTAGGACCATCCAGATGCTTGGTCTCTGATTGGCAATCTTCATTTGGCTAAACAAGAGTGGGGGCCAGGACAGAAGAAATTTGAAAGAATATTGAAACAGCCCTCCACACAAAATGATACTTATTCCATGCTGGCTCTTGGCAATGTCTGGTTGCAGACTCTGCATCAGCCTACAAGAGACAGAGAAAAGGTAATGGGCATCTGTCTGCCCTGTGTGTGGGTTTATTTATTTTTTGGATGCTGTTAGCTATTCAAAGCCTTTTTTTGATGCCTGCTTGGCATCTTATAGTCCATGAAACTTGGGAGTAGATCTTTTAATTCCCCTTTATCAAAGCAAGTGATCAGTTGGGGTATTTCTGTCTGCAGGAGAAACGCCATCAAGACCGTGCATTAGCGATCTACAAACAAGTGCTCCGAAATGATCCAAAGAATTTGTATGCTGCTAATGGCATAGGTGAATATTAGACTCTAGTTTGCCTTCAGAGGTGATCATATTCTTATGCTTCATGCTTTAGTATGTGATTACTTTTGGGGGCCTGAGCACTGGGTAGTGGAGCACAGGAAATGGCATCTCTGTCAGTTTTTGATGAAGAACTTTATCGGGGCAGTATTTAATTTTCTTTGGTAGGAGCACATAGTACATGAACCTGGAAGCTTACACTGTTCATATTACTTTCCTCTTAGGAGCTGTCTTGGCACATAAAGGCTATTTCCGTGAAGCTCGTGATGTGTTTGCCCAAGTGAGAGAGGCAACAGCAGACATCAGTGATGTGTGGCTGAATTTGGCACATATCTACGTGGAGCAGAAACAGTACATCAGTGCTGTGCAGATGGTAACATCTCCAAATTGAACGGCATGAGCTGTTGGGTTAGATGACTTCTGGATGTTTCTCTGTTGACATTGCAGCTGGAAAAGTTTCTGATCAATATCTTAGCAAGTTCTAGGTCTGTTTCTAGCATGCTGTTGGCTGTCAAGTCTAGATTTAAAAAGCAGCTGCCAGATGTGGGTAGGGGGTAACGAAGCACCTACCAACTTTTACACTTCTTGGGGTTTTTTTAGTAGCAGAGTTAAAACGTAATTGGGAATTTTGGTTTTGGAATTAACTATTAGTCAGAGAGGTTTCAGTCAGTGTAGTTACTGTATGCAGTTTACATTCAGATGTTACTGAAGTAAGTGAATACAATTTGCTGCTGGGATTTTTTTAAAAAAGCAACAGTTCCCATTTTTATTCTTGCAAATGATTGCATGGAGAGCAATGAGAGCTGTCTGAAAAGCTGACTGTGCCATAATTTCTCTCACCACCATTAACATCACAAGGTAATTCATGCTAGAAGAAATCTGTTGAGGTCAGCTAGTTCGACCTGCTGAAGCAAGCAGACTTTCAAGTATCAATCTATTCTAACTAAATTGACTCATTTAGTTGATCAAAAACATACAAGTAAGATTAAAAAAAGCCCAGCAAGTGTCGGACAGCACAGAAGCTCCGAACAAACTTAACATCATTAAGACTGAGTCCACCTTAAAGCTTGAAAATACTTAATTCAGAGCTATTCTGAAACTTTCTGTGATGTTCACTAAGGAAGCATTGCTGGGCCTTTCTTACCTGATCAAGACCTCAGTAATCACTGTCATCCAGTGAACTGCTGTTAACAAGCTTGAACCTGTTAACAAGCTGGTGAACATGACCACATTAATTCTGCTGTGTTTGAATTGGGTCTCTTGTTTTTCTAACACATTGTCTATTTTTATTGACAAAAAGCTTAATGAAAATCTGATTTTAGCAATTGTTTAGCAGTGAATTGCAGTGGGAAACTGGCTGTCACTTTCACCCTTTGATTTGAGAGAAAAAAATATTTCACTCATTTGCTAATATATTTAAGAAAAGGTGCTGCTAGGAATGTGTTTCTTTACTGAGGTGTTTTATTGTTCCCTGGGTTCTGCTATGCAGTCACAGTCTGAAATATGTGATCCTGGACTCAAAGGGAGATGAATTTGCTAGCCTAGCTTACTGCAGCCATGACGATTACCCTAGTGAGTTCTCCACCGTAAAGCATACAAATCTGAGGGAGACTTAAGCTAAGTACAAAATCTTTGATGCTCAAGGTGAGTGAAAACTGGGCACTCATACCACTGTGGGGTCCAAGAGTAGCCACTTCAAGCACTGCATTTCAGAGCAGTTTCTGTATCTGAGCAGGAAATAAAAGTTACTTTGTATTCCTTGACATTTCAGAAAGGCTGAATGATTGCTTGAGAAAAGAATATATCAAACAGAAGGTGCTTGTTACTGAAAAGGATAAGTTTGGTAACTGTATGATCTTTTAATTCTAGAGGCACATAACCTATAGTAACAAGTAATCTTATACACAGTAGAGCAGCTGATATACTTTGGCATGCCAAGTTCCTCAGGTATGTGGGCAGAACAAATTTCATGTTATCTGAAATGTGTGGATTTTTTAAAAACTAACTGCATCAGATATTAGGTATATTTCATTTTGTAAAATACCTCCTATTAATAGAGAAAACAGATCTTTTATTCCCCTCTCCATCCTGTGCGGGTAATTTGAGTGGTCTTAAAATGAGATGCCTTGGTTGGACTTTGTCACAATGGATGGTACTTACAAAGTATTCTTTTGTAGTTTAAGACCTGGGCTGCTGCCACTTTCTAGAAAATATGGGTACTTGCTATGGAATAGGAGAAGGAGTTTTCTGATCAGTGAAAAGGAGGCATCCATGTAGCATAACACACTTCTTTAAAAAACAAAAGGCATAATAGCAGTAATGTTTTTTAGGACCAGAGACATTTTCTGGAGTTAGCTAACCAAAGCAGCAGACCACTGTCACCTCTTATGTTGATTTTTTTTTTCTATTGCAGTATGAAAACTGCCTCAGAAAGTTCTATAAGCATCAAAATACTGAAGTACTGTTATATTTGGCCCGGGCGCTCTTCAAATGTGGCAAATTACAGGAATGCAAACAAACTTTGCTGAAGGTATGGATATAGAACATCATATATCACAGAATAAACTACTGTAAGTTGATGTGTTCGTGTCTCTTTAAATTCAGAGGTCTGGGATTGAAGTGATGGTGTTTATTCTCTGTTTGCCATTTCAGTCCACCTCCGTATCGTGTTGTAGCTTATCTTACCATGCTTTTTTACAGGCCAGGCACGTAGCACCAAGTGATACAGTCCTTATGTTTAATGTGGCTTTAGTGCTCCAAAGACTGGCTACCTCGGTCCTGAAAGATGAGAAAAGCAATCTGAAGGAAGTGCTTAATGCTGTGAAAGAGCTGGAGCTCGCCCACAGGTAAAGGTCATTTATTTCTAATCACTGTAATCTATTTTGTTAGTCTGTTTAGAAGAGCAATCATCTCTGAAGCACTGTGTGTAATTCTAACATTTCTAATAGGAAAACAAAAGACTGGGCCTGACAAAACTGTAAATTCAGACTTTGCTCCAGAGCCTATTTTGCTTGACCAGGTGCCAATATGTATTTCTCAATAGGTTTTGTTATTGCTATGACCAAGATGCCCTTCTTCCTGGAAATGCACAGTTCAAAAAACTGTTGAAAACTATTCTATGACTTTAATACCTTTTTATGACTTCTTTTAAAGCAAACTATAAGGCTTAAAAGCAAATCTGTTTATATTGTATAAGCTTAGTTAATGCCTGGCAGTCCCTAAAAACTAATTTCGCCCTCCTGTTGGCAAGTAAAACCTAAGTATTGTCACGGTTCAAGAACAAAAGCAGTTTCTGAAGTGCATTTGAGATATTTTAGTTCTCTCTAAAAAATTTTGGACCAATACCAATGTGATTAATCTGATCCAGTTGTCACCATCCTTGAACAGAGCTTTCAACCATTTGTTGTGCTCCTGGGTGTTGCTGGTGTAGCTGGTGCATGCTCTGTGCATCCCTAGCTCTGCTTTTATGTCAAGGATACAAATTCTAACTTAAATTTAGTGGGAATCTTGTTATGGATTGTCTTGAAGTTGTATGAATTTATTTTTACCTATTAACTAAAACTTTCTGGAAAACACTCTCCCTAGTGTAAAACTTGAGCAAGGAATTCTTTTATTCATTTGCACAAGAAATTGAGTTCAGTCTAGCACAAAACACTTTATTTAAAAGGTCTGAGGGTGTATGGGGAGAAACTGTGGCAACCTTGAAAGTTAGAAAGTTATTTTCCTCTAAATGGATTGGAGAAACTTCTCACAGTTTACTGATCTGCTCGGGAGTTTGTTGTGTTTGCAATGGCCTGGCCTCTGGGTCAGGGGGACTGTTCTGAAAGGATTTTAGAAAAATAAGTTTTCCTTCCTTTTCTTATGCTGAATTCAAGCATGTAAGCTGTGGCAGATAAGGAATAAATCTATAGGGGTCAGCAATGTACACTTATTAGTAGGAGCCAGTAAATGAATTCTTATAACTCTCTTTAGAATTTTTCTTCTCTAGAGTTCTTTTAAAGTGTTTCAGATTTGGAGAACTTCCAATGTACTTTTTATCTGTTGTATTTAAAGGGGCTGGCACCGAGGAAATTAGTGAGGTTTCCTCATCTGTTGAGTTCTGCAGCTTTGTAATTCATGAGTAAATGCTTTTGGTTTAAGGCAAAACTGCAGGAAGTATGTAAATAATGCCATATTTGCTAAGTTTTGTTTGTTGTTTTTCTTTCTTCAGGTACTTCAGTTACCTGAGTAAAGTGGGTGATAAGATGAGATTTGACTTGGCACTTGCTGCTACGGAAGCCAGGTAAAAAAAACCAACCCAAAACCACAAACAAATCCTCCATTCAGATACCAAGTGGAATATTTTTGCTCTGTTTCTTAGAACAGTAGAAATACAAATGCAGGGTCACTCCCTATTTCTGTTTCATTCTTTTCCTGTTTCCTGCTTCCCAACGTTTTTATGCAGTCTAAAACTCTCAACATGTGATGCCTGCCATTAGCTGGAGCCTGCAAGCTTTAGGTGTTTTAATGGCAGATCTTCTGTCAATGAGTGCAGTGACATTGATTTAAACACCTCTACCTCTTACTGGTTTGACTCTGAACATAATAATCTAGCAACGTTTCCTTTCATGAAGACTTTTTAAGGTAGTTTGTGGGTGAATGGTATGGGTCATGGAAAGCTTTTGTTGTGCAGAGCCTAGTCTGCTTTAACTTTTGCTCAGGGCTCATGAGCTTGTACACAAGCCTATCCAAATTGGTCTCCTTGTAGGCTTTTTTTGTAGCTTTTCACTCAGTGTGGCCTGTGTTCCATTTATTGCACATGCTTGTAAGATTGCCGTGGCCTTATACAAATGACATCTGTTGGCCGTCGTGCACTGTGCATCTGAAATGGGTTTCATTGAAGCACTTTGTGCAGAGAAGAAAGGTTCAATATTAAAAGAAATATCATTTTAATGTTAGCTGAGAGGGTATTGAAAGCACTTTGCTTTAAGGTTTCATGCAACTTGAACACTTTTTGCAGCCTTAACTCTTAAACAATTGGGCTTTTTAAACTAGAATTTTGACCTACCTTTCTTTTTAGGTTCATTAGGAGGTTGTGACTAAATACCAAGTTCTTATTAACCATATTTCTCAAGCTGTTCATATTAGTTGGGATGATTCTTTTTATGTTCATGTGTGGGTTTTTTGTATATGAATCAGCTAAATCTTGAGTGTGACGCAATATATCCTGAAATTATATATTACAAGATAAATTAGCTTACAGAAAGTGCTTTAATTACTCAAGAATCTGCACTCCTACTCTTCTTTGTGCTATTTCCAGTAGCTTTTTTTTTAATTTATTGGGGATATAAAGGTAGTGTTGTGATGCATGCCCCTTGTAAAACCCTTTCTTTCTGTAGTGTGTTTGCCACCTTGTTTACCTGAGAGCCTTGCATGTTACAGGCAATGCTCTGACTTACTGAGTCAGGCCCAGTACCACGTGGCTCGGGCACGCAAGCAGGATGAAGAAGAGAGGGAGCTGCGTGCCAAGCAAGAGCAGGAGAAGGAGCTGCTTCGCCAAAAACTGCTTAAAGAACAGGTTCTCTTCTGCTAAATTCTGTATATTGCATTTTTTTAGGTATACTGAATTTTTTAAAAGCATAGATTAACAACATGTAACTGTCTGTTGCTCTGGGGCGGTACTGAATAGCTGTTTTTCTTAGTCATAGTAGGTGATAGCACAAAATATTAAAGCTAACAGGGGATACTCACTCTTTCTTTCTTCCCCATAGCCACAGAAGTAGATGTTTAGTTTTAGAATGAAATAAAATAGGTGTGCCAGACGTTTTGCCATCAGATTTCTGTACTGGCAGGCTGGATGGGGAAGCGCTTGGTGCAAGTCCTTTTGGACTCCAGCCTACTCTAGCATAGGCTTGTACAAATTTTTATCTTTTTTTCTTTCTTTTTTTTGCCATCTGGACCTTCTGCTGTGGGACAGACTGTCAAAAAGCAGTTTTCCACTTTCTTGACAGCAAATAATTTATAGGCCTGTGATTATAATCACCATGATGCTGCAAATACAACAGTAATGGTTGGTTTTCTCGATGTTTCAGGAGGAGAAGCGCCTAAGAGAAAAAGAAGAACAGAAGAAACTTCTGGAGCAAAGAGCTCAATATGTGGAGAAAACCAAGAATATTCTGATGTTCACTGGTGAAGTAGAAGGATCAAAGGAGAAAAAACGTGGTGGTGGTGGAGGCAGGGTAGAACAGATTTCTTTTTTTTTATCTCTCTCAATTAAATCTCCTTCATTTTCCCTGTTGGCATATGGTCTCTTGCAGGAGCACAGGTTTTTAATTTCAAGCTCCTAGGCTCCACTGACTGAAATTGCAGAAGTTTAATAGTAAAATGTAAAAATTGGAGCTAATACTTGAAAGTTCTGAGCATCATGGCATCACTAAAGTCTGTTCAAGTCAGTTATTTAAACAACAGTTTATTTTATTATGTGTAAATTTGGGATCAGTTTCTAAATTGCATTAACCTTGTGCCAGCTATTCCATAATCTCTAGGTCTGTGTTTCCATATCTTTCAACGCATGTTCAGGTGAAGTTTCTGTTTTGAATTGTTTTCTGGTAGCTTTGTAAGGGGAAGGCAAATAATAGGTTGTACTGTATGTGTTTATTACAGCGTTCCAAAAAAGGAGCAGGGGAATTTGATGAGTTTGTCAATGACGACAGTGATGAAGATCTGCCCATATCTAGAAAGAAAAAGAAGAGGAAGGGCAGTGGCAGTGAACAAGATGGGGAAGAAGAGGAGGGGGAGAGAAAGAAGAAGAAGAGGAGGAGGTAGCTGTTACTTTACTATTAGACTTCTCTAAGAATTACTAGAGCTTTTAAGTATATTCTCATACAGCCTTTCATAGCAGTTAAAAAATGAACTGTTGTCACGAGGTCACATGATTAATTTTAATTGGCACATGCATGTTAACTTAAACAGCTGCTCTGCAAAAGAAGTATGAGTAACACTTGATAAACTGGGTATTTCTTGAGACCTGTGTTTTTGCATGATTTAAGGGTTTTTTGCAATGTCATGCTTTTTGTCACATAAAATGCATTTCTCTTTAAGGCCCCAGAAGGCAGATGAGGGGAGTGATGATGAAGAACACGAAAATGGCCCACGACCTAAAAAACGACGTCCTCCCAAAGCAGAGAAAAAGAAGGCTGTAAGTGAAACCCTAAATAGCTGCATCACTTTTTAAATAGGCATTTGGAGTTCAGCATTACCCTAGTCAAGAGACATTTATGAATGTTGAAAATTCCAACACAACTTCTTGAAGCCAACTGCCTTTGAGCATATTTTTATCCCTATTGCTGCTCCAAGGATGTAAAGGGTATTTCTGATAGTAAAAGGAAATATTTTTAAAAGCATGTCTGGTTTTGTGAATGTGTTTCTGCACTTTAACAAGCCACATGAACAAGCTTTGGTTTCCCCCTGTACAGCCCAAACCAGAACGTCTGCCTCCTTCAATGAAAGGAAAGATCAAATCAAAAGCCATCATTTCATCCAGTGATGATTCTTCTGATGAGGATAAACTCAAGATTGCTGATGATGGGTAAGAACCTTAATTACCTATGCATGAATTTAAAGTTTCAACACATGCCTTCAAGAGAAAATGCAGTGTTAATAATATTAAGACCGAGATAATGAGAAGTCTTTCATTGTACTCACTTCCCATTGCAGATTAATTCCACTCATTCTTTCTCATTCTCCTAACAGTGGCGTTACTCAAATCCTGCTCTCTCATTTTAACTTTAAGCCAAAGATAGCACCTTATAGCACCTCATAATACCTTTTTCCTCTGTTCTTCCCTACAGACATGCTAGAAATAGCAACAGTGATTCAGACGAGGGGGAACAGCAGCACAGCAAGCGCATTGTCTCTGACAGTGACTCTGACAACAGGAACAAGTCTGGCAGCGAGGCAGGGAGTCCCAGGAGGTCCAGTGTCCGTGCCTCTGAGGAGGAGTCTGACAGCGACAGGTCTCCCAGGAAGAGGAGGCGGTCAGAGTCGGAGCAGTCTGACAATGAGTCTGTGCAGTCGGGGAGGAGCCGTGGTTCCGGAGGCTCCGAGAATGAGTCTCGCCCGGCCTCTCACAGTGCTGAGTCTGACAGGGAGTCTGAGAGGGGCTCTGACAACGAGGGCTCTGCCAGAGCATCTGGGAACGAGTCTGAACCAGAGGCATCCAATGACGAGGGCTCAGAAGGGGGTTCAGATGACAGTGATTAGATCTAAATGACAGACCATCTTTTAAAAATGTTCATGTAAATATGTTTCAGTTAGAGGGGAAAATGCAATTTTTATATTTGAAAACTGTGATTTAAAAATCCCTTAATGTTTTAGTAAACTGTTGTGAGACCTTCTTGTGATTTTTTCTGTTAGTTACTAATGGATTTTTCTCTAAGTTGGCTTATGGTGTATTCTTAATTTGAAACTGCTGTAGATGCACAGTCCCTGTCCTATAGTCAGCACGCCAAGGATGGAATGCATGTAAAAACTGTGGAACATAAAATCTCTTCAGGTGGCTCAGTGTGGCTAAAATTGTGTTCTCTGCCTGTACATGCATAGGTGGATCTTAAAATCCTGCTAGATGGGACAAAGAGCTGTGGATATTTATCTTTTTCCTCATTCTGAGTGAAGGTCAGTAGGGAGGTTTTTCTTACTTTCTATGAAGAATAAATGTGCCATGAATGGAAGTCTTTAGGTTTCCAAGAGTTTGTTCTTTTGCTTCTGTTTTTGTGTTAAATAAGCTGAAAAGATCGGAAATTTTATAAACTAGCAATGCAGATATAGGTGAAATATTTAAATTGGCAGGTAAAAACATTTGAGAGAACTCTGTATTGCTTGAGAAAGGTGAAGCTGCCAGTGTCACAATAAACTGCTCCTGCTTATGTGCTTGCAGTGATTTATTTTGCCCCTTAGAAGGTATAAGGAGAAAATGTGAAAATGTTAAATTTTACAATGGAGTCTGTTTTGAGGAAGTGGTTTCAGCTGTATTTTAGCATAAGTACTTGGCTTTTGGAATTAAGTCCTTTCATATAACATGTTCAGGAATAACTGAAAAATTGCTATGCTGTAAAGTGAATCTGATTTCTCTCTGCAGTTCTGGAAAAAATCAGTGTCTTGTACCAGCCCAGAGTAATCTTTCTTTTTTTCATTGGTCATCAGGTGTTACGTTAAGTGTTTGCTAAGAGAAGATTATGTAGATCTGGATAGTGTATTACTACCAGTTTTAAAAGACTATATAGCCTAAACTGTGGAGTTCTGGACTGTCACTACTGATAGCTCGCTTGAAGCACTAACTGCAAGTGAAGTTTCCCATGCTGCTATTTCTGGTGTGCTGTGAGCATGAGCAGTTCTCCTTGTGTATGGGGTTTTTCATGTGTTTGTGGCTGTTGGTAACCATAGCAGACATGCAGAACAGTCAGGATGTCTCTCTGTTTGCTCACTTTGGTGTCAGGTTTCTATCTGTGCTCTTACCTAAAACTTACATGTTTGGTAACGTTCAGAGTAGAAGAGCAACTATCATGTTTGTTGGATTAGAGCAAAACTGAGTCTTAACTCAGTCTGCTTGTCACGTAGTCACAGGAATGATTTGTGATAGCCCAAGGCTGGAAGCTAGATAGCCTTGAAGTCATGCACTTGAGGAGAATTTTGGGCTCTTGTAGGAAATGGTGCTCCTGTGAAGAGAATCGTGACCCAGAGCCACAAGGAAGCAGTGGATAGATGAGGTGTTACACTTGGGGTCACACTGCTTCATTTACGAAGCTCTGAGGAAGTGTGAGGAAAATGGTGCAACTCGGGAAAGCTAACACATGCAAGGTGAAATACATGGAGCACTGTCCACAGTGGCAGGTGTGAGAGCAGCAGGAAGGAAAAAGATGTACAGCGCTTACTGTGGGATCGTAGAAACTTTCTTCTGCCTCAAATGCATCTCCACTCTCACAGTCTTCTGTCCTTCTGATGAAGGTCTTGTTTGGTGCTGGCTGTACAGAAAAGTATTTTCTGTAGGGAAAATTTAGCTCTAGATGAAGTGCTGAGTGGATCTTCAGATCTAGCATCCAGAAATACTTTCAGGAAGTGTAAAATAATAAGAGTTTTCATACATCTCTTGTCTGAGAGGCAAGTGTGTTTTCTGCCCTTTCCACAGAAAGGACGTGTGTAAGAAGAGGTTATGACTTAACATGGCTTGAACTGGGTGATTTACAAGAGGGCAATCCAAAGGGGGCAGAGGATGCTTTTGCTTTGCTATTCCTCTGCTTTTGCAGAGTGAAAAAGGAGGAAAAAAACCCCACCATAAACCAGATGTCGGTTTTTCTTATACCTTTCTTTTGATGAGGAGGGTTAATGGGAGGATTAAGGTTATATAAAAGTCACGTGTTGCTGTAATTGGACTGAAAGCTGTGTTTCAGCTTAATTCATATTTTATAGTGTTTGTTTTTTCAAAGTGCAGTGGTGGAATAATGTTGCTATAATTCTCTCTTGGCAGCATTCCTTGCCTTCTGAAGTAGGTGGTTGGCTTGCAGCTATTAAATTCCTTTATTTATAGCAGTAATCTATTCCAGGATAAAATACAGGGAGTTAGAAGTGCAACACTGCCTTGCTAGAGGAGTGGTTTATTCCTAGTTTCTGTTTTGCATCCCCAGTTGCATGACTGCAGGAAGTGTTTCCTGTTGACCTCAGCTGCAGCTTAGCAATATTGCTCTCCTCACGTGGGAGCAGCACATTCCGTCCTGAAATTTATAGATCTGGCCTTTCACAGAATGCTTCAAATGTAACTTAGACAAATAATTCAATTGCTGGCTTGGGTATGGTTTTTTTGTGGGTGGTTTTGTTGTTGGGGGGGAGGAGTTGTTTGTTTGTTTTGGGTTTTTTTTAATCCACCTATTCAAGTTTTTCAGAAACTTTTCCAGGTCATTAATTCGTGGGAAGGAGTAGCTGTCACTGCTGAATAACAAAACATCTGCGTGTAAATTGATCATTCTCTTTGTAAACATCCACTGCTGCTAATTCAACTCTGAAACCCATAGCAATCTATCAAGCCAGAAAAAAGGTGCAGGAATATATTGGAATGTGCTGCCAAGGAATGCTTTGGACAAGGCAAGACCTATGGTAGGAGCATGACAGCTAAAATTATATCAGTTCTTTCTGTAAGGAAGTGCCACTTCCTGGGAATAAGTTGCTTTCCACGTTAAATATTTCACTGCTCACAGCAATCTTTGTTGTAGCAAAGCCTTTTCCTCCTGCACAGATTTAAACTTACATTGGGGGGGTTAATTAATACTATTGACGTCTTCTATGAAAACTTGTAAGCTTTCTGGAACAGGTTTCTTCCCTACTTTATTTTGCTCTTACAGAGTAGTGCTCTCTGATGACCCACTTGTGCAGTAGGGGTGGGTACCTTGCAGCAAATGAGTCTTGACTTCAGAAGTCACCTGGAAAAATTCTTACAGCTGGAGCTGAAGTCAGCAAAGCCAAAGTCAGTATTCATCTAAGTAACAAACCGAGTTGACAAAATGGATGTGAAAAAGGGTATGTAACCAAATACTCATTATTCTCATAGCTAATAGTTCTTACTGCTCATCATAGTATTTTGTTGTTTAGCTAGATACTGTAATTGCTCTACAGAAGAGGATTTGAATTGGAGACAATCTAAGGGAATAACAAATACGGGAATATTTAGGAGAGAAATTCAAAGTAAGTATCCTGATGATGTGCAGTATTTCTGTCCTGTCTGAATTTTGGTCTGCATCTGCTCAAATTTACTACAGTTCATACTAGAAATACTTGGAACTTCAGAATATTTTAGTCTTGGCAGCACATATAGAAGGTACAGTCGTGTAGTCATGCAGCTTGTAATGCCTTTTTTACCTTTGGTTCATAACTGCTGGAGAAATTAAGAATGCTCAGTGTAGCTGTGTTGTTCTTTGAATCAAGCTTATTTTATTGTCAGGGATAGAGTTGTGTCTCTGGGTTGTTCTCTTTCCCTTTTTAATTCTTCCTTTGGCCTTAGGCAAAAACTTTTCCTCTGCAACCTCCAGAGCTTGAGACTGGCTAAGTATTTGGGCTGCAAACTGTCACACTGGCACCCTTGATTGAGTTTGCTTTTCTCTTACAGTTCCATTTGAAATGTGAAATGCTAAAGAGTCCCTGGTGCTGCATCTAAATATGTGCCATCCTTATCGTACACATGTCCCCGTATCTGCCTGTTTGGAGATGCCCCCAGCATTGCTGTAGTGTTGCCTGAAGTCCATAAGTGCTCTTTGGCCCAGCAGGATACAAGGGTTTCATGCCTTCCCACCCATGGTGATTAAAATGCAAACAGCCAGCGTTAGCCAAAGAAACAGGTTTTTATTTGGCACCTGAGAGTGAGTAGCATGTGGCAGTGACTTCAGGGGTGTTAACCTGCTGCCTTGGAAGGGCCCAAGCCATGCTCTGGCTCTTAAAACATTTTGGAGCCCTTCAGAGTTCTTAGCAGCTGAATCTGCTCTCTTGCCTCGCTAAGACTGCACAAATCTCATATGCTGATTCCAACAGCTAAAGCATTCTTGGGCACACTGAGGAATATCATGGGTCCACCCTGGGGTTTGGGGCCTCCTCTCAAAGGTGCAGTTGACTTGGTTCCACAGCATATCTTCAGTGACAGAGGTAGTCTGGGACATCTGGCTTAGACTGATTTGCTAATGCAGAACTGACTTTCTGATTTAGGGCACAGAGGCAGTAGGAGAGAGCTTAGTCTTTGCTAGCTGCTCATTCTGTGCCACTAGCACAGAGGAGGTTGTAGTTTAGGAAGAATCTCGTGCAATACTTTGTTTCCTCTGTCTGGTACCATAAATCTCTTACGAGAAAACTGTTTCTAGAGTCATCTCACCTTTGCACCTGAAGGCTCTGGCTATACAGGTACTGTTGAATCAACAGACTGCTCTAAGCAGGGCTATTGCTAATAAATACTAATAAATACCAGTCTTGCCTTGCACTGGTGACAGTTTACTACCATTTTTGAAGATGCCTCAGAGAATATGAAACATCTCTTCATCCATCTCCAGTCGTTAAAGATAGATAATTATTTTGTTCCAGCTTTCAACAGAGTTTGAACTGCTTTAAACAGGCTCTTCTGTCTGTATTTGCTATGCTGTGCTAAATTATTCTAGTACATGTCTCCTTCTCATGGGAATCTGTCTAAGCAAAAGGTAACATTCTTTTTTCTTGTGGGAATCTGTCCCGGAGCAGCTGGAGAGGAAGAATTATTGTCAGCAGCTATTTTCTTGTACTAAAAAGGATAAAGGAATTAGGTCTCATTTGGGTTTGCAGGAATGAGGCATGTTTGTGCACAAATTCGTGTTGGTGACTCAGTCAAAGTGCTCTTGACATCCCAGGTCCGTTTTTAACATATGTATTAGCATATGTATTTCTGAATTTCAGCAGGGACATCCCTGTTAAGAATACTCACACTTAGTGGTGGGTACTGCTCCTGGGCAGGTTTGCTTTTGGTGATTCCTAACAGCAGTACTTGTTCACTCTACTGGTGAGCTACAAGTTGGAATTTATTTCTCAATGTCAGAGCTACTGCTTCCAATCAGATTTCCTCTCAGATTATTAGCAGCTAGAGCTGAGTTTCTATTACATGTTTGCAGGTGGAGGCTGTGCTGGTTAGCCAGGAAAGGGCATTGCCCTGGATGGACACCTGGGAGCATGGGCTGTCTGCCCACTGCTCCTGCAGATGGGTTGCTCTCACCTTCATGCAGCTGTTTTGTTTTATGGTCACTGCAGCAGGGGAATGAGCATGTACTGCAGGAGCCCTAACCCATAACCTTTGGAGTGTACCTTGTTCTTTCTGCTGTCTGGGCTCTTCAAGCTTTGTGCAGGCATTAGCTGAGTTGAGGCTATGGAGTAATTAGGTGTTGCCGTATAAACAGAATGGTATGACTGGAAGGGGCAAGGGAAGAAAACAAAATTGTGTGTCAGATTAGTGCTTAAAGTAGATATTATTTCTGGTCTCAATCCTTAATTACTTGGGTCTCCATATTTCTGACTTGGATCGTCTACTTTGGTTTCCTTTTGCTCCGCGCTCACTTATTTGTAATTAAAGCCCCAAGAAACACTCACCTTGCCCATGAGTGTTTCAATTTCTGTTGCCTTTAAACTCTGCAGGAAAAGGATATTTTTTTCAGTGCATATGCAAAAACTATCCATCTATCCAACTGTAAAACCAGAGAGTGGAAATTGTAACAGTAAAAGCAAGTGAAATATACCTTAAAAATAGAAAAAATCTAACATTAAATCCATGATCTGGAGACATAACATCATTCACACATATGAGTAGCACTCCATGGTTGCAGTTGCAGAAGTACTTTCTTGTATAAGCTGCAGCATTATCAGTGGAGTTTTGTGCATTCCTAATGGAAAGTTTGAGTGGAGCAGGAGGAGACAAACATGCCTTGACTGCCTCTCTCAACTGCCATGGTACATCTGCACCAGGAACTTAAGTGGATTTGTCCAGTGCAATCTGATTGTGCTGTAATCCTCAAGGAGCCCAAGGCTCACACCAGCTGGCTGCAGTGCAGGCTGCACATAGGTGAAAGATTGGTGGTATCTCCAGTATTTACACAGGAATGATTCTTAGTGATAAAGAACTGCAGGTTTGAAGTTTTCACCACCTAGGTCTGAACTGCCTACAAACAGCAGCAGTTGCCCTCAATGGTGCTTTTGCAGAATGACCTGTTGCTTTATTCCAGCTGTCGGGGTGTTGTGTTTCTTACTGTTCTCGTAGGTTTTGTCCTTTGATTTTGGTTTTAAGAAATGTGCAAGAAAGCATAGTAGACAAGGAGGTGGATGAAGAGATACATCAGTGTATTTGGTTTCCGTTGCCAGGTTTTGGTAGTGGGGAGGCTACAGGGGTGGCTTCTGCTAGAAGCTTCCAGAATCTTCCCCCATGTCCAGCAGAGGCAATGCCAGCTGACTCCGGGATGGACCTGCCACTGGCCAAGGCCAAGCCCATCAGGGATGACAGTAACACTTTGTGATAACATAGTTAAGAAGGGGAAAAATAAAGGCCGTTGGGCAGATGAAAATTGCAGCCAGAGAAGAGTGGAGTGAGAACATGTGAATAGCCCTGCAGACACCGATGCCAGTGTAGAAGGAGAGGCAGGAGGTGCTCCAGGCACCAGAGCTGAGCTTCCCTGCAGCCCCTGGTGCAGCCTGTGGTGGAGCAGCTGTGTCCCTGAAGCACAGGGAGGACCCTGGGGGTGTAGAGATCCACCTGCAGCCCACAGTGGAGCAGGTGGGTGCCTGAAGGAGGCCCAAGGTGGAGCAGGGTCCTGGTGCTGACCCATGGGGAGAGAAGCCCATGCTGGAGCAGGTTATCGTGGTAGGACCTGTGACCCTGTGAGGGACCCACGCTGGAGCAGCCTGTGCCTGAAGGACTGAACCCCGTGGAGAAGTGACCCATGCTGTAGCAGTTTGTGAAGAACTGTTGCCCATGGGATGGACTCATGTTGGAGAAGTTCATGAAGGAGTCTCCCATGAGAGGGACCCCACAGACAGCAGGGAAAGGACTCCTCTCCCTGACAGTGGCAGAAACAACCTGTGATGAATTGACCATGATCCCCATTTTGGTCTCCCCGAACCCGTGGAGAGGAGGAGGTAAAGCTTGGGAAGGAGGGATGGGTGGGGGGAAGGTGTTTTTAAGGCTTATTTAACTTCTCATTATCCTGCTCTGACTTTGTCAGTAATAAATTTAGTTACTATCCCACTTGGATTCTTTTGCCCATGACAGTAATCAGTGAGTGATCTCTTTCAGTCCTTATCTCAACTCATGAACCCTTGTATTTTCTCTTCTCTGTCCAGGTGCAGAGGGGAGTGAGAGCAGCTTTGGGTCCAGCCAGGGTCAACCCACTACAATCAGGAGCACTGAATTTCATGTATCCTCTTGCTGACACTGAGCTGTCAAGGAGGAATCACTTTACCCCTTTCAGTTTCTGTGACTTAAATAGAATTGAAGCTGTTTTGTGCCAGGATGATTTCTTACTGAGTTGTACAGAATTTTTGTCTGATCTACAAGGCCCTTGGAGCATAAATTGTACCTTGATTATAAAATGGCCAACATTGTTGCTTGATTAGCCTCTTTCTCCTCCTTCATAATATGAAGTAGTGAAAATGATCTGGTTTTGGGTTTGAATGATTTAATTTAAAAAGAGAAGATTATAAACACATAACTTTACTATTAGAGAGGTTGAAGGTCCTGGCCAAGAGTATGACTTGCAAACAAATTAGGGCCAGAATTGTCTTACAGAATTAAACCTTTGCTGCTAAAAACTAATCTTTGTTGTTGATCCCCATGTTGAGGGACTGGGTTTTGGCCAGGCAGGCCTTGATTCAATTCCTGTCTTAAGTAAACTGCTATGAAGCTGCTTTGCTTTTACAGAGTGCTTTCTGTGGGCAATTAATCAGTATCTCCTGGAGAGCTTCAGCTTAGGCCGTGGTTGTAGTTGCACAATCACTGGGGTTGCCAAATAATCACAGGCATTTGTTTTGTTTGGGAAAACTTTCAGTGATGATTTGTTTAAAAAAACAAAACCAAAACAACCACAGACCAATCACTGGGGGTGGGAGCGAGGGTGAGTGTGGGATGCACAACCAAAAGCCCACAAAAAACCCTCTCGAAATCCAGACGGGTAAAGTAAGCAACTTGTAAATCACAGGGCGACTGACAGCTCATTTACCGTGTGGTATTTCTGTGAGAATAGGGAGCTTTTCAAGTGTATAGGGGAAAGAGAAGAGACTTCCCTGTGCCTGAAGCCCACTTAGCTGGTGCCTGAGCTCACCCAGACTAGCAAGGTTCCAGTTCCTCTGGTATTGGCACTGGCAGTGCCCGAATCCCTCCCAAGGCAGCTGGTGCAAAGGGTCCTCATCACACCTGAGTAGCAGCTTTCCCTGACAGCAGGACAAGACACACAATCAAGGTCAGATGTTTCTTCTGGAATTTCTGGAAGAAGCTGCCCTTTCCAGTGGGCAGCAGGTCTGTGCTGCACATGTAGCAGAGGAGGAGGAATCCCAGGCAGAGGCTCACGCCCAGGAGCAGCATTGTCAAGAGAAAAAGGAGGCAGCCAGGCCTGAGACAGTTTAAAAGAACAAAACTTAGAGGTGGACAGAGATGTGGGGACTTCACGCCAGGAATGCTTTGCCTTCAAACAACTGGTAGGTGCTGACATAGATTCTGTTCTGTGGATTATCTGTAAGTGCTTCCCTAGCCAAACCTACAGGCTCACAGATACCACAGTCAGTGAACCAGAACTGCAGTACATGCAGTCCAGTGGTTGTATCTCCCCAGTCTTATGGTCTTATCCTAATATTTAGTGTCCTTCCCCCTGCTTTCCACTGTGGTTTAGTTTAATGCCCAGCTGTAATCATCTTTGCTGTCAACTCCCTGGTCTACTGTCTCATGATGCTGTTAATTGCTACAAATGCAGACATGGCTTCTATTAATAGATAAAGGATGCATTTTTATGATCTCTTTTTAAAAATTAGTAAATCTGACATGACTAAAATGAGCTGGTGTTATAACTTTGGGGTACAGGAGAAAAGCTCCAGCAGGGCTGGTTATTTCATAGCCAACAGAACTCTTTTTCTGAAAGCAGAAACCCTTCCAATTTGCATCTCTTTCCTAGGGATGGCAATTTTCATCAACATATGGAATACACTTTCTTGTATATGCTCTAAGTAGCTCATGGAATATATATTTAACCAAAAACAAAGGCAACTTAAAAATCGACACTGTGAGCAGGATTCAAGTGCTGGGGTTTTTGGGGGCCTGGGGAGAGGAGAATCCACACGTAATCTTTGGGAAGAATGTTTAGAAACTTGGTGATTTTTTTTTTTTTTTTTTTCAACAAAAGCAGTTAATAACAGTAGTTTGACAACTCAAATGCTACCATAGCAACTTCATATTGACCTACGATGCTGAGAGATGTAAGAGGGGATGCTCTTGTCACTTCAGTTAAATGAACTACAGCCATTTCCTGCAGCAGATCTTACAGGTCATATATCTAAATTTAAAAAGCTAATTCAATTGATTTCTCTAAGTGCTGTGTTGAGAAAATTCCCATGTTGATTTCCAGATTTCTTTTCCGAAGATGAGTCAATCTAATACTGTCATCAGGGGGGCTGGGGAGAAGAGAGAAATTCAGGGTTGAATCAATCACATTCCTAACTTTTCCTCTACCAAGAAAAGCAAGACAAGGTTCATTGGCTAAAAGTTCAAGATAATTTCATTTACACAGGGAACAAGATGTAAATGTTTAATAATGAAAGTATTGGAAAATCAGTGGAGTTAATGCAAATGATGTGAACTTCTAGCAGTTCTAGATATGTAGACATTGGTGTTTCTAGAACACTGCTGGAACAGGAGGTTGAGCTTGTTCCTCCAATGCAGTTTGAGACTGGGTGTCAATGTCCTTTCAAAACACAATCCATATATTTAAAACTTAGTCTTGATGAGCCAAGAGGCACCTGTTAATGCTCCTTCTTTTCTGGGGCAGTTGTGCTGTGCCTTCAGCAGGTGGCAGAACATGGGTGTGTCTGGTCCTGGCAGAGCATGAGGACTGCACAGATTGCGTGTTAGTACAGAATTATGGCACATTTTATTTCAGTGTTATATGGCCAGGTACTCTGGGTGAATTTTAGTTATCTTCAGACATTGAAAAATTAGCAGTCTAGATGCCCTGTACAGCCCCATGGACTGGCATCCCCAGAGGGCAAATCATCCCATCCCCAGGTAATTATCCAAGGTAGGTGGGATGAGTCACTTGGAGGAACCTGTTTCTTCTGTTGCCTGAGGAGCGTGGAGATGTCTAGACACTCAGCAGTTGGAGAGTTAAGGGAAGGATCCCACCCAGCACAATAGTAGCTCAGACGTTTTCTTTGTTAATCATTTGAATTAGTTTCCAATTTAGATGTAATTTTCTCCTCTCTTTCCTCCCAAAAACAATCCAGTAGAATCAAGATTACAGGAATCTTGATCACACTGAGGAACTAAAAGGGAGATTTCCAAGAACAGGCATGGCATCAATCTACCACATCCCTTCTTATTTTTGCTTTCATAAGATTTTTTTTGTTACATTTACAGGGTTTTTTTCTACTTTGTAGTTCAGGTCTGCTACCTCAGCAAATGCCAACAGCAAGTTTTCTTCACAGTGTCAGCTGAATTGAAGGATTACTTCTTGTAGACCCGTGAAAGTGCCTAGCAAATAGTGTTTGGGGAATCAAGGTGGAGCTCTTGGAGGGTTTGGGGTGAGCACACACTGACAGCACAGGATTTACCTTCCCCAAGGCCCGTGCTGGTGTTGCAGGAGTCTCAGGCTGGCACATCTGAGCCTGAGCTGTTTCAGTGCCTGCACTGGGGTCTGTAGGAAGCCCAGCCCAGTGTTTCCAAGGTCTAATTCCTCTAATTTCTGCTGGTTATGTGTTTTACTGCACAGGTAACAGCTGCTTACCAGGATTCAACTCAATCTTGGTTGTCTGGAGTGTTCCTTATTTAAAGATGAAATCCAAAGCTCATATGTCAGAAATAACAGCATTACCTGGATTTATATTGTTAGGTCCAAGGAGCATCCTGTTCCTTAAGAGGGAAAGAAAGATTTTGAATCAATATTTCCTCTTACAAAGCAGATTAAGTCTGTAGACTCTTCAATGAGATTATGTAAAATATGAAATTATTCATGTTGGCCCACTTCTGAACTGATTTCTCTTTCAGTCCCTCATGAAGGCTGCTATGGAATTTGCAATGGCAATTCCATAAGGGTAGCTGATAGAATAGCCTGTCCTGTACTTACATGACTGGTGTATGTTACCAGAGACATTGCAGCCCCTGCACTGCTGCAATCAGTGCACTCCCACTGCTCCCAGTGGCCTCTGTAGGTTTCTCCTATTGCAGGTATATGCCAACCTGCAGAGAAAGGGAGGGGTGCTTTGGGGTGTTTCTGCATTATGGCCCTTACCTGCACTGTGTACCTACTGAGACACTGCCATAACAGAATTTATGAATGGCCTTTCATCACAGCTAAATACTTCATGTCTTGAAAATTACATTACATCAATTCTATAGATGGAAAACTATGGGAAATTGGAGGTCACCATGGAAACGTTCCCTGGAGCAGGAAATGAAACTGCTGTGTTGATTGAGTGAGTAATCAGTTATTTACAGCCCAAAAAGAGCAGTGCACCTACCCTGCCCCTCCTGGCTTGGTCGTGCCTGGCCTCTCTGCTTTAAAGGTGCTCTTTGTATGAAACTGAGAGAGCCCTGCACTTCTCAGCCTAGCTCACAGGGCTGTTGAAGCTGTACCCCAGTGTGGTTCCTGGTTTATTGTCAGTACTGGGAAGGCAGATTAGTGTTGATGCTTCTACTGTTACCCAGAAACTGAAATATTAACTCAGCAAGCAACGTAAGCTTAAAATAATACAGAAAAGCCCATGGCCTTGAGTCTGATGCCTGAAAACCTGCAAAACAGACACTCTGCACAAGGTTAATGGAGATAAGATATTACCTTTATTGTGGTATAGGTCCGGATCCCCT
>JAWWEW010000165.1:9588697-9630237 GCA_035583185.1 Anabacerthia variegaticeps | reverse complement strand
TTGTTTCTCCTCCAAATCCTGCCTGGGTTTGCAGCAGTTACAGGGAATGGGGCAGCAAAGTGGAGGGGACATCCTGGGGGAAAAATGGGAGGTGGCCAGCCTGAGAAATTGGGATGCCTGTGTGTAGAGCACAGGAAAAAGGCTCATGGGGCTCCCCCACCAGGATATGGGATTTCTGAGGGAGATGATGCCTGGCAGGGAGGTAAGGAATGACAAACTGGATTGCTAAGGAGAATCTCTGCATGGTGGAGGGAGGACACTGAAATGCTGCACCTTGGGGGAGTTTTGTGCCAGCTCCACTGCTCTTCTCCCCAGACTCCCCTTTGTCCCATCATGCTGGGGTCTGATTCCCCTTCCCAAACTCCCATAAGGTCTGGGAGAGGCTGCAGGCAGCCCAAGGCCAGACTGGAGCCGGGCACGCAGCCCGGTCCTGCTGCGGAGCGCTGTCATCCAGCCAGGCACTGCCAGACACTGCCTCCTCCTCCTCCTTCTCCTCATCCACACTGGCTAAAAGCAAAGAGCTCTCTCTGTTACAGCCTCACCCCTCCAGTCAGGCACAGCGCTCAAATTCCCATCACTGGGTCGCATCCTGCTTGTATCCCAAGCCACAGGAGGCTCTGAGATTGTCTAGTTCTTGTTTAGCCCTTATTTCAGAGCAAATCAGGCTGTGTGCTGCTTGCCCATCTTCCTCCGTCAGTTGCTTGGGACCCACTGACAGCCTTCATGCAATTTTGGACAAAGAATTGATATTTTAAAGAGATTACACCCACAAACCCATGAGAAATAACTTTGTCAGCTGAGCTGCCTGCAGAATAACTCACTTCACCTCTGTGCTTGCTTTGTTTCCTCTCTCTCATGAACATCAGCCAAGCACTAGCTCAGCCATGCACATACTCAGTGCAGGAGGGCTGAAACTCCAGAGAAAATTCAGGATTTTGTTCCTTGACCCCCTCTGGCTCTGCCAAACTGCCCACCAGAGCCGAGCCAGGTGCATGTCAGGCCTAGAAATACTCAGGCTGCCTAAATCTGACTGTAAAGGAAAATTCTGCTTGCGTTTGAAGTGAACTGCAGAACAAAGGGCTGAATGCAAGAATCCAAATCTCCCAGGAAAGTCTGTGCTTCCAGGGGCTGGTTTTGGATGCAGCTACCCATACTGCCATGGAGCAGGGATGAGCAAGGTTTTCCTGCTGTAGTCCTTGGCTCCAGGAGCCGACTAGGCTCAGACAGGCTGGCACAGACAAGATTAGCTGTGGCTGATGCTGATGTTCTTTCTCTTCCCTGTCTGGTTCTGCACCCAGCAGTGCCAGCACTCCCTGCTCTTTTTGACACTTGTGCCAGGCACAGCAAGGACCTTCCCAGGGCTGCAAACAGCTGCTTCCCCTTGCTAATGCCTCCTAATCTGCTGATCTACTGGCAGCAGCAGAAAGGGGCTAAATTCCTGCAAACCTGGTGGTGATCCTTGATTTAATGCAGGAGATACCCCTCAAACTGCTGTTTTCAGTACTAGTAAAACATTTTTGCCACTCCTGTATCAGGCTGGTATATCCTCAATGTGGCAGAAGGAGGGAGGAAGCCTCCTGCAAGTGGAAGTTGCTGGCTCCATTCCCCAAAGCCTGGATGAGCCGAGGCCAGGGGGTTCTGGTGGCTGTTTCCTTACATTCACATGTTCTGCCTCTGCCTTAGGAGATAAACAGCCCCATGTGGTGCTTCCATAGGCCTCAGACTTGAGTTCACATTATACTTAAATTCTGAATTCAAAAAATATTTTCTGCTGAGGTAGGAAAAAGGGAAGCAAAGGAAATGAGCTGTAAAAACAATAACCTCCCCTCCTGCCCCTCCCCATGGCAGAGAGGAAGAGGAGGCAAGGAAGCAGCCCCAGAGCTGGGCAGCATTCCAAAATCCCCTCGTGCTAGGCATGGAAGGGACGAACTCCCCCCAGAAAGTGGGTCATGTCTCCCCTAATGCTGCACAGGCACAGTAAGCAGCAATGCAGACTGAGACACAGCAAGGTGAAGATGGCTTATTCAAGGTCAGAGGGAGTAGGAAACCTTCAGAAATGGTGTTGCTGGATTTTCCTCCTTCCCCTCAGCTCACACCACGTCCCAGGGGGAGTTAGCAGGGATAAGGACAGCCCTGGCTCCTGGGGACGCCCCCTACAAAACCCACTGGGCGATGTTGGTGGCAGCACCATCCTTGGGAAGGAGCAGAGCATCATGGCTTTGTTCAGGTTGGAAAAGCCCTCTGAGACCATCAAGTCCAACCACTGCCCCAGGACTGACAAGGCCACCACCAACCCCTGTCCTCAAAGGCCACATTCACATGGCTTTTAAATCATTCCAGGGGATCCCCATCCCAGGGATGGTGACTCCACCACTGCCCTGTGCAGTCTGTGCCAAGGCTGGACAGCCCTTTCTGTGAAGAAATATTCCCTAATATCCAGTCTAAACCTCTCCTGGCACAACTTGAGACCATTTCCTTTAGAGAGAAACAGTTATTCACAGAATTATTTCATGTTCTGCAAGCAGGAGGGACAGGGTGATGTCTGACTTGGAACAGGGAAATAAGGAGTCAATAAGGAGTCCTTAAACTCCCAATGTGCCATAAAACATCCTTTCTCCCTTTCCCAGTATCTCTCAAAGGCAGCTTTGCTCAACACATCATCCTGAAGCATTTTGTTTTTCCATCATGGAAAGAAAATCATCACTCATGGAAAATAAAATCATCAAGAGGGTTTCCCCCTCCTAATCCAGACACAGGTACCCAGTCCATAAACTGGAGCAGGAAAACCAGGAGATCAGGTCACAGCATGGGGTCACACTGATTTCATCCCTGAGTATCCAAAGCTCCTAAAGGAGCCTCTCTCCTTTCCTAGAGCCTCAGTTACAACCCACCCACGGACGGAGAAGGAGGAAAAAGCTACATAGCAGCAAAACCCTGTGGCTATTTGGGCAGCAGCCATTTCTCCTTACCTTGAACTCCCAGGAAAGCAGGATGAAGGATGTTTCTCACAGTGGAGTGACTTGCTGCAGCAGCCAAGGTGGGTTTACGTGGCAGCAGAAAGCTCTTGCAGTGAAAATCCAAGCCCAGCTAGCCATGAGGGGCTATGAATAGCCTGGAATTCCTGAGCAGCCTCCCCGCCTGCTGCCATGGGCGCAGGGCATTCCCAGGCTGAGCAGTGCTGGGGGACAGTGTCACCACCTCTGTCCAGGCAGCTCATCCTTGCAGTGAATTACATGGGCTTGTAATTCCTTGATAAATGCACTGTTTAAAAACATGGAATTACAGAACGGTTTGGGTTGGAAGGGACTTTAAAGCTCATCCAGTGCTCTCAGCACTTACCGTCAGCCAGCTGGGCGGATCCTTTCCTCCTGAGATGGGAATTAGGGATGTCCCTGTGGAGCTCCATGCTTTGGAGCCAGGGGCATACCCAGGAGCCCACAGATTGTGCCTTTGTCCCTGGCAGCCTGAGTTGATGCAAACAGAGGCTGCAGGTGGCCCCAGGCAGTTGCATTTGGTCCCAGGTGGATGAGGATGGTTAAAACAAGGGTTGATAGATAAGATATTGAGGGTACCTGGGAGAACCCCTGCAACCCTCAACCCTCACAGGTTATGTCCTTATTGCCTCTGCCAGACTTAGGAAAGCCCTGAGTGTTGAAATTAGTGTCTCTTGATGTGTTGGGAGTGTTGTTGGGCTTGTTGGGAACCTCTTGGGAATTCATCTGGTCTTGGGACTGACTGTGCTTCTCATTGACACAGAGTGCAAGCAGAACTACAGGGAGCACATGGTGCGGGAGATTCACCAAGACAGAGAGAGGGACTCCAGTCCCAGGGAGAACCCATCTATCCACCCCCACTACACTGCCCTGACCATTGCCAGGGAGCCTCGAAGCAGGCAGGGAGCTGAGGATGAAGCTGTGAGCTGTGGGGACACCAGCAGTGGACCAGCCACTGTCACTGTTACCCCACAGACGCTGTTTAAACCCAACGAAGATGGGCAAACACCGCAGATCGTGGTGCTGGTGGGGGCTGCGGGGATGGGGAAGACAACAACAGTCAGGAAGGTGATGCTGGAGTGGGGAGAAGGGACCCTCCACGAGCAGTTTGACTGTGTCTTCTGCATTGACTGTAAAGGCATCACCCTTCCCAAGGAAGTGAGTGTGGCAGACCTGGTTTCACAGTGCTGCCCTCACCAGCAAGTGCCAGCTGGGAAGATCCTGGATGACCAGAAGATCCTGTTCATTTTTGATGGCTTTGAGGCCCTGGGATTTTCCTTGCTTCAGCCTGAAGCTGAGCTGAGCTCTGACCCCCGTGAGGTGAAGCCACTGGAAGTCACCCTGATGAGCCTGTTGAAGAAGACCGTTCTCCCTGAGGCTTCTTTGCTCATCACCACAAGGCCAACGGGTCTTCGAAGCCTGGGGCAGTGCTTGGAGGGGGAGTATTACGCAGAGATACTGGGATTTTCAGCAGCCATGAGGGAGGAATATTTCCACAGATATTTTGAGAACACCAGCAAAGCTGACATGGCCTTCAGGTTTGCCAAAGGCAATGAGATCCTCTACAGCTTGTGCATCATCCCTGTCATGAGCTGGACTGTCTGTACCATCCTTGAACAAGAGTTTTGCAGGAAAAAAAACCTCCTTGAGTGCTCTAAGGCCACCACAAGGATGACCATGTGTTACCTCTCCCAGTTACTGAAACACAGGGACAGGAACAATCCTCAGGTCCTCCAGAGGTTCCTTCTCCAGCTTTCCTCCTTGGCTGCCGATGGCATCTGGAAGCACAAGGTCCTTTTTGAGGAGAAGGAAATCAAAGACCGTGGCTTGGACCAGCCAGACCTTCTACCCCTCTTCCTCAATGAGAAAATCTCAAAGGAAGGTGAAGACTATGGGAAGGTCTATGGCTTCACCCATCTGCACCTCCAGGAGTTCTTTGCAGCGATGTATTATGTTCTGGAGGATGATGAGGAAACAGTCACTGACTTGGAGAGGCTTGAGAAGGATGTAAATAAGTTACTAGAAAGCTACAATGAGTCCAGGAAGGATTTGAGTGTAACAGTGAGGTTCCTCTTTGGTTTAGTCAGCCAGAAGTCTATGGAGTATGTGGGCAAAACCATTGGGTGCAGAATTTCACCACAAGCCAGGGAAGAACTACTGAAGTGGCTTCAGCGGAGGCACACGGGCATCTCCCACCCCAGCCAGGCACAGAAAGTTTCAGAGTTGGACACTTTCCACTTCTTGTTCGAGATGAATGAGAAGAGCTTTGCGCAAAGTGCGTTGGGTTGTTTCACTGACCTGGACTTGCAGGACGTGAGGTTGAGTCTGTACGACCAAATGGCACTTTCTTTCTGCATCCAGCAGTGGGCTGGGCTGGGCTGTGTCACCCTCCGGGGATGCTTCTTCCACCAGCAGGATCCCAGGGCGGAGCTGAATCCATTGATGCCTTGGTAAGTCCTGCCCCTCCTTGCTTTAATGATCCAGACCTGCAAGGATTTCTCCTCCTCTTCCCCTAAGGATGGTTTTAAAGGCGTTTCAGCTCCTTCTACCCAAACAGCAGCTCAGCCTTTCCCTTGGGGTTTAGTTCCTCAGCAGAGGATTTTACTAATCCTTGGGGAGCATAAGGAGCATGTGGGCTCCTCTGTTAGCTGTACATTGTGGCATTGGTGGAGATAGCTTGACTTACCAAGCCTGACCAGACTCAGCTGTGCCCAGGTGTTGCTCTGGCCTCATGTCCCCCTTCTCACGTGCAAAGGGGAAATTCCTGGTGACAAAATGTTGTGTGCACCCCATGACTTAACTTAAGTCACCCCAGGTGGCTCCAGAAATAACGCTTTTGAACCTTCACATCTCCAAAGCCACGGATGTCCTGCCCAAGGAGCTCTCCTGTGAGCTGGAGTCTCGGCTTGGGGGAGTTTGTGTGCTGATGTCAAAGCCAGGAGCTCCTGGCACCAGTGAGGGCTGGCTGTGCCCCATAGCTCTGTCCTCCTGCAGCTCTGGAGCCTTGGAAGCTGAAGGACGTCCTGGTGCCATTGCTGGGCTGCAACAGGAGGAGCTGCATTGCCCTATCCAGCTGCTGCGCCGGGCGCTGCAGCACCCAGGCAGTGCCCTGGGGGTGCTCCGGTGAGATACGCGTGCTCAGCACTGAGCCCAAGCCACGGCCAGGATGGGGGGTGTGGGTGGGGGCACCCACACTGTAGGGGAGTGGGTGGGTGATGCCCGGGGAAGGGGACAGGAACTGTCTGGGCACGTGGTCACCCCTCACGGTGCCTTGTGGCTCCCTGGCCACACCAGCACGTGGCCAGGGTGAGGCCAGACCCCATTTGTCTGTGGGAGGGTGTGGTCCCTTGGGTTTGGTGGGCAGGTGAGCAGCTGGGACAGGCGTGCTGAGCCCCCTGTTCTCCACGGCTCTCCTGCAGGCTGCAGTGGTGCCGGCTGTCCGAGAGCTGCTGTGCGGAGCTGGCAGCGCTGCTGGCGGAACACCCCAGTCTGGCCCAGCTGGAGGTGGGCGACAGCACGCTGGGCGACGGCGGCGTGCGCCTGCTCTGTGAGGGGCTGCGGCATCCTGGCTGCCACCTGCGTGTCCTGAGGTGAGCGGCCCTGGCATCCCTGGGACCCCCTGGCATCCTACAGGCATCTCCCACAGGCTGGAGCGGAGAGCTGGGGAGGTGTCTCCAAAGAGTCCCTTTGGGGTGGCATTGTCCCCCTATCCCACTGTCCCAGGGCAAGGAGCTACAAAGCAGTAGCACCATGGTGATCGTCACCGTGTTGGGGTGGCAGTGGGGGCCCTTGGGGTGTCTCTGAGAGTCTTTCCCATGTGTTCCCATCAGGCTGCGTTATTCCCGCCTCACCAGTGCCTGCTGTGAGGACCTCGCTGCTGTGCTGGGCACCAGCCCATGCCTGGAGGAGCTGGATTTGTCCTTCAGCGAGGGCCTGGGCGATGCTGGGGTGCAGCTGCTGTGCCAGGGGATCCAGCACCATGCCTGTCCACTGCAGACACTGCGGTAAGGGGGCTGTGGTGCCAGCCAGAGCTCCCTCCTTCCCATCCAGAGCTCCCTTCTTCCCACCTGGAACAGCTCACCAACCTGACAGTCAAACTCCCCCTTCCCTGTTTCCCTGGTCCCACAGGCTCGGGAGCTGCCGGCTGACAGGCGCCTGCTGCCCAGCTCTGGCTACGCAGCTGCTGAAGAGGCCCTATCTCACCTGCCTGGACCTGAGTGATAATGATCTGGGAGCCAATGGCATCCTGCAGCTCTGCCAGCAGCTCCAACATCCTGCCTGCCCACTGAAGACCCTGGGGTGAGGGCCCTGACACACCCCCTTTCCATGCCCGGCATCCCCTGCAGATCAGATGCTGTGGGACAGGGAGAGGGACACCAGCATTCCAGGTGGTTGAACGCCTCTCTCCTGACAAGGTTTAATAGCTTCTCCTCTTTTCCTCCTTCCTCCATCCCAAGGCTGAGCACAGATGGGTTAAGCCAGGACGTGCTGCAGGAACTGGCCACTCTCCGGGCACTGAAGCCTGACCTGAAGATTGGGAACCTCCTGGAGCACGATGTGCCAGAGGTGGGGGCCATGGCCCGGCTGCCCTGCCACCGCAGTGTCAAGCTGGGGGGCAGAAAGGCACTTCCTTCCTTCTGGAGAGCTCCCCTCCTTTAGGAAATATCCTTCCAAAAACCTGAGCTATTCTCAGCCCAGTTCTCAGTGCTGCCATGTGGGTCTGAGCCTGCACCACACATGGGGACACAGGGAGGAGATCCTGCTGCATCTGCAAGGTGTCCAGGTCCTGCCCTCTCCCTCTTCCCCCAGTGTTGGTGGGAGTAACTGTGTGTGTTTGTCTGCCAATAAAGACCCTGGGGCCAATCCCAGAAGACTGTGCTCTTGTCCCTGATCCAGTCTTGCCCAGGGATGTGTCTGTGGTTCCAGCTCCTGCCCCATGTCCCCAAGGGATGGCCTATGTACCCGGGAGTGAGGTATGAGCCCCAGAATGAGGTGCCAGCCCCTGGGAGTGAGTCTCCAGCCAGTTTGGAGTTTTAATAGGAAAAAAGAGAAATTCACACATATAAAAGAAAACCCCTACATGGAAGCTGTTTTCCTGCTGTGCTGCAGTGCTGTCTGGGGAGAGGTGACCTCCATGGTCAAAGCCCCACAGTCCTGCACACATTCCCAGGGATGGGGTATGGCTGGGGCATCCTCACTGCAATGTATTCAGGGTGCTGGTGCTGACATTGTCATAGTCCATGTGCTCATGGGGCTGTCCTGGTGTATCTCTTGTGACTTCTGCGGGACTTGGAGGGGGGCAGCTCCCACCTTGGAAACAGCAAAGGCAGGTGCCTGAGTGGAACAGCTCCATGTCCCCCTGCGAGACCCCACCTGGGGTGTTTCTGGAGCCCCCACAGATCTGGTGCTGGATCCCAGCCCGCCACTGCAGCCAAACACCCCCATGGAGTGGCTCTCCAGCGGGGACAGGGCAGCTGTAGTCCCTCTTACCTGTGGGTAGGACACAGATCCAGCCCCTCTCTGCCACCCCTTCGGAGATGTTCCCAATGCTGGGAGTAGAGGACTCCTCCAACACGTCTGTGGCATCGTCATAGCCATCTGGGGTCCCTGCCAGCAAGGCAGAGGGGTCTGGGACAGGCATGGGAGTAAAAGGGAGTGACCCAGAGGCCTTGGCAGGGGTCTGGATGTGCCATCCCCCGTGCCCATGCCACCAGGATGTGTTAGTGGCCCTGGATCCCTCAGGAAAAGGTGACACTTTGCTGCACAGTAACAGGTCCCCTCAGCTCCCCAGCCCTGGCATGTCCCCTGTCCCCAGTGCTCCCCTCTGGGTTCCTGCTCTGTAACCCTACCTGGGGCTGCCTCGGTACTGCTGCCCTCCACACTGTCCCTGGTGTAATATGGCAGCTTCTTCACTGATCCCTTCCGCAGGGAACCTGGAGGAGGAGAACAGGGTGTTGGAGGTGACCAGAAGTGGCACTGTAGGTGATACAACCTCACACCACAGAGCACGGCCGTGATGGGACCAAGGGACACTCTCACACCATGGGAAGGAGCCAATGCTGTGCCACCTGGAGCAGGCAGAGCTGGGGCATGAGGGGCTGCACTGACCTGGGTGACTTGGCACCTCCTGGTACTCTGGCATGGTGATGTAGTCCAGCTCCTCATAGATGGCATCAGAGATGGCATCCCCGGCTCTGCCAGAGCCTGGAACAAGAGGAAGCGCTCACCCAGGGCCATGGGCACCATGGCTGGCACAGAGGTCACCCATTGCCCACCTTCTGAGCCATTCCACATGGGGGAGGCCCTGAGCCCCCAAACCAGCTCTGCCCTGGCATCTGCTGGGACCTACCTCGGCGCCAAGCGCGGGCACGGCACGCCAACATGGCCAGGGCACCCAGGGCCAGGCAAAGCAGCGTTCCCAGGACCACACACAGGACCACTGGCACCAGCACAGTCCCCCTGGCCACCTGCCTGGTTGGCACTGGCACGGTCCCCTTGCCCACTGCCAGGGTGGTGCTGCTGGGGATGCCTGTGGGGACATGGCCAGGCAGTGAGGGGAGGGGGACCCCAGCAAGCCCACCGTGGGGGCACTGCTGGCACGGGCAGAGCTACCTGTGCAGATGGCACCGTCTGGGCATGGGGTGGTGGGTGTCTCACTGCTGCCATCACTGTCCTCCACACAAGCCACGTGGACATCCCCACCAGGGCCGCAGGTCTGCAGGTGCCAGGGTGCCGAGCGGCACCCCCAGAGCGAGCGGGCCCCTTCCTCGCAGCCCACCCAGGCCAGCCACGCAGGGGCTGGATGCTGGGTGGGGATGGGTGCCAGCTGTCCCCTGTCCCCACAGCCCAGCTGCTGGCAGACAGCGGCGGCGGTGGCAGGGCTGGTGCCATTGGCACACACACGGCCCCAGGTGCTGTTGTGGAGCGCCTCCAGGTACCCACTGCAGCGCCCACTGCCGCCTGCCAGCCGCAGGGAGAGCTGCTCTGCAAGGGGTACAGGGGCATCACAGCACAGCCAGAAACCCCTCAGAGGGGCTCTGCTGGTCCCTGACCCAGGGCCACCCAACACTGACCTGAACAGATGGCCCCCACACCAGCACCACGCTTGCACTCGCGCCGTTCTGAGCGTGGGCATTCCCAGAGAGACTCCTCGGTCCCGCTGCAGTCAGTGACGTATGGCCACAGTGTGCCTGTGCCAGGACCAAAGTGTGCCGAGCCGGGCGCCTCCAGTGCTGTGCCACAGCCCAGCTCCCTGCACACAACGGCGGCGTCCTGGAGGTCCCAACTCTCCTGGCAGACGGTTCTCCAGGTGCCACCGGCATAGACCTCCACGCGCCCAGCACAGGGCATGGGACTCCCCACCAGCCTCACCCGCCGGCTGCCTGTGGGCATGGAAGAACCAGGCTGGGGTGGCTGCTCAGGGCATGAGCACTCCCGCTCTTCCTGGGACACCCACCTGAGCAGATAACAGCCATCCCCTCAGGGCTCCTGGTTGGTGCAGGTCTCATCTCTGAGACACTGGTGGTCACCTCCAGCCCATTCTCCACCTCCTCAGGGCTCCAGGTCAGCCCAGAGCCCATCCCGGAGATGTCATACATGTCATACATCTCCTCTGTCGTGACATCCACCTCCATGTAGCTGCTAGTCAGTACAGTGGGTGCTAAACCCAAGGCAGCGTAGATTTCCTCTGGCAGACCACAGCCCAGCACAGCACACACCATGTAGACATCCCATGTCTTCCACTGCTCCGCAGGCACACGGCGCCAGGCTGGAGAGGTTATGGCCTCCTCCAGATGCCCATCGCACCAGCTCGCACCCTCCACCAGCCGCAGGAACTCAACAGCGTCTTCAGTGCCTGCAAAATCACCAGCGGTGCCGCAGGGCTGTGGCACCTGGCTCAGCCTTGCCCTCATCCCAAAACAGTCCTGCATGCTTGGCTCCCAATTCTTGGGGTGTCCCAAAAGCCCTTTAAGGCTCTTCCCACAGGTGCCATACAGACCTGAGCAGTTGACGGCGGCGGCGTTGCCAGGGGTGCAGGAGGGCTCCCCCAGCACCGCCACGGGGCACTCGCCCGGGTGCTTCTCGCTCCCACTGCAGCCAAAGGCGTCCGGCCTCAGCGGCCCATCCCCGCTGCCGAAGGAGCCTCCCGGGGGCACGGTGGCAGCATGGCCACAGCCGAGGTGGCGGCAGAGGACATTGGCATCAGGCAGGTCCCAGGCAGTGGCGCAGACGGACCCCCACGTGCCCCTCACTGCCACCTCCACCCGCCCGGCACAGCCCGAGCTGCTGTTCCCCAGCCGGAAGCCTGTGTAGGCTGCAGCAGAGAGGGTGTTGAGAAGGGTGATGTTGCAGGGATTCCCAACACCCCCCAGTGTCCCCAGTGCTTACGGGAGCAGATGATGGTGGCATGGCCAGTGCAGTTCTGGCTGTGGGGCACCTGCTGGGCACAGGCACTGAGGAGGGACTCAGTGCCGGTGCAGTTGAATCGCCCCTTCCAGAGTGGCCCCGTTCCTTCCTCAAACCGGCTGCTGCCAGGGACGGCGAGTGCTGCACCACAGCCCAGCTCCCGGCACACCACCTGTGCCACCTTCATGTCCACGTGCTCCACGCAGACGCCAACCCAGGCCTGGAGCTGCCGCACTTCCAACCGTCCGGCACAGGCTCTGTCACCACCGACCAGCCGGGAAAACCCTGCAGGAGCAGCACACGGTCGGTGCTGAGGGATGTGCAGGGAGCGCTGCGTCCCTCCCAGCCCGGCTCCTACCTTGGCACACGACAGCAGCATCGAAGTCATGGATGCCCTTGTAAGGTCCCCAGCCACGGATCTCACAGTCCCAGAGTGCGGCCTCATCCCCTTTGCAGTCCACCAGGACCAGGTTGATGGGCCCAGTCTCTGTGCTGAATCTGTCACGGGCGCCGTAGGCGCCTGCGGCCGATCCACAGCCCAGTTGTTGGCACACCACCTCGGCGTCCTCCATGTCCCAGATGGTGTCTCCCACCGAGCCCCACTGTCCCCGCAGCTTCACCTCCACCCTCCCGGCACATGGACCACCGCCATCCACCAGCCTCAGCTCCAAGGCCTCTGCACCGGGGCACCAGCACAGCTCAGTCCTGCCCGGGACCTCCTGGCATGAGGTGGGTGCCCCAGCACGGCCAGCCTGCCCCCCTCACCTGTGCAGATCACCCCCACGTCCCGCTCGTGGCTGCAGAAGTGCTGTCCCCATCCCAAGTGCGGACACTCCTCCAGCGCCTCCTCGGTGCCAAGGCAGAAGTAGGGCTCGAGCCAGATGCGTCCGGTGCCCTGCCCAAACGGGGCATACGAGGACGCCGAGGCCACCCGGCCACAGCCCAGCTGCCGACACACCACGGTGGCCCATCGGGCTTCCCAGTCGAACTCAAAGACGCAGACAGAGCCCCACTCACCGCTGTGATTCACCTCCACGCGTCCCGCACAGCGCCCACCACCGCCCACCAGCCGCAGTTCCGCAGAGCCTGCAGCACAGAAGGTCCTGAGCCGGGCCTGGCACTGGTGGGTCCCTGCTCCCACCGCCCCGGCACTCACCCTCACAGAGCTGCAGACACAGGAGCAGCCCCAGCACCCCAATGGGCCCCATCCCACCGTCCCAGACCCCCAGCGCAGGCAGGGTATGTATTGGCAGCACCGGAGCCAGTGGAGGTGGCTGCACCAGGGGAGCTTTTATCAGGTGGGTGATCTCCCTGCTGTGGGGCCACAGCCTCCAATAACTTGCTTTTTGCCCAAATATGAGGCTCGGCTCCGCTTCTGGCGTCACACACCTCACCACAGTGGGCCGGCACACGGATGTCCCCGGGGGGAGCCAGCCCCCACCCAGCACCTGGGGTGAGGGGGCCCCTCCTCTCCCCCCTGTGGGTCCAACTCTGCCGCTGGAGCCTGGCAAGAGCCATCCTGATGGCGACAGGATTCACTCCAAATCCTGCCGCAGCCAACCTGGGACCACCCTCTGGAGCAGCCCAAGGCAGAGCCCAAAGGTCCCGTCCTTGGGGTGCTCCCCTCCCCGGGGGCTGGAAGCAGCCCCCAGCTCCCCGTGGGGTTGGCAGGTCGTGGTCCCTCGCAGAGGCGGTGGCACATGGCGCTGCCACAGCTGTGCCCGCCTCGCCCCTGGGGCAGGAAGGAGGTGGTTACCCCTGGTGGGACTGGCGTCAGAATCGACCGCATGCGGCTCCTGCCACCTGCACCGACACCGCTATCACCGGGACTGTGCACGCTGACATCTGGCCACGGGGAAGCCACGGGGGGGGTCACAGAGCCCACTCGGTGCTTGGGGGGTCCCACCTGGGTAAGCCGGCTCCGAGCACCGCGAAAAAACAAGGGGTGCAGGAGGGGGGAGCAGGAGCTCCGTCGAGGGCTCTGTCACGTGTGGTGGTGAGGACGGGGCTGAGCCGGCACCCCAGCAGTGCCGAGCAGGGAGTGCCAGGGAAGCAGCGTGTTCCCGGTGTGGTCACACCTGCAGCAGCGCAGTCACTGCCGGCCTCCATGCGGCACCGGGCACCTGCCACCTGCGAGCGTCCCCGTGTCACCCCGCCATGGCGTGTGGGGCTAGTCCCACCCGTGGAGAGCCGCGGGGTGACCCCAGTGGTGTCGCTGCCTGTCCCTGCCGCCCTGCAGGCTGGCAGGAGGGTATGGCACGGTACCCGCGACGGGCGGGTGCTCTCACCGTGGCTCCCGGAGGCAACGTCAGCGCCTGCCACGCCACCCTGCGGGACACGGGATGGGGGCGGAGGGGGCGGGCAGCGGGAGCGCCGTGACCGTGCCCGCTCCCCGTGCCCACTCCCCGTGTCCATGCCCATGCCCGTGCCCACTCCCCGTGTTCATGTCCATGCCCATGCCCATGCCCGTGCCCGTGGCCGCGCCCCCCGCGCGGAGCCCCCGCCCCGCAGCGCGCCCTCCGGGCCGGCAGGGGGCGCCCCGCGCTGCTGCGGAAGGCGCCGGGCGGCGGCGGAGGCGGCCGAGCCGGGCAGGGCGGCGCGGGCGGAGCGGGCGCGATGGCGCAGCAGGTCGAGCAGCTGCGGGCGGACGGCGTGGACAAGGAGGTGCTGCGGGAGGGCACCGGGCCGCTGCCGGACTTCCGCGACGGCACCAAGGTCAGGGCCGGGCCGGGCCGGGCCGGGCGGGGAGGCTGGCGGGGCAAGCGGGGCGCGGGGGCGAAGCGCGCATGCGCCATCCCCCACCCTCCCCCCGCGTTGCCATGGTGACGGCGCGATGTCCTCCTGCGGCCACAGGCCACCTTCCATTACCGGACGCTGCGGTGCGACGATGAGGAGACGCCGCTGGACGACAGCCGGGCGCGGGGGAAGCCCATGGAGCTGATCGCCGGGAAGAAGTTCAAGCTGCCGGTGTGGGAGGCGGCGCTGCGGACCATGCGGCCCGGGGAGCGCGCGCGCTTCCGCTGCGACGTCAAGGTGGGCGGGGCCAGCACCGGGGGCGTGGTTTTGTCAATTGTGGGCGTGGTTGTTGTTTGTGGGCGGGGCTTGGCGGGGGGCGCGGCGAGGTTGGAGCGCCCCCGTGTTCTGTCCTTCCCTCCCCAAATCCCGGCTCCCTGTCCCTTCGCAGCACGTGGTGCTCTACCCGCTGGTGTCCAAGAGCCTGCGAAACATCGCGGCGGGGAAGGACCCGCTGGAGGGGCAGCGGCACTGCTGCAGCATCGCCCAGATGCACGAGCACTACTCCCTGGGGTACCCCGACCTCGACGAGCTCCAGAAGAACCCCCAGCCCCTCATCTTCGACATCGAGGTGCTCAAGGTGAGGGACCTGCTTCTGCTGACCACCAGCACTTCTGCCCCGGGTGGGGGCTGTGGGCACTGGGGCTGTGCCCTGGCAGGAAAGGGTCCAGAGTACAAGGAGCAGCTGGGGGGGCTCAGCCTGGAGAAAAGGAGGCTCAGGGGGATCTTTTCATTCCCCACTACTCTCTGACAGGAGGGTGGAGCCAGGTGGGAGTCAGGCTCTGCTCCCAGGGAACAAGGGACAGGACAAAGGGACATAACCTCAAGTCGCGCCAGGGGTGGTTTTGGTTGGATACTGGGGAAAATTTCTTCATAGAAAGGGCTGTCCAGCCCTAGCACTGGCTGCCCAGGGCAGTCACAGAGTCTCTATCCCTGGATGTGTCCAAGAAACACACAGACCTGGGGACATGGTTTAGTGGTGGCCTTTGGCAATTCTGGATTAATGGCTGCACTCTGTGGTCTTAGAGGGCTTTTCCAACCTAAATGATTCTGTGATCCTATTCCCTGATTCCATGATGGGCTGCTGGCAGGTAGAGCCGCCTGGCTCCTACCAGCAGGACCCATGGGCCATGACGGATGAGGAGAAGCTCCAGGCCGTGCCCCTGATCCACAAGGAAGGCAATGAGCTGTACCGGCAGGGCAAGGTGCCTGAGGCAGCTGCCAAATACTACGATGCCATCGCCTGTCTCAAGAACCTGCAGATGAAGGTGGGGTTCCCTGGATGCACACAGGCATCGCCCCTGGAATGCAGGGCTTGGGAGCTGCCCCTCACTCTCCCTGCTGTGTCTCATCCCACAGGAGCAGCCGGGCTCTCCGGACTGGATTGAGCTCGACCAGAAGATCACACCCCTGCTCTTAAACTACTGCCAGTGCAAGCTGCAGTGTGAGGAGTACTACGAGGTGCTGGATCACTGCTCCTCCATCCTCAACAAGTACGAGGGTAAGGAGCCAGCGTCCATCCCGGGCAGCTGGGGCGGGTGCCAGGACACACCCACGCTCCCCTGACGCCTGACTCTGTCCCCCTAGACAATGTCAAGGCCTACTTCAAGCGGGGCAAGGCCCACGCGGCAGTGTGGAACGTGGCAGAGGCGCAGGCTGACTTCGCCAAAGTGCTGGCCCTCGACCCCTCGCTGCGTCCTGTGGTGTCCAAGGAGCTGCGGAGCCTGGAAGCAAGGCTGCGGGAGAAGGACGCCGAGGACAAGATCCGCTTCAAGGGCATCTTCTCCCAGTAGAGCCCACGGCTGCAGTGGAGAGCCCAGCGCTCTTGGGACAGGTTCCTTTAGATATTCCACATGTGGAATGGTCATGGATGTTTATTAATGTTTAATACAGATTTTACTTGCTGGAAGTGGCCCCGGAGCTTGCCATGGCCCGGGCACACAGGCGAGCACTTAAGTGGCAGCGTAAAGCGTCACAGCACACAGCTGAAGCTCTTTGCTGGGCTCTAGACTCTGCTCATTGTCACGCCAGGGACACATGGGTGACATGAGCCCACTGCTCCCTGCCAACTTTTATCCCTTATTGGATGTTTTTATACTTTATGGTGGCCACAGAGGCTGTGGTGCTGAGCCTTGGCCCCAGCTCCAACCCCTTCCTGCCTGTTCTCCTCCGTGCCACGCTGTTGTCACTTCTCCAGGCTGCTGCTATCATCCCAAACCAGTGTTTCGTCATGTCACTGTCGGGAATATTTTATATAGAATAACGGCTTGTTCTGCTATCTCTATAAACCTCTGGTCATGCTATGACAAGATAAACTGAAGGAAAACCAGTCACAGTCCCTGGTCACTGAAAATTTCCTGTTAGAGGTAAATGAGGAAAAACAAAGTTGAAGAGAGGCAGGAAGTGGGCAGGGCGAGTGTCTCAGCACTGGTACGTACTCCAGAAGAGCAATGCAGCCCACACACCCCAAGCTCTTCTCTTTGTCCTGAATTGCTGTGTTCCAAGGCCACATCCCTGACTCTGTGTCCCTGGGGGCTCCCCAGGGCTTTCCCAATGGGTGGGAGCCTTGGGGCCGTGTCCATGGGCAGTGGGTACAGAGCAGGCACAAAAGCACTGGTGCCTCATCGTAACATCTCTTTATTCAACACCGAAACGAAATGAGGGGAACAGAGGAACCACTCTGGAACCCCAACCTCACCCTTCCCTGTGACACCGGACGGAAATAAATAGGTGGGGAGCAGGGAGGTGCCACCTGCCTTGGGGCACAGCCACAGCCCCCCAGTTCTTCACAGGGACAGTGACCCCAGGGTGCAGACTCCACCCGGCACTGTCCAACAGCCCCAAGGGACCGGGAGGGATGGGGCTGGGGGCAGCAGGGGTCACCCGGGGTGGCTCAGCCCCGAGGAGATTGCTCTGGCCTTTGGAGGGGCTCGCAGTGCTGTCTTCCAGCACCCCTTGGTCTCAGGGGACCCAGTGCCCTCATCTCCTTCCTGTGGGCTCATGGCCCAGCACTGGCTCTGGCCCCAGGTGCTCCTGGTTGGGAAATTAGGGATGCAGCGGAGGGGGGACATGGCCGTGCCACCCTCACTCCTCACCCTCCAGCTTGAGGCTGACGCTGCGGGGCTTGGCCCGGGACAAGCCAGGGGGTGCCGAGGGGGGCCCCCCATCCCGCTCTGCCTGGCTGGAGCCCCGGGAGCGCAGCAGCTGGCTCTGCTTCCGGAGGAAATCAACAGGCGCTGGGCAGCCATAGGTGCCTTTGCCCAACACAGGTCGTGGGGGTCCTTTGGGGGAGTGGGCCAGGGCTGCTGCTTCCAGCTGAGCCAGGTGGGCGACATAGCCCTCGGAGAGGAACTGTGGGACACAAGGACAGCCTGAGTTGGCGGCCACAGCCGGCTGGTGGGGTCAGCCATTGTGCCCCGTGTCCCCAGCCTGTTCCCATCATACCTGGCACTGGTTGTGGAACTTCTTGACAGCCCGTCCCACGATGTAGATGTGCGCTGGCGCGAGTCCGAGCGAGCTGTAGACAGAGACATCCTTGGTGGAGCCATACCCAGCGACGATGGAGATCTCTGCCTGCCCAGGGACAGGAGTGTTAGGGCATGGAATGACCCTTCCCACAGAGTCAGCCAACCCCGGGGGCTGGGACACCCCCACACTACAGGAGAGGGCTGGGAGCTGCCCTGAGAGGCTGCCAGCTCCACCATGGCAGCTTGGTCCAGCTCTCAGTGCTTTCAGCAGGACACAGATGTGCACAGGCAGTGGCACAGCCCACACCACCCTGCCACTGCTCCCAGCCCCGTGTCCCCCCGCCAGCATTCTGTGCCCACCTCGGTGCGCAGGCTCTGCAGGAAGGCGGCTTTCTGGCGCAGTGGGTCGTGGGTGAGCCCATCACAGAAGGAGACAGCACCGTGAGGGAAGTTGTGCTGGGACAGCCAGGCCACCACACGGTGCTTCTGCATGTCGGGGCGCCCCGTCACGTAGATGATCATGTACCCTGCATCCTGCCAGTGCCTAGGAGGGGACATGGGTGGCTGCCAGGAGCCTGCGTGGGGGCAGTCCTGCTGGCAGGAAGCCACTGGGATCTCCCAGCACAGCATGTGTGGGTGCTGCCTCCAAAACCACCCTGCTCCTAAGGATTTTATCAGAGGGAAGGCACAGCAGAGTGGGGTTCACATCCAAACCTCAAGGGGATTATTTTCCACAAGGCAGCACCAGAAAAAGAGATGATGTGTTGAGGCAAGGAATGACGGGATATCCCCCAGTTTGACCCTGCTCCAATACCCTCCCTACCCTTCAAGTGGGTTGTCACCACAGCATGAAAGAAGGAGAGATTGTCCCACTGATTAAAGGGCACCCACCGAACAACGTCCACAGCCCCTGCCCGCACTTTGGGGTCACTGCCCATGATGGAGACGCTGGCGGTGAAGGAACCATCAATGCTGAACACGACAGACTCAGTGCCACGGGCCACCACGGTCAGGTACGCCTCGGCATAGCTGTGATCCCCCCTGGAAGGGCAGAGGGAGGGGTTTGGCACCAGCTCCACTCCCAGAGGGGCAGGTGAACTGAGGTGACACCTCACCTGACCACCATGCGCACGGGGTAGATCCCGATGGCCAGAGCCTTGTCCGGAGGGATGGTGAAGGTCAGGCGCCCACTGCCACTTGTCACCTCAGTGCCATAGTAAAGCCATTTCCCCGACAGCGGCTGCGTCATGATGTAGATGTCCACCTAGGAGAGGGAAACAGGCTGGGCATGACTGAACTCCCATGTGCTGCTGTGTCACCACCTGAGAGTCCTTATGACCCTCTCCCTCCATCCCACACGTCACCTTGAGCCATGAGTGACACCACCCCTGTGCCCTGTCTGGGACATCCCCCATTTGTCAGGGTCCTGGTGGCACCTGTGACCCAGCAGTACCTTCTCCCCAGTCAGTGTCACCACATCCAGGGGGCCGTACATGAAGCGCCCACTCAGGACCTGCGCTTTGCCCTCGCACACGATCACATCGCAGGCCCGGTGGTTGGCCGTCACATTCTGTGGGGACAGGGTGGGGCTCAGCAGCTCCAGAGGGAGTCCCTGGGGTGGCACAGGGACACCACTGGGCTGTGGGATTGCCCCAGAGCCCCGCCAGTGGCATCACCACAGGATGTCCCAGGTGGGGTCCTGCTGGCCATAGGCCACGTTACCCTGATCTTCACTTGGGTGCGCTTGCGCTGCCACTTCTCCCGAGGGATGGCGGGGCTGTAGATCGAGCTCTCCTCGCTCTCTGCTGGCTGTGGCCCCTCCTTCTCCATCACCTGCCAATGGCATGGTCCCAGCTCAGCCTCCACCAGCCCCAGCTCGCCACCCACCCCACCATGTCTGCCGTACCTGGCGCAGGATGAAGGCCACCACGTCAGAGGACTCCCAGTAGCTGGCGTGGAAGAGATGGGGCAGGGTGATGGTGGGAAAGGCAGTCAGGGCATCAGGGCAGTACAGCGAGTAGTCAATGCGCTTTGGGCCCCACCAGCGCTCCAGGACTGTGGGGAGAGGTGGAATGAAGCCATTCCCATACCTCATCTCATGCAATGGGACGAGAAGGGCAGGAATGGCACTTACTCTTGACAACCTCGCTGGTGTTGGCAGGAGTGGGGGCCTCTGCTGGCTCACTGCCCCTCCAGAAGCCCCCGAAGCTGCCAGTGGGAGTAGGGGGGGCGGCTACGTCCACTTTGGGCAGGAACAGGGCAGAGTGTGTCTGCAGGGCCTCCGCTACAGAGAGAGCTGGGTAAGCACACCCAGAGACCCAGGGACACCCACCGACCCAGGACTCTGCTCCAGCAGAGCCCCAGAGGGGCAAAAAGGGCTTCCACAGCCCTTTCCCCCTACCCAGCCAGGCTGTGGATGCTCTGGGTACCCCAATGTGACTCTGGGGTGCCTGGGACCAGCCTGGTGGGAACCTGCTCACCCAGCAGGGACGAGGTGCCATCGCCCAGGGGGTACTTCTGGTACCGGGGCACGCTGAGTGGGGGCACGGCATGGAAGGCCTTGGCCAGGAGGGGCTCCAGGCGAGAGGCGCAGGGATCAGCAGCATGGAAGAGATTGTAGATCTGCTCACAGGCAGGACGCAGCTGGGCCACTGCAGCACACAGCAGGGTCAAGGGTGCCCATGAGGGCTGGGGGGCACCAGGAGCAAAGCACCCCAGAGGGGTAAAGCAGAACACAGCGAGAGGAAAGGCTGGGAGGGAAATTTGGGGCACCAGGGACAGGCTGGGTCTGGCACAGAGCAAGGACACTCAGCCACCTACCACCACTAACACCCACACAGCCAGGGCTGGGCATGCAGGGGGCTCAAAGCCAAGAAGGGCTCTTTGGGAAGGTCCTAGGGGGCTCAGGCTTATGGGAGGAGCATGACTCAGGGACTTGAGCCCCAGAGGGAGGGTCAGCGGCTGCCACAGGGCCTGGCAGGGGTCCTCACCATCCAGAGCAGGCATGACGGTCTTGCGCAGCGCGAGCACCAGCCCCAGTGGGGAGCCAAAGAGGAAGAAGCCGGATACCTTAAATTCGAGGCGGGTGCTGCCACCCTCTGCCCCATCCAGCACCGTGGTGCCGCTCCGGGGTGCCTCTGCCTCCAGCAGAGCCTCGCTGGCCTGCAGGCTAGGACAGCAGGGACAGTGGGCAAGGGGAGGGATGGCAACATCCTGCTCCCAGCCACCCAGCGGCAAGAGCTGTGCCCATTACCCCAGAGCTCCAGCAAGACCCTCCCAGGGCAAACAGTTCCCACGAAATGCTTGTTCCCCAGCCTAGAGCAGATGGGAACTCTGCCCTTTCCATAAAAAAAATTAATCGGGATGTCAACCATTCCCACTGGACTCACCTGCATGAGGAGCTGTGCTGGTGGTCCCCCTGTGCCCCCACGAGCTCGGAGCTGGCCTGGCCCAATCCTGCTGCCCCCTCTGTCCCATCGGCCAGTGGGTCCCTGCTGCCACATAGCTCTGGGGAGACTGGCTCTGTGCTCTGGAGGGAGAGGCAGCGGACAGCCAGACCCCACTTAGCCCCAACTGCACCCCCAAACCTTCTCCAGAGGGTGTTGGGGTGCAGGCACTCACCAGGCTGCCGCGGCGGCTGCTACTCCGGCTGCCCCCAGAGCCCACCTGGCTCTGGCACAGTGCGTCAAACCCTAGGATGCCACCCACGCAGTCCCCCAGCAGCACCACCTGTGGGGTGCACACACCCATGAGGGGTGTGACACCCCCAAACCCTCCATGCAAGGCCAGAGCCAGACCCTGGAGCCAAGATTTCCCCAAAATCCCCCCTCACCTGACCACAGAAGCCAGCACCCTCCCCAGAGTGCAGGAATGCTCCGTAGGCCTGGTTGGCACGGGCAATGACGGTGCCCACGGCGTGCTGGTAGGTACCCGAGGAGGTGGCCAGCAGCGGGAGTGCTGCCAGTGGGATGTGGTCCTGGCTGCTGGACAGGCTGTCTCTGTCATGGCTGTAGGGGCTGAGCCTTAGAGAGACATGGAGGGGATGAATGGGGCTGTCCCAATGTTCCCATCCCACCATATGATGCTTGTTCACCCCAGGATGCTGCACCAGGAGTAATGCCCATCCCACCCCAGGATGTTTGTTTGAACTGGGATGCTGCACCCGGAATTACCCCAATCCCATCCCTTATCCTGGATGCCTCCCCAGAAGAACCAAAGTCCCCTCTCCAAGGCCACCAGCATTCTGGTCCCCCCTCTCCCGGCAGGGATTCTTACTTGGAGACAAGGGCATAGGCTGCGGCGCAGATGGGTGGGCAGGGCACCAGGCGCAGTGCCACATGTCCCAGCGCCTCGGGGAAGTGGACACGGGTGACAGCGTCGAAGGTGGCCGCCAGTGTCTGCACGTCCGCCTGCTTGGAGCCCGGCTCACCCGCGCCCTGATCCAGGATGTTCCCGCTGTGGAGGATCAGGAAGAGCACGTGGATCCGGCACATCTGCTCTGTGCTCTCCGTCACACCGCCCTGCGGGAAGGAGAGCACTGAAGTCCTGGGGTGCAGCCAGGGGGCACAGCCCAAGGGAGGGGACAAGGGACACGCACCTCAGGGAAGCCGGATGTCCCCAATCCTTCACCATCCACCTTGGCAGCGCTGGCTCCATCCCCTGGGAGCACACAGCCCCAGTAAGTCCAGATGGAGTCTCGAGGGAGGAATCAGCCCCCTCCCAGCACACCCACACACACCTGGGGCCAGAGCCCCCTCCAGAACTCACCCGCTGCCTCATCCAGCTCTGCTGGCCGCTCTAGTGTGTCCAAGAAGTCATTGGAGCTCCACTTGGTCATCTCCTTGGCAAAGACCTCATCACTGTCAGACAGGTCCTCTGTGGACGAAGGGAGTGGACTGTGGTTGCAGGGAGCACCCATGTGTTTGCACCCCCATCCCAACACCTCCCTGTCCCCATCCAGCCCACCCCAAGCCAGTGTCTGTACCGTGGGCATCAAAAAACTCCTCTTCGGAGCTGTTCTCAGAGTCCCGGGCAATGTTCTGCATCCGCCACTCTGACAGGCTCTGAGGAGACACCCCCCCTGCCACCAGCAGAGGGTCAGCACCCAGAGGACCCCACAGTGAGACCTCAGCTCCTGCTTGGTGCTGCACCCAGCCCCACCCAGAAACATCCAGGGCCATTTCTGGACCACCCAGAGCACCCCCAGGAAACTCACAACTGTCCCTGGGTCCTCCAGATCCCACCCAGGGCCATCCCTGTGTTGCCCAGAGCCATCCCTAGGTCACCCCCTTCAGGAGACCTGGGACCAGACCTGGGAGACCCTGAGCCTGCCCCAGGAGACCCAAGCCAGCGAAAAGAGAGTCCTCTAGCACATCTCCTATGGAGAACAGCAGCATCTGGGGCAATGGTGTCCCCATCCAACCCCTGCAGGACCTGATCTCACCTCCATGCTGGGAAGAGTAGGAAGACCGGGAAGAGGTGGACCACTGTTTGGCAAAGGTATCATCAGAGGAAACATCAGTCCCACCCTGCAGCTCAGCCCCCTCCTGCCCATTGGGTCCCCCTGGCTCTGGCCGCCCCACAGGGCTGATCCCGGCCACAGGGGGTTCCTCGGCCTCGCCACACTTGGCCATCTTCTGTGCCAGCATCCGGGCTGTCTCCTCCTCCAGCTGCCGGATATCCTCCATCGTCAGGTCGGTCCACTCGTCCTGCCAGCACCAGGCTTGGCGGTGGGCACGCAGCATCACCTTCCTCAAACCTGGGGAGGAAAAGTGGGGGCACCGAGCCTGGCACTGGCCCCCACAGCTCCCCAAACTCCCTCCCAGCAACACAAGGCTCTGGACTCACCCACGTCGTGGATGAACTGCTCAATCTTGGACTGCATCCCCCAGTAGCGGAATTCCACCTTGCAGAGCTTGTAGGCACACATGAGGGGGCCACTGGCTGCCGCCGCCTCCAGCCAATCATCCCCCAGTGGCCCCCGGCCCGTCTTGGAGGAGTGGTAGAGTTTTGGGTCCTCCTCGGGCTTGTATTCCCCCGGGGAGATGGGATCACGCACAATGTCGATGGTGTCTGCGGGGGGAATGGCGCTTGTAACCCCACAGCACTCAGTGAGGGGGCACAGGGAGAAAAACAAGGAAAAATGAACAAAAATCAGGTTGAATCATTCCCACGAGCTGTCTGCCCAATGTAGCCAACAGCAAACACTTTCTATCCCAGAATCCTAAAATCCTGAAGACTTAGAATAATGGAATTCTGGAATTATTTTGGTTGGAAGGGACTTTAAGGATCATCTCATTCCACCTCCCTGCCATGGGCAGGGACACCTTCCACTAGACCAGGTTGTTCCAAACCCCATCCAGGCTGGCCTTGAACACTTCCAAGGATGGGGCAGCCACAGCTTCTCTGGGCAACCTGTGCCAGAGCCTGCCCACCCTCATAGGGAAGAATTTCATATTAGAAAATATAAATAATAAAACACCCTGGGACCGCAACATCACAGACACCCTTGATGCAGCCCAACACATCCTGTCCCACTGTGGGATCCTGATCTGGTGCCCGCAGAACAGCACAGTATGGCTGTGAGTGGCACAGGGCTGGCTCAGAGCGTGCCAAGCACCAGGGCTGACACACATCCATGCATTAGCTGGGAGATCTGGCAGCTGCAGAGTGATTCTGGACACCCCGGGGGACGTGGGGGCTGCTGCCAGGGACAGTGGATGGAGCAGCTTGGCACAGCTCCCAGCTCCGTCCCCCAAAAACCCCGAGGGTCCCTCAAAAAGGGGGCAGAGCAAAACCACCACGAGACACAGGAGCCTCTGGAGAGCCAGGGGGTGGATGGCAATGATTCCCATCCCCCCAAATAGGGGGACCTCTCTGAAAATGAGGCTGACCTCTCCAAAACTGGAGGGGGGCTCATGCATGACATCCAGGAAAACATCATCCAATAGCCCCTGGGGGGCTGTCTGGGCTCAACCCAGCAAAAAATCTCCTAAAATTTGGCTTTTCCAGAGCTGTCTAGAGGGTCCCAGGACTGTTCCACAGTGCTGTCCCCATTCCCAGGCTATGCCAAACCCCCCATTTATTTGTCCCCCTTGATGTTCCCAATGTGCTACTAGCCTCTTCCTCCAGCTTGAGCTGAAAAAAGGGGGAAAAAGGAAACTAGAGATGTTCTGAATCCACAAAAATGATGCAAGGCATGATACGATGCCAAGCATCTTGGATAGCAGCAGCAAGGAGCTGGGATAGGACCTGCTGTCCCCAAGCAGCTCCTGGCAATGTCATTCCCACCACAATCTGACTCTCTTTGCTTTTACCACTGGCAGAAAGCTGCCAAGGAAGCAGTTACCCCTGCAGATCACCCAGACCATGTTATTCCACTGCCCTTTGAAATGTGAGATGGGTTTAAATCTGTCGGTGCTACAAGACACCAGGGCAAGGAAAATCCCAGCAGGATTCACGTTGGGGCTGGTTCCACTGCCACCTGCTCCCTGTGGAAGGCATCAGCCACTGGAGACGCCTCATGTCCTGTGGAATGCCCACAGAAGGGGCACCAGGCAGTGGGCACAGGGCCATGCCCTGATGCCATCAGCTTGGCTCCAGTTGCTTCCCAGTGGCGGCAGGGGCAGAATTCCTTCCCCCCAGGGCCGAGCCGCCAGTATCCCGGCCGGACATCCCCAGTGCCGCAAGAGCCGGGGAGAGAAATAGGTCACATGAATCATTTCCTCCGAGTGTCTATTTTAGGCCTCCATTTTAAGAGGCAGCGCGTCACACTCTGCACTCTGGTGCCTAAACCGACCACATCTACACCACCAGGAACGGGATCTGCCTGAGAGGGAGGAATCCCACCCCAAGCTCCTGGCTCTGCCCGTGGGTCCCTCCCCAGAAAGGAGACAGAGAGTGATCTGGAGCAAAGCCCTGGGGAGAAGGGAAACAGGGCAAGAGTTGAGAAAATGGGGACACATTTTTCCAGCTCCCCTCACTCTAGCTGATCCAAAACACCCTGCAGGAGTCCCGTGTGGGGTCTAATGTACACCCAGAGAGATTAGGAAGGCAAATCCCTGCCAGAACAGGGCTGGGACGTGAAAGGAGAGGGGAGCAGGCTGTCACTGGGACGGGGAGGCTGCAAACAGAAATAGAGGCAGGGGAAGAGGCAGAGGACAAAACTGTCCCCTGAAAACGTGGAATCTAATTCAGCAGTGCTTAGAGGGAGCAAGCAGGGAGCTTGGAGCACAGTGTGGGACACAGGGAGCATGGAGCAGGAAGCCTGCGACACAGGGAACACGGAGCAGGGAACCTGGGCTGCAAGGGAGCTCAGGATCTGGGTAGCTCTTCCCTTCCAGGATCCCCAAAACACAAGGGCCATCACGGAGAGCAAAGCTAAGGAGGGAAGTTGAGCCCCTCAGGCCCCACCACACACCCAGACACCCATCCCAGGAGCATCACATGGGAATCCCAGCAGCCATGAGGTCCTTCTTGGTGTCCCAAGCCAGCCATACTCACCCAAAATCCTCTGCCGCTTCTCTGCCGCGCTCAGGTTGAAGATGTTGGTCTGCTGGCCCGCATCTGGCCGGTAGTACGTCTCAATCTCAATGGAAAACTTCTCCACAAAGGGACATGTGTACCTGGAGGAAGACACCACTGAGTCCAGAGGCATGGCTGATCCTGCAGCCCACCCTGCCACCCTTTCCCACTCCCACCTGGTACGTGTGTAGGGATAAGCATTCCAGGACTCCTCCTCCACCTGGAGCGCGGCTTTGGGGAGCAGTGCCCGGAACCAGCTGGGGATGTGGGAGCCCACATGGTAGATCTTGTGTGTGTACTGGCCGCTGCCCCCGGGGCCATCGCTGTAGGGCCGGTTGGCCAGGATCTCCACCCCGCTGCCCTCACCACTCGACTCCTCCCGGCTCTTCTTCTGCAGGGAGAGATGACGACTCAGCGCAGCCCCCCTGGACTCTGGGAACATCCCAGGCCCCCGGGGTCCCCTCATGCTCCTGCAGCCCCCGGCCCCACACCTGCTCCATGGCCCCCCTCCTTAGCTTAGCAGGTCCAAACCCACCCAAACCTCACTGACACCTCTACACCCTGCCAATCCCTTGGAATCATCCTTGGCCCCGCCGTGCCCCTCCAGGCTCCATGCTCAGCCCTACAGCCCCCCAGTTCCTCATGCTCAGCCCCACAGTCCCCCTGCACCCCAATTCAACTCCTCAGGCTCAACTTCCCAGCCCCTGCACCCTCCAGTTCCCTATGCTCAGTCTCAAATCCCGCTGTGATCCCCCAGGCTCAGTGCCTGCACCCTTCATGCTCCCCCACAGCCCCCTATACTACAATCTCTAGACTCCTTCAGCCCCCTGCACTTCCTCACTCTCAGCCCCCGGATCCCTGCACCCTCCAGCTCCCCAGGCTTGGCCCCACACACCCCTGGCCCCTCCAGTTCCACACACTCTGTCTCTCAGCCCCCTGCACGCCCATGCTCGACCCCAGAGCCCCCTCCAGCCCCCCATGCTCAGACCCACAGCCCTGTGCACCCCCTGTCCCAGCCCTCAGACCCCCGCACCCCTCAGGTTCAGCCCCCAAACCCCAGACTCGTGCCCATCCCATGGCCAGCTCCCCAGACCTCCGCACCCCATAGGCCCCAGCCCCTGCTCAGTCCCCGCCCCCGGCCCCCAGTGCTCGGCCCCGCAGCCCACCTGGATCATGTAGAGCTGTGCCACCTGGTACTCCTCCAGGCTCATGGGCAGCAGGATGTGGTACTCCTTGATCAGCATGGCTGCAGCGGGGGGCGCCGGGGGCAGCGCCTGGGGGGGCTCCCGTTACACACGACCGGGACGGGCCGCTTCGGCACCGCTTCGGAACCGCTCGGGCCCCGGTTCGGCTCAGTCCGGAACCGCTCGCGCCCCGGTTCGGCTCAGTCCGGAACCGCTCGCGCCCCGGTTCGGCTCAGTTCGGAACCGCTCGCGCCCCGGTTCGGCTCAGTCCGGAACCGCTCGGGCCCCGGTTCGGCTCAGTCCGGAACCGCTCGGGCCCCGGTTCGGCTCAGTTCGGAACTGCTCGCGCCCAGGTTCGGCTCAGTTCGGCACCGCTCGGCTCGGGTTCGGCCCGGCTCGGGCGCCCTCGCCGTTGCCATGACAACGCCCCCCGCCCTCCCAGCCGGTGCCCCCGCCCGGCCCCGCCGCCCCCGGCCCCGGCCCCACCGAACCTGCGCCGCTCCGCACCGGGCCCTCGGATCGTGACATCACAGCCCGTTTCCACGGCGACAGCCGTGACGTAGGCGGGGGCGTGACGTCAGACAGCGGGAGGCGGTGAGAGCCGCTCGCGGGCGCTCCGCGTGCACCGGCACGGCCACCCCCGCACACCCCGGGAAAAACCGGGGTTTTGTGTAAGAAAAGACACTTTTTAAGTTAGAAAGGAGGGGTTTGGTCATTCCTGCGCCTCCGAACTCCGGGACACGCACCCGGCGCGGCTCCAAACCCTTCCCTCCACCTCCACCCCCTCCCCAAACGGGGACACACCGAGTCCAAGTCCCAACATTGTCCTTTATTTATAAAAACAGGCATTTATAAAGAGCGGAGAGCGCGGGGAGGGGGGCGCGGGCAGCACGGCGGCCCCCCCGCCGCCACCGGGGGCTCCCGGGGGGTCCCGGGCAGCAGCTGCTGTTACGTGCGGGCGTTTCGCTCTGTCTCTGCCAGGCACTCCCTGACCAGCGCCCGGGCGTGGATGATCCCTGCGGGGAGAAGCACAGGGACACCGCACATCACCCTCCAGCCACCCCAAGCCGGGCACAGCACCGGGGGCCGCCCGGTTTCCTCCCCTCCCCTCGCCCGTACCCCGCTTCAGCCGCTCCATCGCGCTCTTGCTGCCGGCGTAGGTGGGCCGGATCTCCTTGCCCATCTCCTCGATAACCGAGAGCAGGTCGGTGTAGGTGCTCTGCGAGCCCTGCGCCCCGGGGGGCTTCATGGCCTGCGGGAACGGGGGGACACGGAGGCACGGCGGCGCTGGGGGCCGCCCCCGCCGCCGCCCGCGGCCCCGCCGGCCCCGGCCCCGGCCCCGCGCCTCACCTGCACGTAACCCATGGACGGCGGCCCGAAGTCATTGAAGAGCGGCCGGAAAGGGGCGGCGGCGCCGGGCACCGAGCCGGAGGGCGACGGGACACTCGTGGCTGCGGGAGAGGGAGGGTCACGGACGGACGTGCCCGCCCCGGTACCCTCTGTGCCCCGCTTCCGTCTCCCCCTTCCCGGACCCGCGGTACCGGCCGCCCCCGTCCCCGCCCGGTTACCGGGGGGTCTCTCACCGGCGGACGGTGCCCCGGGCCCCGGCGGGGCGGGGCTGGCGCTGGCGGCTCCGGGGGTGGCGGGGGCGGGAGCGATGGGCTTGTAGGACATCCCCGACGGCCGACCGCCGCTCCCGGCTCCCTGGAGCCCCGCGGCGGGGGTCGGCGTGCGGCCCCCGCGCTCGCCCCGCCGGTGGTAGCGCCGCTGCCCGCCTCTCTTCAGCTCAGCTCGGCCCCGCTCGGCCCGGCAGGACGCCGGGAACCGGAGCGGAGCGCGGCGGCCCCGGTTCCCGGTAGCGCTGCGCTGGCCCGGCCCGACCCGGGGCTCTCCCCGCGGGGCTCTCCCCCCGCCGCCGCCGCCGCCGTCGCCGCTCGCGGTGATGACGCACGCGCGTCACGCGCGCCGACGTCACCACGCCCGCCGCGCGCCCGCCCGCCGGTAACCGTGGAGACACGAGGCGTCGGCCCCGCCCTCTGCCCCGTCACGTGACCGGCGGGGCCGCGGGGTGGGAGCCGGGATCGGGGGTAGGAACCGGGATCGGGGGCACGGGATGGACACGGTGTGATGGGGGATGAGATCGGGGTGGGAACCGGGACCGGGGGTGGGAACCGGTATCGGGGTGGGAACCGGGACCGGCGGCATGGGATGGACCTGGCCGGGATCGGGGTGGGATCGGGGATGGGAACCGGGACCGGCGGCACGGGATGGACCCGACCGGGATCGGGAGTGGGAACCGCGACCGGGGTGGAAACCGGGACCGGGGGTGGGAACCGGGTTGGGGGGTGGGAACCGGGACCGGGAGTGGAAACCGGGACCGGCGGCACGGGATGGACCCGGCGGGATCGGAGGTGGGAACTGGGACCGGCGGCACAGGATGGACCCGGTGGGATCCTGACCCCCCCCGGACCCCCGGGATGGGCGGCACGGGATGGATGCGGTGGGATCCAGAATCCCCCCGGACCCCTGGGGATCCTGCGAGGCACGGTGGGGGTCCTGGGTGTTGGGGGACACGGAATGAATCCCTCAATAAATCCCGTGGAAATTCAACACAAAACGCAAACCAAAAGTGTGCAGAGAGAGTTTTTTCATTTCCAAAGGACAGAATCGACCCCAAAACTGCAGCCAGGGTGGGGAAGGGCCCCCGTGCCAGCCCTGTTCACAGCACTCCGAGCCCCCCGCCCCGTGCGAACACCCAATTCCCGGTTTCTCTCCTCGAGGGGGTCCCAGCTGGGGCACTGAGATCCCCAGGAGTGTCCCCTGCCATGGGAGCTGCCACAGCATCCACGAGGGGCCACGCCGGCCTGGAAACCGGAGGGATGGGCAGGTCTGGGGCAGGTCTGATTTCAAACCATGGTGATGGAGTGGGTTATGCGATGGGATCAACATTAAACACAGCCTGGGGCGGGCATGAGTGGCTCGACATGGGATAAGGGGTGGGAATGGAGGGTGCAGGGATGAGCAGCAGGGATGGGGTGCAGCTGGAGGAGAGAGGACTGTGATGATTTGCCTTTTGGGGTGAGGTCGGACGGAGAAGGGTGGAGAGAGAGCAGAGATGAGGGCGGAAGCGGCCGAAGCTCAACCGAGTCTGTGCTGAAAAGGATCCCAGCCTGGGCCCCGGCACCTCCCGCCACGGTCGGAGCTCGGCGTCGGAGCAGCTCCAGCGCTCAGCCTCGCCCAGGCTCGGACGGCACCGCCCCGGCCCCTGCAGCCAGGGGTCCCTGTGCAGCCCCCTCCTCTTCGTAAGGCACGGGGGGCCCGGGTCCCGCATTGGCACACATCGCCCTCAGCGCGACATCATCCGCACGAACTCTGCCGGGGGGAGAGCACACCCCGAACATCCCGGACAGCCCCGGGGACAGCCTCGGGGATACACCTGGCCCCAGCCCCTGCCCTACCTTCGAAGTCCACCAGGCCGTCGCCATTGAGATCCACGTCCTTGAGGATCTCATCCACCTCGCGGTAGTTGAGCTGCTGCCCCAGGAGCTTACGCATGGCCTCCCGCAGCTCCCCCATGCTGATCTGCCCGTCCCCGTTGGTGTCGAACTGCGGCACAGGGTCCTGGTGCCACCGCTGCCCTTGTCACACTGGCAGCCCGCCAGTCCCCCCCCCCGACCATGCCCTCACCTCACCTCACGGAAGGCATCACGCAGCTCCTTGATCCCGATCATATCCGCCGTCTCCGCCAGCATCTTGGGGCCCATCAGCTCCACAAAATCGTCAAAATCCACCTTGCCCCCAGCTGTAGTGGGAGTCGGGGGTCAGGGGGCCAGGGCAGGGATTGCTGGGGACCCCCTTTGCCCCCCCACATACTGATCTGCTGGGACAGCTCGATGAGCTCCATCTCCGTGGGCATGTAGCCCATGGTCCGCATGCACTCGCCCAGGTCTTTGTAGCTGATGTAGCCGTCGTGGTCCTTGTCGAACTCCCGGAATGCCTGCTTCAGCTCTGGGGACACCGCAGTGTCACTGCCGGCACCCCAGCACCACCTCCCACCCCCCTCTCGGCTGGGACCCCGTCGCTGGCACCTCACCTTCGATCTCCTCGGGCCGCAGCTCCCGGTCCTGGGGGAGAGAAAGCGGGAAGAGCCGAAGGAGGGGTTCTACTCCCAGGGATCCCGCAGGGATCCTGCCCTCAGCCCCCCCGGGGAAAGGGGCGGCGTGGGGAGGGGACGGGCACGTACCCGCTGGGTGATGGCGATGCTCTGCCGCAGGAAGATGCAGGCCGGCCCCACCAGTCCCTGCAGTACCGAGTACCCCTGCAGAGGGGGGGTCTGCGCCCCATCCAGCGCATCCTCGGGGTCCCCCGTGCTGGAGCCTGGGGCGCCAGAGCGCGGCTTCCCGTCCTGCGGGCACAGCGGGCATCAGCGGCAGGGGGGGGCGAGTCGGGCCCCCCCCATTCCTCCTCCTGCTGCCCCCGGGGCTGTCCCGGCCCGGCCGTACCTTGGGGAGCCGCCGCTCAGGGGTCTTGGTGCAGTTGCCCATGGCTGGGGGCTGCCCCCACGCCGCAGGACATGCCTGGCCCCGGGGGGGCCGGCTGGCGCAGACCGCGGGGCTGCCACCGAGGATTTGAGGTTTTTATGGAATATCTGGGGATATGCAGGGCAGGCGGGGGGGGGGCGCCGCGCCCGCGCGTATAATCCCCCGGATTATTCCGCGCTCGGCCGTCCTGCTCCAGATGTGGGGAACCGCCCAGCTGTTCCCGGGCCCCGCAGCCTCCCCGCGGGGGCACGCGGGGTCCCCGGCCCCCGCCGTGCCCCGGCCCCGTCCCCGCCGCCGGTTACCTGCCCGAGAGCGGGGGGCGGCCGGGGCTCCGGCTCCTCGGTGGCCGGCCGCCGCTCCGTGGGGGCTGCACCGCTGTGGCTGCAGCGGCCCCGGCTCCCCGCGGGGCTGGGACCCCCGGGACGCGGGGCCGGGCGGGGCCGGCGGCCACCCCTCCTGCCGTGGGGCCGAGAGGAGCCCCTGCAGGCGGGGGGCGTGGGGCTGCCGGTGCCGCGCCGCTGCGACCCGCGGAAAAGGAAGAACATCCCGCCTGCTCCCCGCTCCTTCTCCCACCACCGAAGCCACCCAGGGAGGGGGGAAACCAGATCCCTCCGAATGGCCCCTCGCAGCGACGAGGACACTGCTGTCCCCGACACTCGCCGCGTCGCCCAGGAGACCGGGTGGAGCGCGGCGACCCCCAAGGGCGCAGGCAGGGGGGAGCGGGGCGCCCCGGGGGGCTCGGGGGGGACTTTGGTGGGGCGCTCCGGTTTCAGCTCCGAAACCCGACCCGGGCACGGCGCGGGGCACGTGGTGGCGCGCCGGTTAGGCCACGCCCCCTCACACAGGCCACTCCCCCCACCCAGGCCACGCCCTAGGCTATAACCACACCCATGACCACGCCCACAATATATGCCCACCCATGATGAGACCACGCCCCCGTGCTGTGGCCATGCCCCATGGTATGGCCACGCCCCCATCTGTCCGTCCCCTACCTCTGGCCACGCCCCGCTCAGCTGCCGCGCGTGACGTCACCTTCGCGCCGCCGGCGCTCCCCGTGACGTCACGGCGGGGGCGCCTGAAGGTGACGGTGGTAGGGGCCGGTGCCGCTCCCGGGGCTGATCCCGGTGCCTGTCCCGGTGCCGCCCCGCCATGGCCGCCCGGCAGCTGCTGGCGCTGCGGCGCGTGCCCGCCGCCTCCTTCTCGGTGAGCGGGGACGGGGCGGGGAGCGCCAGGAGCGTCCGGGACGGGCCCGGTGCTCCCAGTGCTGAGTCCTCCGCGTGTCCCCGCAGACGGCGCCCAAGAAGACGCAGTTCGGGTCGCTGCGGGATGAGGACCGGATCTTCACCAACCTGTACGGGCGGCACGACTGGAGGTGAGTGAGTGGGAGCCGGGGGCGGCGGGCGCGGCGCCGGTGCCCCGATCCCGGTGCCACGGAGCGCGGTGCCCGCAGGCTGCAGGGCGCCCTGCGCCGCGGCGACTGGTACAAGACGAAGGAGATCCTGCTCAAGGGCGTGGACTGGATCCTGGGCGAGATCAAGACATCGGGGCTGCGGGGCCGCGGCGGCGCCGGGTTCCCCACCGGCCTCAAGTGGAGCTTCATGAACAAACCCCCGGACGGCAGGTGAGACCGGCACCGGGGACCGGGACCCCGCGCCCTGGGGGGACCCCCGCTGGCAACCGGTCCCGGAGCACCCCCCCTGGCTTTTCCTGCCCCCAGACCCAAGTACCTGGTGGTGAACGCGGACGAAGGGGAGCCGGGCACGTGTAAGGACCGGGAGATCATGCGGCACGACCCGCACAAGCTGATAGAGGGCTGCCTGGTGGCGGGGCGGGCCATGGGCGCCCGTGCTGCCTACATCTACATCCGCGGGGAGTTCTACAACGAGGCCTCCAACCTGCAGGTGAGCGCCCCAGACACGCCCCGGATCCGGCGCGGGGGGCTGCCAGCTCACCCGTACCGCCCCCCGCAGGTGGCCATCCGGGAGGCGTACGAGGCCGGGCTGCTGGGAGCCGATGCCTGTGGGTCTGGGTACGCCTTCGACGTGTTCGTGGTGCGCGGGGCCGGCGCCTACATCTGCGGGGAGGAGACGGCGCTCATCGAGTCCATCGAGGGCAAGCAGGGCAAGCCCCGCCTCAAGCCACCCTTCCCCGCTGACGTGGGTATGGCCCCGCAGCCCCCCCAAACCATGCATCCCCAGCCTGCTGCAGGGACAACACAGCCAACGCCACTTCCCCTGAGAGCTCCCACCGTTTCAGAGGATCACAGGGTGGTTTGGGTTGGAAGGGGCCTTAAGGATCGCTGAATTCCACCCCTTGCCATGCACAGGGACACCTCCCGCTAGACCACGTTGCTCCAAGCCCCATCCAAATCTGGCCTTGGACACTTCCAGGGATGGGGCAGTCACAGCTTCCCTGGGAAATCCATTCAAGGGCCTCAGCCCCTTCCCAGGGAACAACCTGCTCCTTACGTTTCTCCAGGTGTTTTCGGCTGCCCCACCACGGTGGCCAACGTGGAGACGGTGTCAGTGGCCCCCACCATCTGCCGGCGGGGAGGTGCCTGGTTCGCCAGCTTTGGCCGGGAGCGCAACTCGGGCACCAAGCTCTTCAACATCTCGGGGCACGTGAACACACCCTGCACGGTGGAGGAGGAGATGTCAGTGCCGCTGAAGGAGCTCATCGAGAAACACGCTGGTGAGCTCCAGGGCCACACCACAATGGGCCGGAGCAGGGCCAGGGTGGCTGCTCCTCACCCCCCTCTTTGCAGGGGGGGTCCGTGGTGGCTGGGACAACCTGCTGGCCGTCATCCCGGGAGGCTCATCCACGCCACTGCTGCCCAAGTCGGTGTGTGAGACGGTGCTGATGGACTTCGATTCCCTGGTGCAGGCACAGAGTGGGCTGGGCACAGCTGCTGTCATTGTCATGGATAAATCAGTAAGAGATCAGCCCCCTTCCCCAGTCTCTCGCCCTCCTCTCCCTCCCCTCACCCTCGTCTCCCTCCCCAGACTGACATCATCAAGGCCATTGCCCGCCTCATCGAGTTCTACAAGCACGAGAGCTGCGGGCAGTGCACCCCGTGCAGGGAAGGTGAGCCCAGGGGGGCTGCGGGGTGAAGGGGGGTCACACCACGGACCACTGACCCCTCCCTGCCCCACAGGTGTGGACTGGATGAACAAGGTGATGGCGCGGTTTGTGCGGGGTGACGCGCAGGCGGCCGAGATCGATGCGCTCTGGGAGATCAGCAAACAGATTGAGGGACACACCATCTGTGCCCTGGGCGATGGCGCTGCCTGGCCCGTGCAGGTGGGGCACCCAGAGAGGATTTGGGAGGGCTGCCAGCCTTTCCCCACCCTGTTAACCAGCTCCCTTGCTCCGTGCAGGGCCTCATCCGGCACTTCCGCCCCGAGCTGGAGGAGAGGATGCGGCGCTACGGGGAGGCCAAAGCCCGAGCAGCATCGGCATGACGATTCAGGACCATGCCTACCTTGTCCTGCCTGGGAGGGGGTTCAGAGGTTCTGGGGTTCTGGCAGCACTTCGGGGGGCTTCTGTGCAGGGGCTTCAATAAATGCTGCTGCACTCACAGGCTCTAGTGTGGACATAAAATGGTGGGAAGGGACTGATAGGGGGTTTCTGGGTCCTGCCTTCTCTGGGGCAGGGGATCCCCAGGGACTGTGGGGTCACATAGCTGAGGTCTGCCTACCCCAGAGGGGAGATCCTGGCTTTCCATGAGGCTCCACAGCCCCTCTCTGGGACTGGGCAGAGGGCAGAGGCAGTGGCTGCAGGGGTATCACACACATTTTTGAAGACCTCACGCTCTCAGTCCCCACTACAGTGTCCCCAGGTCACCTCCTGCTGTACCAGTGCCAGGAGACAGCTGCCCTGGTCATGCTCCATGACTCAGAGCCCGGGGCAGTTCCAAACATGGCTTTTACTGAATCACAGTGTGCAACGTCACCGGTGGGTTCAGTGCCCCAAACCCACCCCCTGTCCCCTCCACCCTCAGGCCACGGGTTTTCGGGGTGGCACGTGGGTCTTCCTGCGGTAGTGGCCGGGCAGCAGCAGCTCCAGGGTCAGCTCGGTGACAATGGCTGTGAGCCCCCACACCCTGTGGGGGCCGTTCAGGAACACGGGCAGGGTGTATCCATAGCCACTGGCCGTTCGGAAGTGGGTGTAGCCTTGGTTCTCCTCCCGAAGCAGGTGAGCCAGGGGCAGGGTGAACACCTCCTCCACCTGCCAGCACAGGCCAGTGGGGGGTCACCGTGGTGACACACCTGGTGTCACCAGGAAAGGGCCCAGGGAGGGGTCACTCACCTCGTCGGGGTTGGGGGTCAGTGTCAAGGCCTCCAGCGGTCCCAGGTTGGCCACAACAGGTGCCACGGTCATTCCTTGCTGGAAGGTGTGTCAGCAAGGGATGGGGTGACACCCCCCTGCCCGAAGTGTCACCCCTGTGCCTTGACCCCCCTCCACCCAACCCTGGCACTCACCATGTGTGTGTCACCCAAAACGCCCCCCCGACCTGCAGCCACTGCTCCATGTCCCTGTCACCCTGAATCCCCAAAACTCTTGTCACCTGTGTCCATGTTGACTTGTCCCTATCACCTGTAATCGATCTCAGCTGTGTCCCTGTCACCCCAAACCCATCACCCACGTCCCTGTTACCCCAAGCCCCTTATCACACAGGACCCAGCTGCCTGTCCCTGTCACCTGTGACCCTGCTGCCTTGTCCCTGTCACCCCAAACCCCTGCCATCCATATCCCTGTCATGCAGAAACCTGCCACTTTGTCCCTCTCACCCAGAACCTGTCACCTGTGTCCCTGCTGCCTTGTCCCTGTCACCTGGAACTCCTCCTCTGTGTCCCTGCTGCCTTGTTCCCATCACCCGTGTCCCTGTCACCTTGAACCCATGACCCTGCCACTTTATCCCTCTCACCCAGAACCCACCCCCGTGTCCCTGCTGCTTTGCCCCCGTCACCTGGAACTCCCCCTCTGTGTCCCTGTCACCTCAAACCCATCACCCACGACCCTGCCACTCTGTCCCTCTCACCCAGAACCCGCCCCCGTGTCCCTTCTACTTTGCCCATGTCACCTGGAACTCCTCCTCTGTGTGTCCCTGTCACCTTGAACCCACGACCCTGCCACTTTGTCCCCGTCACCCGTAACCTCTTGCCACCGATCCCCTGCCACTCTCCCTTGTGTCCCTGTCCCCCCCATGCCCCCAGTGCCCGGTACCCGGTCGGGCAGGGTCCGCAGCTGTCCCCACACGCTGCTCGCCGCCACCGCCACCCCCAGCTCCTCCCGCGTCTCCCGCAGCGCCGTGGCCACCGCGTCGCGGTCCGCCGGGTCCCGCCGCCCTCCGGGGAAGCTGCGGGAGGGATGGACGGTGCGGGTCAGGGCCGGTCCTCCCGCCGTGCCCGCTCCCCCCGCCGGTACCTGACATCGCCGCTGTGGGAGCCGCCGAGCCGGCGGGAGCGGAGCGTGAACAGCAGTGCGGGGCGGCCCCGCACCGAGCACAGCGGCACCAGCACCGCTGCTGCTGCTGCTGCCGCCGAGCCCCCTGCCCCGGCTGAGGATGAGGATGATGCCAGCCGAGCCCGGCACCGGCGCTCGGCACCGGCGCTCAGCACATCTCCGGTCGGGACATCCCCGCTCGGGGTACCGCTCCGGGTACCGCTCGGGGTACCGCCCGCACCCGCCATGGCGCCGGCACGGCAGCAGCGACCGAGGAACGGGGGAGGGACCGGCACCGCCCCCCCCCGAACGAGCCCGCCCCTCATCGCCACGCTTCGGCCCGGCATGGGGACAGGACAGCCGGCGTGGGGACAGGAGGGGACAGGACAGCCCGGCATGGGGACAGAACAGCCGGCGTGGGGACAGAACAGCCCTGCATAGGGACAGAACACCCGGCGTGGGGACAGAACAGCCCTGCATAGGGACAGAACAGCCGGCATGGGGACTGAACACCCCGGCCAGGTATGGGGACAGAACAGCCCTGCCCAGCATGGGGACAGAACACCCCTGTCTGGTGTGCGACAGCCTCTCCCCTCCAGGGGTGCAATTCCCCCTTGCCAGCACTGAAATCCACCTGCCAGCTTTGCAATACCCCAGCCAGGTGTGCAACACTCCAAGTGTGCAAGTCCTGCTCCAGCAGTGAAACAGCCTCCACCAGGTGTCCAACAACCCCTTTCAGGTGTGCAGCCCCCTAGCCAGATGTATGCTTCCCCCCTTTTTCACAGCCCCCACGTGCCACCATCCGTCACTGTCACCACCTTCGTGTCCCCCGTGCCTGGGGATGTCAGGACTCTTCCATGCATGTCATACCTGGAGAATATCTGAAGCAAATGAGGGCAAACTCAGGCCCCTGTGACACCTGTACAGCCCATCTCAGCCCAGGGGGTTATTTGTAAGGGGATGACAGTTCCAGGTGCTGTTACCTCACAGGGGAACTTCCCCTGTGTAAAGAGCCTCAGTGTCCCAGGCTGGGAAAAGGCTCCTGGATAAATCAGTGAATGCTGGACATCTGCCAACCCTGCTTCCTGGGAAACCCCCACAGACAAAGACACTCACACCTGCACTTTCAGCTCTCAGCAGGAAATGATTTTTAAAAAACTGTATAGAAATCATCACTCTCCATGATTCTTTGCTTCCGGAGCCCAGCATCAGCTCCCCAATTCCTCTCCCTCCTCTGGAATCAGCGGAACCTCCGCTCCTCCCACACGTATCTCTTCCCGGCCGGCACCTTGCGGAAGAACAGGCTGTTCCCTCGGCTCATGTTGCCCTGGAAAGGGAAAATGACCATGGATGGAGCACACAAGATGTGGTGTGGCCCCCTCAAACTTTGCAGGGCTCCCACCCAGCTCCTCTCCACATCCCAGTGCATCCCAGCACTGGTACTCACCTCCCTGTGCAGCTGGCTCCAGCAATCCAGCCAGGAGGAGTAGGTGGGTGCATAGGGAAGGAGACCCCCAGCCAGCCTGGGGAATGGAGGAGAAACCCACAGGGAATTACATCCACAAGAAATCATTCCCATCTGGGGAGGTGGGATCCATCCCCTCTGCAGCTCCACACTTGGTTGAACCCCAAAAACAATCCTTTCCCACCTCAGCCAAAGAGGGATCAACCCTGTGGAGAGCTGGAAACACCTTTTCCATCTGGGAATTTCAAAAGGGTGCTTCCAGGAGCAGAGGGACATGGATGACACTGGGACTGGGGACTCACCCGCAATTGTTCACGGCCATCAGGTTGGAGACCAGGACAAAGGGGTAGGTCAACATACTGGCGAAGAACTGCAGGGAAAAGCAGGGATACCAGGATGTTCCCTCTTCCCTTGGCATGGGGAGAACCATTCCCAAAAGATCCCCTGGTAATACTGCTCGGGGGAAGAAGCCCACTCCTGCCACCTCCACAGGATGACACATGTCCTCCATGGAGTATCCCTTGGCCTGTGAGCTGATCCAGCTGATCCCAGCCTGGCTCCATCCCCACCGTGGCAGCTGCAGGATTTCAGGAGCGCACCATTCCCTAGGGAAAGGATCCACCTCCCACCTGTGGCTCTACTCACCCCAGTGACTGCCTGGGAGTAGCTCTTCATCTCAGTCATGGTGGAGACCTGTGGGAGGAGCAGAGGCACCTGAATCCCCCCAGAACAGGGTCGTGACCCCCTGGAACATCCCTGGAGTTCCCCCTGGCTCCCAGATCCATACCCCATTCTCCAGCGCGTACGTGTTGATGAGGTAGGCCAGCATGTTGCAGAGCCAAAGCGAGAGGATGTCCCCGAGGAGCCGCGGGATGAGACCGCTGGAAGGGAAGGAACAGTGGGAATGTCAGCTGAGGATTCGGGCCTGGCTGTGTGCACAGCTGGGAACGGCTGGTTTGGGAGGGAGGGTGATTGATGGGGGGACAACCACACCCGGAAGCAGGGATGGACAACCCAGAGAGGACAGGGGAGCTGCTGGAGGGACCCAGGACACACCCAGGAAGAGCCACCACACCTTTGCACCAGTGTCACCCCCCATTATCCATCCCTCCCTCCCTCTGCAACACTCACGCGAAGAATCCCAGGATTCCCTCTTCCCGGTAGATCGTGGCGAAGGCGCTTAGTGTCCCACTGTGGTGGGGAGCAGGAGGAGGAGGGGTGAGATGGGGGGGGATCCCGGGATCCCCAGCCCACCCCGGCCCCCGGCACCGTACCTGTATTTGGTCTCACGGCCGATGAACTGCACCATGCAGCGCAGGGTGATCACTGCGGGGACAGGGGGCACGTGGGGCACATGGGGGGCACAGGAGGCACCTGGCCCTGCCTCCTCCGGCCCCCGGGGTTGGGGGGCACCTACCGTGGAAGGGGTGGGTGATGAGGGTGGCAGCAGAGCGGGCGACCATCTCCCGGGAGGTCTGGGGACAAACGGGGCGTCACCAGGAGGGGACGGGGACAGGACACCCCAGAGCCTCCCCCTCTCCTGCTCCTCACCTCCTTCAGCACCTGCTCCAGCGAGGACACCGGCTCCTTCTTGCTGGCTCCGGACTGGAGGGGGAGGGAGGAGTCAGGAGAGTCAACCTTCGGTCCCTCCGAACCCCCCGGGGGGGCGTCGGCAGCTCCCGGCCCTCCGGAGAGTCCCGGGAGCAAGGCTAGGTTTGCCCAAGGGCAGGGGTGTGAGGGAAGGAGGGAGGGGAGGACGAGAGAAAGGAGGAAAGGAAGGAAGGAGAGAAGGAGCAAAACAAAGGACGAGCGGAGGAATAGAGAAATGGAGAGAGGGGGAAAGCAGAAGGGAGCGATGGGGAAATAGAGAGGGAAGGACGGAGGGAGGGAAGATTCCCGGTAGGAAGGCCGTCCACACCCACCTCAGCCTGCTCGGCCTCCTGGTACCGCTGTGGAGCAAAGGGCGGGTCAGCGCGGGGGCAGCGGAGCCGGGCGGGGCCGGGGGGTCCCGGCGTGCCCGGTACCGGCGGCAGAGCCCCCCGGTGCCCCCGGTACCTGCAGCACTTTGCTGTGCACCACGGTGCCGATGGCGCTGGAGCACAGCCGGGGGGCGAGGCCTTTGAAGAGTCCCGCTCTCCCGTCCACCTTCACGATGTGCTTGGCTGGGGACACCGGGAACCGTCAGCCCCGCGGGGACCCCTCGCTGGCGCCGCGACGGCACCGGGGCAGCCCCACCGGGGCAGACTCACCGTAAGAGAAGAGGCCGGGCAGCTGATACACCTGGCGCCCGAAGATGTTCCTCCCCAGGGTGGGCGGCAGCGGCTCGTAGCCCACCTGCGGCGGGGACACGCGGCTGTACCCCCACCGCGGCCGGTACCGAACCCGGTATCCCCCGCTAGCCCCGCCCTTACCTGCACCAGCACCTTCACGTACATGAGCGGCTGCGAGAGCACGGTGAGCCCCGAGCCCAGCAGCACCTGCGAGGCCGCATCCGCCATGGTGCCGCCCCGGCGTCACGGCACAGAAGGACACGGCCGCCGCCACCGCCGCCGCTGCTTCCGCTTCCGCCTCCTCCGGTACTTCCGGCGCTGCCGTGACGCGCTTCCGGCCGCCGGGGGCGCAGCGGCGTTGCCATGGGAACGCCCGGGCGCCATTACAGGGCTGCCATGGCAACGGGGCCTGCGAGGTCATCTTGGTGACAGGGTTGAGGGGACACCACAGCC
>JAWWEW010000165.1:9549240-9573561 GCA_035583185.1 Anabacerthia variegaticeps | reverse complement strand
TGAGATAGGGGGATTGGGAGAGAGGGAGCGGGATGGGGGGACTGGGATAGGGGGACTGGGATGGAGGAATTGGGATAAAGGAATTGAGATGGAGGGACCGGGATGAGGGGACTGGGATGGGGGGACTGGGACACAGGGATTGGGATGGAGGGAGTGGGATAGAGGGATTGGGGCCCATTCCTGCCCTCTGGGACTGGGATAGAGGGATTGGGGCTTGTTCCCACCCCCTGGGACTCGGATAGAGGGACTGGGGCCCATTCCTGCCCTCTGGCACTGGGATAGAGGGATTTGGGCTCATTCCCACCCCCTGGGACTGGGATAGAGGGATTGGGGCCCATTCCCGCCCTCCTGGACTGGGATAGAGGGATTAGGGCCCATTCCTGCCCTCTGGAATGGGAACTGGTGCCCATTTCTGCCCTCTGGAATGGGGATAGGTGTGGGTTTGGTGACTGCCCTTTGGAATGGGGATAGGCACATGTTTAATGCCCTTCCTTGCCCCATCTTTCCCTAAGGGACAGAGCTGTCCTTAAATTTATAGCATCTTTCTGCCCTAGAGCTCCATCCTGCCCTATAGACTGGAATGGCCTCTTATGTCTATAGCCCTGTCCTGCCCTATAGCACAGGCTGCCCTTGAGGGCCCTCCAGGGCAGTAGCTCCATCCTACCCTCTGGCACAATTCTATAGCTTTTCCTGGGGGCTACAGCCCCTTCCTACCCTATACCCCATTCCCTTGAACTATATCCATTGGGGACATAGCTCCGTCTTTCCCTACAGCTCCATCCTGCCCTACATCCTGGCTCCAAAGAAAGGGCCGTATGGGAAGGTTTGGGGGAGAGGAGTCTCACAATCCCCCCTTTTCCCACCCCACTCTGATGCACACCTGGAGTAATGTTTCCATTTTATTAAAGTTCATCCAAAAACATACCAATAAATAAAAGAAGTTCCCAAAAGTTCCACGTCCGGAGCAGGTGGAGAGCAAGGGGGTGTCGTGGCCACACCCCCCAGCTCTGCTCATCACCCACTGCCCCCAAGAGGGACAGCGAGGGGGATGCTGAAGGGGCAACCCACCTCCCCAAACCAGATCCTTACAGAAAAACGAGTAAATCCAGCACCACGGGGTGGGATGGTGGCGCTCCTGGGGACGTCACCTGCACTAGGGTCGGCAGTACAGGCGGTCCAGGGTGGCCACGCTGACCTTTTGCTGGTAGTCCTCCATCCGGTCATTCAGCTTCTCGTAGAGCTGGGAGAGACAGGAATCACAACGGATCCCACCCCATCCTGCATCCCGTCCCAGCAGCACCTCATCCAGGTGTCTGGGGACTCTGCACCTACCACAACACTGTTCTCGTTGGCAGAGCTCTCCCGCAGTGCCTGCAGCAGCTGGTCGATGGCAGTGTAGGGAAGCCACATCGTGGGGGACGTTGGGGACAGAGGCACCTGGAAGGGACAGGAACCCTCGCATCGTGTCCTCAAGGAACATCCTGCCACATCTCAGCTGCAGGTGAGCTCACCTCAATCCCAAAATACTGGTGTCCTTTGCCCAGCACAGCATCCACGTACTCCAGGACCAAATCCACAGCCTCCTCCAGCAGGTCGTAGTTCAGGTAGAGGCGCAGCAGCTCAGCAGCGTCCACCTCCTGCAGGAGAGAAAAGGAAACTCAGCCAGGGAGTGTGACCAGGAGCCGGGACCATGCCAAGAGGAACCTGCTCCAAGACTTGCTTCTGGGCGCAGAGCACCCGGCACCAGTGCCTGGAGCTGGGAGGGGGTTGGAGCTGGCAGGAGTCCATTGGAGTGAGAGTCATCTGGCAGCTCTGGGACAGACGGAATTTGGAGGTTTTTGGGACAGCTGGTTCCCTGTTCTCACCTTGTAGCTATTAATGAGCCAGTTGGGCAGAGGGATCCCGTGTGCCAGGAGCTTGTTGATGACGCATTGATGGTACAGGCTGTTCTGGGATGGGTAACGCTCCAAGTAGGATGACAGCAGCCTCCAGGCTTCATCTGTGGCACTGCAAGGACACAATTCCCCTTGGAATATGTGCCAGCAACTCCTGCCACTGTCTGGGAGACCATGGTGTGCTCCAGGTGATGTGGGGACAGCATGGAAGCACAGCTCGCCCCATATCCCTGTCCCACAGTTCTGCTTTAAGCTGTTTTTAAGGACTTCTGACACTCTGCATTCCCACAAGGCTCCTGCCTCCAGACCCTCCTCCTCCCAAACTGCAGAGACAGACCTACCTGGACTCCTTGGTGGTGACCAGGGCTGAGAGCTGGTTTGCTGCCAGCCAGTCCCAGGCCTTGGCCTGCGCTGCTTCCCCTCCCAGCTGGAGCTTGATGCACCTGCATGATCAAAAACCACGGAAAGGTGTGTCCCTGCACAGCTCAGTCCTTTCCCAGTGGCATCAAAGCCACCCCTCACAGGACTACTCCCAAGGAACAGCTGGGAATTAGCTGCATTGGCAGGAAAGGAAGGTTCTTAGGGCAAATTCCACCCTAAAACCACTGCCTCCCTCTGGCCCCACATCCCCTGAGGTGGGAGAACACCTGGACACGCACTTGAAGGTGAGGCCCTCAAAGATGGGCGTCAAGGGCAGCTTGAAGGTTTGGCACAAGGTGATGGCAGAGTCGAAGAGTCCGGCCCGGACCAGGAGAGACACTGTTTCCTCAGGTGTGGAGTTGCCTGAAGGGAAGGAGGACCAGGTAAAGCCTCTCCCAGTAACACCCCAGTGCTTACTGGGGCTTCACCCCATGTACTCATTCAGAGTTGCAGCAGCATCGCATGCTAACAGCCTCAAACACTCTGCAGCAGTACTTCTCAATCCATGGCTGGAGGCTTTCCTGGCCTTCAGAGCATCCCATGAGCTCAGGAGCTATCCCAGGAGGGACTGCACAGAGCAGCAGTGAGCCACAGAGCTGTCCCTGATCTGTCATCACTTGAAGAGGGACTGCAGAGGGACTGGAGAGTGACACAAGCAGCAATATATGGCCTACAGGCAAATGCTGCTGCTGCTGCTGTTTAGAGTCATCGAGTTGCTAAGGCTGGAAAAGTCCTCCAAGATCATTGAGGCTAGGGAGGGGACAGCTTCGTCACAGGTCTGTATCCAAGCAAACAAGGCATCAGCTCAGCTCTGCCAGCGCAGAAACTGCGGCACTCGGCTCCCTGCGTCTCCACTCTGCCCTCAAAGCAGCTGTTCCCTGCTTTCCCTGCAATCCCTTGCTGGGAAGTCACCTCCTCCTGACATTTAAAGGGGAAAGATGTGGACACATTGTATAACTCGTATCAGACATACTAAAAGGCCCAGGGTGAGAAAGGTTGTACCTTCTGATACTCAAAAAGGAACAACTCTGACGAGCTAACACTGTTAGATGAAGCAGGATTTTCCAGGAAAATAAGTTATTCATCAATTAAAAAAGTTGGACTCGATGATCTTGGAGGTATTTTCCAACCTTAACCATTCTACACTTCCATGATTTCCTGCAAGACCAAAAAGTGCCTTTTTGTCCTGACTCAGCAGCTCATCCCACTCCCCCTTCAGATGGCCAGAGCTTGAAAAAGGCAAAAAATGGTGGAAAACTTAAAATTGGCTCTCCTGATGCGCCTCTCTGATGTTGTCGAACTCGATGGATGGATTTCATGGGAGGGATGGGAATTAGGTGGTCCCTGCCAGCTCCTGGGTTTGTCTCTGGGGCAGGACAAAGAGCCTGAATCCCTTTCACCTGCCACAGCTGCTGCCGACATGTCGTGTTCCACCAGGGTCAGCCGGATCCGGGCCAGCAGACATTCCCTCTCCAAATCCTCCAGCTCCAGGATCTCAATCTGGCGAGTGGCTGCAACAGATGGACACTGGGCTCTCAGCATTTCAGAAAGGGCTCTTTGGGCACAGTGCACAATGTCAAGGAATCATGGAATTGTTTGGGTTGGAAGGGACCTTAATGCTCATACAATTCCATGGGCAGGGACACCTTTCACTAGACCAGGTTGCTCCAAGCCCCATCCAACCTGGGCATGGAGACTTCAAGGGGCAGCCACAGCTACTCTGGGAAATCTGTGCCAGGGCCTCACCATGCAGGGTAGAATTCCTCCCCAGTAACCCATCTAACTCTGCCCTCTGTCAGTTTGAGGCCATTCTCCCTTGTCCTGTCCCTCCAGGCCTGCAACTGAAGTCCCTCTCCAGCTCTCTTGGAGCCCCTTTAGGCACTGGAAGGGGCTTTAAGTTATTTCTGGAGCCTCCACGTCCTTGTGAAATCATCTCCATGCCCCTCTTCCATCCTAAGAGGAGCTGTATCCCAAAAAGCACCACAGGAATGATCAGGATTTGCTGCCCTTTCCGTGCTCCCTTGACTGTGCTACCTCCTTGATACCATCCTCCCGTTCCTCCTTCTCCAGATGTTACCTAATATTTGGGAACAGCTGCTGCTCTGCCTGCCAGGCACATGGCACAAAAAAAAAACCCTCTTCAGAAAGAGCTGGTTTAAAAATACCTGACCTTAAATTTTCCTACCGGAAGGCTGAGGATAACCTGATCCCACATCCTGGGCTGTGGCAGACACAGGCAGAGCTTTTTCCTGACAGAATTCCCAAGGGCACAAACAGTTTTGAACAACTAGAAATAGCCTCAGAAAGGTGGTGTGTTTTTTTTTTTAAATTACAAATTATTTCCACTAAAAAAAAAAAAAAGGCACTGTCAAGGCATCAAACTGCTGAGAGCGTGCACAGAAGCTCCTCGGGGAATAGCTCTATTCCTTGGGGAAATAGCTGTATTCATTGGGGAATTGTGGCAGTGTGTTGGAAATGGGGACACTGGGGCAGTTAACAACCTTAACATCCCCCACATTATTGATCCAGTGGAGATGACAGCTGCCCTAAGCCATCTCCCAGCTCACATGGGAACAGCAGAGAGGCTGTGGAAACTCCAGAGGCACAGGAAGGACCATGGGCACTTACTGGGAACAGCCATGCACTCCCCGTCGTGGCTCCTCTTGGGGGACGCTCCTGGGCGCTCGTACTTGCAAGAAAAAGCAGAAGGAGGGTTTATACCCACCTGGTTTCCAGAGGATAAATCACTTTGATAGGATAAAGCCCAAAGGGAGCCTTGATTCAGACCAGGGAAGCTGGGAAACCCCTTGGGAACTCAAGTTACTTTATCTCTGACTCTCAGGAACATCAGGATCAGGTGACCAGGCTACAGCCACCACCTCCCTGAATCCTGACTAGGATTTGAAACACAACCCCATTACACTAACTCTGCTTTGGACTGGTATTCCAGTTGTTCACACTCCCCAGAAGATTCACTGTCTTCAGCAGAAGATGATATATTCCCATACATATCCACCAGCCCATTTCCAAAAGTTACCCTGCTTCCACCTTTCTCCAGAAAGGGGAATGACACAAGGGTCATGGATAGGGGTGATGAGCAGGGCAGGACAGTTGGCCAAGAGCAGCAGACTAAGAAGCCCAACAACCCTTGGAAAAGATTTTGGAACCTCCTCTGCAGGAAGCTCAGCATTCCTACCACAGCTCCAGAGGCTGGCTGCACTATCCAGGCGTACTCCGGGCGGATCAACCGCAGGCAGTTAATAGCAGCCAGGAAACAATTTCCCTGTTTCTGAAGCCCCCGGAGTGTCCGCACCTCCCTGCCCAGGCGCATGCCGTACTCAAACATCACTGTTCCAGCTGAAAATAGGGGACAATACGTCAGCCAAGAGCCTGGAGAGGCCACACACCTGGCAGGGCCAGGGTCAGGGGTGTCCCAGGTGAGCGGGCAGGGACAATGTGCCAGCCCAAGCTTTACCTTTCCGGTAGTTGTGCCGGTAGACATGGAAGGCATAGAGCAGCTCGTAGTAGTTGTGAGTCATCAGATCCACTGCCCGAGCGTGGGATTCGATGATCCCAACGACCTGCAGCACAAAGAGGCACCAGTGGGTCTATAAGCCTTTCCTTTAAAGGTTGTGCCCCCCGCCCCGTGATCCCAGTGCAGGATTACCTCATTGTGCAGGTTCACGTAAGGGAATTCCACCAGGTCCTGGAGCTGGGATCGCTCGCAGAGAACCACCACTAGCTGGCGCAGGCAGTCCAGCTGCCTGCGGAGGGAAGCACAACCCTCTGGAAGAGCAGAAGTAAACCCAGGAGCAGGAAAACAACCAGCTCCAGGATGCAGGATTTAAGCCACAAACAACCACTGTGTGACAAGCTCCTGCTTTGGGATGAGCTCTGCGGGCTTTTTCCTGGCTTAGAACCAAGTTATCCCTTCAGATTTCTCCTGTGCTGGAAACAGAGATCTTCTGGAAAGGTCTCCTAGGAGGGCAGTCTCCCTCCCTCAATCAATTAAAAAGCACACCTATTTCTCCTCCTTTATTCCAACATTTTCCTCTGCTAGGATGAAGCTTCCTCTACCCAGTTCACTTCCCAAGCCAAAAACTCAACTCTCAATCTTTTCTTTATTAAAGTAAATCAACTTGGCTCCTAAAACTTTTAAACATATAACATTGCAAACAATCCTTCAGCCTCTTTCCAGGTTTTTTTCCTCACATTTTTCTCCTTTGAGACAGTGCCAATCCCAGGTGTTCTCAAAACGAACATCAAAAAATGAACTCTGCCTTTTTAAACCCACCTTTACACATTAACTCTTAAAGCAGCAGCCATGTCCTACCCTAATGTACCATTTTCCTTTCAGTTTCACGGAAAAATGGGTCCACGGGCCTCAAATGAAAGCATAAACTGTCACCTACCTGCCTGGATCCGGGTTTTGTGTTAAGGCTACATATGCTTCGCTGTTGTGTCCCAAATCCAAGTGATGCTTGAAGATGCAGGTCCTCAAAGTAGCCTGGAAACAGCACAAACCAGTTATAAGACCAGCAAGAAATTCCTGAAGTAACACCTTGCTGGAAAAGAAGTGACTGTGTACCTGGCTTCTCCAGTCATCTGCTGATTCCATGATGGCCAGGGTGGCCAGCTGGATCACCAGCTCTGGCAAACCCACCATGTCCAACAAGCGAAGAACCTGTAGGAGGAAAGACTCGAGTAAAGGGTTGGCAAGACAATCTATGGGTTTATTTTAGAAATTGCTCCTGCCTCAAAAGATCTTGCCAATGTTTTAAGGGATTAGACTGAAAAAGGGAAGATTTGGGTAAATCGCAGGGATCTGGATGAAATCCCAGCACAACAGATCCAGGTTATAGCTTGCCTGGAGAATTCACCCCTGCACACGCAGGATTTTTTGATGCATTTTAGCATTAATCATTAGTTTTCTGGATCCTGAATCCAGGGATTCCCTCTCCAGGAGCCCAGCTTCGAGCTCACAGCCTGCCTGAACCATGGCATTACACAAGGAGAAAGATCCTATCTCAATCTAAACATACTAATTTTAATTTGCCTCAAAGCTTAAGAACCTTCCCCTGAGGCAGCATCTCGCATTGAGCCTGGACATGTCTGGCTTCTGCTTCCAGCAGCTGGATCTCATCCTGCCTTTTTCTGCTGGATAACAAAGTCCTTGGCTATTGGGAAACTAATGGGTGGAAAGTACCTAGATTTCACATGCTCACTTTGTCATCAGCCCCAAAGAAAGTAAAGATAGGTTTCACCTCCCAAAAATTAAGTTTTCTGAGGCTCAAGTCACTTCCCCCACAGCCAGGGATTCAGCAGGAATTCTCTGTATTGTGTGGAAGACCTTGGTGCCAGTTTAGCTGCTCAGGACTGTACCTTGTTGTAGTACTGCAGGCGTGGCGTGGAGACCACCTCGCCCTCCTCGGGCTGGATCAGCCTGTCCAGGAACTCCTCTCTTCCCACTTCTGAGGCAGCTTGGCAGAAGCAATCCAAAGCCTGGAAGCAGACCTGGAATCAGCTCGCTGTCCCCTGAGCTGACTGACACAGCAGCTGTACATGTGAGGGGACAGTGTGGCCTGTCCCAAATTCATGAAATCTTCCCCAAAAGCAGGTTCCACCATTCTGCTCCAATCTCATTCTTTCCCAAAGAAGTTAGAGCATGGGAAAGACATTTTCTCCACACCTCCTCCCTTCCAAGGGAAAAGGTCCCAGACCTGCAAGCATGGAAACGAGATGAGGGAGGGTCTTACCTTGTGCCCCTCACCCATGACAAGGTAGCACCTGCCCATCATGAAGCAGCAGGAGCCCATGTTCACGTGGCACCACGGCTGCAGCAGGCGGATGTATTCCTATGGGAGAGAAGGAATGGGAGTTTGGATTCAGGTCAGTACTCACTCGTGATCTTCAGGCACCCAGTACCAGCTGTTTTTTGGTGGCCCCTTTAGCTGCTGCGCTCAGACAAATCCTGCTTTTCCAGCTTGAAGGCTGGTTTTCCCAGCCCCAAAATCCCTTGGCTGCACTGATCATAGAATCCTGGAACCGTTGGGGTTGGAAGGGACCATCCAGTGCCATCCCCTGCCATGGGCAGGGACACCTTCCACTAGACCAGGTTGCTCCAAGCCTCTTTCAACTTGGCCCTTTCAACTCCACAGATAAGACAGTCACAGCTTCTTTGGGAAACCTGTGCCAGGGCTTCATCATCCTCACAGGGAAGAATTCCTTCCCAATATCCAATCTATCCCTCCCTCTTGTTCTGTCCCTCCAGGTCCTTGTCCAAAGTCCCTCTCCAGCTCTCTTGGAGCACCCTTAGGCACTGGAAGGGGCTCTAAGGTCTTCCTGGAGCCTTCTCTTCTCCATTCTGAACATTCCCAACCTTCCCAGCCTGGCTCCAGAGCAGAGCTGCTCCAGTCCTGTGATGGAGAGACATCCCCACCGTGCTCTTGGGAAATAACCTGCTTTGAACAGCTCCAATGTCTGTACAAAGCACCTCATAAACAGAAATAGCTCCCAACATCCCCCAAAATCAGACAGAATTCCCTCTACATTCCATTGCAGGGAATTGCAGAGGAAATGTGGACAGAGTATGGAGGGGAGGGCAAAGACAGTGGGATAAGAGTCAAGGCAGGTGTTAGAAGGGGTGCAGGAGAGGGCCAACAGCCAAGGAAGCACATGGATTCCAGCATGTGGGACAGGTGTGGGATGGAGCGCCAATGGCACCAAGGACATGATGGCGCTAATGGGACCCAGCCTGGCCTTGTGCCAGCAGAGCATCCTCACTATCCTTGGAGCAGCAGTCATGTCCTGCTAGGAGGGCTGTGGGACCAGGCAAGAGAAACCAGGACTTGGAAGTAAAGTCACCTCTGCAGGTGCACAAACCACGAGCACCTTTTGCCTCACCTTCCCCAGCCACAAGTTCACTCAAAGCCATGTGGAAACTCATCTGGAGCCTGGATTAGCAGTGACAAGGGATAAATCCTGCCACAGGCTTGCCTAACAGCTTGACACACACAGTTTGGCCTGTGTCCCAGGCCACTGCTTGGTCACCAGACCTTCCCCATGCCTGTCTGCTCCTTGCAGGGAGCTTCCTGGATCCCCACAATTTGGGTCACCGTGCTCCCAGCAAAGCTGCTGTTATCTCCCCAGGGTCAAGGCACTTAATCCAAGTTTCCCTGACCGACTGGGATCAGGGAGTGGAACAGAAGGAGGAGGAGGAGCCAGTTCCTGTGGAGATAAAAGCCTGGAGGAGACACCAGCAAGGCAAAAGCAACACAAGGAGATTCAAAGCATGCACATATACCAGGAGGGAGATAGATGCTGATCCAATCCTGACATTTCCTGGTTCAAAAGCTCTAAAGAATTGAAATTCTTCTATCATTCTTCTTGGCAGCAGCACAAAATGAAGCAATTCAGCCCCCAGGTGTGAGGGGCTGGGAGGATAAAAGGCTGTGCTTTAAAACAGGCCTTCACTAACAGCCTGCCTGGCCCTGGTGCCTCCAGGAATGCCCAGACAGGGATGAAGTGAATCACGTGGAGCTGCAGACAAGGATTTGTGCTGGTTGGAACTAGAGCACAAACAGCTCCAGCTGCCAAGAGCACAGGGAGAGAGGCAGAGAACCAGCAGGAGAGCAGTCTGAGACACCTGGAAATCAGGAGTTCGCTGTCCTGGTTACTGAAATGTCGGGAGCAGCCAGGGATGGAAAGATGACATGTTTCTTACAGTTTTTTACTAATAAGTAGAAGTCCTTATATTTAAGAAACAGATGATCCCTTTCTGGGTTGAAGAAATCCTTCTGAACCCTGGTTCTGCGGGCAAAGGTGCCAGAGGAAAAGCTGTGGGCACACCGGCAGCCAGCAAGCTCTTGGACTGCTGGGTTATTAAAACAGGCTCTGCAAAGAAAGGTGATTCTGGAGTGTCACGTGGTTGGACAAGCCCTGGAAGACTGAACTCCTCCATGAAAAGGGAATATAATAACCCTGAGTATCTGGATGCTCTTGAAAATAGATGAAAGAGGAAACATAGGGGAGTGCAATGAGATGAGTTTTGAGGTCCCTTCCAACCCAAACCACTCTGAGATTCCACGATCTTAAATCATTCCCCATCAAACATTCTGTGGCATTGTGTGACATTAGAAAGCTGTGACTAGAGGCGAAGGTTTTAAATTAAAAGAGGGGATATTTGGATTGGAAAATGGGAAGAAATTGTTCCCTGTGAGGGTGGTGAGGCCCTGGCAAACGCTGCCCAGAGAAGCTATGGCTGCCCCATCCCTGGAAGTGTCCATGTCCAGGCTGGATGGGGCTTGGAGCAACCTGGTCTAGTGAAAGGTGTCCCTGGACATGGCAGGGGGTGGAACGAGATGAGCTTTAAGGTCCCTTCCAATCCAAAAGGTTCCAGAATTCCCTGATTAGGAGAAAGCAGAACTCCAGCTCCTGCAAAGGTGATGTTTTGGGGAGTTTTCCAGCACCTGTTGAGAGGAACAGCACAAAGGACTCACCTGTAGTTGGGTGTACTGACAGCTCCCCATCAGGCACTCTGGGAAGAGGAAGCTGGGATTGCTGGGCCATCTGAGCAGAGGTTAAGGAACACAGGAGAATCCAATCTGGAGAGCTCAGTGAACTAGTGTGGAAGCCAACATACCTCTCATGCTCCGTTTGTGGGGGAGAAAGGAGAGAAGATTAAGCTGCTCTTTATACTAGTCATTATTCTATAATAAGATTTATCCATATTAGAACAAAATCATTAGTACATCTAATCCCCAACTTCCCGAATCCCGCTACCCTTCCAAATCTCCCAGCATCCTGCTCCGCCAAGTCAAGTTGTGAGAGCTCAGGGGCTTAAAGTCAAAAACTCAAATCCTTTATCGTGCACCTAAACCAGGATGAATTCTGTGAAATCTTAAAATACCCACAAATCCCATTAATGCCAACAACCTTACTCCTTCAGGCTTGTCTTGGAAATCTGGGGGTGGAAAACTGATTTGGGGATGGCAGGAGGCTCGGTGGCAATGGATTCACAGCCAAGGATACAGGAGAGGCAGAAAATCAGAAACTATTGAGGTGATGAGGTGGGGCCAGTTCAAACTTGTCTCAGCCAAAGAGGTGTTTGGTTGCAGGAAGAGTCGGGATATGATATGTTTTCTGGCCACTTCCTGAAAGAAGAGCTCCACGATTGTTTGAGGGCCGGATACTAAAAGTACAAATTAAAGGAACAGTGAGGAGAGGGCCTGCAGTAGAGACACCAGGTTTTCTATCCCATGCTGTGCTCATCAGCCCAAACAGCACAGATTAAGTCAGGGCAAACCAAAAGCATGTTCCACATTTCGGCTTGTTAGTTTTGGATTTCTCTTGCCTTCTGGTTAAGTCAGAGAGAGCAGCAGGAGATCAAAGAGCCCCATCCCGCAGTGTTTATTAACCACAGCTCAATTAAAACACACAAAAAAGGGGCTGTGCTCCCCCTCCAGTTGTTATTCCCAGCCCAGCTGCAGCTTTCCAGCACGACAGGGCTCAGGGAGTGCTGAGCTGGCTGTTCAAATGTCTCCCTCCTCATTCCAACACCCCGAAAATCCCCCCTTACTGACTGTTCCCAACGCCTCTCCAGGAGCTGCCACCTCCTTTCCTACGTTTCACATATTTTTACCAAAGAACAGTCACCAAACAGGACTTTCCTCATGAGCCAGCCAAGAAATAACCCACGGTGCTGGCGTGCACAAAAGATGTTTTCAAATTCCCTGACATTTCCAGCTGCCTCCTGCACCCAGACTCTCTGTCAGGGAGAGCTTGGACTCTGAGGATCACAGATATCAGAAAGTGAAAGAAACTCCCCAGCTCACACGTGGCACTGCTGCCTGTTTGTCCCAGATTTTCCCAGCTCCCTCTGAAGTATTTCAGCCTCCAAGCCCTGACTAGTCACAGCAGGCTCTTACCTGTGTGTTTCCTCCCCATCCCTGCTCACCTCCTCCCTCTGAAACCACTTCAAGGCCCACATCCCCCTGTTTAAGTTGCCTTATATTCTCCCCCAAAAGACTAACCCAAAACTTACATCTTTACACAGGACTTTAAAGATATGAACCAAGTATCAGCTGCAATGTTTTAGGGAGGTATTTCTACATTTTCAAGCTTGTTTTGGGCAAGTATTTCTACATTTTCCCCCCACCCTGAGCTGCTGCTCCCTGTTGCTGTGGGATAAAGGTTAGAGAGCAGAATAAGCTGGATGGAACTCTGAGCAACCTGGGCTAGTGGAAGGTGTTGCTGCCCATGGTAGTGGGGTGGAACTGGATGAGCTTTAAGGTCCTTCCAACCCAAACCATTCCAGATTCCATGATTCTGTGACAGACCTGGTCTGAGCCACTACAGTCACGGTACAGTGCACAAGAGGTGAGTTTGGCTGATACTGCCAGGGTTAAAGTGAGTAATTTTTGGCTGAGTGAGGCACTCGCATCGTCCTCAGGCTGAGAGTAAAATCAGAGTTCAACGCTCCAAGATCCTTTGTTGTTGTTTCTCTTGTGGACAGCGTGACAAACATCCCCACTTAAATCAGGGTCATTCAACCACACAGCCCATTAGCTCCCTGCATAAAGCACTTCCCTCAGGTGGCAGAGGCAGGTCTAAATAACAGAAGGGGAGAGCTGATGATCCGTGGACACCTTACCCAGCTTGTGTGGTGTCAGAACCGTGGTGTCTGCTAACTCCAACACAGAGAGATGCTGCAGATTAGATTCCCTAGGGAAAAGAGGAGCCATCAGTGAAGAGACAACAAAATGCCTCCCGCTTTAATTGTGCTCATTGTTCAACTCCCACGAGCAGAGAACAGCGAGGCCTTGCAGGGCAGATTTAGTACAAGGCAAAGAGTCAGCTCAGAATGTGGAACAGGGAAAAAAAACCCCTCCCTAGCGCTCCTGGAGCAATACTCCCACAGCAACCACCAGCTTTCCATACCAGGAAGGGCATTTGAGGTGGATTTAGGAGGAATCAAAACCAGAACAGGTGGACACTTACAGCGTGTCCACGGGGACATCAGAGGCCAGGCACTGGCTCGCCCAGCGGATCAGGAAGTAGGAGAGCAGCAGGGGAGAGGTACGGTGCAGCAGGTCCTGCTGGGACTGGAAGAGCTGTCCCCCTCCCAAAACCATCTGCAAGGAAAGCACAGGGCTCAGCTTCACGCTCAAAAAAACCGGTGAGGTTTGTGTCAGACCCAGCTCATCCCTCCTGTGAACACCAGGGTGGTCAAGAGCTCAGCAGGGAACTCAGCCCACCCAGGTGACCAGCAGGACTCTTGTCCCATATCCCTGGCAGTGAAGTGTTCAGGGCCAGGTTGGATGGGGCTTGGAGCAACCTTATCTAATGGAAAATGTCCCTGCCCATGTCACAGGGCTGGAACTAGACAGTCTTTAAGGTCCCTTGCAACCCAAAGCATTCCAGGATTCTTGTCCCTGAGAGTGAAATCACGGCTTTGCTGCAGAGACCAGCTCAGGGTCTCCACAAGCTCCAGCCCAGAGCAGGAGTCACGGGAGAAAAAACAATCCAGGCATTTGAAGGACACAGGTGCGTCAAGGTGGGAAAGCAGCAGGTGAGGTGCCTCATGGTCAGGGAGAGCCCAGCTCCAGAGGGCACCTTGCAACACACCTTAAATGCTACTAGAACAACCTTACCCTGGAAAAAGAGATTATTTTCAACCAAGTAACATTTCTAAGTAAACAATATGGTTTCAAACAAGGCTGTCCTTGTCTGGGGACTTGTTCCACATCCCTGAGCCCATCCAGACCAGCAGCACTCTCCCTCATGTGGCCTCACGCCTGACGGGACAGATTCAAACCAGTCCAATCCCACCACTCCAAACACAGCTGCCATCGAGGGGACTGTTTGCTCTGGCTGGAGCAGCTTCCAAGGGACTGAAGCTGCAGCCTTGCAGTGTGGTGCCAGGGAATGGAGCTGCCACGGGTGGTGGGAGAGGAATGGGGATAGCCAGGAGAGCTGTATGTATGCTGATTCAGACAGGGGGTTGGAATCCATGCCTTCCTCCCACAAATAAAGCTTTGCTTCCTGGATGCTCGGAGTGGAACAAAGGGAATTATGGTTTCTTAGGCTGACAAAAGCAGCTGGAGGAGAGAGCAGGACTTGCCCAAGCCTCAGGCTATTCCAAGAGCCTTGTGGGAAGAGGCAGAGCTCAGCCTGGCACCAGCAGAACCCCAGATCCCCAAGTTCCAGGAGCATGGCAGCAGCTCCAAGGGCTGTACTCACAGGATCTCTGAGGCGCAGCAGGAGCTGCTGGAGGATGAGCAGGTCCCGGCAGATGAGGAAGCGGATGGTGGAGATCTTGCCCACCCCCCCGCACACCACGTGGGCCGCGGTGCCGCTGCCGAACAGCTGGGACAGGTTCATCCGCAGCGCCAGGTGCGGAGCTGCAAGGGAAAACCACCCGGGTGAGGGCAGGAACCAGACAGGCAAGAACAATCCCCAGGATAAGGGCCCTTCCTGGCGTTTCCCAAAAGCTGGTGTAGGGCTTTCACCTCTTTCCATATCAGCATCTGTCTCGTAGTCCATCTCTCGGATGAGCAATCCAATGGCATGGATGGGGTTTCTGATCTCCTGCAATTTGCTGTGGATATCCTCCATCACGTTTTCACTGCAAAATCCAAAAACATTCTTGTCACCATGATCAGCAACGTGAGATTCCAACTGAAGAGGGCTCCCTTATGCTCCCTTCCAGGGAGGATCAGTACCTGATCAGCCTGGACATTCCTAACAGGAATCCTTGGCTGGCTTGGGGTTTTATTACAGCCTGCAGGGACCAGTCTATTTATTCCACTCCCCCAGGCTACCAGGAAATAAAAGCCAGATAGTTGGCATTCCACGAGGGAATGATTTCAGGTTAGCACTGGAACCACAGGGCTTGACCAAGGCTCTGACCTCTCCCTACTGTCTCCAGGCATTTCTTTCCACACCTAACAGGAACTTGTCCCTCTCCTGTTCTTTACATCAAAATGAGAATCAACAAAACCTATTTCAAGGAGGGGTTCTGGCTGGAAGATCCAGCTAACACAAGAAAGCACACTCCCCATCCCTGAAAAAGTCACCTGCAGCACAGGGAGAGAAGCCCACACATCTCAAACACCCTTGAATGTCAAGCAAGGACTGCTCTAGGCAATCCCAGCTCAGCCATTCTGAGAAGCTTCTGGAAAGCACATCTCCTTACGTGTCATTAGCTATCAAGTCCTCCAGGATCTGCTCTGCAGCCTTTTCTGGAGGCTGGAGGCGGGAGCAAGCCATTTCCATGATGAATGCCATTTCCATGGAAATTGATTCTCCGATCAGGCGAAGGCACTGGACAAGACAGACAACATCACGAGACATCTCCAAATCTGCAATGAAAGAATCTAACTGTGTATTTCCCAAGAGATTTCCAAGGGAAGGTGGGAAGACCATGCAAAAACTGGTTAGTTCAGCTTTTATCACCAGCAACAGCAGACTGGTCCCAGTCCCCAGTGACAAACCCTTCCCCACTAACACTGAGGATGAATTAAAGCTCCGAAGTTGACAAGGGAAAGATTTGGGCTTTTTCATTTGGAAAATAAAAAATGATGCAACAATAAAACAATGAAATTCCCTCCAAGGGATTTTTTTCCAGCCACAGGTTGAAACGAAATAACGAGTGCAAAAAACCATCCCAGAGTAAATGGCTCAGATCAGTTCTGCAATCCTTTATGGGTGAGTTTTTAAATTAAATGCCAGTTTTTGAGGCTGTGACTGTTGAAAACAGCCAGGGCGGGAACTTCTGGGGCTCCCAAGCCCAGCCCTGGCCTCCAGCTTTCCTTCCCTCAGCTCCATAAAAAGCTCAACCAAATGGATGATGATCCTGCTTTATAAAAATATATAAAAGTCACTCAAGCATGACAGTGGAGCTTAGGTAACATTTTCCATTGCCTTTTTCCTAGTGAACCAGCATTCCAGGGCCAGCAAAGCACAGAGGGCACTGTGGTGACAGTATTAATGACAGGTTTTCCATGCTCTGGCATTTACTTTCTGGAGACAAGGAAAAGCACAGACCCTCTCCAGAGCTGATGTGAAAGCATTTCATAAATCCTGGCATGGTTTGGGCTGGAAGGGACCTTAAAGCTCATGCAGTTCTACTCCTCTACCATGGGCAGGAACACCTTCCACTAGACCAGGTTTCTCCAAACCCTGTCCAACCTGGCCATGGACACTTCCAGGGATGGGGCAGCCACAGCTTCTCTGGGCAGCCTGTGCCAGGGCCTCACCACCCTCACAGGGAACAATTTGTCCCAAACCAAACCATTTCATGATTCTCCTTGCAGCCTTGACACCATTTTCTAATTCCTGTTGTGAGCACAACAGCAAGTTTCACAAAATACATCTCCCTATAAATCCAAAATAAAACTATCTTCATGCAACTATGGATCTGGAGCCCTTCAAGAGATATCTATGGCAATTCCCATATCCCTGACATAAGGAAAAAACTCTGTGTCTCCTCACCTTCAAAGATGGCAGCATCATCCTCAGTCAGCAGGTGCTCATTGGAGAGGAGATAGAGATGATCCACCAAAGAGCAGGGCACAAGGAAGGACATGGAGCCCTGGAAGGTGAGGAGAAAGCCCTTGAACTTCCCAAATCCTCTGGAGGAACTTCTCCAGGGAATCTCACCACCACCCAAGCCTCACCTTCTTCAGCAGGCACACCATGCTGCTGTAGGGGTTCAGGTGCAAGGCCAGAGGCCGGGAAAGAGCTTCCTGGTACTGAAGGCAGCAGGCATAGAACTTGGACCAGAATTCCACCTGCAGCTGCCAAAACTCCTCTGGGGAGCACTCGTATTCCGTCACGCTGCCCTGGAACTAGCGGGAGCAAAACAAGAGGATCAGGAATAGCAGAGTAAAATAAGGAGAATAAGAGAAAATGAGGGAAATTCAGATCCAAAAGGACATCAGGATCTTTCAGGTAGGTCCCCTAATAATTATTATTTGTATTCTTTGGAAGATAATCTCTTTATTTTGGGTTCTCTTCCAAAATCACAAGCAACACCTCTGCTTGGTGGGTGACCAAAGTGCACCTAGAAAGCAGAGACAGAACACCCAGAAAGATTCCAAAAAACCAAGAGGGAATGGAAAATCAAGGCAGGAAGGATGAAGATTTATACTTTTTAAAAAGTTGTGTGATTCCTTTTGGAGAAATAAAGGATAAACCAAGGCCTGAGGTCACCTTGTACCTAAGTTACCTTCACTGAACAACCAAGACATTGCATACAACAAAATATCCCAGGAGAAACGTCCATCTCACCTCACTTTCCACAGCTAAGGTGACCTCCTTCCTTAATTCATCCCACGTCAGATCCACGTGCCTCTCAGCTCCTTGAGAAAAGATCTGCAAAGCAGCACAGAAAACTTGGATTTCAAAGCAAAACGAAAGTCTCCCTGAGGGTTCAAGCAGCACTGCAGGAGGTAAAGCAGCAGGAGACCCCCAGACAGCGCTTTGTGTGATGGAAGTGTTAAAAAAAGGTCTGGATGCTAAATTTGGGATACATGGACACACAGCAGTGTGGGGTCCCCACCCCTGGAGGGATGAAAAGCTGTGTGAATGTGGTACTTGGGGAAATGGATTAGGGGTAGCCTTATCAGCACTGCAGAAATGGTTGGACTACATGATTGCTAAGGGCTTTTCCAACCTTAATAATTCCAAGATTCCATGACATATCCTGACAAACAGCACCACGGGGGGCTGAGTCTTCATTCACCTGGCTGCAGCAGCAGGAACGAAAAACAAGCTCAGCAACCTGCTGTGCTAATGAAGGTGGAAAAAAGTAATGTGGAAACCACGTTCCGCCTCCAGCTGTTGCCTCTCACTGGCTGCAGCACAGCCCAACAGCCACTAACTTCCTTCAGGGACTCCCAACGAAAACAGATGCCTGCCAAGAGCTCCAAGGAATCCTGTTGCCTCCCATCTAAACAGCCGGGAAGAAAAACTGGAAGAGAGAGCATCCCAAATTCCTTCTCACTAACCTGCAAAGCCTTCTGGATAGCTGCATTAGAGAATCGGCCCGGCATGAAGAGATATTCCAGGTAGGTTTCCTGCAAAAAAGACCATGATTTAAGGAAATTCAAGCATCACAAGAGCATTTAAGATGCTGCTTCTGAACTTTCCTCCTATTCTCAACCTCATCTCCTGGATGTGTGTTTTTATCCACGCCCTGCTCCAGCCTGGGAACAAAAACTGTATCCTGCACACTCCAGACCTTGCTTCTTCCTGTTTTTTTTCCTGACTGACCACCTTGGTTTTTGGTGCTGTTTTTACAGTTGGCTCACCCTGGGGTCCTGGTCGTGTCGGACTGTCACCTCCTCCTCAGGCAGTGGCTGCACAAACACCTGGTTCCACTGGCCTGCGACATTCCTGGAAGGGAACAAACCCAGGATCAGCTTTGCATACACCTGAACCAAACCTGTGCCATTCACCAGCAAAACCAGCCCTCTGGGTCTGGAAACTGGAGATGTGACAAAGGACAGGTTTTGGTAGGAGAGGTTAATGGTGGCATTCCCAACACTCAGCTGATGGAACAGGGTGGAATTCTTCACTTAAATCAACATTCTTCCCATCCCATGAGCTGCCAAGGAACTCTCAGACTGACCAGTATCTTTTCCTCCCTAAATTTACAGACTCAGAGCATTTTCCAACCACTGTTTAACTCCCTCGCTCTGCACCAACCTGCCCTCTGAGCTGTATATTCAGGGATGATCCTTTCCCATCACTATCTCCTCAAAACACAATTGTTCCTGGAAGGGACCAGCTGGTTGTTTTGAAGGAACTGTTGGGGAAGCACAACCCTCCCTCTGCCATTCTCAAACACCACTTCCAGCAACCCTGCTGCCCAGATTTTTACATTTTTTACATTACTGTAGCTTGATTATAAATCTTAAAGTTGAGGAGCTCCAGCAAGGTTTTAAGGAGCTGCGCCTGCAGTTATCACAGCAATCTGGCTACAAAACTCACTGCTCAAAGTTGATGTATTTCACAACAGTTTGGTTCTCCTCGTTGTGCCACAGTGCCCAGATCTCAGCTGAGGTTAAGGCAAAGTCAACCAGAGTCTCCTAGGAAAGAGGGAAAGAGCAAATTTCCTTTTTTACCCTAAAACTTAAGTGCAGCAGAAAGAGAGAGGTGTGTACTTAACACCAACAAGTGTCATTTAACAGGCTTTGGGAATTATTCAGCCTGGAAAGAGAAGGCTTTGAGGTGACCTAATTGCCCCTTCCAATACCTGAAGGGAATTTACAAGAATGAGAGAGAGGGCTTGGAGTGAGAGAACAAGGGGTAGTAGCTCTGAACTGGAAAATGGGAGATTTACATGGCTTATTAGGAAGAAATTCCTCTCTGTGAGGGTGGTGAGGCCCTGGTAAAGGTTGCCCAGAGAAGCTGTGGCTGCCTCATCCCCGGAAGTGTCCAAGGCCAGGCTGGACGGGGCTTGGAACAACATGGTCTAATGGGAGGTGTGGATGGCAGGGAGTTGGAATGAGATGAGCCTTAAGGTCCCTTCCAACCCAAACCATTCCATGATTTTATGACATAAATCCCAAAGTTCAGGCCTCTCCCTCATGGGGGCTGGGTCCCAGCTCTCACCTGTGAGGAGAACAGGGAGGAGATGTGGTCAAGGCTGTAGCGGTTGCTCTCTGTGCTCACCAGCTGGAAGACACAAAACTACAAACACAACTCATAAATCATTTCCTGAAGGACTAAAGCAGCACATCCCAGGGAATGTCATCACTCCTGTCACTTTCCCCACCTGCTGCTACAGGGAACACAGCCCTGAGAGCAGGAGGGGGTGAGCTGAGCACATCACTGGGCACTCTGTACCATGTACTGACATCCTGGCTTCACCCTTCTCCCCAAGGACAGTCATCCCTGCCTGGACCTGATGGATTTCCAGTCCTTTCCAAAGACTAAACCGGAAAAACTGTAAGACCACCACCCCTGAAACTGCTGGTGACCACAAAGTGCGGGAAAGGAAGGAAACTAAGGCGGGAGAGCTCCAAATCCTCAGCTCTGCATGTCCTTCCCAGAGCAGGGTACTAGTGGATAGCAAGAGTCACACTATGTTCTCCTGCTCCATGCAGGAATTCCCTGGAGAAGGGGATAAGCTGTCCAACAGATGAGCCTGGTCTACGCTGTCATCCCCCTTCTGCTAAATTTATCCTTCTCCATTGGTTGTAGATGCTCCCAGGAGCCCGGCATAAACACACCATCAGTATTTCCAGGCTTTTAGCTCCTTTTGGACCTTTCCTTTTTCCCACGGCACATTTGTGCTTTTGGAGCAGGAGGTGAAAAAGTGAACGAGCCCTCACAGATCAGCTTAGTCACACAGGGAATTCCACTCCCAGGCCTCAGGCACTCGTATCTCAGTGTTATGAAGGCAAAAATGTTTATTTAGAAAGCACTGATCCCTGCAGAGGGTCACACATGAAACTTTTCCCTATTTCTGGCCTTCCAGACCCAAATCCCAGGGCAACACAGCCTAAAGAATGGGGAGGTGCTGTGGCTCCCTACCTGCCCTCGCTTGGGTGCGTGCATGTAGACTCCCAGGTAGAGGCCCAGGGACTGGGAGAAGGCCAGGCGCAGGCGGTGCCCGGTGCCGGCCGCGAGCCGCAGGTCCCTGCTGACCGGCATGAACTCCAGCAGATCCGCAACCATCAGGCACATCTGATCCTGCAAACGGGAAAAGTGTCAGGAGAGCAGCATAGCAAAGTCTCAGGGCAGAGAAAATGCCCTTCTCCCTTCTCCTCCTTTCCCTTCCAAACACAATCTAACCCTAACCCTAACCCAGACCTTCCCATGAAGGATGTGAATTAAGCCTCCATGCACGTACCTTGGCTTCTCCCACTTCACCTGTGCCCTCTTCCCACCAATCACATGGGCTGCCAGAGCCCAGGCATGTAGGATAAAGATTCCCCTCACTCCCATGACACATTCCAGTGCCGCTGAGCCGTGAAAGCGCCGTGCTGCTCCATTAGCCCCGGCACTCAATATCTGGAGCAAGAGGCTTTTATTAACTTCTTGTTGACAAAGACACTTTTATTACTGCTGAAAGCAGGAGAAAATCCATTTGGGATGGCTCCTTGGGCCTCAAAGCGCTCCTGTCTGCCTTCCCAAACGCTCCAGTAGGTGTGGAAATAGCCCTTATTCCAGGAAAGAGGCTGGGGAGGAAACCACTCGCTTCTCAAACACTGCTTCAAAAACACACCATGACTATTCTCACATACTGTCCCAAATCCCAGCACGGAGAAGCCACAGCAAGAATTTAACAGGAGGCAAATCAGTGCGAAGCACTCATCCATCACTCCTTGAGCCTCGCTTTGTTACCCCAAATCCAGGCTTTGCTCACCTTGTAGGACCACATCCGGAGTTTGTGGTCCTGGCAGAGGGCAAAGAGGAAGGCGTCGTGATCCAGGCAGTGCACAGAGAGGCTGATGGGCAGATCTGACGGGCCACCATCACCTCTGGAAAACCAAACTTGACATCAACAGCTTAAAAGAAAATTCCCCACCCCTGGAAGTGTCCAAGGCCATGTTGGACAGGGCTTGGAGCAACCTGGTCTAGTGTCCCTGCCCATGGCAGGGGCAGCACTGAATAAGCTTTAAAGCCCCTTCCAACCCAAACCATCCCAGGATTCTATGAATTTAAAATCAAGGCAGGTACACAGATCAGAGGCATTGGAGTTTCACCATTGTGGATTTAAATCCAAATAAACCAGTGGGGTGAGACCAGAAGAATGGAACATTTTGGTATCCATGGAGCAGAGGATTCCACTGCACCAGTAGTACACAAGCATGGACCTGAGCAGCCCCCGGCATGGACCCTGCCAGCCCCAGGCAGCACCCCTCCCACTTTCAAGGAAAAGGCCCTAGGATTTGGCTGTGCACTCTAAGTCACCCTTACAATCCCAGCCCTAAAGATCCCAATCCACCACGGAGCATCTGTGTGATCCCCTCGTAACCTCTGCCTGTCAGAAACGCGCCTGACACCTCAGCACAAGGGCAGTATAATCCCTAATCCACGCTGGCTGCCAGCCACATCCTGGACAAATCCTTGGAGGCCAATTACTAGAGAGAACATATTCACAGACATATGGAACAAGCAGGACCCCGTTAATCCAGCATTCCACTCCCAACTTCCGTACTCTGATAGCTCCTGTGACCCAGTTAACTCTTTTGGGCAGAGTATTTATAGGTGCCTGTGTGACTCAAGCTAAAAATTCCAGGTGAGGGGATGCAAAGGCCAAAATTAGCTTCATTTATCCATCTCCAGACACTTACCTGATGGCAGTCGGCATCCAGCCGGTGAGGAAACGCTGCACCACTGAGCTCTGCTTCAATTCCACAATGGAAACGCTTCCTTTGGAAACAAAAGGGACATCAAGAATCAAAACTAAATGGAATCCCGAGCTGGGAGAGGTGGTTTAGTTCCCAGTCCTTACCTGGAACATCGGGAGGAGGCAGTTTAAGGACAAAGATCCCCCCTGAGGCAGAGGGAAGGGCAAAGAGAGCCTCCCCCTCGCTGCTCAGCCAGGCTGCGGAGGCAACGGAGTTGGGAGCCAGCCCCGGCACGCTGGGAATCACGTAGTAATTGGAGGGATCTCTGATGTGGATTTTGCTGATATCTGTGAACACGGACTGTACTTGGCTCTCTGTTATCAGCTCCTGGGAGGAAAACAAGAGGGAAACAGCCTCAAGTTGTGCCAGGGGAGGTTTAGGTTGGATATCAGGGAAAACTCCTTCATAGAAGGAGTTATCAGGCATTGGGACAGACTCCAGAGGTGAAGTTCCTGTCCCATGTGGATGTGATACTTGGGGACATGGATGACCTTGTGTTGGACTCTGTGATTCTAGAAAGCTTTTCCAGCCTCAGTGATTCCAAGAAGCAGCAACGTATCCACACAGGCACAGAAAAGAAACACCAGGCACCCATGGAATGACAACTGTGATGCTGCTCCTTGATAAAGAGGGTTTTTCCAATACAAAATTTTCAGGACAGCTCACAGCAAACCACTGGTGACAAATCCTGGGAAGAGCAGCTCTGCCACAGCACAGGGTCATCCCTTGGGAGAGCTCTCCATAGCTCTAAAAGCATGAGAGAAGTTCTCCAAGAGAGAAAAGGGACCTGGCAAGAAGTAGAGGAAAATTCAAAGCAAATGGGGAGAATCATGGAATCAATGTTTTGGTTGGAAGGGACCTTAAAGATCATCCAGTTCCAGCCCCCATCCATGGAAAAATGGTAATTGTGACATAAATCCTGTCTAGGATCCATCTTCCAATGAATGAAATACAGATTCCAACACAGCCAAGACCAGTCTACTGCCTCCTCAGCTGGGGGAAAAAACACAGTCCAACTGGGAAGGGCTCTGGAAAAGCCGAGGCTCATTCCCAGCAGCCGATCAACTCCACTATCACACCACAGTCCACACGACAAGGGCAGGACACGCGGCCAGTTCCTGAGCAAAACAGGGCTGAATTCCCCAAAAATCCACTACTACTCCCTGTGGGTCAGTGCCCCATCCCAAGCCCACCCCGCGGCACTCACGCTGCGGTAGAGCCGTGCGGGGTGCGGGAGCAGCAGGCGGTGCACGGTCTGGGCGGTGAGCAGCAGCACGACCAGGTGGCTCTGCAGCTCGCACAGGTGGACCCCGCCCGGCAGGAACGGGCAGCCCTGCACCCGCAGCCGCAGCGCGTTGTGCAGCAGCGGCACGTCCAGAGACTCCTCCACCAGCTCCACAGTGTCCCCCGACGTGATCCTAGGGGGGAGACGGGAGCACAGTCTGAGGGGTGAGATGGGGAGACGTGAGGATGGTCTGGGGAGGGGAGAAGGAGGGGGAGATGAGGGTGAGGTCTGAGGAGGATGAGGAAGGTCTAAGCGGGATGAGGAGAGGTGAGGATGAGGGTCTGAGAGGGGATATGTGACAATGAGGAGAGTCTGAGGGGGGTGAGAAGGGTCTGAAGGGGATGAGAGGTGAGGA
>JAWWEW010000165.1:9518458-9548983 GCA_035583185.1 Anabacerthia variegaticeps | reverse complement strand
AGGGGGGGTTTAGGGAGGGAGTCTGGGGAGGATCTATGGGATTCGAAGCGGGGCCCCGGGGACAGGAGGTGGGTCTGGCTTAGGAGGGGCAGCCCCCAGGTGTGCGCACACCTGATCCCGGCCGCTGGCACACACGTGTCCCCGCGCCGGAGAGGGCAGCGGGCACCCCGCGAGGGATGGCACCCCTGGCCGCGCTCCCGCTGTGCCCCGAACAATCCGAGCTTTGAGCGGGATGCGGCGCCGGCGGCTCGAGGCACCCGCTGGCAGAATGGGCCCATTCTGGTGCCAGGTGGTGCCGTGGGGGCCGGGGGCTCCAGCTGCCCCCCGGCTTCACCGGGGGTCAAAGCCCCCCATGTGGCTGTGGGGGCCGCGGGGAGCTGGCACGGCTGGGTTTGGGGGCTCGGGCGGTGCGGCAGTGCCAGAACCGGGCTGTGGTGAGGGAAGGGGCAGAGGTGGGTTAGAGGGGGCTGGGTGTACCCTCCACCCCGCCCTGGCACCGAGGGGTGCCCCACATCCACCCCGTGGCTGCTGGCACTGGGTGCCCGTGGCGGGGCAGGGACCCCACGGGTGACCCGGTGGGTGCAGGATCCCCCCTCGCTGTGCCTCGGTGCACCCCGGGACAGTGTCAGCACCATGTCGGGACAGGACCGGGGCTGTGCCAGGACCCTACCGCGACAGGAGCGGGACCGTGCCAGGAACGTGTCGGGACAGTATTGGGACCATAGCGGGACCATACCTGGACTGTACTAGGACAACACCTGGACCATACCGGGACCGTATCAGGACCTGGACTGGACCGGCATCCTATCTGGTCCTGACTGGGACCATACCCGGACCGTATCGGTACCGGGACAGTACTTGGACCGTACCGGGACCATACCTGGACTGTACTGGGACAACACCTGGACCATACCTGGACCGGACCGGGACCTGGACTGGACCGGCATCCTATCTGGACCTGACTGGGACTATACCTGGACCGGACTGGGACCATACCCGGACAGTACCTGGACCGTACCGGCACCATACCTGGACCGGACCGAGACCATACCTGGACCGTACCGGGACCGGGACAGTACCTGGACCGGACCGAGACAGTACCTGGACCGGACCGGGGCCATACCTGGACCATACCGGGACCGGGACAGTACCTGGACCGGACCGGGGCCACACCTGGGCCGGACCGGGACTGGGACAGGACCGGACCGTGCCCCACAGTCTCCCGGGCTCTCTGCGGTCCTGTCCCGCTCCCATTCCCGGGAGTCCCCGTTGCCGGGTCCGGGCGGGGCGGCCGGTGTCCCCGCCCCGGGGCGCTCCCGCCGCTTCCTGCGGGCACGGCCGGGACGGGGCGGGACGGGACGGGCTGGGGCGGCGGCGGGAGCGGAGCGCGGTGAGTCCGGCCCGGCCGGGAGCGGGCACGGCGTGGGGGCCGCGGGAGGGGGAGCCGGGGGTCCCCGCAGGGCGGGACGGGGTGGTCCCGGTGAGCAGCGGGGGTCCCGGTGAGCCGGGATCCAGGGGTCCCGGTGGGGCAGGAGCTGTTGCATCCCGATGAGGCGGGAGCCATTGCATCCCAGTGGAGTGGGATCCGTGGGTCCCGGTAGGGGGGGACCCGTTGCATTCCCGTGGGGCAGGATCCGTGGGTCCCGGTAGGGGGGGACCCGTTGCATTCCCATGGGGCAGGATCCGTGAGTCCTGGTGGAGCAGGAGCCGTTGCATCCCGGTGGAGCAGGATCCGTGGGTCCCGGTAGGGGGGGACGCTTTGCATTCCCGTGGGGCAGGATCCGTGGGTCCCAGTGGGGCAGGAGCCGTTGCATTCCCATGGGGCAGGAGCCGTGGGTCCCGGTGGGGCCGGAGCCGTTGCATCCCGGTGGAGCAGGATCCGTGGGTCCCGGTGGAGCAGGAGCCGTTGCATCCCGGTGGAGCAGGATCCGTGGGTCCCAGTGGGGCCAGAGCCGTTGCATCCCGGTGGAGCAGGATCCGTGGGTCCTGGTGGGGCAGGATTCGTGGGTCCAAGGACGCCCGGAGCTGCCTGTGCCAGTGGGGCAGGAGCTGGGGGTCTCCACAGGGTGGGAACTGGGAGTGCCCACGGGGTAGGAGCTGTGGATCCTGCGGTGCCCAGAGCTGTGGGTCCCGGGGTGACAGGGGGCACAGGGCCCGGCGGGTGTTGGGAGACCCCCGGGAGAGTCACCCGTGGAAACAGGGACGGTCCCCAGGCCCAGCCGGGGGGTGCAGGACCGGCTGTGGCAATGTGGGGTGACCCCAAGACGGGGGGGTCCCACTGCGGGGTGGGGGTGCCCTGCGCCCCTCCATTGGGATTATCTGGTGGGACGCCACGGGCGCCGGGCACTAAGAGGCTTTGGCAGCCTCGCGGTGTCGATATGGGGGAATTCCTGGGAATGTCGCGACACGGGGACCCCCGTCGTGGCGGTGCCGCGGAGAGCGGGAGCGGCGGCGCCCAGCCCTGCCCGCCGGGCCCCGTCGGTGCCAGCCGGGGCCGGGAGCGACGGCCGCGCCGAGCCGCGGCAGCTGCGCTGGAGCCGGCGGCGACCTCCCCGCTCCCAAGGCCGCTGGGATTCTGGAAAATGCCTGGAAATGGTGAACCGCCTGCCCTTATATGGCTCCGGCGGGCTGGCGCGCCGTGCCGGGATCCTGGGAAAACGCCGTGGGCTGTGCCTCTCGCCCCGGCTCCCGCGCTGGAATGTGCTACGGGGCTGGCGATCCCACGGCGGGGAGAGAACCCCAGCTCCCTCCCCGGCCCCTGCCTCAGTTTCCCCCGCCGGGGAGTTTTGGGGAGCCCCCGGTCGGCACTCCGGGGAGCGGGGCTGGGGGTGCCCGGCGGCTGCGGAGCGTGGGGGGTGAAGGTCAGGGCTAATCCCAGCCGGAGCAGCCGTGTGTGCCCACCGAGGTGACATTGGGGGAGTAAGAGGATAAAGAGCCCCCCTCCCCCTGCTCGCCGGGGCGGGACGGAGGTGGCCGGGGGGCAGAGGCGAGTGGCCACGGTCCCTGCGTGACGTGGGACCGGCGCCGTAATCCCGGTGCTCTGAGCGGATTAGGGTGGCCGGGGCTGGCCTTTGGGGACGATCTGCGGTGGCTGCAAATCCCCGACCGGGTGTCACGTGGGGGACAAGTCCCTGTCTGATCCCCCAGTGCCGCCTGGGGGTCCCCTCTTGTCCCCCAGCAGAGTGGGACTGTGTCGGAAGGGAGGCTTGGGGTCTGCTGTCCCCAGTGTCACTGGCTGCCTGTGGGTCTGGGTGTCCCCCCGGGGTCGGGGTGCTCGTGGGGCCGGGTGCCCTGTGAGTGTAGGGCTGACGAATTTGAGGTTTGGGGGGGCTGCTCTCCAAATCACCCAGATCTGTGGTGCTCGGGAGGTGCTCCATGGCAGAGCCAGTTGTGCCAGCACCCAGGGTCCCAGGCTTTGGCACTGCTGGGGACACGGGGCCGGATCCGACTTGGTGGATTTTTGGGGGGCTCTTTGTGTGCTTGGGAAAGCTGTGGGGAGGGCGGTGGTGGGATGGCGGCCACGCTGCACGGTGGGTGTGGGGAGGCGCTGGCAGGAACCGGCCTGACCGGTTGGGTGCCGGCAGCTGGGGTGCCGGGGGGCTCGGGTGGCCACGTCCCCGGCACGGCACGTGGCCTGGCTCAAGGTCACCGTCCCCAGGGCCACTCACAGGGGTGATCGGGCTCGATGGCCTTACTGTTTGGACATGCTCGGCTGCCAGCCGCTGTTTTTTGGGTGCCGCGACCGTGCTGGTGGCACCGAGCAGTTTCGGTGGCCCGGGAGGATCCCGGTGGCACTGGTGGTCCGGAAGGGCGAGCCGGCGCTGAGCTCACCTGGAAGGTGTCCCGCGGGCGCGGCGCTGACGCACGGCCCCGGTGGGTGGGGGCGATGGCACTGCTCCCACGTGGTCCCTGCACGGTCCCCAAGTCGGGGGTGAGGAGGCAGGGCTGAGCCCCCAGTTCTCAGCATTGTGGTAGGCTGTGCTGGGATCCCGTTGTGCTGTATCCAGGGATTCTGGGATTGGGAGGTGCTGGCACCCCTTGGCATGGGGGGTTTGGCTATCAGAGCTCTTTGTCAGGGTGATCCCCCTCGGTGCCACACGCCACCCAGATTTGGGGGTCCCTGCACCCCCTAACCCTGTCGCTCTCCCCCCAGAGCTGCCCTGTGCCCCGCCGGTGCCAGGGGATGCCGGGATGCCGGTGCCTGCGTGCCCACAGCGCCCTGCCCTGAGCCTGGAGCCTGGCTGTGCCATGGAGGATCCGGCTGGTGCCACGACTGAGCCGTGGGCTGAGGGGCTCCACAACACCAACAACAATGCGGCCCCGGGGGGTTGGCCAGGTGCCCGTGGTGGGCACCCCCTGGCACCTTTTGGGGGTCCCGGGGCCAAGCCCAGCTACCTGGACCGTGTGGTGCTGGAGATCGTGGAGTCAGAACGCACCTACGCCCGTGATCTGCGCAGCATCGTGGAGGTGGGCACTGGGGGGGATTCAGGGGGACACCCCTCGGGTTGAGTTTGTGGTCTGGGGGGCATCAGTACCATCGTGAGTGTCTGGCAGGGCTACCTGGGCAAGATCATTGATGCAGAGGAGCCGGTGCTGCGGCCAGAGCAGGTCAGCGCGCTCTTCGGGAACATCGAGGACATCTATGAGCTCAGCAGGTGGGTGAGCAGGTGCCACTGGGGGGGCACTGGGGTGCCACTCTGGCCCATGAGTGTGGAGGGGCCTGTGGTCACCCTGTTCCCTCTGTGCCCCTCAGCACCCTCCTGCAGAACTTGGAGAGCTGCGCCAGTGACCCTGTGGCTGTGGCTGTGTGCTTTGTTACCCGGGTAAGGGCAGACAAGGTGGGGGACACTGGGGGCACTGGGAGGGGGCACCGGGGGGGCGCTGGGACCATGCTGAGCTCTCACGACGATCCCTCTGCCAACAGAGCCAGGAATTCACCATCTACACCCAGTACTGCAACAACTACCCCAGGTGGGTGGAGGGCGCAGGGGGATGGGCAGGAAGGTGGGCAGGGGTCTGAGCCTGCTCCCTGCCTGCAGCTCGGTGGCAGCGCTGACCGAGTGCATGAGGAGCAAGGTCCAGGCACGGTTCCTGCGGGAATGCCAGGAGCAGCTGCGGCACGCGCTGCCCCTCGGGGCTTACCTGCTCAAGCCCGTCCAGAGGATCCTCAAGTACCACCTGCTGCTCCAGGTGAGTGCCTGGCACCTGGCATGGCACAGCGTGGCACCCACTGTGGCATGGGCACCTGGCACAGTCTAGGGGCTTGGCGTGATACAGGGACATGTCCTGGGCACCTGGTACAGCCTGGGCACCTGGGATGGGGTGTTCTCTGGAGCACTTCAGGCACCTGACAGGGCACATTCCCCTGGCACACCCCGGGCAGCACGTGCCCGTGGGAGCTGCCCTGATGGCATGTGCTGTGCCCAGGAGATCGCCCGGCACTTTGAGCACAAAGCAGGGGACGACTACGAGTTGGTGCTGGAGGCCATCGACACCATGACCTGCGTCGCCTGGTACATCAATGACATGAAGCGCAAGCACGAGCACGCCATCCGCCAGCAGGTGGGCACTGGATGGGAACTGGGGGCACGAAGAGGCACTGTGGCAGGTGTCCTGATGCTTGTGTCCCCGTGCAGGAGATTCAGTCACTGCTGCTGGGTTGGAAGGGACCGGATCTGACGAGCTACGGGGAGCTGGTGCTGGAGGGCACGTTCCGGGCACAGCGGGTGCGCCACGACCGTGCCCTCTTCCTCTTCGACAAGGCCCTGCTCATCACCAAGCGCCGTGGGGACCACTACGTGTACAAGAGTCACATCCCGGTGCGGGACAGGGATAGGGGGCTGGGGGGGTTGCTGGGGACTGGGGAGTCTGCTGAGTGCCAGGGACCTCAGTGGATGCCAGGGATGGAGGAGCAGGGTGCATGTCAGGGATCCCAGTGGGTTGTGGAGTGGGAGGCCTCAGTGGATTCTGGGAATGCCAATGCCTCTCCCTGCAGTGCTCCTCGCTGATGCTGATCGAGAGCACGCGGGACTCGCTGTGCTTCAGCCTGGCACACTATAAGCACGGCAAGCAGCAGCACAGCCTGCAGGTAAGAGGGCACGGGGCAGAGGACACTCCCCCCGGGGACCCCCTGCCCAACCCCAGCACCCTGCCTGTCCACCTCAGGCCAAGAGTGTGGAGGAGAAGCGTTTGTGGACCCACCACATCAAGCGGCTCATCCTGGAGAACCACCATGCCACCATTCCCCAGAAGGTGAGCGTGGGGTGAATGGCACCTCAGTGACACCAGGTACCCCTCCTACCATGGCGAGGCAGGGGGGCAGCTGCACCTCACCTTCATCCCCATGTCTTCCCATTCTCCCCCCACCCAGGCTAAGGAAGCCATCCTGGAGATGGACCTGTTCTGTGAGTGCCACCAGTGTCCCGCTGTTCCCTCCCTGCCCTCCTCTGCCCCACCACCATGTCCCCCAGTGTCACCCCCTGTCCCCACAGATCCCCCACGCCTGCCCCGCTGCAGCCCTGAGCGCCTGAAGAAGAGCTGGTCCTGCCAGCCCCTGGGTGATGCTGCCACCGAGCCACTCCAGGGACGCCGGCAGTCCGGTGAGAGCTGCGTGTCACCAGTGTCCCCACTGTCCCTGCTGTTCCCTCTGTCCACAGTGTCCCCACCACACGACCTCCACCCCTTACCTGAGCCAAGCCATGAGTGGGTGACACTGATGCCTGCAGGGAGGGTGACACTGGGTGCTAATGGTGTCTCTGTCCCCACAGAGCCCTTCCAGCATCAGGAGCACATGGAGACCCTGCTGGAGCGGCTGCAGGGACATGGGGGGCCCAGGCAGTTGGGTGCGGATGGCAGCCGGGCTCGGGGGGCTTGGGGTGCTGACGAGTTTGGGGACACAGGTGTGACGCCACTGTCACCTCACCTCCCCACAGAGCCTGCCAAGCACAACCTGTGGCACCTGGGTGAGCAAGGTAAGCTGGCACGGCTGCGGCACTGGCACAGTCGATAGAGGGGTGGCTGAGGGAGGAATTTTGGGGTGCTGTCTCACCCTAATCTCTGCTTTTCTCTTTCCTGTTTGGCAGGGCTGAAGGTAAGGCTGGGGTGTGGGTGGGTTGGGGTGCCTGGTGCCCCCCAGCCCTGGCACGAGGTGCTGAACTTGGCGCTCACCCCTGCACAGCATTCTGGCAGCGATGGGGCACTCCTGGAAAAGGGGGAGCCTCCCCAGCACCCCAGAGCCTGGGTGGCAGCTCAGGGCATGGTGGAGGAGGAAGAGGAGGAGGAGGGAGAGGAGGCTTTGGACCAGGACTGCCAGGAAGAGCTGCCTGAGGCTGAGGATCTACTGTTGGAGCCCCAGGAGGAGCAGGTACCCACTCTGGCCCTCCAAACTTCGGGGAGGGCATCAGGACACCCCAACTCACTTCTGAGGCACCCTATGTCAGACCCAGGGCACCCAATATAGCTCCTGAGGAATCCCACATCGCTTCCTGAGCACCCCACATCCCTCCCAGAGCACCCAGTGTCTTTCCTGGGCGCCCCATGTTGTTTCCAGGGCACCCAGCATCATTCCCAGGGCATCCCACGCCTCTCCTTGGGCACCCCCCACATCATTACCAGGGCACCCCATATCACTCCTGAGCATCCCATGTTGCTCCCGGGGCCACTGCAGGGTGCCCAGCTGTGGTTTGGATGGGACTCACCCTGCTTGGAGCCCCCGGGTGCCCCCCCAGCTCATGATACCCCACCTTTGCTCTCATCCAGGCTGGGGGGCGCCCATGGCTGCTGGAGGGACCCAAACGGCCGAGCAGCTGGGGGCCGGGGAGCTGCGAGAAGGTCAGTGCAGCCCTGCAGCCCCCACCTGGGGGTCCTCAAGGACCCAGCACCCACCCACCCACCAGCAGTGCTGGGGAGCACCATGAGGTGCTGGAGGCATCCAAATCCCCATCCCCGGCGGGGCCCCCAACGCTGCCCAGCGGGGACCGGGAGCTGGAGCGCGCTGCAGAGGATTTGCAGGTGCTGAGCAGCGAGGAGGAGGAGGAAGAGGAGGAGGAGGAAGAGGAAGAAGGAGCTGCCAGCATCCTGCCGCCCTCGGTGCTGGACCAGGCCAGTGTCATTGCTGAGCGGTTCGGCGGCGGCAGCAGCTTGTCCCGGCGGAGCAGCCTGGCACTGGAGGGGCCGCTGGGACGCACCCCCAGCCACGGCGGCAGCACCCTCAGCCTGGACGGGGGCCCCCCACTCGAATCTGGAGAACCCGGGGGGTCCCGCAGCACCATCCCTTCGCCCGAGCCCTTCATCAGAGCCCGCCGGGAATCGCTGCTGTCCAACCGGGACCGCCTGCTCCTCGACAAGATCAAGAGCTATTACGGACACGCCGAGCACCGCGACGCCGGTTTCGGGGTGCGCCGCCGCGAGAGCCTCTCCTTCATCCCCAAGGGGCTGGTGCGCAGCTCCGTGTGCCGCCTCAACGGGCTCCCGCGGCCCCTCGAGAGCCCCGAGCCCCCTGCCCAGCCCGAGGCGCCGGAGCCGTGCCAGGAGAACGGCGTGGAGCCCTCCGAGCCGCTGCTCATCCTGGAGGAGGATGATGTGGGCGCCGCGGGGTCACCCCCGGGGCCGCCCCCACAGCTGCTGCTGACGCCCCCTCACCTGGGCACCAAGGTGTACCAGCTGGCACGGCAGTACAGCCTCCGCATCAAGACCCGCCGCGCCGGCGCCCGCCGGCCCCCGCTGCCGTCGGAGGGCGGGGACCCCCATCCCGGCACGCCCTCGCTGGCGGTGCCGCGGGAGGGGGGGCTGGCGGTGCCCCCGTCCCCGTGTGCCCCCCGCAGCCCCTCGAGCCCCGTGGGCGCCGAGCCCTTCGCCTGGCCCGACGTGCGGGAGCTCCGTGCCCGCTTCGGTGCGCCCCGGCCCCCGCCCGTGAGCCGCAGCCGCTCGGCGCCCGAGGGTCCCGGCCGGGGCGGGCGCCCCGTCGGGAAGGAGCGCGGCGGCGGCGGCCGCAGCCGGAGCGCCGAGACCACCGCGGGGTCCGACAGCCCGAGCCCGGCTCCGGCGCGGCACAGCAGCGACGGGGCGCTGTGGGTGGCGGCCGAAGCCCCCCTGGGCCCCGGGCAGCGGGTGCTGGTGCTGGAGCGGCTGCCGGAGCCCCCCACGTACGTGCAGATCCGCTCGCCCACCACCCGCGAGAAGATCTGCCTGAAGGCGGTGGTGGAGCGCTGCAAAGCCTACCAGGCTTCCGAGGAGTACCGGCGGCGCTGCCCCGAGCCCCCCGACACACCCGAGCCCCCTCGCCACGGCCTCGTCAGGGACCTCCGGCAGAAGTTTCAGACCCTCGACGCTGCCAGCTAGGGAGGGGGACGGGGAGAAGGGGCGTCCTGTGGAACCGCCAGGGGAAGGAGCACTCCATGGACCCCCAGGGAAAGGAGCACCCCATGGACCTTCAGGGGAAGGAGCACCCCATGGACCTCCAAATTACCTGAAAGACGGGGCACCCCATCGCTCCCCAGGTTATTTGGGAGAATGTGCAGCGTGGAGACTCCCAACTTGCCCAGGAGAAGGGGCACCCCATGGACACCCCCAGCCCTCCTGGAAGAAGGAGCACCCCATGGACACCCAACTTGTCCAGGAGAAGGGGCACCCTATGGACTCCCAGCCTACCTGGAAGAAGGGGCACCCCCATGGCCCTGCAGCCTGCAGGAAAATGGGCATCCTATGGCCCCTCCAACCCACCTGGCAGAAAGAGCACCCTGGGGATCCCCAACCTACCTGGAAGAAGGGGCACCCCATGAACCACAGAACTGGGGGGCCCCTGTGTCCCCTTGGTATCCCCCAAGCCACCCTGGCACCCAGCACTGCACCCTGCTCACTTTCACATCTTTATTAGAAAAAAAACCCCAAACTGAACCCAAAGTTCCTCTCTGGTCGCCCACCCCCCCTGGGGTGACTCGGCCCGGCCACGGGGTGCAGGGGGGTTCCCCCCCCCCAGCTGGGGAGGGCAGGGGATGGGGGGTACTGGAGAGGGGCCCCCATGGGCCGACGCTCTTTGGTTGGTGCCCACGGGGGCTGGGGGGATCCCCCCTCTGCACCCATGTGCTGCAGGGGGGGGTTATGGCTTTGGGGAGCACCCACGCACCCCTCCATGTGGGTGCTGGGTGGGGGTCCATGCACACCTGTGCCGTGCGTGCGGAGGGGAGGCCGGGGGTGCACCTGCATGCGGGGACACACGTGTGCAGACGTGTGCGTGCAGGGACACGTGTGGGCACAAGGGGCACACGCCTGGTGGGGGCTCCTGTGCTCACCTCCGCACAGGTGTGTGCCTGAAGCGTGTAAATGTATGTATATATATAAATACAAATATATATATATATATATACACCTGTGCACACAGACACGTGTGCTCACGGGGGGGGGCCTCCCGCCCACATGTGGCCCCCCCCCGTTCCCTCTAAACCCGGTGGCACCTGTACAGGTACCGCACATGTGTGTCCTTACACATGCGTGGCCCCGCTGGCGTGACGTGGGGTGTCCCCATCCCGCCATCCGGGGGGGTTATTTCTTTTTTGGGAAGAAGCTGAAGCGTTTCTCCTTGTCCTTGCGGGGCAGAGGGGGCTCGGCTGGGGCCGGGGGCAGGGACAGGGGGAGGCTCTGCGTCTTCCCCCAGCTGCCCTGACACTCGGTGATGGCCGCACTCAGCCCCTGCAGCCAGGCCTGCAGCTCCTCCTGTGGGCATGGGAGGAACTCAGAGGGCACTCCCTTGGCCCCCCAGCACCTTCCCGGCCACTGCCGTGGCCCCCTGGGTGATACCATTTGCCCCATATCTTCCCCAGCCACCCGTGTTCCCCTGGGGACTGCAAGCACCTCATTGTGTCCTCGTGGCACTTCCTCCCACCCCTGTATCCCCTGAGCACCCGTGGTTGTCCCACGTCCCCCTAGCCACTCATGTCCCCTGGGCACTGCTACTACCCCCAGGTGTCCCCCTGGGCACCACCAGCCACCCCATGTCCCTCTGGTCACTGCTGGCCACAACCATGTCCTCTGGGCACCACTGGTGTTCCCCTGTGTCCTCTGGGAACAGCCAACCACTCTGTGTCCCTCTGGACCTCTCTGGCTGTCCCTGTGTCCCCTGGGCACCACTGGTCACTGCTGTCCCCTAGCCACCCCATGTTCCCCTGTGCACCACCAGCCACCCCATGTCCCCCCAGCCTTCCCTTCCCCTCACCTCATCCTTGCCGTGGAACAGCCACTCGCTGCCATTGCTGAGCCTGGGGACAGAGCACATACACCAGTGCCATGCGTGCCCACCGTGCCCCCCATGCCACGCCATGCCCTCACCTGAGCTTGAAGACGTGTTTCTTCTTCTTGTACCCAGCGGGGACCTCGCAGCGGGCGTCGCGCAGCCCCAGGGGCTCCTCACCCTGGCATGGCAGCCCCAGCGCGCGGCTCTTGGCATCCTTGAAGAAGGCGAGCTGGCCGCCCCGCAGGACGCAGTACCGCGTGCTCCACGACCTGCGCCAGCACTGGGTCACCCCGGTGTCACCGTCCTGCCCGGGGACACTGCGGGCACCGCCGCTGCCGCCATGCCTACCGGTTGGACGCGCGCTTGGTGGCTGCCTCCAGGTCGTGCTTGCGGCCGAGGTAGCCCTCCAGCTGGACGCTGCTGACGCGGGCTGGCAGCGTGGCTGGCTCCTCCGGCTCTTCCCGCGGTGGCCGTGGGGTTGGTGACACTGGCTCCTCACCACCCGTCCTTGGCGCCAGCTGTTGCAAAGCAACAGCATGGTTACACCGTGGTGTCGCTCACTGCCACCAAAGGACATGCGGGGAGGTGTTGTCCCCTCCCTGGTGGCACCGTGCACATGGGTCACTGTCACCAGTGGGTCATGGTCCTCAAGCTGGTGGCCTGGGGGTGGGTTAACTCCAGGTCTCAGTACTAATGACTCACCACCTCCAGTATGTGGGAACTGGTGGCTACTGGGAAGACCCCAATGAGGATCTGGGACATGGTCCAGCCCTGTCACACTCAATGCAGTGTCAGTGACCCCACCAGCTCGAATATTCAGGGACTGGTGGCTACTGGGAAGACCCCAATGAGCATCTGGGTCATAGTCCAGCCCTGTGATACTCAATGCAGTGTCAGTGACCCCACCAGCTCGAATATTCAGGAACTGGTGGCTACTGGGAAGACCCCAATGACCATCTGGGACATGGTCCAACCCTGTGACACTCAATGCAGTGTCAGTGACCCCACCAGCTCGAATATTGAGGAACTGGTGGCTACTGGGAGGACCCCAGTGAGCGGCTGGGACATGGTCCAACTCTGGGATCCCCAGATCTCAGTGACATTGACCTCACCAGCGCCAGTATGTGTGAACTTGTGGCTACTAGGAAGACCCCAGCAAGCAGCAAGGGCCTTCAGCATGGTGCCAGTGAAGCCACCAACTCCACTGCACACATGAACTGGTGGCTACTAGGAGGATCTTGGTGAGCAGCTGGGACATGGTCCAGCCCTGGAACCCCCAGATCTTGGTGCCAGTGGTGTCCCAGATTTGGGGTGATGAGGTTGAGCTGAGCCATGTGAGAAGTCCTGGGAGCCACCTTAGTGTTGTCACCAACCCAGGGCTTTGGGGACAGTGGGATGGCCAGTCAGGGACCCTGGTGCCCAGTAGAGGGGACACCCATCCAGCTGTGTGCCATGGGAGGGGCTCAGCCAGGGTCCCTGTCCCCAAGGAGCCAGGAGATGCTTATGTCCCCAAGCAGGCAGAAATGATCTTGGCCCCAAGTAGGTACTCAGGGGTCTTGTCCCCAGGCAGACACATGTGATCTTGTTCCCAAGAAGGAAGGAGATGCCCATGTCCCCAAGCAGATGGGCCTCCTGTCTCCGGCAGGTAAAAGTATCCATGTTCCTGAGCAGGCAGAGAGGACCCCAAGGAGCCAGAAGATTCCCAAGTCCCCAAGAAGGCAGAGCAGGACCCTGTCCCCATAGAGCCAGAAGATGCCCGTGTCCCTGAGCAGGCAGAGGGGGAGCTCCTGTCCCCAAGCAGATGAAAGTAGCCGTGTCCCCAAGCAGGTAGAGCAAGACCCTGTACCCAGATGCCTGTGTCCCTCAGCAGGCAGAAATGATCCTGTCCCTGAGGAGATTCTCAGGGATCCTGCCCCAGTCAGGGGAAAGTGATCTTGTCCCCAAGGACCCAGAAGATGCCCATGTCCCTGAGCAGGCTGGCAGTAGGCAGAGGGAGTAGGAGTGCTTCCTGTCCCCAAGCACATGAAAGTGGTTGCATTCCCAAGCAGGCAGAGCAACACCCTGTCCCTGAAGAGCCAGAAGATCCCCATGTCCCTGAGCAGGCACAAATGATCTTGTCCCCGTGTAGGTACTCAAGGATCCTGTCCCCACGTAGGGGAAAAAGTTCTTGTCCCCCAGAAGCCAGCAGACACCCATGTCCTGAAGCAGGCAGAAGGGGTTCCTGTCCCCAAGCAGGCAGAGCCACCAGAAAGCCATCATGTCCCCAGTAGGCAGAGCAGGGAGGAGGAGCAGAGAGGCTGGCAGTGGGCACAAGGGGACTGGCACAGGGACTGATAGTGTCCTGAGGGGGCCAATACCCTGTGGGGTGATGATGCCTTGCAGGGTGACAATGCTGTGGGGGGTAACAATGCTCCACAGAGTGCTGATGCCTTCTTGTAGGGTGACAATGTCCCACAGGGTGTAGTACCACAGAGGGTGACGGTGCTCCATGGGGTGACCATGCCCCATATAGTGATGGTGTCTCTTGGGGTGACGATGCCCTGCAGGGTGCTGATGTCTCACAGGGTGCTGATGTCTCACAGGGTGATGATGTCCCACTTGGTGACAATGCCCCGGGAGTGACAATGCCCCGGGGCTGATGATGTCCCACAGGGTGACAATGCCCCTTGGAGTGACGATGCCCCACAAGGTGATGATGCAGTGATGTTCCTTGGAGTGACATGGTGGCCAGGATCTGCCCCCTCCAGGGCAGATGGTCCAGCTCTGACTGCTGCATTGATCCCAGCCATGCACGTGCACCCATGGGTGCCACCCCCCATGTCACCCCAGGAGCTGGGGCAAAGGAGACCTGCAGCACCCCTCTGCCCACCCAGCCTTTTTGGAGTAGTTTAGCATTTATTCAACTCAAGGCAAGGAAAAGGTGAGGGTTGAGAACGAAGGGAGGAGTCAGCACGACGTGGTCACGGGGGATGCCAGGAACTGTGGGACATGCAGGGAGACGGTTTTGGATGTTGGGGAAGGTAAAAGCTAAACTCAAGAACTGACCGGCTCTGGTCCATCGGTGGTGGGCAGTGAAGTGTCCTGTATGCTCACATCCTTTTTCTTCTCCTCCTCATCTTCCTCCTCAGACCTGAACAGTTAAGAAGTCATTCAGCATCCCCATCCCAAATGTCATCCTGCAGGGATCTGGGGCTGGCTGCAGCTGTCCTGTCCCCACCAAGGGATGAAAGCCTTGTCAGGATGAGGCTTGACCTTCATGCTTGGAAAAGGCAAATTGCTCAAAAGCCCCTTAACGCTAGAAGAAATTCTTAATGCTTTTAGAAGAAGGATGTGAAAATAGTGTCCCTAGTCACATGGAATGGTGGTGGCATCCCTTACCTGGTCTCCAGCTCCCCATCCAGATCCAGGTGGTAGTCGGGAGCTTTGGAGCGTGTTGTCCCATCCCATGCTGTCCCCTCACGCAACGACCGCCCGCCCAGGAGCTCCAGCTGTCAGGAAAGGGGGGGAAAGTGTTAAAGGATGGTTGGGAAACTGAGGCGGAGCATGCAGAGGCCTCATCCTGAGCCTTCCTCACCGTTGTCAGCTTCCTGAGGGCAGCGATTCGCTCCTCCCAGGTGGCCGAGGACTTCTCAAAAGCCTCGTGTCGCTTCAGCAGTTTCTCCACCGCATCCACCGTCTGCCCATAGTCGCTGCTGGCCAGGTAGGGCTCCTGCGCCATGAGCCACGACTCGGCCACTGAGGCATCGCGGGAGAACTGGCAAACCTCCAGCACTGGGAGAGAGATGGACAGTGCTCAGCTCCTGGACCACCTGCCCTGCCACTTCCCGGCACTGCCGTGCCCCTCCCTGACACCCCCAGCACACTCACACAGCTGCAGCCGCTCCCAGCGCTGCTCCCACGTCTCCATCATGGCTTTCCTCTTGTCCACCAGCTCCACCAGCTTCACCTTGATCTGCAAGGGGAAGCTGTCAGGGCATGGCCCTGGTGACACCATCCCCACCACCCCCGATTCCTGATTCCCTCACCTCTGGTGAGTCCTGGTGCTTGCGCTGCAGCAGCTTCTTGCCCAGCTCGATGCAGGTGGTGAAGTTCTTGCTCCGAGCTTCCACCTCAGCCCTAATTCCCTGGTGGTACTTCATCAGCAGCTCCACTGAGGAGACATCCCTGGGGACAGAAGGGCGCTGGCGTTGGTGGTGCCATCCATGCTGCTCCCATCCCAGGTGCCCACTGGGCGCCTTCATACCTGGGTTTCTCTTGTGTCTCGATCTGCCGGACAGTGCTCTCCATCCAGGAGAGCAGATCCCGTGCCATGCTGAAGAAGCGGTGCTTGTCAGCTGTGTCCACAAGCCGTGCCCGGCGCCCGCTGCATGCCTCCAGCAGCTCCTGCAGTGCTCGGGCCACCTCCTGCTCCTGCTCCTGGATTCCGGCTGCCTTCTCCCCAGCGTAGGCAGTCTGCAGGCGTGCCGCTGTATCCCGAAACTGCTGCACCTGCACAGAGAATCATGGAACGGTTCAAGCTGGAAGGCACCTTAAAGACCATCTAGCTCTACCCTCCCACTGTGGGTAGGGACATCTTCCACTAGACCACAGGGAATGCTGACTGCTGGCATCTGCAGTGCCTCACCTGTGCTTCCAGCAGCTGGAGGTCCCTCTCGAAGGCGCTGTGCATGCGGTGGAAAGCCTCCACTGTGCCGGCATCCTCACCCAGATCCTGGGGCAGCTCCTGGCGCCGGGTGGCGATGAGGGCCAGCAGCTCAGCACCATCATAGAAGTACTTGTGGAGGTCATGGGAGGCGGCGAGGAGCTGCATGCGGGTGTCGATCAGCTCCAGCAGGTCAGCCCAGCTCTCGTTCAGCCCATCCTTCCACTCGGCCATGGTGGCCGCCTCAATGTGCCCCGCGTCGATGAGGTCCTCAATGGTCAGATTCACCCGGTCCACGCGTTCCTGCCCCACGCTGCCTGTCTCCCGTGCAAACTCCCGAAACTTCTCCCGCAGGAGCTGCATGGAGGGGAGAGAAGAGTCAAGTTGCCCCCCCGCAAACCACCCACTGGCACCGCCACACTCACCCTGTGACCCTCACCGTGACATGGTCCAGGTCCTGCCCCATCTCCTGGGAGGAGGCGACCACGTCACGCTCGGCAATCCACTGCTCCAGATCTTCCACCTCTCGCTTCAGCTGGAAGAGGTGGGACATGTTCTCCAGGCGCCGGCGGCGCTCCTCGGCCACCTCCTTCAGCCCCGCGTAGTGCTTGTCCACCTGGCCCTGCAGCCGGATGATCTGCTCCCTGCGCGGTCCCGGCACACAGACACCCAGTTCTCACCCAGGAAAAGATGTCCCCGACCCATCCGTGTTGACAACCAGGGGGGTTTGGGGGTGAAGGACCCACTTTGTGCTCCCCACATCCCTCTGCAGCCACCTCCCTGCCCAAGTGGAGCAGTCAACACTCTCAGAGCTCTAGGCAAACCCCCCACCCACACAGTGCTGAGGGCATGGGACTACCCTGAGGGACAGGGGACACGTGGCAGTGGCACCTACCCCTCAGGGTGACCAGCAGAGAGCAGCTGCTGCGCCCTCCCTGCCAGCTCCTTGATGGTTTGTCCATAGTCCTCGATGGAGCGCAGCTGCTGGACATGTCTCTTCAGCATCACCAGGCCACTCTCCTCATCCTATGGCACGGAAGACACAGGTGCCCGTCGGCACCAGGCATGGTCAGAGGACAGGGACCAGGGTCCAGACCCAGCGCCTGCCCTGTAGGGACATCCTGGCTCCATCTGATACTGTGGGGAGCAATGGTGAGCTCAGTGGGGCACAGCATGGCATGGCATGGCATGGATGGTGTGTAATGGCCCGGGAATGGCACAGAGATGTATGACACACCACATTGTGTCCTGTTAGATGTGGACAACATCCAATAGCACAGCATGGCATGGCCTAGGTTGACATTGGATGTCCCAGCATGGTATGACATGACACAACACAGACCGTGACATGGGGCACCACATAGAACCACTCCTCACCTTTGGCTTCTCCTCAGCTCCCATGAAGAGCTCCTGCTCGCTGACCCAGGCCTCGGCCTCGCTGGCATCCAGGTAGTACTGCTGTGCCTCTCCAGCCTCCTGCAAGCGCCGGTGCCGCGCGGCCGCCTCCTCCTGCAGCGTCTCCCACAGCGCCCGCAGCTCCTGTGCTCGTGCCGCCAGCTCTGGACCCGGATCCTCGCTGCTCCCCATGGCCTCTCCCCGGCTCAGCACCTCGCCCAGGCGAGGGGCATGGCCTGCCAGCTCCTTCTGCAGTGTCTGCCGGGGGGCGGGAGGTCACACTGAGGGTCGCCCATGGGATGGGTGATCCCAAGGGATCAGTTGGTGTTGCTGTGGTGTCCGGACTCACCTCGTTCCTCTTGGTCAGGCGCTGTACAGTCGGGAGGTCGGTGCCATGATCCGTCGACCTCACCAGGGACAGCCGCTCCTGCACCCACAGCTGGGGGAAAGAGCACCCACTGAGCCCCCCGCAGCACCCATGGGTGTCCCCTGCACCCCAGACCCTGCTGTGGTGAGGACACTCACCGTCTCATCCTCCAGATCCCGTCCCAGCTGGTACATGGCCTTGGCAGTCTCCAGCTCCTTTCTTTTCCTCTGCAGTGGCTCCAGCAGCTCAAGGGCTCGCTGCCGGAGCATCTGCTCCTGCCCGGTGGCATCAGGCACGTCCCCGGCACCAGGGGTGCCCTGCCGCCCCAGTTCCTCCACCTCCTTCATCCACGTTTCCACTTGCTCTTCCAGTCTCTGGCGGGATAAATCCATGTGAGCTGGGGGTCAGAACCAAGCTGGAGACCCCCAGCCCCATTTGGGAAAAAAACCCATCACCTCAGACCCCCTGTCCTTTCCCAAAGGAATAAATGAAGCACCACCACTCACCGTCAACCTCTTCAGCAGCAGGTTGGTGGCGGTGAGGTCCTGGACCTTCTCGGCAGCGCGCAGCTCCTCCTGCGCCCGCCCCAGCCACCTCTCCAGCTCTGCATAGCTCTGGGCGTACAGCACCGAGCGCTCAGCCTCAAAGAGCTGCCGGCCCTTCTCCTCGGCAGCGCCACGCAGCCTGTCCCAGCGCTGGCGCAGCTCCTCCAGCCGCTGTGTCACCACCGTGCCGTACTGCGGCTTCCGAGTGGCCAGCTCTGTCCCCTCCTGCAGCAGCAACAGAGAGGCTGGTGGCCACCACAGCACAAGGACATCCCACCCACACTACAGGGTGAGAGCCTTCCAGAATTGTGGAATCATTAGGATTGGAACAGACCTCTAAGACCACAGAGCCCAACTGTTTCCCCAGCAATGCCAAGGCCACCACATCCCCAAGTGCCACATCCACATGGTGTTTAAATCCCTCCAGGGATGGGGACTCCACCACTGCCCTGGGCAGCCTCTGCCAGGGCTGGACAGCCCTTTCCATGAAGGAATTTTCTCTGATATCCAACCTGAACCTCCCCTGGTGCAGCCTGAAGCATTTTCCTCTTGTCCTGTCCCTCGTTCCCTGGGGGCAGAACCTGACCCCCACCTGGCTCCACCCTCCTGTCAGGGAGTTGTGGGGAATGAGAAGGTCCTCCTGGAGCCTCCATTTCTCCAGTCCCAGTTCCCTCAGCCATTCCTCATGCTCCAGACCCTTCCCCAGCTCCACTGCCCCTCTCCAGTCACAGTGCCAGCACCTACCGCCTCGATCTTCTCCAGCCAGCTTTGGTTGGGTGCCAGCTCAGCCACGAACGCCTGGTGCTTCTGCCACTTGCTGTGCAGACCACGGGCTTCTCCGTAGGAGACATCCTGAGCCATCAGCATCTTCTCCTCCACCCAAGCATCAAACTGCAGGAAAAGGGTGTCAGGACTCAACTAGTGGGGACCCCCCAGGGGCGCCACTGGCCATGCCATGTTCTTACCTCCCGGCAGCTCTGCAGGAAGGTCTGCAGGTCGTGGTTGTCCTGTAGCAAACCAGCCGCCTCCTCCACCTTGGCCATGACGGCTCCATGCCTGGAAAGGGACCATGGATGCGCCACGTCAGCCCCGCTGCCCATGCATTGCCCACCCACCTGCTGGCCCTGAGCTGGACTCACCGCTCCTGGAGAGCCTGGCACTTTTCAGAGATCTTCTCAGCAAAGATGTTCCCATTGGCCACCAACTTGTTGCCACCAGCCACTGCCTCAGGGACCTTCTCAGCGGTTCTTTCCACATTGGCACGGAAGTCCTGGAAGCGGCGCAGGGCAGCAGCCGAGCCCTCCAGCGTGGGGGGCAGCTCCAGGTGGGACAGCGTGTACTCCTGGGGGGCATGGTGAGGGGTCAGCGCAGGGTTACCCCTTTTTGGGTGAGCCAAGGGACCCCAAAGGACATTGCTTGAGCACCCACCTGGTTGGTGAGTAGGATCTCTGCCTGCTTGACGTCACGGAGGAACTCCTGGAAGTCGCGACACTGCGTGAGGAATCGCTGCCGAGCCTCCGCCATCCTGCCCAGGGCTGCCCAGCCGGCCTCCACACCGCCCAGGCGCTGCCGCAGCCCCTCATACTCGGGGTCCGTCTGTCCCCCCAGCACCCGCTCCCCCGCCTGCACCAGGGCAGCAAAGGCACCCGCGTGCTCCTCGGCATCGCGCCGGGCCGCCTCGTGCCGCTCCAGCATCTCCTCTGCCTCCGCCAACGACGCCGGCACCTCGTCGGCAGCCGCCACGGCTTTCTGAGCACCAAAGAGCCATGCCTGGAAGTCATCCAGGTCTTGCAGGAAGTGCCGGAGCTGCCCGGCTTCACCCAGGGATGCCGCCCGCTCTGCCAGGGCCGCCTGCAGCTCGTCCCAGGCGGACGTGGCCATGGCCAGCCGCTGGGCCACCGCTGGGGACGACTCGGGACGCTCCTCAGCCAGGCGCTCAGCCTGGGAGCGCAGGGCGGCCAGGCGGTCCTGGGCCACCTCCAGCTCCCGCTCGATGCCATACAGCTTGCGCTGGGTGGCCAGGACGCCAGCCAGGTCACGGCCCAGCTCGGCCGTGGCCTCCACAGCCCGGGCTTTGCTCCTCAGCCATTGCTGGGTCTCCTCAGACTCCAGGTTGTAGTTAAGGAGCTGCAGGGCAGAGCCCACTGCCCGCCGCCGCTCCGACACCAGCTTCTGGAACCGGTCCCACCTGCGGGGCAGAGGCCGGGGACGGTGGGAGACGCGCCGCTGGTTGTCACCCACCAGCCCACCCCGGTGTCAACCAACAGCTGTACCTCTCGTTGAGCTGCTCCCGACACTGCCGGACCTGGGGGCTCCGGGGGTGCCCGCTGGCCAGGAGCCCATCTGCTGCCTGGTTCACTGCAGCGATTTGGGAAGCTACAGCTGCCATGTCCTGCTCCAGCCCGTCCAGCCTGCGGGGACAGCCGGGTGAGAACGGGTGACACCCCGGGGCACGGCATGATGGCACAGCCACAACTTGGGGCTCCTACCTGCACTGCGCCACGGCCACGGCGGGGGCTCCTACCTGCGCTGCGCCACGTCCAGGTCCTCCAGCGCCTGCGGCACCTCCAGCTGCCCCAGCCAGGTCTCCTTGGAGCCCATCCAGAGGTGGCAGGCGTCGCTCTCCCCGAAGACGGTGTAGAGGTCCATAGCATCCCGCAGCTGGCGCCCGCGGCGCTCGGCCAGCGCGGCCGCCTCGGCGAGCAGCGCCCGCAGCGCGGCCAGCCGGCTCTGCGCCTCGGGGCCGGCTCGCAGCTCCGCGGGGAAGCCCTCGGCTTGCTGCGCCAGCCGCTCCAGCTGCTCCCGGGCGGCCGCCAGCTCGTCCAGCAGCTCCTGGTGCTGCCGCAGCAGGACGAGGGTGCGCGATTCATCCTGGCCCAGCTCCTCGGCGGCCGCCCGCCGTCGGGCATCCTGCAGCCCCTCCGCCAGCTCCTCCACCTCCACCTGGAACTGGAAGAAGCCCTCGGCTTCCCGCAATCCGCGCCGCCGGAACGCCGCCAGCTCCTCCAGCTGCGCCCAGAGTGCCCGCACGGCCGCCCCCCGCTCCCGCAGCCGCTCGGCTGCCCGCCCCGACGCCGCCAGCCCCTCGCCCGCAGCCAGCGCCTGCTCCAGCCGCCCGCCCCGGCTCCGCAGCTCGGCCTCGAAGGCGGCGTGCCGGCGCTGCAGCAGCAGCACGCCCGGCAGGTCCTTCCCGAAGTCCAGGGAGGAGTAGAGCTGCTCCTGCTCCTTGATCCAGCTCTCCGCCTCATCCAGCTCCCACAGGCAGGTCCAGAGGGAGCGCGATTGCTCCAGCAAGGCTCTCCTCCGCGCCGCCAGCACCTGCAGCTCACGTCGGCACATCTCCAGGTGGCTCACGCGGTCCCGGATGACTTTGGGGTCGCAGGGGCGGTAGCCTGGACAGGGATCGGGGTGGGCACCCATCAGCACGGTGTCCCGCCTTCCTCTGGCCGTGCCGTGGATCCCGGGGTGTCCCTGCACACCTACCCTCGGCATCAGCAAAGCGGAGGGCAGCCGCGCTGATGGCCCGAGTCTTCTCTGCCTGTACAGCCATGTCAGCCTCCAGCAGCCGGTGGGTCTGCAGCAGCTCCTCTGCTTCCAGAAGGTGCTTCCCAGATTCGGGAGATGCCAGTTGCACCTGCAAGAGAGCCTCAGCTGTCACCCACTGCCACCCAAAACTTTGCACCAGCACCCCAACATCTAATCCCCCTCCCATGGGGGGTCCTATCAACGCTTGGTGGGACCAGGACACCTCACCCATGGTGACAGCCAACACCTGCAGCTCACCTTGACCTCATCCATCCAGTCAATGCAATGGAGCATCTCCTGGAAGAGGTGCTGCAGGGTGAGGTTCATCTCCAGGCGCTGGCGCCGTGCAGCCAGCAGCTCCAGGAGCTGCTCCCAGAGCCGCAGGATGTTGTCTTTGCGCCCGTTGATGCGCTGGATGTCATGGTAGCCCTCCAGCTCCAGCTCCCTGGCCACTGCCTCGATGGCCTGCACCCGCTCCCTGTAGGCAGCTGTGTCTGTCTCGATGGCCTCGTGCTTCTTCTTGGCCGCCTCCACGGCCGCCAGGTCCTGCCCAAAGTTGTCCTGCCCCAGCACAGAGCTCATGGTGAGGCTCTGGTAGGGCTCCCTGGGGTGGGGGGTCCCCGGGGTGGGTGTTCCCTGCCTCACCTGGGCCACCAGGCGCTGGTTCTCACTCAGCCAGGCCTCCCGCATGGCTGCTTTGCGGTCGAAGCGTCGTGCCAGCTGCTCCAGTTTCTCCTGACGGATCAGCTCATTGCGCAGCGCCAGCTCCCGCTCATGCTCTGCTTTCTCCAGCTGCTCCCAGGCCTGGGGAAAAGAGGCACCGGATGGGACAGCACCCTGAACTGCCTTGGGAGATGGACCCAATCTGCCCCATGAGAGGGATTCAACTTCCCCCAGGAGATGGGCCCAACCCGCCCCTAAGAGGTGGACCCAGGAGATGACCGACCCCATTTGCCCCCAGGAGATGGACCTGACTTGACCCCAGGAGACAGACCCCAACTACCCCAAGAGATGGACCCCATACCCGGTTGATGTCGGAGACCAAACGCCCCTCATGTGGGGTGTAGACACGCTGGTTGTTGGCTCTCATCCGTGACTGGATGGTGAAGAGCAGCACCTCCAGGTTGCCCTTCTCCTGAAACCTGCCCCAGAGAGAGCTCAGCGGCCACCCTTGGGTGCCCCACAGCACCAGGTGAGCATGGGGAGGGTAGGGGACTCTTACTTGGGGGGCTTCTCCACAGTGCGGTAGGTGCTGAAGGCTTGCAGCTGGTGCTGTACCCCAGCCAGTGAGTTGGCAAAGCTGCGGCTGTTGAGAGAGGCGATGGTCTGCTCGATCCAAGTGAGCAGGTCAGACGCCAGCCCCCCATAGCCCTCGATCATCCGCTCCGTCTCCTTGGCATGCTCAATGACCTGCAGTGGCACTGAGGGTGAGTGTGGGGGGGTGGAACCCAAACAGAACCCCCCTGACCACCTCAATGCCATCCCTTACCTTGCCAAGGCGCCTTCCCTCCACTTCCAGCACCTTCATTTTGGAGAAGTAGTGGTAGAAAGCCACCACATAGGTGATGATGGACTTCTCGTCGGGGTTCTCCGTGAACACATCTGCCCAGCACAAGTGAGAGGTGTCACTCCTGACCCAACCTCCACCCACCCCCCACAGGCCACCACAACCTCATGAGGTCTTCTCTGTGCCCACCAAGACCCTCCTTCCCTTCCATGGATTGGGAACCTCTCTGTATTCTGCAGAGCTTGGGAATGCCCCAGCAGAAACTGAGGCAGGAGGGTTGGCAGCACAGCCTCACCTTCAGGGTCGAGGAGTGGGGTGATGCCCAGGTGCCGCTCTGCCACGCTGAACGCGTGCTCCAGGTTGTGCCGGGCATTGGATTTGGTCAAGTTTTGGAAGTCAACCAGCTCAGGCCTGGGGATGGAGGGTGTGGAACAGCAGTGACACACCCATGGGACATCAATCAGTGCCACCACCACCCCGGTGCCCACTGCTGTGCCGCCTACCTGTGCCTGTGGATGAGGGCATTGAAAGCCAGCCCGTCTTTCCAGCTCGAGGTGAAGTTGGTGACATTCACATGGGGGTACCTGTGATAGGGACAGGATGTCACTGTCACCCTCCAGACGCTCCCAGACCCTGGTGCAGCAGTGTGCGGGTCCCACTGCCTACCCCGCTGTCTTCATCTGGCACCAGAGCAGCAGTGCATCCCTGGCAGAACGCGTCTCCCGACCCTCCTGCGTCTCCACAATGATGTCCTGGATCTGGGGGCAGAAGGACATCCCGTGGTTGAAAGAGGAGCTTCATGGAGGATGATGACTCCCACTTGGGAATGAGGTGAAGAGCTCAGGGGTTCCCCAGGCCACCCGTCCCCACCTGGAAGCGGAGGATGATGGTCCAGATGAGGCCAAGGACGAGGCGGTGGTTGCCGTCCACAATGTCGTGGGAGCCCATGTTCTCCAGGTGCACCCGCTGCTCCTTCAGGAACTGCAGTGCCTTGTCCACATTCTCCAGGCAGTGGATCCGCATCCGGCCCTTGGTGGGCTTGGGCTGGGGCACAACAGCGCTCAGCAACCTCCCCTCTGGGTACCCCAAACCCTGCCCAGGGACACCCCCACGCCCATGCTGCCACCCCAACCCTTGGCCAACACCAAGGTCAGTGCCTTGGTGAAACAGCTGAGATGACATGGCACGGCACGACTTGGCATGGCAAGGGTCCCAGGGTCTCCAGTTGGATGGGATTCCTACCAGCAGCTCTCCTGATAGCACCTCCAGCAGCTTGATGAGCACGCGCCCGTCCCGGAGGTCCATGTAGAGGTCTGAGATGCGGCAGGTGACACGAGCCAGGTGCGAGTTCACCCACTTGGTGAAGGTTTTCTTCTGCACGGCCTCCCGCTCGTCTGCAAGGACAGTGGGCACTGGGTCACCCTCAGCGGGGACAACCCTGGGAGACTGAGGGGACCGAGCACCCACCTGCCAGGGCTTTGATGCGGGAGCGCTCGAAGAGCCGCGCTGAGCTGTTGTCATTGTCCAGCTCATCGTCGGATGCGTCCCAGCGGACATTGATGCGGCTGTACTGCTGCTGCAGCTCCAGCTGCTCGTAGTCGTTGGCTGAGGTCATGGTCCCAGTGTCCCCCGGCCCAGTGGCCGTCGGCTACCGGCAAGAGGCCCCTGGGGACAGCGGGACCGTGGGAATCAGTGCAGCCGTGGTGGCTCGCCAGCCCTGCGGCACGTGGGGATTTGTGGCTCAGAGCCGCAGGATAAGCTGCTCAGAGGGATTTAGCCTCACCCCACCCAGGTGTTGGGGGGGCACCTGGGTTCTGCATGCTCCAGGACCCCCCGTGCCGAGCCATGCCGAGCCATGCTGATGGCTATTTATGGTGCTGCATCCCCACCAAGGTCCCTCCTGCCTTTCTAGAACCCCAACCCAGGTCCCCAGACGTATCCCCCAATCCTTGTGTGCCTCCAGGGAAGAGGGTGCTGCTCACCCCCATCCCAACCTTTCGACAACAGAGGGGCTTTGCCGGCACTGGTGGCAGAAAGTGGGTGACAGCTGCCAGCAGTGGGGGGGCCACTCACCCCCGGGGACATTTGAGACACAGATAGGACGTGGCTGGTATCTAAAAATGCTTCTGAACAGCTGTCAGTGGCTGCTGAGGCCCCTGAGGGGTGCAAGGAGACGGGTGGGAGCTTCCCACAGCCAGCAGCACACCCAGGATCCCCACAGCAACCCAGATCTGCACGGAGCCCCCAGATGGGGGAGCTGGGGGGAACTCTGTGTGCCCCAAACTGCTGGTGTCCCCGTGAACTGTGACACCCCTAAATCCCTGGAACCCCCCGGGTACCCCCTGGGTCCCCCGGGGTGGCGTTATCAGGGTGGCTGGGCTGGACCACACCCCAACTCTGCACCCTAATCGGGGCAGTGCAGGCAGGGCTTGGCTCGGGGCTGGTGGCACTGGCAGTGTGCAAAGACATGGAGGACAGTGCAGGAATGTGGACATGGCATCAAGGGCACGTGGGAGCACGCCAGAATGTGCATGTGTGAGGAAGAGCTTGTAGAAGTGTGACAGAGTGTGTATATGAGAGCAAAGATGTGCAGGACCGTGCCAGAGTGTGCAAGAGTGAGCAAAGACACTTAGAAGCATGGCGGAGTGTGCACATGTGAGCCAGGACATGTAGGAACATGCCAGAGTGTGCCAGAGTGTGCATATGGCAGCAAAGGCAGGCAGGAGCACGCCAGAGCATGTACATGTCAGCAAAGACAGGTGAAAAAGTGCCAGAGCACGTCAGACCATCCACAGGAGAGCAAGGACATGCAAGAATATGCCAGAGCATGCAAGAGTGTGCACATATAACCAAGGATATGCAGGAACATGCCAGAGTGTGCACATGTGAGCCAGGCCATGGGACACACACAGCAGGCACAGGAGTAGGCAGGAGGGCAGCAGAGCCAGGCCAGCAGCCCCCCATGCTGTGGCTCCGTGCCACTGCTGGAGCACCTGGCTCGCCCTGGCAGGAAAGCCCTGTGGGAGCCCAAATTTGGGTATTTTCTCCCCAAAACTTCAGAGACTGTCAGCGGGATGGATGTGCTGAGCTGTGTTAGGTCTCTGTGGGACACCTCGCTCCTGACTGCGTCCGTGACAACATGACAGCAGGGCCACGGCCGCAAGCATCCAGGGAGGAGAAAAAGGAGGAGGAGGAGGAGGAGGAGATGACGCCAAGGGGAGCCACAGCAGGCCCATGGGAGCGTTCTGAGCGCGGGCGCTCACCCACCCTTTAAATCTCCCTCCACCGCACCGGCGCCTTCCAAGCATCCCTCCCTGGCACAGCCACGCCGCCACCAGCACCCGCCACTCGGGAATTGACATTCCTCCTGCTCAGCGTGCGGAAAGCTGGGAATGCCGGCGCTCCCGGCCTCATCGCCAGCATCCTGCAGCTGCAGCCCGGGCAGCGTCGCCTTCCCCGGCCAGCGGCTCGGCACGGTGAATCAGCACTTCCCGGCGAGGGGCTGGCACTGTGCCATCACCACAGTCCCCCCACCGGGCACAGGTGATGTCCCCACACACCCCCAGGGCGGCCAGGGCAGCAATTGGTGCCTGGCACCCATGGTACCCTCAAACCCGCTCCCTGGCTCGTCTTGTGTCACCTCAGCATGCTGCCGGAAAACCCATTCCTGGTGCACAAGAAGTCATCAGGATCCCCCAAAACACCCCAAAATGCTGCCCCATCACTGCCACCCACAGCCTGGCCTGTTCCCGTCACTCCGCTTTGGCAAAACTCTTGGATTTGGCACTTCCACCATGCCCATGGGCAGCCACACTCTGCTGGGGAAGGGGCAGGAGCTGGGGGTCATCCCTCCAGCCCCCCAACAGCCTCCTGCCTGCCAGGCACAGGGCCAGAGCTGGGAGCAGATGGTCTCGCTTGGCATGGCTGCACACACAGCATGGGGTCGTTGGACATGGCATGGCATGGCACGGCATGGCTCCTCCGGCCCCAGTGCCCTGCTCCGACCAGGGCTCTCCAGCCACGTTCTCACCCGCCGGGAGAATTTGGGCTTCCCCAGGGCCACATGCTGGCCGTGCCAGGACTGTCCCATGTCACCCAAGCCGGTGACACACACACGTGCTGACACTCCACAGACATTTTTGGCTATAAATAGGCCTCCCCTGCGCACGGCGCCGACAGAGTCCTGATCCCTTCTTAGGAGCTGGCCCCTTGCACCCCAAAATCACCAGACAGTGCTGCAAAACCACACAATAGCTGTAGAATACCCTGTGGGGAGCTGTGCCGGCACCAAACAGGGTTTTCTGGGTCTTCTGTGCTTGCCACCCTCTTCCAAGGCACCCCAATCTCCTGATTCCAGGAGCTGGAGATTTATAAAAGCAAAAGCTGGGAAATCAATCCTGGGGGACTCCCAGGTTTTTGGGGTGAGGGTAAGAGTTCCCTCAGCCCAACATCCACCCACTAGTGTCCTCCTGGCACTGGGATGAGGGGGGCCAAGGGCACGGCACCCCAAGAACTCTTCCCAATAACTCCAGTTTGCCCAGTTGCTAAAAAATGGGGTTACAAAGTGGGTTGGGTGATGTGCCCCACCAAGCCCCTCTGGACTCGGCTTGCCCACTGTGTCTTGACAGTGCTGGGAGCATCCAGGACTGGTGCGGGGAACCCTTCAGCGCTTGGCACCCCAGGGGAAGTGTCCCCAGGGTGTCCCCAGACTGTCCCTGGGGTGTCCCCGGGGTGTCCCCAGAAAGTCACCGCCACTCGCCCGCCCCGTCCTTTCTGAAATCAGCCCCGAGGGACACGGAGTGACAGCAGAGCTCCTGCCGCTGGGCGAAAAGGGGGTTCAGGCCCCCCCGGAGTGCTCCTCACCCCCTTTACCAAACTTTCCTCCGTGCCCACCGCCCCCCCGGCATCGCGCCCTGTGCTCGGTGCAGACCCCCCGCCCGGTATCTCCGGGGCGGGACCGCCTCCCGGTGCCCCCCTCCGCCGCGTTCCCGGGGAGCGGCGCCTCCCGGTGCCCCCCCGACCCTCCCGGTACCCCGGAGCGGCGCATCGCGGTGCCGCGGGTCTCACCTGCGCGGGGCGGCGGGCGGGCGAGCGGCGGCGGCGGCGGCGGGGCCGGTGCGGGAGCGGGGCGGAGGGAGCGGAGCCGCCCTGCACCGCGATATAAATAACATTATCTGGGCGCGCAGGGACATTCCTGCCCGGAGCCGGCGGCGCTGCCCGGCCCCGATAGCCCTGCTCCCCCCCGGGAGGGCCGGGCCGAGCCGACCGGGCGGGCGGGGACGGGGATGGGCGCAGGGACGGGGACGGGGACGGGCCGCCCGCCCCGCAATGCAGCACAGCGGCGCCCCCCGGCCGCCAGCGCCACCGGCACCGGCAGCGGCACCGGCGGCGGCACCAGCATCACCGGCACCAGCGGCGGCATCATCATCATCGGCGGCACCGGCAGCATCATCGGCGGCACCGGCACCGGCGGCATCATCGGCGGCACCGGCACCTGCCGGGCGCGGAGCAGCGCAGCGCCCCGCCGACACCGGCGGAGGTCCCCGGCGAGCCCCCCCCGAGCAGCCCACGTGTCCCCCGCTAGCGCTGGATGCCCCCCAGCTAGTCACAGGCACCGCGCAGCTGGCCCCGAGCGTCACCCAGCGAGTCCTTGGTGTCCCCCACCAGTCCTCGGTGCCGCCCCCCGCTAACCGTGGTTGCCCCTCATCAGCCCTGTGAGTCCCCCAGCTAGTCCCAGGCACCGCACAGCTACACCTCAGTGTCCTCCAGCTAGCCCTAGGCACGCCCTAATTATGGCTGGGTGTCCCCCAACTAGTCAGTGGTGTCCTCCACCTAACCCAGGCAGCCCCCAGCCTGCCCTGGGTGACACCCAGCTAGCCCAGGCCCCCGCACGATCAGACCTGGGTGCCCCCCACTAGCCCTGGATGCCCCCAGGTCATCACAGTAACCCCTAGCCAGCCCTGAATGTCCCCAAGTAGCCCTGCGTGTCCTCCAACTAGTCCCCGGTGCCCTCCAGGTAGCCCCAGGTATCCTCCACTAGTCCTAGGTGTGCCCAGGTAGATCCAGATGTACCCCACTAGTCCTGTGTGTGCCCCACTAGACCCGGGTATGCCCAGGTAGCCCCAGGTATCACCCACTAGTCCCGAGTGTTCTCCACTAGTCCCAGGTTCCCCCAAGTAGCCCCAGGTATCCTCCACTAGTCCCGGGTGTTCCCACTAGCTCCGGGTGTCCCCAACTAGTTCTGTGTTTCCCCGACTAGCCCTGGATGCCCCCATCCAGCCCTGGGCGCCCCATCCAGCCCCGAGTGCCTCCATCCAGCCCCGGGTGGCCCCAATAGCCCCAGGTGTCCCCACTACCCCCTAGTGCCTCCATCCAGCCCCGGGTGGCCCCAATAGCCCCGGGTGCCCCATCCAGCCCCGGGTGGCCCAATCCAGCCCCAGGTGTCCCCATTAGCCCCAGGTGTCCCCGACTACCTCCCAGTGCCCCCCACTAGCTCCGAATGCCCCCAATAGCCCCGTGTGTGCCCACTAGCCCCGGGTGCCGCCATTCAGCCCCAGGTGTCCCCCAAATAGCCCCGGGTGTCCCCACTAGCCCCGGTTACCCTCCACTAGCCCCCAGTGCCCCCATCCAGCCCCAGATGTCCCCATCCAGCCCCAGGTGTCCCTACTACCCCCCCGTGCCCCCATCCAGCCCCGGGTGTCCTCACTAGCCCCAGGTGTCCCCACTACCTCCCAGTGCCCCCCACTAGCCCCGGGTGCCCCCAATAGCCCCGGGCGTCCCCACTAGCCCCGGTTACCCTCCGCTGTCCCCCAGTGCCCCCATCCAGCCCCAGGTGCCCCCACTAGCCCCAGGTGTCCCCAGTGCCCCCAGGTGTCCCCCAGTGCCCCCCATTGTCCCCATCCATCACCGCCAGGCCCCGCCCCGTCCCCAAAGCCCCGCCCATACCCCTCAGGTCCCCGCCCCCTGTCCAGGCCCCGCCCCCCGTCTCCACTCTCGCGAGATCTGCGAGTGACGCCGGCGCGCGATGTGCGGGGGCTGTGTGGGCACGGAGTTCCCGGAGCGGGTGAGGGAGGGTCGGGCCTGCCCTGATCCCGGCCCCGGCCCCGGTCCCTGTCCCGGTCCTGATCCTGATCCCAGTCCCAGCCTCAGCCTCTGCTGCCCCCCGTAGGGCACCACCTGCCTGGACGGCGGCTCCTTCCTCCTGAACTTCGTGGGGTGCGCGCAGTGCGGCCGCCGGGACTTCGTGCTGGTCGGCAATCGGGCCGCGGGCCTGGACGGCGGGGAGGAGATCGTCACCTATGACCGTGCGAGGGGAGG
>JAWWEW010000165.1:9483664-9500972 GCA_035583185.1 Anabacerthia variegaticeps | reverse complement strand
TGATGGGGGGCTGTACCACAATTTGGGGGTCTTTGTGCCTCCCTGGGGGGCTGCAGGTCGATCTGGGGACCTGTTGACCTGCCGGGGGGGGGCTGTGGGCCTGACCCAGGGTGGGGGCTGTACCACAATTTGGGGGGCAGTGGACCTTCCCTGGGGGAGTCTGTGGGCCAATCTGGGGGTCTCTTGGCCCACGGGGGGAAGCTGTGGGCTACTTAGTGTGGGAGGGGGCTGCAAACCTGACCTGAGGGGATTTTGGGCCCACTGCGGGGGGGAGAGGGGTTGGGCATCCCCAGGGAGGGCTGTGGCCCCACTCTGTGCTGGGAGCAGGGCAGGGGTCGGGCTGTCCCTATCCCAGCTGCTCCCCATCCTCTTTGGGCATCTCATCCCCAGGGGCAGCCCCAGCTGGGCTCTCGCCGCCGTCCTCCCGGTCGCTGCCGCCCTCGGAGCCGGTCTCATCCGAGTTGTCCTCCTCCAGGTAGCGGTACCCGCAGGATTTGTGGCGCGGGCGCGGCAGCCGGGGCACCCGGTACTCCACGTGCCGTGCCAGCTTCCGCTCCATCCACAGGTACGTCCCCACCGCCACCACCAGCGTCAGCAGCAGGATGGACAGCTTGGCCTATGGCACAGCAGCGAATTTTGGGATCCCAAAAGCCTGGAATGTCCCGAAGTGGGTTGGGGTACACCTGGGACTCACCTTCATGGGCAGCCCTGACCACAGGTAGACGGCAAAGATGGCCAGGGCCTGCCACCAGTGGTAGATGGTGAAGATGAAGTCTTGGCGCTCCTTGTTCTTGTACAGAATTCCCAGGAGGACTGTGGCAGAGACTGGAATCAGCGTTCCCTTCCCGTGCCATGTCCCCTTGGTGTGGGGGACAATGACAACAGGTCGGTCCCACGGATCCAGGGAGTGGGAGCACAAGGTTGAAATGCAGGGGATGTGGGGAGAGGATTCATGGAGAAGTTGGGGGTTTTGGGGACAACCAAAGCTGCTTTTGGGACCACTGAAGATGCTTTGGGGATAACGGAGACATTTTGGGGACCACCGAGGCTGGTTTTTTTTTTCCCACCACTCACTGCTGATTCCAGTCTTGTTGAGGGCGCTGCCCATGCCCCAGAGTGCGGCGATGCTGTAGAGTAGCGGTGCCTGTGCCATATGCCGGGGCTCTGGTGCCCAGCAGAACAGCATCACCAGGAGTCCAGCATGGATGATGGCTCCAGCCAGGAGCGGGATGTGCCGGCGCAGGCGCAGCATGCTCAGGGCCAGGCTGGAGCATGCCGAGGCAGAGAAGCCATAGGCCATGAGGAGATACGCCAGCTTCTCCAGCCCCAGGGCGCACACGCCGTAGTTCTGCAGCAAGCACAGGCTCAGTGTCATCTGTCCCTGTTCCCTCACCTCCCACCCCATCCCAGGTCCTACCAGGGAGAATCCAGTGCAGACAAAGAGCACTTCAAAGCCACTGTAGATGAACAATGGCAAGAGGTGCTGCAGGCGATAGTCCCGCATGTGCTTGAAGGGCAACTGGAAGATGTTCCCCCAGCCGATGCTGCGCATGTCGATCTCCTCCATGGGCCGATAAGCGGCGCCGCAGAGCACCAGCACCTGTGGAGCACACCCAAAGGTGAGGCACCACACTCGTTCAGCCCACCCCTGTCCCCTCCTGCCCCGGCACTCACCACCAGCATGGCGAGGAAGGCGGCAGCCATCAACGTGCTCTCCACGATGATGAGGTTGACACTACGGGGGAGGCTCTGCAGCACCGTTTTGTTGAAGCCAGGCAGTGTACCGTGGCTCAGGGTCCCTGCCAGGGGGGGCACATGCTGCAGGGAATCCCAACCAGGGAGCTCCCAGTGCCACCCTGTGCCCCCACACCCTTACCACAGTGTTTGACTGCGAAGAGCGTGTGGTTGAGTTGGTAGAGGTAGTTGTTGAGGAAGAAGACCATGGGCATCTGAGCGCAGACAAAGCTCAACTACAAGATGTGGGGGGGGGGAGGCTCAGCACTGCCAGTGTGGCCCCCCCACCTATCCCACCCACCCACCCGGTGCTCACATGGAAGCAGGAGTAGAAGACAGTCTGGAAGACAATGATGTAGGAGTTGCAGGCATCCCGTGGCACCCGCTCCTTCTCCTGCTCCTCCTTGTAGTTAACGTACTCGTAGTACTTCTGGGCCATCCTGCATGGCACAGTGGGTCAGCTGGCACCCCCTGCGCCCCCTGCCCTCCCCCCCGATGCCTACCGCGTGATGTAGTTGCCCATGGAGGCCCAGAGGGGCACAATGACCATCCCGATGGCCACTGCAGAGGGCACCAAGGTGTAGTAGCGCTCCCAGTAGTTGCTGGAGACGAAGAGGGCGTAGATGCCAATGGCCAGGAACATGGCCCATTTGGTGCCGAAAAATCTGCCGGGGTGAGGAGCAGGAAGCATGAGCGGCCATGCCAGTGCACCGTGCCAGCTGGGAGCGCAGCAGGGCCATACCTGATGAGGATGGGTGTGTAGAGCAGCGCCGCCACGGGTGTGACGTTGATGCCCATCAGCACCTTGTGGTCGATGTCCTCCAGCTGGATGTTGCTGTACTTCACCTCCCGGTAGGTTTCGTCATAGTGAAGGATCAGCTGCATCTGCAGCAGGCCTGGGAGTGTCCAGGGGTGGTCATCACATGCCCTGAGCACCCCAGATTGTTTCAGGGGTCCTGGGAGGTGCCCATACCCAGGTAGACACCGTAGGTGAGGGTGCCGGCCAGGCTGGCAGCTACCACGTTCTTGATGACGCCAAGGCGCTTGCGGCGGAAGTACTTCTGCTCCTCCTCCTCCTCATTGTAGTCGGGGTGAGCACCCACAAAATCGTCCAGCTGAAGACGACCCCAGCTGTCAGATCTTGGGGACAGCCACCACAGGCCTGCCACCCCAGATGTCCCCTGTGGCCTCACCTGTGTATCTGTCCCCTCAGTGCCCAGCCCGGCTCCTGGCATCATCTTGGCCCCATCCTGGCAGCAGTCGGGGTCCTTCTCCATCACTGCTTCTGGGAGGACCCTGGATGGTGTCAGGATGGGGGGGAACCTGTTGGCACCCCGGATCTTGTACCCACGTGTTTTCACCTATGTGTTCCAGACTCTGCACCCCTGAGCCTGGCACCCCCAGTCCATGTGCTTTGCAGCTGAGAGATTCACCCCAGTCCTGCACGGGTGACTTGTATCTGCAATCCTTGCACCTCTAACCCATGTGCCCAGCGTCCCCAGATCCTGCACCCATGACTTGTACCCGCATCCTGCACCCATGACTTGTACCCCGCACCCACGTGCTCTGCATCCCTGCACCCAGCACCCCTGCACCCAGCTTTGCACCCCTAGAGCTGCCCCCCCGGGACCCAGCATCCCCAGCCCCCACGGCACCCCACCAGCACCCCGATCCACACCCCTCTCCCGGTCCCGGTCCCGGTCCCGGAGCCTCCCGGGGCGGGGCGGGCGCCGCTTCCTCTTTGGGACGGGGCGGGCGGGACGGGGGTGGTTAAAGGAGCCGCTCCCGGATCCCCCCCGCTCCCGCACCCCTCGTGTCCCGCACTGCCCCCGGGTCCCGCACCCGCAGTGCCCCGCACTCAGCACCCCGACCCCCGCAGCACCCATCACACTCCACCCAGCACAGCACCCTGACCCCCCTTCCCCCCCGCACAGCACCCATTGCTCCCGCACTGCACAGCACCCCTGAAACCCCTCCAAACCCCCCTCCCCAGCCCCCCTGTGCCCCCGCAGCCTCCCCAGCGCTCCCACCGGGACCCGGGCTGGGTGCTGCCTCCTCGGGATGCCCCGTGGCACTGGGTGCTGGGCCAGGCTGCTCTCGCTTCCCCTTCTCGGCCCGGGGGATGTGCCAGGGTGCCTGGGCGGGCGGGACACCCCAGTCTGGGGGTATGGGGTACTGCCTGCCCTGGTGTCACCTCGGAGCAGGGCCAGGAGGGTGCCAGAGTGGGCGGCACGGTGGGGTGCCCCAGGGCAGGGTGGGGGGACTGGACTGCTGCGCAGGGCGGAAGGGATGACATCTCCAGGGCAGGATCTGGCCCAGCCGGTAACGGGGGATTCTTTACATGGGATTCTTAGGAGGGTGCTGATTCCTGCAAGATGAGGGGGATATGTGGGGAACAGCCCCAGAAGGGTCATGGCAGTGGGGCAGGGGCAGCACCCATCCCGAGGACCACCCACGCCCCCATGGGTCACTGTGATCCTGGGGGCAGGATGATGGATGTCTATGGGACCCCGTGGCCCAGGGTGGTACTGGGAGCAGAATGATGCGTGTCTATTGGTCATGGAACCCTTGGGAAGCAGGATAAGGGGTGTCTATGGGACCCATGGGTCAGGGTGATCCTAGAAGCAGGATGAGGACTGTCTATGGGGTCTCAATGGATCAGAGTGGTCCTGTGAGCAAGGTGAGGGGTTTCTGTGGGGTCCTCAATGGTGGTGGTTTGGTGGCTGTGGGAGTTTCCCAGTGCCACTATCCCATGGGGGAGGTCCCATTCCATCCCATCCTATCCCATCCCAGACCTTGTCCCCACTGCCAGCCCCATGGAGGCGGGGCCCAATCCTGCCCGCCCCTGGCCATGGGGCCCAGTCACTGGCCCCACAGCATTTAAGGGCCCCCGAGCCTCAGCAGCACCCACCTGGCCTTGCACTCCTCCAGCCCCCACACAGCTCTCCAGGTAGGCGCTGCGGGGTCCCCAAAACTAGCACCCCTTGCGTGGTACACCCTGGCGTCCCCCATGCAGGTGGAGGCTCTGGGGTGTTGGGGGCTTCCCTCGAGGAATGGTGGGTGCCTTGGGCATGGAGAGGGATGAGGGGATAGATGTGGGGCTGCAGCTCTGTCCCCCAGATCTGGGAGTGCCTTATCCCTGAGGTCCCCATGGGTGACCCCACATCAGGACAGCAGCCTGGGTAGGTCAGTGTCCAGAGGCTGGCAGTCATCCTGGGAATCCCAGGCATCTCCTGGGGCCTCAGGCAGTCGCACCTGGCTGAGTCACCCCAAACCAGGACAGCTCCGAGCACCAAACTGTCCTTCAAAGGTGCCGCGGGTGACTCCTCTTGGGATTGAGCTGGCATCTCCTGCACTCCCATCCCAGCATAATCCACCCCGTGTCTCTCCTCAGGGCCACCACATTCTCCATGGAGACTGGCAGCTCCTTCCAACAGCTTGGTATGCAGCAGCCCCTTGAGCCCCCCGGGCAGCAGTCCCTGGGCTACAGCAAGTGCAGCAACACAGGCAGTGATCCTGGAAAAGATCTTGGGAAAGCTGCTGGGTGCAGTGGAGGCAGTGGGATCACGAAGGGACCGGTGCCGATGGCCTGCAGCACTGTGTGGTGAGAACAAGGGATTGGGGGCAGGAGGGAGACAGGGGAATGGGCAGGGTGGCTGTGGCAGTGCCAGGGTGATGGGGAACCCGGGTTGGTGCTGGGAGACAAGTCTGGGATCTGTGGGCCACCACATCCCAGCATGGCCCAAGGGAGGAGATGGGATCTGCTGGGAACAGTGCCATGTTGGGCTGCTCCTGGCAGCAAGGGAAAGACACAGGTGTGCGTACGCCCTGCCCTGTCCCTAGGGAATCTGGGGCTCCTGTTTGATGCTGGGATGGGATGATGTGCATCTGGGGTGATATGGAGCTGAGATGGCGCTGGGGTCCCTCTGACACCCCCATCCCCACAGCGGGAACCCCTATGCAGGGCTGGTGAGCTACCTGCGGGCATCCTGGCTCTCTGGGAAGACACGGCCCATGGAATACCGCATGGCCCAGCTGGAGGCCCTGGGACGCTTTCTGGATGAGAAGAAGCAGGAGATCCTGGAGGCCACTGATTTGGACATGGGCAAGGTGAGAGAGGGGCTGGCATTTTGGAGCTACTGGCATCATGTCTTTGGGGTCCTTCATGCCCTATTGTCTGGCTGTTGCATCCTCCTGGGGGTCTGGGTATGGGAGTGTCCCCATGCCAGGAACCTGTGTCCCTGTTTCTGTGCTCTAGGGCTGGTGTGGCTCATCCATAGGTCCTGGGTCCCCACAGATCCAGGAATAGCAGAGGAACTGCTGATTCCATCCCTGGTGCCCTGAAATTGGACAAATTGACTGATGCAAGGTGGGAACGTTTCACCCTCTGTGTCCTCCATGCATCCAGTCCCTCTGGGTCTGTGTGAGCTCCACAGAAGGTGACATCCTGAGGTGCTCCTGGCCAGTCTGGCACACCCGGGATTACTGGCATTGTGCAAGGTGCTGGCAGTGCACATTCCTCCCAGGGCCTTGCAGGGACTGGTTTCACTGGCACGGTCGCATGGGCAGGAATCTGGATATGGCTCAGGGTATTGCGGCATGCTGGGAGGTCCCAGATGATCCACTGTCGAAGCGGAAGCATTCCCACCATGGATAATTCTAGTGGTCTCAGCCCATCATCTCTGGAAGTGTTCAAGGCCAGGTTGGACAGGGCTTGGAGCAAACTAGTCTAGTGGAAGACGTCCCTGCCCATGGCAGGCAGTGGCACTGGATGAGCTTTAAGGTGCTTTCCAACCCAGACCATTCCAGGGTTCCATGATATGATCCTCACCTCTGTCTGGCATCAATGCAACAGCCTGTGCCCTCAGCCCTCCTTCCATATCCTGCCATCTCCCAAGGCTCCTGGTTGCCTTGTTTGTTGGAGGCAAGTCATTCTCCTTCAGCCAGGCCTTGATAGCCATCAGGGCTCCGAGTGTGTCCATCACCTCTCCTAATTATGCCTAATTAGATGTGGTTGTTCAGTAATGAGCTTGTTATGCAGCCAGGCCCTCATAGTTAGATGGACACTTCACCTGCTCTTACGTACCTGAGGTGGTGCCTCACCTCCAGTGCTGATGATTTTTCTCCGGTGCCGATGATCAGCAGCCCTCAGATGACCTCAGACTTAATGTTGCATCTTGTAACCTTCATATCCCATCAAAACCTTTAATGATCCATCATCCTGCTCATCTTGGTGATGCAACCATCATCACAGATCAAGAATGACCCCGTTGCTTCACTGGATTATCTCATGTCCTGCTGAACCTTCACATCCAGGAGGGTCGTCATGCCTCCTGGCAGCACTGTTTTGGGCACTTGAAGGTCACTTGGTGGTGGAAGATTGTGGGATTCAGCAACCAGCATTCCCAGCCCCAAAGTAATGTGGGGATGGGAGGAAGGCTCCAATCCAGGGATGTTTTTGGGTTGGAAGAGTCCAAAATATGGTGTCACATCACACGAGCTTTGCTCCTCTGGCTCTCCACAGTCATGAAGGGGCTCTTCTGAGCCTGCTGGGTTTTCCCTGGTGTCTTCACAGTTCTTCTGCAAGGATGATCCTGATCTGTGCTCCACAGCTATGGAGAAGACCCACTTCTCCATCATGAGGGGTTTAATTAAGCTGTGGTTCTTTCTATTTCCCTAATTTTTTTGTCCATGAGCAGTGGGAGAGAGCTCAGGGCTCTTCTTCTAGCTTGAGTATCCAAGTGGTCAGCACGTGGGAGCACTGTTCCATCCCAGGGTAGCAATGTGGACCTGCCTCTGGCACCAGGAACAGCTCTTCTGGAGTTTCAGTGATACTGCTCTGTGTCCCCTTGGCTTGGGGCTCTGTTGTTGGTTCACAGTGCTGAGCTATAGGGCATAATGGCAACTTCTGCTTAAGAGCTTCTCCTTCTCTTTATGCTTGAAAGAGGGGGGAGATGCTTCCTGGGGTGATGGGGTTGGTGTTGGGGTGATGGGGTTGGTGATGGGGTCTGTGTTGAAGTGACAGAGTCCACGATAGGGTCAGTGTTGGGGTGATGGGATCAGTGTTGGGGTGGCATTGAGGTGATAGGGTTTGTGTTAGGGTGATGGGGTTGGTGACGGGGTCCATGTTGGAGTTGCAGGGTCTATGCTGGGGTCAATGTTGGGGTGACAGGGTTGGCATTGAGCTGACATTTCATGGTGTCTGTCCCCAGCCGTCCTTTGAGGCTTACTTCACTGAGATCCTCCTCTGCAAAAATGAGCTCAACATCACCCTCAACAACCTGTCCCACTGGATGAAGGACGAGCACGTGGACAAGAATCTGGTAAGAGGGAAGCTCCAGGAAAAGGAAATGTGGGGAAGGGGATTACTGGTGAGGAGGGCAGCGTTGATGTCATGGACCTTCTCTCAGGTGATGCAGCTGGACTCTGCCTTTATCCGCAAGGATCCGTATGGGGTGGTGCTCATCATGGCGCCCTGGAACTACCCCGTCCACCTCGTCCTGGTGCCCCTCATTGGGGCCATCGCTGCTGGTGAGCCCAACCTTCCATCCCCTGGCCCAGAGGATCTGGGCAGTGCTGAGGTCTCCCCAGGTGCCTTGTCCCCAGGAGGGCTGGCTGTCACTGTGTCACTGTGCTGATGTCCTGTCAATCTCCCCCTAGGGAACTGTGTCATCATCAAACCCTCGGAGATATCCAAGAATACTGAGAGACTCCTTGCTGAAATGCTGAGCTGTTACCTGGACAATGTGAGAAGCTCTTCTTGTCCTTGTCCTGTTCCCAGGCTATGGTGCTCTCACCCCGGCCTCACACCCACCATTCCCACATATCTTCGATGTGCTGAACCTCCTTCCTTCATGCTCAGCTGGCATCCCAGCATCCTGGGATGCTGCTGGTGGGGACAGATGGTGACAGGAGCTGTCCTGTTCCCTTGCAGGACTGCTTTGCTGTGGTGACTGGCGGTGTGCAGGAGACCACCAGGCTGCTGGAGAACAAGTTTGACTACATCTTCTTCACTGGTATGTCCTGTGGGACAGAGCAGAGCTCTGCCTGGCTTTGGTGTGAGGGGGAAGAGGGGTTCCCTCCAGACACTCCTGCTAAGAAGGCAGGCACTGGTTTGGGGATGTGGCGCCAGGATGTGTTGGGGCATCTAGAATGTGTGGCCGAGGTCTGGTGGGATTCAGTGTATTTGCTGTGGCCCCAGAGTGCCACATCCCCGAGCTGGGTGATGGCTGGTGGGTTTATCAGCATCACCCATATTTTCCATGCCCACAGGCAGCCCCTCGGTGGGGCGGATTGTGATGACGGCCGCTGCCAAGCACCTGACACCAGTGACTCTGGAGCTGGGGGGCAAGAACCCCTGCTACGTGTCTGACACCTGCGACGTGCCCAACGTGGCTCGGCGCGTGGTCTGGGGCCGCTTCTTCAACGCGGGGCAGACCTGCATCGCACCTGACTACCTGCTGTGCACCCTGGAGATGCAGGAGAAGCTCATGCCCGCCCTGCGTGAGGCCATCACTGAGTTTTTCGGTTCCAACCCCCGAGAATCCCCAGATTTTGGCCGCATTGTGGGGGAGAAGCAGTTCCGGCGCATCCGGGCGCTGCTGTGCAGTGGGCGCGTGGCCATCGGGGGACAGACGGACGAGGCCGAGCGCTACATTGGTGAGGGCTTGGGCTTCACATCTTCATCTGTGCATGGAGCAGATCTGGGGTTTGGAGAGGGCCTCACATCCGGAGGGGAGGCTCTAGAGGGGAAATGAGGTTCAGGGAAGGTTTCTGCAGGAATTGGTTGCTTAGAGATGGGTCTTGGCAGAAGGACCAGGGTGCCATCTCCAACCTCTACATGTGGCTGATGCCATTGGTTTTCTCTTCTGCAGCTCCCACAGTCCTGGCAGACGTGCTGCCGTCAGACCCTGCCATGCAGGAGGAGATCTTTGGGCCCATCCTGCCCATCGTTGTCGTGGCCAACATGGATGAAGCCATTGACTTCATCAACAGCCGTGAGCGGCCTTTGGTCGTCTATGCCTTCTCCTGTGACAGCAAGGTGTGTCCATGGAGCAGAAAAAGTGGGGAGGAAAACAGGGCACCACCCTGACAACCCCCAGGATGCGCTTTGAAGGGTCTTTAGAGCCCAGACACTGTGGGAACATCCAGTGGGTGAACTGGGTGACATTTGCCAAGTGCAAGACTGTTGTCCACCTTCTCTGTTCCCTCCCAGGTGGTGAACCAATTCCTGGAGCGGACGAGCAGCGGCGGTTTCTGTGGCAACGACACCCTAATGCATGGGACACTGACCTCACTGCCCTTCGGAGGGATTGGTATGTCCAAAGCCCCCAGGCCTGGCCAAATTAATCCATCTTTTAAGCACAGTAGGAACAAAACACTCATAAATACATGGAGAACCTTTTTTGGTACACCTTGGAGATCCTCCTCAGAAAAGAGGAAGTTATTCTCCAGATTGGTACAATATTTGTTTTCTCAGGTGAAAAGTGAGGTCGCTCAGCCCTGGGACTTTGCTGCAGCACAGTCCAGGGATACAGGAATACAGGAGTGTTGTTCCCCAGAATAATTCCCAATCTCCTGGTCTCTCTCCAAAATATTTCTGGGATAAATCCCTCCCGTTGGTGCTGCCCCTGCTCAGCTTCTCTGTTAAAGCTGGCAGCTGAGTCAAACATAATTTAACACCTTGACAATTAATTCCTCACCTGCCTGTGGCTCAGCAAACAATTTTTGGTACTTCCCATTCCGTAACTTATCTTAATTGGGAATGATTCAGACCAACCACCTCCAATTATCAGGTAAAGCCACTTTAGGGCAGGTGAATGGGCTGAAGTCATCAGGGTGAGACGGGAAGTCACCGGACTCAACCTCCAGTTAAACCAGCCACAGGAATTGGGAGAACTGGTGTTGCCAATGTGGTTTCTGATTTTAAGAGCTTCGGGAAGAAGATGGAACAAGCTCTAACTGTGGGAGGATACAGTGGAGCATCATGGAGGGAAATCAAGGCTTGTAGACACAACAAAGCTTGTGTAGATAAATGGAGGTGGGTAAAAGTGAGGTGCTGAGGCCTCCAAACTGCTGAGCTGCAGCAGGATTGGCTGAACTGCATATCCACAGACTTGGAAGAGGCACTGGGAAGGATGGAATTCCTCCACCATATCTGTTACTCAGCAGAGAAAAGCCTGTGGTTTTTTTTATCTCGTGTTGATGCTCAGAGTAGATGTCATCAGGAGCACAGTCCCATCCTGAGCATGGACCTGTCCTGTGTATTTCAGGGAACAGTGGCCTGGGAAAATACCATGGGAAGTTCACCTTTGACACTTTCTCCCACCACCGGGGCTGCCTGCACCGGAACATGGGCCTGGAGACCCTCAATGCCCCACGCTACCCACCCTACACCCAGCAGAAACTGGGGCTCATCACAGCCACCTTCGAGGTCAAGCGCAGGAGCACCTGCACCCTGCTCTGAGGGTCCCACATCCTGCTCTGCGGGTCTCCATGCATGGAGTCGATGTGGAGAACTGGGACTGTCTCCCACTGCCACCTCCTCATGGTCCCCTAATCCTCACCATGTCCTTTGACTCGCTGGAGCGTGTTGGATGTCTGGGATGGACCCCCCCTCCTGCACCTTTGTGGCCTCTGCTCCAGACCATTTTCCAGGATGCAGCTGAAATGGCCCGAAGCCTCCTTTTCTCACCCTAAACTTCTCTTCCTGGTGAAGAAACAGTCCTGCCAGCCCCCTCTCCTATCACATGAACTTTTCCTTTGGGATGATCCTCTCTCTCTCCTCACTGTTGCTCTTGCCTCCGTGTAACTCTGCCTATAGTAAAGACTTTGCACTGAACTCTCTCCTGCCTCTCCTCGTGCCTCTGTCCTCCAGTTTGGGAGGTACTGGGAGGAGCCACAGAGTGGATCTGGGGGGACATTGCCTGTTCGAAATGGTTCAGCTGGAGTGGAGCCAGCAGTGACGTGCGTCAGGGCAGGCAACCAAGGGGTAGGGCAGGAAGCTGGCAACCGTCCTTCTCCGGACACCCCCAGGGAAGGGGGAAGCTGCAGTTGGCAGCTCCTGCGCAACTATCCCTGTGCTGCTCCCTTGAGACCATGGAGACTGACAGCGTCTTCCCGCAGCCTGCCAGGAGCGAGGCTGGGAGAGCCTCTGAGGGAGATAGCAGGAAGGGGAGCATGGATGGTGATGAAATGAGGTAGGAGTGGTGAGACACAGGAGTGGCAGGAGGAGTCCTGGTGCTCTGTCCTCTCCCTGCAGCGGCAGCTGGATAACAGGATAGGGTGATGTGGAGCTCAGAGGAGCAGGGATGGGGCTGGGGTCCCTCTGACACTCCCATCCCCACAGTGGGAACCCCTATGCAGGGCTGGTGAGCCACCTGCGGGCATCCTGGCTCTCCAGGAAGACGTGGCCCAGGGAATACCGCATGGCCCAGCTGGAGGCCCTGGGGCACTTCCTTGATGACAAGAAACAGGAGATCCTGGAGGCCACTGCTGCGGACATGGGCAAGGTGAATGGGGCTGGGAACTGGGGGGACCCCGTGTCTGGAGGAGCCAGGGGGCTGCCACGGACCAGCTGAGGGCACTCTCCTCCTCCCTCTGGGTCTTCTGGCCTCACATGGACTCTGCCCCGGGCTTGCAGCCTCTGGACTTGGGAAACTGAGGTGAAGCATGTCCCAGTCCCCCTTCTCCAGAGCTTGTCTCTTCCCTGATATAGTCAGAGGGGGCTGTGGGAAGCCCCCTGACATCGATAGCCATTCCTACTCCTACCAGCCTCTATTTCCCTCTTTCCTGGGCAGGTTCATCCCTGCTCCCTGCCCTGAGCTTCCCACTCAATGTCACCCCCTTCCCTCCCTAAGGGCTTGCCCAGGCTGTGGCATTCCAAGCCTGGGCTCTGTGGCTGTCCTCTGGCTCTGCAGCTGGAGCCCTGCCACACACAGCGCTCATTGTCTGCTGTTCTCCATCCTAGTCCCTTTGGACATCCTCCCCATCCTTCCTGCATTCTGGATCAATGGGATCTGCATAATTTTTTCTATTTTTAACAAGTCAGTGCTTAAAATCTCATGCCACAGATCCAGGGGGCGCTCAGCACCCTTGTGGGGGGTGTGCACATTCACCATGAGATGTGGAGGCTCCAGGGCTTCAGTCCCCAAATCCTGGGGAAAACAATATGGAGTGTCAGGATAAGAGCTTCCCTGTACTGGAGGACATGCTGAGGTGACATATCAGGTCCTTGGTGTCCCCAGCCACCCTTTGAAGTTGAATTATCCGAGTTGCTCCTGTGCAAGAATGAGCTCCACGAGACCCTGAATAACCTGTCCCACTGGATGAAGGACAAGCAGGTGGACAGGCCTCTGGTGAGACGGAAATGGAGGGAGAGGATGGGAGGTAGGGCCAGGTGGGATGGCAGTGCAGGATGGGACCTGTTGTGGTGGGTGTCCTGCAGGCGACCCGGTTGGATTCCGCCTTCATCCGCAAGGAGCCATATGGAGTGGTGCTCATCATAGCACCCTGGAACTACCCCATCTACCTCATCCTGGGGCCACTCATTGGGGCGATTGCTGCTGGTGAGCCCAACCTTCCAGTCCCGTGGCCCGGAGGATCTGGGCACTGCCACGCACTGGGGAAGGCACTTTGTGCCCAGGAGGGCTGGCTGTCACCATGTCACTGCTCCAACATCCTGTTAATTCCCCCCTAGGGAACTGTGTCATTATCAAACCCTCGGAGATAGCCAAGAACAGTGAGAGTCTTGTGGCGGAAGCTCTGCCCCACTATTTAGACAAGGTGAGATTCTCTCCCCATCCCCCTCTCGTGGCTGGGGTGTTCTCACCCCTGCACACTTGGTGCTGTGCCCTGTGCCCACCCACACACGATCCCCGGTGCCCTGTGCTGCCCAACCTCCTTCCTCCATGCCCAGCCAGTGTCCCAGCATCCTGGGATGCTGCTGGTGGGGACAGATGGTGACAGGAGGGGACCTGTTCTGTTGTCCTGCAGGACTGCTTTGCTGTGGTGACTGGTGGTGTGCAGGAGACCACCAGGCTGCTGGAGAACAAGTTTGACTACATCTTCTACACAGGTAATCCCATGAGACAGAGCAGAGCTCTGCCTGGCTTTGGTGTGAGGGGGAAGAGGGATTCCCTCCAGACACTCCTGCTAAGAAGGCAGGCACTGGTTTGGGGATGTGGTGCCAGGATGTGTTGGGGCATCTAGAATGTGTGGCCGAGGTCTGGTGGGATTCAGTGTATTTGCTGTGGCCCCAGAGTGCCACATCCCCGAGCTGGGTGATGGCTGGTGGGTTTATCAGCATCACCCATATTTTCCATGCCCACAGGCAGCCCCTCGGTGGGGCGGATTGTGATGACGGCCGCTGCCAAGCACCTGACACCAGTGACTCTGGAGCTGGGGGGCAAGAACCCCTGCTACGTGTCTGACACCTGCGACGTGCCCAACGTGGCTCGGCGCGTGGTCTGGGGCCGCTTCTTCAATGCGGGGCAGACCTGCATCGCACCTGACTACCTGCTGTGCACCCTGGAGATGCAGGAGAAGCTGCTCCCTGCCCTGCGTGAGGCCATCACTGAGTTTTATGGCCCTAACCCCCAGGAATCCCCAGATTTTGGCCGCATGGTGGGGGACAAGCAGTTCCAGCGGGTGCAGAGGCTGCTGCGCAGTGGGCGTGTGGCCATCGGGGGACAGACGGACGAGGCCGAGCGCTACATTGGTGAGGGCTTGGGCTTCATGCATGTCTTCATCTGTGCATGGAGCAGCTCTGGGGTTTGGAGAAAGTTTCCATGGGATTTGGGTGCCTGGCGGGATGTCCTCTCATAATGGAGGTGGGTCTTGGGGGGCAGGTCTAAGGTGTCATCTCCGATCTCTGCGTGAGGCTGATGCCATCTGGTGTTTTCTCCACAGCTCCCACTGTCTTGGTGGAGGTGCAGCCCTCAGATCCCATCATGCAGGAGGAGATCTTTGGGCCCATCCTGCCCATCATCATCGTGGCCAACATGGACGAAGCCATTGACTTCATCAACAGCCATGAGCGGCCTTTGGCCATCTACGTCTTCTCCTCCAATGACAAGGTAGAGCTAAGCCTGGACTACACCTGCCCTGTGCTACTTGGCAGGTGTATCCAGATGTTTCTGCTCCAAATGTTTTCCTTAGAGCACACAGCCCTGGTTAGGAGGTATGGATTGCAGTTGGAGATGTGAGAGTGAGATAGGGCACCCATGTCCCACCTTCTCTGTTCCCTCCCAGGTGGTGAACCAGGTCCTGGAGCGGACCAGCAGCGGTGGCTTCTGCAGCAATGACACCTTGATGCATGTGACGCTGACCTCACTGCCCTTCGGAGGGATTGGTATGTCCAAAGTCCCCAATCCTGGCCACCAGGAGCCATGTGTGATCCCACCTGTGGTCAGGAAGGGTCTCCAGAGGAACTCTCAGCTCCATAGGGAAATTGTGCTCCAGGAGCCATTTGCTTCACCTTGGGCTCTTGGGCTTTTCTGGACACCCGTGGAGCACCCTGAGGTTCCTTCTCTCCATATTTCCTATTCCAGCCTCTGTGTTCCCTGTGTTCATGCAAATGTCTTGCTTAAAACATAGGGAATTTGGGCTTGGGGCAACACAGACTGGTAGAAGGAGTCCCTGCCCATGGAAAATCTTTAAGGTCCCTTCCAACCCTAACCATTCTGGGATTCCACGATGGGGACACCCACTTTTAATAGGATGATTTCCACTACCATGAAAACCACCTGAATCCCGCTCATCTGGCCAGGAGCCATCAGTGACCTCTCTTTATCTCACGGTGATGCGCAAAGTACCAAACCCAGCCCTTTGCCCTGACCAAGGTTAGTGTTTTATCAGGAAGACTGACTGGCTCGGGCTGACTCATGGAATTTTATCATATCTGTTATTAACACACAGGGGGATTGTCTTATTTTTTGCCAGCCTGCTGGCTTCCCTGTGCTTGTTCTTGGCTAGCCAGCTTCTGCCTCTCAACATTGATCTCTGGAGATGGGTCCCACCTTGCCAAAGCTACCCTGACCATTGTCCCTCTCCACTCCCAGAGTCTTTCCAGCAGCAGATCTGGATCCAGCATGGATGGGACATCTTTTGGAGGGTGTTTCTGTGGTGGGGAAGCTTATCCAGTGGGAGCATCTTGCTGCTGCCACCACCTCATGACCGATGCCCTTCTGGTTGCTAAAAGTGTTACTTGAAATGATGAAATCCACTGATGAGATGGTTTTTGGGAATCTTTCCACCTTCCAGCCTGATGTTGCCACTCCAGACATCCATTTGGGTGTGCACTAAGTTACCTCAATGGTCCTGTTGGGGTCACATGCCTGGGAAGCTTATCCGTGGCTTGGAAAGCAGCTGGATGAAGATGGGGTGCTATTTTTATGGAGCTGGGAGATTAATTTTGGGTTCTTGACCCAAACAATGGCCACATCCAGCCCCCCCCGGGGGTCTTGTGCTATGTATTCCAGGGAACAGCGGCCTGGGAATGTACCACGGGAAGTTCACCTTCGACACCTTCTCCCACTGCCGTGGTTGCCTGAAGCGTGGGATGGGTCGGGAGACCCTCAATGCCCCGCGCTACCCTCCCTACAGCCAGAAGAAATTTGGGATTGTCCAGGCCACTTCCAAGGTGACGCGTAAGGATGACTGCACCCTGCTCTGAGGGCTCCCGTGTCCTGTTCCAAGGATCCTCCCTGCCCATGTCTCCTGCTGCTGGTTCTGGTGCCCAGGAAATTAAGGTGTTTCTCCACATCCTGTGTGCTTCCTTCCATGTCGCTGCACCCCTGCTCACCTCAGAAAGTCCCGCCCCCCACATCTTCTTTCATCTCAGTCCCACATCCCCTCTTCCAGCTCTTTGGGGCTCCATCTCTGTTGGTCCCATCACAGCACAGGGGTCACCCCCTTGTTCCCCTCCCCGAGGACTCTGCTCTGACAGGCTCCAAAGCAATGCCCTGATCCCAAATTCTTGAGCTGGGATAATGCCAATCTTTACCATGATCCCAGTGTCTCCTGCTCCGTGATCACGATTTGTCCTGCTCTAAGATGTTTCCTCTGGCCCATGCTGCTCCAGCCTGGGGGACTGGTTGTGCTTGGAAAAGGGACTCCAAGGGATTCTCTGCTGGGCTATGGGATGCTGTGACTGAATCTTACAGGGATCCCCCTGGGAGGATGGGGGGGAGAATCACACCACGGTGTTGAGATGAAGAGTTTGATAAGGAAACACAAGGAAAGGGGGACGCTGCCCGGTACTGCCGTCCCGGTGCCCCCTCCCACCTCCAGGGGCTCAGGGCTCGGGACCAACGCTGAAGCCCCCCAGGGCTGATCCCCTGCCCCGCTCTCCATGTCCTTGGAGCCCCGATCCCCGCTCTGAGTTCCGCCGGGGCTGTGCCCGGTGCCGAGCTCTGCAGCGGCTCAAAGCAGGCTGGGCCGCTCTAGATTCGAGACCTTCCGGCACCCGCGGGTCGCATTGCCGCGGGAACCGGCCGGGAGGCCCCGGAGGCCCGGGAAGCTCCAGAGGGCCGGGCAGTCCTGGAGGCCCGGGAAGCTCCAGAAGCCCGGGCGG
>JAWWEW010000165.1:9462168-9483564 GCA_035583185.1 Anabacerthia variegaticeps | reverse complement strand
GGAGGCCCCGGAGGCCCGGGAAGCTCCAGAGGGCCGGGCAGTCCTGGAGGCCCGGGAAGCTCCAGAAGCCCGGGCGGTCCCGGAGGCCCCAGAGGCCCGGGAAGCTCCAGAAGCCCGGGCGGTCCCGGAGGCCCCAGAGGCCCGGGAAGCTCCAGAGGCCCGGGAAGCTGCTCGCCCCCACGGGAACCACGTGCCACTTCTCCGCCATAAACACGCGCTTCCGCTTCCGCCTGCCCTTGGGACACGCCCCCCTCCCTTCCAGCCAATCGCCGCGCCGCGCCGACACCGCTCCGCCCAATGAGCGATGCTGGACCGCCTTCCTCCTCCACCCGCCCACTGGCGGGGCTCCGACCAATGGGAAGCGCGTCCGCCACCGCTCGCCCCGCCTGTCCCGCGCCGGCGCGCGCGCATGCGCAGTGCCCGCGGGGGCGGCCAGGGGTCAGGACGGCGGAGGGTCCTTGGGGCAGGTGGGAGGCAGGACGGGGGGCCGGGGGGTGTTCCGGGGCTGTGCTGGACCCCCAGGGCCCTTGGGGCAGGTGGAGGGCAGGACGGGGGGCCGGGGGGTGTTCCGGGGCTGTGCTGGACCCCCAGAGCGCTTGGGGCAGAGGGGTGGCCTGGGCGCTGCGCGGCCCCTGCCCCCGGTGACACCGGGGCAGAGGCTGAGCGGGGATTTTGGGGGTGACAGGAGGGCTTGGTCTTGCCCGGGAGGGTCAGCTGGGTGCTGGAGGGTGCGAAAGGGGCTTGGGGCATTCGGGTGGAGGGGGCTACCTGAGTCCCTTGGGGAGACTCCTGGAGGCTTTGTGAGGGCAACAGGACACCTGGGTCACTTGGAGGGGACACTTGGGTCGCCTGAAGGAGGAACGGGACATTCCTAGGGGGATGGCGAGAGCAGGATGCCTGGGTCCCTTGGGGAGACACTTGGGGTCCCTGGGGGGTGTGTTGGGACACCCGGGTCCCTCGTGTTAGGAGGTGTGCCTAAGAGTCCGGGTCTCTTTGGGTGGAGGGGTGGGGGGTCAGGGTCCCAGGCCCCCCGTGGGAAGTGGGGGGCCCTGACACCCCCAGTCCCTTGCTGGCAGCCCCTGAGGTTCCCTTTGCACCCCAGGACTGGCCATGGCGGCGCTGCGACTGCTGTACCGGGCTGCCCGCACAGGTAAGGCCACACCAGGCACCCCTGAACCCCACTAACCCCTATCTCCGTCCCCCCTAATCCCTCTGTCCCTCCTGCAGGCCCCTCAGCCCCGCTGGGCTCCCTGCGCCCTCTCAGCACTAGCACCCCCAGGGACTGCTACAGTGAGTAGGACCGTGTGGCCCCCCATGTCCCCTCTGTGTCCCCTCTGTGTGGTGGGCACAGCTCCTGCCTCTGTGCCATTCTGCCCCATGGGTCTGCGGGGTGGGAACAGCTCCCTTTTCCTGCAGAGTATGTCAATGTCCAGGAGCCAGCCATGGACATGCGCTCCATCACCGACCGTGCCGCACAGACTCTGCTCTGGACTGAGCTCGTCCGAGGTGAGACCCGCTCACCCTCCCCGTCTGCGGGCTGTCATCCCCCCAGAACGTGCCATAACCCCCTTCTCTCACTCCCAGGCCTGGCCATGACCCTGAGCTACCTCTTCCGAGAGCCAGCCACCATCAATTACCCGTTTGAGAAGGGCCCGCTGAGCCCGCGGTTCCGCGGGGAGCACGCGCTGCGCCGGTACCCGTCCGGGGAGGAGCGCTGCATCGCCTGCAAGCTCTGCGAGGCCGTGTGCCCGGCACAGGTGAGCCTTCCTCTCCCTCCTCCTCCTCCTCGCCCCTGGGGGCTCCAGGGGTGACGGTGTCCCTGTGCCAGGCCATCACCATTGAGGCCGAGCCTCGCGCTGACGGCAGCCGCCGCACCACCCGCTATGACATCGACATGACCAAGTGCATCTACTGCGGGTTCTGCCAGGAGGCCTGTCCTGTGGATGCCATCGTGGAGGTGAGTGGGGTTTGGGAGGGGGGGTCCACAGACCTCCTTTTCCCCCCATGGTGACCCCTAGGGTGACCCCTTCCCACCCTGGCAGGGTCCCAACTTCGAGTTTTCGACGGAGACACACGAGGAGCTGCTATACAACAAGGAGAAGCTGCTCAACAACGGCGACAAGTGGGAGGCTGAGATTGCAGCCAACATCCAGGCTGATTACCTGTACCGGTGATGGGCCCCTCAGCCCCCACCCTCCCCACCAATAAAGGGTCTGGGGGTTCACCCACCCCCACCAACACCGGGGGCAATGGCCCCTTATGGACCCACAGCTCTGTGTCTTTTCCTTTTGAGTGCTGGTGTTTGACCCTCTGTTGCCCAGGGGGACTCCTGAGTGTGTGGTTGTGTTTTGTGGGGGAGCACAGGTGTCCTGGGGGTGACACCAATGTTGGAGTGGGGGAGTGAGTTGTGGAGAAGGGGGTGGGCAGGGTTAGAGGGACAGCACTGGGGGCGGTCCTGGAAGGCTCATTTCCAAGTTCTGGGAACAGCCAGGGAGGTGGGGCCTGGTGGTCATGGTGTGGGGGTCCCATTGATGCCAGTATGAGGGTCTGGGTGGTCTCAGCAGGGTGGTCCTTGTGGAACCAGTGTGCGGGTTCTGGTCATCCTGGCAGGAGGGTCCCAGTAATCCCATCATGAGGATCTCAGTGATCCCAGCAGGGAGATCCCAGTACTACCAATGTGGGGGTCTCAGCCTTCCTGACAGGGGGGGTCCCGATGGTTTTGGTATGGAGGTCCTAGTGATTCCAGAGTGGGGGTCCTGGTGATCCTGGTTGGGAGTTGTGGGGGTCCTTGTAATCCCAGCTAGGGAGTCCTGATGGTATTGGTGTGGGGATCCTTATCGTACTGGTGTGGGGGTCCTGGGCGTCCCAGTGATCCCAGTTGGGGAGTCCAGATGGTATTGGTGTGGGGATCCTGATGGTACTGGCAGGAGGGTCCTGGCAGGGGGGTCACAGTGGGGGGTCCCAGTGGTATCCATGTGAAGGTCTCGGTGTGGGGGTTCCAGTCATCCTGCCAGGGGAGTCTCAGTGATCCCAGCAGGGGGATCCCGGTGGTTTTGGTGTGGAAGTCCGAGTGATCCTAGCTGGGGAGTCTTGATGGTATTGGTGTGGGGATCCTGATGGTCCTGGCAGGGGTGTCCCAGTAGGGGGATCCCAGTGGTATCCGTGTGAAGGTCTTGGTGTGGGGGTTCCAGTCATCCTGCCAGGGGGGTCTCGGTGATCCCAGCAGGGGGATCCCGGCGGTTTCGGTGTGGAAGTCCCAGTGATCCCAGTGCGGGGTGCCCGGCGCTGGCGGTGTGGGGGTCCGGGTGGCAGGGCCCGGAGGATCCTGGTGGTCCTGGAGGGGGGTTTCCCATCTCCCTGGAGGGGGTGTTGCCGGGGGTGTTGCCGAGGGTGTGGTGCGGGGTGTGCCGGGAGGGGGTTCCCCAGGGCGGCGGGGCCGGGCCGGGCAGGCCGGTCGGTCCCTCCCCGGGGCCGGGCCCTTCCTGGGGAAGAGGAAGGAAGTGCGGGCCGGGCCGGGGGATGCGCCGGGCCTGACTCAGGGCCAGCTGAGCGGGGCGGGGGCTGCGGGGCTGTGGGAAGGGCCGCGCTGGGACGTGTTCGGCCATCCCGGTGCTGGGAAGGGATTGCTGCGGGTCGGTGTTCCAGCCCGGTGCCCGCCCCTCTCCGCCCTGCCCTGCTGTGCCCCTGCCCAGCGCTCACCCCGCGTCCTGCAGACCCCCCTTCCCGTCCCAGCCCCTCCTGTGCCCTTCTGCCCCGTCCCCCCCTTGAGTTTGGGGTCTCTGGGGGGGCCATGGGGTCCCTGTTCCGCAGCGAGGAGGTTTGCCTGGCCCAGCTCTTCCTCCAGTCCGCCTCTGCCTACAGCTGCATCAGCGAGCTGGGGGAGCGAGGGCTGCTGGAGTTCAGGGATGTAAGTGGGGCTGGGGGTGTGCCTGGGGTCTTTGGGGGTGTCCTGGGCACAGGGGTTTGGTCTGGGTGCAGTGGGTTTGGGATGGGTGGGTCTGGGTGCCCTGGGTTTGGTTTGGGTGAGTCTGGGTGCCATGGGTTGGTGTGGTTGGGTCTGGGTGCCCTGGGTTTGGGATGGAAGTTTTGGGGTGCTCTGGGAACAAGGGGTTTGGTCTGGGGGGGTCTGGGTGCCCTGGGTGCAGTGGGTTGGTGTGGTTGGGTCTGGGTGCCCTGGGTTTGGGGATGGATGTTTTGGGGTGCTCTGGGAACAAGGTGTTGGTCTGGGTGGGTCTGGGGGAGTCTGGGTGCCCTGGGTTTGGGATGGGTGTTTTGGGGTGCTCTGAGAACAAGGGTTTTGGTCTGGGAAGGTCTGGGTGCTCTGGTTGCAGTGGGTTGGATTGTTTGGGTCTGGGTGCCCTGGGTTTGGGATGGGTGTTTTGGGGTGCTCTGGGAACAAGGAGTTGGTCGGGGGGGGGTTGGCATGCAGGGTGTTTGGTGGGGGGTGTTTTGGGACAAAACATCCTTAGTGGGATACAGGAGGGTCGGTTTGGAGTAATTAGGGAACTGGGAAGTTGGTCAAGGCTGGGTTGGGGCGCAGGGAATTTAGGAAGGTGTTTTGGGGTGTCTGGGCTGCCTGTCAGCCCGGGATGCTGGACCCCCCAGTCTGTGGGGCCATGCTCTGGTTGTCCCCCCCACAGCTGAACCCCAAAGTGAGCCCCTTCCAGCGGCGCTTCGTGGGCGAGGTGCGGCGCTGCGAGGAGATGGAGAAAACCTTCAGTGAGTGCTGGGGGGGTGCAGGGCTGAGTTGGGGGGGCTTCTCAGGGGATCCCCCCTTAGCCCTCCAGTCTGACCGTGTCCCCCCCAGCGTTCCTGCAGCAGGAGCTGCGGTGTGCAGGGCGGGTGCTGGGGCCGTGCCCCGAGAGCCCGCGGGCGCCACTGGCACGGGAAGCGCTGCGGGTGCAGGAGCAGTCGGAGCAGCTGGCGCAGGAGCTGCGGGAAGTCAGCCGGAATCGCACGTCCCTCCGCGGGCGCCTGCGGGACCTGCGGCAGTACCTGCACGTGCTGTGCGAGGGACAGCGCTTCACCAGCCTGCCGGTGGGTGTGGGGGGCCCTGCTGTCCAAGGGGTGCTGCTTGGGGCCTCAGTGTCCCCCTGGACTCATCCCTCTGCTCTGCATCACCACAGGCCCCCCTGGGCTCTCCGACACGGCCACGGGCGCTCTCGGAGCGTGAGCCCATCCTTGAGCCCTCACTGCACCAGCACCTCGAGCGCAAGATCAAGTGAGAGGGTCTGGGGTGAGGGGTGAGGAGTGGAAGGGGACTGCGGGACAGTGGCGTGGCCGTGAGGCAGCTGGGAAGCTGTGGGGTAAGGGTTGGAGATGACCTGTGGGGCAGTAGCATGGCTGTGAGGCAGCTTGCCCATCCCAACACCCTTGCTGTGTCTCTGCAGCTTCATGGCTGGTGTCATCCACCCGTGGCGAGTGACCGCCTTCGAGCGGCTGCTGTGGCGCGCCTGCCGCGGGTACCTGGTGGCCTCCTTTGTGGAGATGCCGGAGCCCATGGAGGACCCAGCCACGGTGAGGGGGCAGCAGGGGGTCTGGCAGATCTGGGGGAGTGGGACATCATGGTGACACAGGCTATGCTGTTCCCAGGGCGAAAGCATCACCTGGGTCATCTTCCTCATCTCCTATTGGGGCGAGCAGATCGGGCAGAAGATCCGCAAGATCTCAGACTGGTGGGTGGCCATGTGACATGCAGGTTTATTTACTAACACCCACTCTGGATCCCCCCATGGGGCTGGGCTGGGAAGCCCTGGCACTCCCCCGACTTGGCAGTGTCTGTCTGTTCCAGCTTTCACTGCCAGGTGTATCCATACCCGGAGAGTGAGGCCAGCCGGGAGGACACCATCACCGGGCTGCACAGCCAGATCCACGATCTCAGCACGGTGAGCTGGGTGCCGTGGGGGTACCTGGGAGCCATGCTGGGACCTACCTCCCTGACCCAGGTGCCCGCAGGTGCTGGAGGAGACGGAGCAGTACCTGGCTCAGGTTCTGGACAAGGTGGCGCTGGCGCTGCCCACCTGGCGTGTGCAAGTGCAGAAGATGAAGGCCATCTACCTCATCCTTAACCAGTGCAGCTTCGATGTCACTGAGAAGTGCCTCATTGCTGAGGTCTGGTGCCCCGTGCGGGACCTCACCCAAGTGCAGGAGGCCCTGCGCCAGGGATCAGTGAGTGTCTCGGTGTCCCCATGTCCTCATCCTGAGCATGCTCAGTGTCCCCTCATCCTTGCACTGGGGTTGCTCAGTGTCCTCATGCCAGAGCTGCTTGGTGTCCCCATGTCCTTGTGCCCGAAGCTGCTGGGTGTTCCCACATGCTCATGCCAGGGGTTGCTCGGTCTCCCCATGTCCTTGTGCTAGCAGTTGGCTGGTGTCCCAACATCCTTGTACTGGGGCTGCTTGGTGTCTCCATGTCCTTGTGCCAGGGGTTGCTCAGTGTCCTTATGTTCCCTCACCATGGTGGGGCACGTGCCCGGAAAGCAGATGCCAGGATCAGGCTCCAGGTGCTGGGCAGGGGATTGCTGTGGGCGAGTGCCGTGCAGGGGGGGTGCCAGGATCAGGCGCTGCGTTCTGTCTCCGCAGTACCAGAGTGGCTCCAGCGTGGAGTGCTTCGTGCAGCGTGTCCCCACTTCAGAGAGCCCCCCTACCCTCATCCGCACCAACAAGTTCACTGCTGGCTTCCAGAGCATCGTGGACGCCTATGGGGTGGCCAGTTACCAGGAGGTGAACCCTGGTAAGGCCCCTCAGACTCCGGCCACAGCCCGGGGCTGGAGGGGACACCCTATGTGATGCAATCCCTGTGTCCCACAGCGCCCTACGCCATCATCACCTTCCCTTTCATCTTTGCCATCATGTTTGGGGACGTAGGGCATGGGTTGCTCATGTTCCTCTTCGCGCTCTGGATGGTGCTGTATGAGGACAGCCCCCGCCTGCGGCAGGGCACCAACGAGGTGGGAGCGGGATGGAGGGGTGGGATGGGCTTGGAAATACGGGATGAGTCTGGGGACGTGGAATGGGGTTGAAGGTGCAGGACATGATTTGGGATGTGGCATGGGATTGGAGATGTGGGATGGGATTGAAGGTGTGGGGCAAGGCTGAGGGCACGGGATGGGGTTGGAAGCATGAGATAGGGTTGGTGACACAGGATGGGTCAGGGCTGGTGGTGTGGGAGTGGGACAGTGTGAGACAGGGGAAGTAGTGTGGGACATGGGAACCATATTTGCCCCACCAGATCTGGCTGACATTTTTTGAGGGGCGTTACCTCATCCTGCTCATGGGTGCCTTCTCCATCTACACTGGCTTCATCTACAACGAGTGCTTCAGCAAAGCCACTGTCATCTTCCCCTCTGCCTGGAGCGTGGCCACCATGGCCAACCACTCCTCCTGGAGGTGGGATCCCACCCCTGTGCCCCCTGCCTGGGTCCCCAGGTCCCTGCTGGCACTGACACCCTTCGCTCTGCCCCCAGCTCTGCCTACCTTGCCACCCACCCCTACCTCACCTTGGACCCCAACGTGACTGGTGTCTTTCAAGGGCCATATCCATTCGGGATCGACCCAGTAAGTGTCCCATGGGGGTGACAATGAGGCGGGACCCTCTTAGAGGTGGCGCAGAGTCTCACCCACCTTGTCCACAACAGATTTGGAGCTTGGCCACCAACCATCTCAACTTCCTTAACTCCTTCAAGATGAAGATGTCAGTGGTGCTGGGCATCGTGCACATGGGCTTTGGTGTCGTGTTGGGGGTCTTCAACCACGTGTGAGTCCTTGGACTGCTCCCACTGGCTCTCGTCGTGCCAAGGGGAATGGGATTGGACTCACCTGGTTGGGATGGGTTGGGTGGCTGGGATCCTGTACTCCTACACCTTAGTGGGCACTGAGGATATGCAAGGGTGAGGAGGGGCAGGCTGAGCGTGGCTGATGTCCCTCTGCCCAGGCACTTCCAGCAGCGGCATCGGCTGGTCCTGGAGTTCCTCCCAGAGATGATTTTCCTCCTGGCTCTTTTTGGCTACCTAGTCTTCCTCATCTTCTACAAGTGGGTCAAGTTCAGTGCTGCTGACTCCCAGGCTGCCCCCAGCATCCTCATCCACTTCATCGACATGTTCCTATTCACCTCCAATGTCGAGAACCGCCCACTCTACCAGGGGCAGGTACCACCCCACTGCCATGGGGGCCACCCACCCCATATCCAGGGTGGGAGAGCAGGGAGCCCCTGGTGTCATGAGTGGGGCCATTCTCATCTCGGGTAGCCCATAGGGGACCCCAGAATGATGTCCCTGTGCTGCAGGTGCCGGTGCAGATGGTACTGGTGGTGCTGGCGCTGGCGTCGGTGCCTGTCCTGCTCCTGGGGACGCCGCTGTACCTGTGGTGCCGGCAGCGTGCCCTGAGGATGGTAAGGCTGGGGGGCTGTGGGTGGCTTAGCGAAGAGGTGTAGGAGGGATCTCAGTGCTGGTGCTGTCCTGATGCAGCCGGTGGCCGCGGGGGAGCAGGAGCCGCTGCTGGAGGGGCAGGAGGCTGGGAACTCCGTCAATGCCACCAAGGAGGACGTGGAGAGCGGGGGGCACAGCCCTGATGCCAAGGTGAGGGGCACCCAGGCAGGCTTGGGTGGTGGGAGTGTCTGTGCCCCCTGCTAATGTCCCATGTCCCCTCCGTCCCTGCAGCACTTGGACTTCTCCGAAATCTTCATGCACCAGGCAATCCACACTATCGAGTACTGCCTGGGCTGCATCTCCAACACTGCATCCTACCTGCGGCTCTGGGCGCTCAGCCTGGCACATGCCCGTGAGTCCCCTTGTCCCTCTTGTGTCCCGCTCTGGAGCTGGGCAGACCCTCACCCCCTCCGCCTGCCCCTGTCCCTCCCATTCCCAGAGCTCTCGGAGGTCCTGTGGACCATGGTGATGCGGAATGGCTTCGTGGGGCTGAGCTATGTTGGTGGTGTGGTGCTGGTGCCCGTGTTTGCTGCCTTCGCTGTGCTGACCGTGGCCATCCTGCTGGTGATGGAGGGGCTCTCCGCCTTCCTACATGCCCTGCGCCTGCATTGGTGAGCCCCCAAAGCTGAAGGGGTGCTGGTGAGGTCTGGGGGGGTTGTGACGGATCCCCCACAGATCACTCCTCACCCCCCACCTCTCTTTCCCAGGGTGGAGTTCCAGAATAAGTTCTATGTGGGTGCTGGATACAAGCTGTGCCCCTTTGCCTTTGCACCGGACACCTGGGAGTAGCCGTACTGAGGGAATGCCAGAGGCTTTAGAGCATCAGTGGCAACACAAATTCTCCCCCACTGGACCCCCGGCGCTGGGGGGACAGTGGGGTCTGGCTGCAAAATCCCCCTGCCCCCTCCTCGGTGCTGAATAAAGCCGTCCCTGTGGCTTCCCCCCAGCTCTGCGTTGCCATCCCTTGAATAGGGGATCTTGGGGTGGGGTTTGGGGGTACTCCCTATCACTGCTGCCCGTAGCCAAAGGTGGGGCCTGTGGCAGTGCCGTAGGTGCTGAGTGGGGGGAAGGCGGGCAGGGGGTAGGGCAGGGTTTGGGGTTTGGCTCCCACATAGACAGTAGGGGGGCAGGTCAGGGGCTGGAAGGGAGGTGCAGGCAGCTCGGGGAAACTGGGGGGTGCCGCCGGTTGTTGGGCAGCAGCAACCAGTGCCCCACGGCTGCGGGGAGCCCCTGGGTGGGGGAGAGGCAGCAGCAGGGGATCAGCACCCCCTGCAGCCCCCCTACCTTTTTCTTGCTTCTCGGGGCGGTGGGGCAGTGGGGTGGCCTGGGCATGGGGTGTTGCACCTAGCAGAGACCCTGCTGGCACCCTGCACCTGCAAGAGAGATGGGGGTCAGGAGGAGCAGGGTGACCCCCTCACTGTCGGGTGGGGTGGCATCCCGGGGGTCCCTTACCACGGCTCGGGGTCACCATCCCGAAATCCCTTGGCAAAAGGGTTGCTGGCAATCTTCAGCTGGGTGATCTGCAGAGGGGAGTGGGGTCAGGGGGTCCTTGGGAGGGTACCCCGATGTCCCCCGCCACGCTCACCCGGTGGTTCTGGTAGGCTGTCACCGCCATGAACTGGGTCTCGGGGAAGCTGAAGGACTTGAAGTTCTGGTGGGCGAAGCGCTCGCTGTCGCGCCGCGGGTCCACAAAGACGACGTGGAATCGGGGCTGGTAGCGGTGCATGGAGTTGAGGATGATCTGAGGGATGGGAAAGGGGAGGTGGCGGGACCCTCCTGTGCGGGGGTGCATCGTGTCCCCCCATCGCCCACCCCACAGTGAGGTCCTCACATGGCCGTTGTCATCCAGGAGGTTGTTGGTCAGCTTGAGCTTGTCGAAGGAGACGATCTGCCGCATCCACTGGGCACCCTTGGCAGGGGAATCGGGGTGGAAGTGGACGCGGCCGGGAGCTGCCGGCTCGGCCCGACCTGCCGCCAGCCAGGAGGAGCTGTGGAAGGCATATCTGCAGAGTGGGGGGGGTCAGCACCCCCAGATCCAACACCCTGCCCCCATCACCCCATCTCCACCTGTATCTCTTGTCGTCCAGCGGGATGAAATCCATGAGCAAGACATAGTCAGCCAAGGGATCCAACCCCGAGAGCTTCACCTGGAAGGTGGGAAACATCCTCCTGCACAGAGAGAGGGGTGGGAAGAGCGTGCTTCTGCCCCAGCAGCCCCCGTGCCCCTCGGGTACCAACCTGCCTGCCTTGGTGACGATCATCTCTGTGCCCAGGCGGTTGAACTCCTCCCAGAGAGTGCCCATCTCCAGCCGTGCTGAGGCGTGGCACACGCGACGGTTCTTGCCGCTGGCCCCTAGCCCCTCGCCAGCCCACCCGAGACCAGGGACACATGGGGATCCCTCACCTGGAGCCCCCAGGAAGGCTGCAGAGGGGTGAGGGGGTGTTGGTCTGGGGGAGCAGACCCAGTGTATGGACTCCACATCACACCCTCCCAGCACGGGGAGGATAGAGGTGGGTTTTATCCCCCTCCCCATTGCACTCCCACTCTTGTGGGGCTGGATCACCCACCACACCTTAAAACACCCCACACAGGACCACAGCACTGGGTCCAGGGAGCGTTACCGCGGGTGAGTTTTACCTGCCATTGGTGCAGCAGGAGGGCAGGAGGTGTCCGTGGCTCTGTCTCCAGGCATGCTGGCAGTGGGGACCCCACTGAAGCCCCCTCTTAGTGCAGCGCCAGCTCCAGACTGTCCCTCACAGCCTGACGGGGGTTTTATGCCCCAGCTCGGGGGTGGAGAGGCGGAGGCTGGAGCCAAGGTGGTCCTCAGAGGCTCTAGCACAGCCCCCTTCCCTGACCTGCCTTCATGCCTTGATGCAATGATGACAGATGGGAGGTGAGCAGTGGCACCACTGGGGACCACCACCAGTCCCCAACTGGGGCTTGGGGTGCCCTGGGCTGCAGAGGGACATATCTTTCGGGTCTCCTCATCCCCTTCATATCACAGATCTGAGCAGGGGAGATGGGGGCTGCTCTGACCCCTCCCCTGGGCAAAGCCCCTCTCTGCATGCTGCCATCACCACCTGATATTAAAAATCATGATGAGCTGTTGAGGCATTGGCAATGTGCCGGCTGCTCTGGCAAAGCCTCTGCAGGGTGGGAGGGAAGACTGTGCTGCCCCCTCCCGTGAATCCATCCCAGTGTTGGTCCCGTCTCTGCCCCAGTACCTGGGATCCCCGTGCCCCCCATCGCTGTGTTCAATACCAGCCTGACAGTGGGAGATGGATGGGGACAAGCCAGTGCTGTGGGGCTGAGGGATATTTGTGGGGAAGGGACTGACACCAGGGCAGGGGACTAGGGGGCAGAAAGCAGGGAGCTACTCTAGGGCGCCCTACGAACTGTCTCATTGCATGTCATGGAGTGTATTCCAGTGGGATGAGGGATACTGAGTCTCTGGGGAAGGGTCTGGAGGACCAGGAGATGTTCTCGTGGGGGTGCTGGTGGCTTTCTCTCCCTGTTGGTGCGGTGGTGATGGGGGCAGTGGACTGAAATCCCTCCCTGCTTTGCATGTCTCCGAGCTGGGACTCTGTCTCCCCTTCTGCCTAGGTGTCGGCACTTAAATCCTTTCCATGTCCACTGTAACATGGAGGGGATCCTGTGCCCCCCATATACTGCGGGGTGGCCGAGGGGGCGGTGTGGACAGCACTGTATTTTGGGACCAGGACTGATGCAAACCAGGGAGGAACCATCTCCCCAAGCCCCCCCCATCAGTCACACCCCCACACGTGTCCCATGCCCTGTGGAGCCAGCTTGGCCCCATCCATCTCCCGCTGTCAGCTGGGCTGTGGCTGCAGGGCACGTATCGAGCGGGGAGATGAGGAGGTGCAAGAAGCAGAGCTGACAGTGGGGGAAGGATGGAGGGGGCTCAGCCCCCGGCAGAAACGGACCTGGGAGGGCTCATCCACAGTTTCTGGAATTCCTGGGTGGAACTGGATGAGCTTTAAGGTCCCTTCCAACCCAATCCATTCCAGGTTTCTCTGACCAGTGTAGACAACTATGCGTGGCTTTCCTGAACCCATTCTGAAGCACATGATACAAAATGGCTTTCCAAAAGGAGCTTTTTTGGTCCAAAATGGGCAGATGGGAACAAGAAAAACTTCAGGCAGGGAAAATGCTGAGTCTTTCCAATGGGAAATAATTGCCCCAGAGACCAGGACAGGCTGGAGAGTGGCTGTGGAGGTTGTGGTGGCCACCAAGATGGAGATGAGCCATCCTGGGCGCAAGGACACCCACCAGCAGCTGCAGAAGAGCACTGGCAGATGGTCAAATGACTTTCTGCAATGAACCTCTGACTCACAAGTGGAATGTGGAAGTAAAAGCTGCTTTGAGAGGGTGAGGGCAGAAGGGGAATTGATACGAGCAAACGGTCCTCTTGTGGGGAATAGCAACCAGTCAGCGTGGCCAGTGGGAAAAGGGAAGTGAGAAGAGAGGAAGGGGTAACACTCATTTCTCAACCTGATATGTTTCAACATGTTTTTGGGTCAGAGCTGGCTCTTTGTTTATTGGTTTTTGTTTCTTTATTTTTTAAAACCCTGATTAAGAAAAGAGGAAGAAAATTTCAGCAAGTAAAGTTATACCCTGGAAGTGTTCAAGGACACATTGGATGGAGCTTGGAGCAACCTGGGCTCGTGGAAGGTGCCCTTGTCCATGGCAGGGGGGTGGAACAAGATGAACTTTAAGGTCCCTCCTGACCTAGACTATTCCAGGATCTAGAATCTGCTCTAGGGAGTTAGTAGTACAAAAGAAAATGGATAATTGCAAAGATAAAGCAGTAATTTCCTTAAATATGGCCATTATTTAGAGATATTTTCCTCTCTCACATATAATAAATAAAATAAATGTTACACAAATATATAATTAAATAATAAGATGGTGTAAAACTTAAACCTTCCAGCCATGTTAGAGAAGACCTAAAGATGGATCCTGCGTTCTTCAGCTCAAGGACCTGTGAGTATCTTCACTTGAGTTGTTGCCCAGAGAGGGTGAAATTTTAAGTGATCTTGAGACAATTTTCCTCTGGATGGGGAAAGTAATCCTTCCTAAGTTCCTGCAGAAGCAGGAAGCTCTTCATGAAGGTTTTTATGTGATATAATAATAATAAAAAAACCCCATCAAGTTTTTAAGGTCCTTCCTGAAGGCAAAACACATACTCCAGTACATCTGAGTCTTAATTTCTAACTCAAAATTGGATGAATGTTCCTGATATCAGCACCCCTGGGAGGCACAAGGAAGATAACATGCAAGTATAAATTAGATTAGGAGGAAGTGGCTTTCCTTTGAAGCTGCACACAGATGAAACTGCAATCAAGAATGCTGGTCTTGTTTTAACTGATCCAAACTGATTGGAAATCACTTCAATGAGTCTGTTGCCAATTTAATGCAGCACTAATTAATGTGGCAAGTGAGGTCATGATGTTATTGTATTTATTCGTCTCTACATAAGATCATTCTGCCTGCAGCATCATCCACTCCAGGAATGGGGTGTCCAAAACTTCTCTGGCCCTGGCACAGGTTGCCCAGAGAAGGACATTCCTGGACATTCCTGGGAGTGTCCAAGGCCAGGCTGGATAGGGCTTGGAACAACTTGGGCTGGGGGAAGGTGTCCTTGCCCCTCTAGGAAGTGGAAGATCCATAAGGTCGCTTCCAACCCAAACCATTCCAGGATTCCATGATTCCATATGTTGTATTCAGATGCAACTGTGTTATTTGATGGTTCCAAAACCCCCTCACTGTCTCATCCCCTCCTTGTCTCTCCTCATCCAGGCAAGGCTGATTTTCCACCCCGTGTGCAGTTTACTCATAGCTCCTGCTTCCAGGTTTCAGGAGCGGAGTCATCTTGGCCCAGGACTCATCCTCTCTCCTTGGAGGCTTTGAATAACTGACCACAGGTTCCCCTTATGGAGACAATGATATGTTTGGGGGCTTTGACTCATCTGATTAATTTCAAGTTTGTTTTTTTTTTTCTTTCTTTTGTTGAAAAATGGCCTGGATTTCTCCCTGTGCTGTTTGGTGGTGAAAGGTGGTGGGGTGACACAGCCACACGGGAAATGTGGAACTTATTCAGAGCAGACATACTCTGGGCACAGGCTGAAGAGTCAGTTTGAGCCTAAAGGACTTAAATTCAGGTAATAATTATGACCAGAAAATGTAAAAATAATTTGCAACAAGAGAATTCCTGAAGAGTTCCTGATTAGCAATTGTAGCACTTCTCCAAATCCTGAACTCTCTCCCAGTCCCTGAATCTCAATTTCTTACACCAGTTCTTTTTAACTCCCTGTAATGCCAGGAGATCAGTTATATATTCCAAGAGATAAATGTACATATATATAATTACATACATTTTTAGAAAAAAAATGTTTATTTATATTAAGAATTTTTATATTTAAATATAAAAAGAAATTAATATATTAAACTATTTTAATATAAAATTTGTATATATAATTGTGTAATATATCTCTCTATATATAAAGAAATAAGGAGTAAATCCTCTTGCTTGTATTTAAGTTCCTGAAAATCACTGAATTTATTTAACTAATTGTATTTATCAGTGCAGGTCTCTTCCTTAAGGAGCTGCTTCCAAAGCAATCCATTCCTGAGGGAAATTTCCTCCTCCAGCGGTGGGCAGTGACAAACCCCTTGATTCCCATGAATGACAATGATAAACAGCAGGGTTTTTTGCTCAAGTATTGATGCTCTTCGTGAGGGGTAAATAATGCCTATTTAACACATTGAAACTGGGAAAAATTTGAATGAGGCCCTGGCACAGGCTGCCCAAAGAAGTTGTGGCTGCCCCATCCCTGGATGTGTCCAAGGCCAAGCTGGACAGGGTGATCTTGGTCAGTCCTTGGGCAGCTCATTGAAAGGTCCTCTGCTGCCTTTCCCAAAGATCTTATGGAATTTGAGTAGGAAAGCAGGCGCCTCAATAGAGATCCTCACCCCAAGAGAACAAGGATGAATATTCCTTTAGTTATTCTGCAGAGCACGGACCAGCCACCTGCCTCTCAGCAAGGATAAAATCTAATCCATATTTTTTAATTGAATTTATTTCCCTTCTATGTCTCAGATCCTTCACGCAAAGCAAAGATGGTTTTATTGAGTAAGAAAAAGCGAGGCTGAACTTTAGTTAATCAAGAAATCGAGGTCAGTTCTCTGACGGCAGCAGATACCACAACCAGGCAGGTGGATGCTGCCCCCAGGGGAGGATTCAGCCCCAAAACCACTCGATTTTCATTATTTGTAACATCTCCAGTGCTGTGCCAGTGTTCCAGCCTCTACTTTGCCCCCGGCATCTCCACATGGGTGATGAAAAGGAGCTCTAAAGCCTCGTTAACAACACCAGGAGACCAGACACGTCACTCCTGGGACACCTGAAATTGGACGTCGGGTTCTGGGGATGAAACTCAACCCTTCAGCCAAGGCTCATCCAATAATGATAATTTTTAGGCTTGGATCTGTTTGTCAGGAGCCAGCAGTGCCTACTCTTGGTTTACTCTCCAGTGTAACTCTGTCAAGCCATGATTAATGTTATCCAGGAGAAAAATCAATGTTTATTTATTCTATCTGTCATAGAGTGGGATTTCAGAAGCTGCTGATCTCTCCCTGGTGAGCAGCAAGATGGAGCCTGGATTTGTCTTTTATCTCCAAATGAAGCATCACATCTGAAGGGAGATGAGACAAATTCTGGCTCTTATTCCTACACCAGGAAAAAATGCACTATGCTAAGTCGCATTTTGCTGTGCTTTCACCTAGGAAAGATTTTCCTGGGACATAGGGAACAGATCTTAGTTCTTCAAATGCTCAGACTGGACTGGGAGCAGTCAAAATATGAGGAATAATTTCATTTTTCCAGAAATTATTGGGAAAATCATGGTTGGAGGGGAACTAGGAGTAAGCCTTTTAATTTATTTATGGTTTATTCTGGTATTAACTTCCCTAATGCCTTCAATAATATCCACCTGCTTCCAGATATGCTGGCTGAATGGGGATACTGGTGTCAGGAAATTTTGGTTTTCCTCTTTCAAAGAGAATTTACCTTTTATTGACTGAAAGTTTTGTAACCGATTGACAAAAATTGACGTTCTTAATATTGATGGACTTAAGCCTATTAAATTTTTCAATCTGAAAAACACGAAGCAGCTGAACTGGATATCTAAAATACTAAGCATGGTTGGAGATAATGAGACATTTGCATCTGAATTTATTCTCCTGGTCTTCACAACCTGAGTGGACCTGCAGGTGTTGTGTTTTGTCTTGTTCCTTGCCATCTCATAGGAAATCTGGGAGTGATGATATTAATCCAGATTGATCCGCACCTCCACACCCCAGTGTACTTCTTCCTGAGCCACTTGTTCCTCCTGGACACTTGCTACTCCTCCACCATCATCTCTCAAAACCTTTTGGGTGTTTTAGTGAAGAAGAAGGTGATTTCCTTCTTTGGATATGTCACTCAGCTCTTCTCCTACGTGCTGGCCACCGTGGCCTATGATTGCCATGTTCCTGCATCCCTCTGCTCTACTCCATGGCCATGTCCCAGAGGTTTTCCACTGGGATGCTGGCATAGCAAAGGGGAACCTGGATTTTGGAGATGGACCATTTAATGGCATCAGTTTGAGTGGGATATCCATGTGTAAAGGGCTTCATGGAAGCACCGAACTGCTGGTCAGGGCAGCTGTGCTCTTTTTGGGGGTGGGGGAGTCTGGGTGTGATGGTGTCCCCAGGGTGACCCCAATGTCACTGGGAGTGCAATTATGGAGTGGGATGAGTGGAGTCATGCGGGCTTCCCCCCAAAAGGGAGGTGACCAAAATGCCTGAAAATGCGTGAGGAGGGTGTGTGTAAAATACTACAAATTTTAAACTTTCTCATTATAGGTATTGAGAAATAAGTTATATAAAAATTGGTTTCAAAATAAAACCTTAATCTGCTGTATTATAGACAGGATTTTAGACTATAATAATAAAGTCTGAATCTGGATGTATAGGGTCTGAAAATACAAATAAAAGGTTTGTGTATATAAATAAAACAATAAAGGGCTTTAAAATGTGAGAGATTACCTGTATAAAGGAAAGGGAAACAGCTCTGTGTGTTCAGATTTTTTCCTTTCTCCTCTCACTGTAACACCCCAAATCTTCCCGCGGCCCCGTCGGGGCCAGGAAAGGCGAGGTGGAGCCCCGGGAGGAGCGGGGCTGTGCCGGGGGCACCGGGCTGGGCTGCACCGGGACCGGGGAGGGGAGCGGGGCACGGACCGGGCGGGGGGCGCGGCGGTCCCGGTGTCCCCGAGCAGGGATCAGTGTCCCTTGTTGGGATCGGTGTCCCGGCTGGATCTCGGTGTCCCCGAGCAGGGATCAGTGTCCCTTGTTGGGATCGGTGTCCCCGAGCAGGGATCGGTGTCCCGGGATCGGTATCCCTTGTTGGGATCAGTGTTCCTTGTTGGGATCGGTGTCCCCGAGCAGGGATCGGTGTCCCGACTGGGTCTCAGTGTCCCCGAGCAGGGATCGGTGTCCCTTGCTCGGATCGGTGTCCCCGAGCAGGGATCTGTGCCCCTTGTTGGGAGCGGTGTCCTGGGATCGGTGTCCCCGAGCAGGGATCGGTGTCCCTTGTTGGGATCGGTGTCCCGGCTGGATCTCGGTGTCCCCGAGCAGGGATCGGTGTCCCTTGTTGGGATCAGTGTCCCTTGTTGGGATCGGTGTCCCGGCTGGATCTCGGTGTCCCCGAGCAGGGCCCGGTGTCCCGACGGGATTCCCGGGAAGGCGGCGGCACCGGGAGCTGCAGGCTTGGGGCACCGTCGGCTCCGCTCGGCCGTGCGGGGTCCCCGGGGCGTCGCTATCGGGCCGATTCTGTAGGGACAAAATGGACATTTTGAGGCTAAAATCTGCGTTGTTCTGTTGGGGAGCGAACAGACTTTCTGAGGCAAAAATGAGGAAATCAGTGGTGGAAAGGTAGGGAAAATCCCGACTTGGCTAAAATTAATTATTAAACCCATCCGAGAAATCAGAGCTGTTCCGGCAGCTTTGATCTTCCCATTGCTCCCCCGTTGTTTTCCTTATTTTCTGGTATTCAGAAAGGAGCATGGTTGGGGGTGGCACAGCTGTGCACGGTGGCCAGTTTTCCTTAACTGTGCAGAGATGTCAGGACCTGAAAGGCACTCTCTTTTCCCTGAAGGAGGATTCCCTGGGGAATGCCCTTAGCTGGGATTTGACTCCTGCAGACCCTCCCAGGATGAGCCATGGTGGGCTCTGATCCTGTGCTCATCCTTGCACCATCCTCATTTCTCCCTGACTCCAGAAGCTCCCAGGGTCACTCTCTGTGCCTGCCTGGCTCTGTCAGATCCAATGGGCTCTCCAGGTGTTTTATCTCCTGCTCCCACTGAAATTCCAGTCTTGTTAGGTGACTTATAACCCCCCGCCCCCCCACAAAATCAAATTGAGTTCCCTCCAAAAATGTACCACAAAAGTAATTTTTTACCCTTCATTTCTCATGTTTCCCCTCCTGTTCATTTCTCTCACTGCAACAATAATGAACATCACAGAAATAACAAGGGGAAAGGGGAATAAATGGGATGTGACTGAAAACGCTGATTTTTGTCCTTTGGGCAGGAATTGGTCAGTGTTCAAAATGTCCAGGCAGGAGCAATATGAGCACAGCCACAGGAAGATCCAGGAACTGGTGAGTTCAGTTCAAATACTGTGTTTGGATCTCCAGTATTTCAGTGCATAGGAGTCACAAGATGAGAGTTTACTCACAGGCTGAAACATTCCCATAAATATTGTTCAAGCCACCCTGTTTCAGCTGCTCTGAGAGATTCACAGAGAAAGTGAAGCAATGTCCTCCTCGTGGAGTATCCGGAGTGGTTGTCTTCTCAGTTCTCTTTTTCTTTTATGTCCCAATAAATGGGAGATAATCCCAGGAGGAGCAAATTGCTGTGGCTGCTCTTTAGACCTGGCCATGTTTTGTTTTGCTCAACAGCCTTAGGAGCAAAACACATGTAATTTATTGTGGTGTTGGGTGGGGGTAATGAAGGGGTTCAGCATTCTCGGGGGCCAGAGGGAGGCGAGTGATGGTCACAGACTCACTTGGCTATGGCAAGAGCAGACAAAGTGAGACAGAGGCAGAAACAGAGATTCCTTGGACCATCCCCCTTGTCCTGCACACCAGGGTCCCAAAGGGCCATCCTGGAAGGAAATAAGCAGCTGGAATTGCTACTGCCTCGGTGCAGAGCTCTCCTTAAAATTATTTGCTGTCTTCTTCCCTTTCCTGAGTAGAATTACAGACTTGGGGAAAGGTTTGGGTTGGAAAGGACCTTAAAGATCACCTTGTTCCACCCCCTGCCACGGGCAGGGACACCTTCCACTGGCCCAGGTTGCTCCAAGCCCCATCCAGCCTGGCTCTGGACACTTCCAGGGATGGAGCAGCCACAGCTTCTCTGCCCAGTCTGTGCCAGGGCCTGCCCACCCTCACAGGGAAGAATTCTCTGCTAATATCCAGTCTTTCCTGTTTTTCTGCAGGAAGTGGGCTGTGAGAGGGAATTGGCTCCAAGAAGGTGCAGGATCAGAGAGGGCTCTGTGGTGGGGACGACTCCCACTGCCAGGTGGGACAGGGACCTTCCTCCCCACTCCCAGACAGCTGGAAAGGAATAACATCTGTCTGCAGCTGCCTGGAGCTCCTGTTGGCCCTGGGCGTCCTGCCCCACTCATGGCCATGGGATAAAGCCAGAATCATTCAAATCTTGGGAATAATGGGCTGAACCCCCTCCCTGGAGCCCCTTCAGGGCAGGCTGCTGATGGGGGTGTGTAGGGAATGCTGGTTGTATTTCCCTAGCCTTGGCAATTTGCTCCCTAAACAGACTAATTGACCTCTTCCAACAGGGAAACATCGAAGCAAGAGGTGCCAAAAAGAGCTGGATTTTCTGGACAATAAAACCTGCAAGTATCCAGCTTAAAATCCCCGCTGAATCATCACTGGTCTGACTCCCATGGGCTTGTCCAGGGCTGTCCAGTCCTGCTGGAAAGGCATTTGCCCACGATGTGATTTATATTTGATGCTGGCAAAGACCCTCTGGGGACCCCCAGGCACTGGAATGAGCCGGCGGGGCTCCCGGGGCACTCCTGGTGGGTGTTCTGTTCAAGGGAAGAGCAGGGGAGCCCCTCCCTGCCCACAGGAGCTGCAGGGCTTTCCTCCCTGCAGTAATGAGAAACGAAAATAAAATAAGAAATGTAATAAGATGAAAAATAAAAAAAAAACTAAAAAAGAAACTTAAAAAAAAGAAAAAATGAAAGAAAAATAAAAATGACGTAAAACGGAATAGTAAAAATTTAAATAAAAATTAAATAAAAAATAAAATTAATAGGATATTAAAAAGAAAAATAAAATAAAAATAAAATTAATAGGATATTAAAAAGAAAAATAAAATAAAAATAAAATTAATAGAAAAGAAAACTAAAATAAAAAAATAATAGAAAATTAAAAATAAAAGAGAAATAAAATTAATAGAAAAGAAAAAAGAAAAATTAAAAAATTAAAATGAATAGAAAATAAAAAATAAAGGAAAAATAAATAGAAAAAAGAGAAAAATCTAAAATAAAAAATAAAAATAAAATAAAATAAATTAATAGAAAATTAAAAATAAAAGAGAAATAAAATTAATAGAAAAGAAAAAAGATAAAATAAAAAAATAAAATAAATAAAATGAATAGCAAATTAAAAATAAAATGAAAATAAAATTAATAGAAAAGAAAAAAGAGAAAAGAAAAAATAAAAAAAGCAAAATCAACAGTAAAATCGATAGACAATAAGAAATGAAATGAAATAAAGCCGAAAAACAATATAATATATAATAAAGATAATATATAACATATAATATTATAATAATATTAAATATATTATGCCAATGATGGGATTCCATTAATAAATTATATAAA
>JAWWEW010000165.1:9446602-9457673 GCA_035583185.1 Anabacerthia variegaticeps | reverse complement strand
TGTTAGGGTTGGGGGCTTAATGGGGGGCTTAAGATTGGGGGCTTAGGGGTAGGGGTTTAGGGGGGGCCTAGCAGTTGGGGCTTGGGGTGGGGTCTGGGGGGGCTTAGGGGTGAGTTTTATAGGGGGGCAAAGGAATGGGGGCTTGGGGGGGGCTTAACTGGGGGCTAAGGAGTGGGAGCTTATTCGGGGGCTTAGGGGTGGGGATTGCCATTTCTGGCCCACAATTAAATACGGACAAAAATCCTTCCCAGACCAAAGGTGCCAAGGCCTGAAGATCTTGGTGCTTTCGGAGTGCTAGGGGAGCCACATCATTGGCACCTGAAAGCCCAAGGCTGTAGGCTTTCTTTCTTGGGGAAAAGGGAAATTGTTTCCTGGCACAGGCCCATCTCCCAAACATGCCATTTCTGGCCCACAGTTGGACACGAATGAAGATTATTTCCAAACCAAAGGTGCCAGGACCTGACATCACCTCAATGTGACCCCCAAAGTGTCCATTCTGTCCCCTGCAGGTACCTGGTGATGCCAGGGAGGAGCCTTTGCCCACAGGGCCTTTCTCCTGCCCCTCTCCAGCCCAATGCTGCTCCTCTCCTTGCTCTCTCCAGCCTCGCCGTCCCACACAAGGTCTCTTCTGTCTCCTCCAATGGTGCTGCTGAGGAAGGAGGACACAGTGACACCCCAGTGACGACCCCTCCCCACTGCACCTATTCCCAGGTGTAGTTACCAGGAAAATTGTCCAATGGGTCCCCTGGAATTGTCTCAGCTCTTTCCTCCAAAATACCCCCTCCCTCCTGTCTACATCACCTCACATTTTCCTAGAAAAACCCTTGCTGTGTCCCCTCTAAATTACCCTGCGTTTTCAGATAAAAATGTCACCTCTATCCCTCCTACATTATTGTGGGTTTTCCCAGATAGGATGTGCAGGGAATTCAGGCAGGTGAAATAACATCAGGGAATAGTTGTAAATTCCAAAGCAGAAAGAGAAGCTCTATCAACAAAAGGCAGAAAAAAGGGAAAGGGTTTCAGAAAACATTTCTGCAATCTATTAATTATTTCCAATTTCCCAGTGAGAACCAACACACGGCTATTAAGGCCTGACAGTCACTTGCAGCCAGAGTTCAGCAGTCCCTGATCAATGATTTGCTTTAATTAACCAACTAAAATGAACAAATTAAAACCAAATCACTATGATATTATTCTTTTTAATCAAGATATACATATAAAGATTGCAGAATATAAAACCATTTTAACCCCAAAAACTTAGATATACAGGGCATGGCTGTACTGCAACCCCAAACCAAAGAGAATTAGGAGAAAAGAAAAACCCGGACTGAGATTCCTTAGAGATTGGTGGAGACCTTCTTCCATCCAAAAAAACTCTTGGTCTGCATGAAGACCTGGCTGATTCCCAGGAACATGTGATCTCATCAATATACTCATGGTCCTTTTTATTAAAAGCAGATTTCCACAAAGAATTAATGAAATACAGAAAATTAAATGAAATGTAATGAAACAGGTCCCCCAACCCAGCTGGTTGCAGCACCCAAAAGAAAACAAACAGATTATGGACTGGGATCATCGCTAATCCCCCTCTGCTTGGTTTTATAAATCACACTTTTCTTATTGGACAAACCCATCAACTTTACTTCAAATTCACTGAGTTACGAACTGTGGCCATGTAGATTTTACTGCACCAGGGAACCCAGGAAAACACAAAGGGCATGGTGCTGTGGGAATGTTCTCAACACAGATCTAATCTGTGACTACAGCCATCTCTTTCCGACCCCTCCAATGTCCTGATGGACACATCCTGACACACAACAGGTTCCTCTGCCAGCTGCGTTGGCGAGTATCCATAAGGTGCCACACAGACAGGAGCCTCTTATGGACACAGAGTCTTGGGATTCAGGGGGGAAAAAAGCACTTTTCAGTCTTTAGCATCTCCCACTCCGTCAGCATTGATAGCAAACATGGCTTCAGCCTCGGGAAGACACGGAGAGTCGTAGATTTTACAGATCCTGGTCTCACCTCGGCCTTTCCGCAGGTACAGTCTGACAGGGAGAGGGAAGGAAACAGGTCAGGATGCACAGCCTACTTCCAGAAGCTCATCATAATCCATAAAGCATTATGTAGAGCTGTAGGAACATTCCCAAAACGTTCATTTCCCTGTGAACTGAGGGCCCAGAGTGGCACTAAACTCACGTGCAGGCTGGACCTCCATGGAGGTGTAAACCCCAGAATTAACAACTCGAGGTGTTGCCAGTTCCATAAAACCCAAATGAGGCTCCTGAGAGATGACCATGTCTCCTCTCACCTGGTGGTGGAAGCATGAGCAATGATATTCCCTCCGATGGGTTTTTTGGGATCTGCAGCAAACATGGCAGCTCCATCCACCTGTGCCACCACCTGGTTTGTGATGACGACAGCCACGCCGAACTGCAGGGGCAAACAACCAGAGTCCAGTTATTTCCCACAATCTGAACAGAAAGGGGGGGAAGGAAATATAGACAGATGCACTCCTGGTGTTCATAGCCACGGTATCAAGCCCCTCAAAACCAAGGGAAGCAGAGACTGAGTGACAAAACAATTTGTAGCAAATCACTGAGTTTTATGAGAAAAGCGTGGAGTTTTACTGAGGGAATAAAGCAGAGCTGTGTTACCTCATCTGCCAGGCGCAGCAGCATCCGCAGGAACCTGGCCAGGTGCATCTGCCTGGCAGAGAGCTCCCCCCTGCCCGAGTAGTCCGTGCGGTACAGGGCCGTGGCGCTGTCCACGATCAGCAGCGCATACCTGGGACAGGGGAGTCGGGGCTCAGCAGCATTCCCAGGCACAGCCAACGCCTCCAGGGCAGCACAGCAGTGCTGGAGAGCTGGGAAGCTGCTCCAGGTGGGAGTCAGTCAGCACCGCCAGGATTTTTAATGCCCCTGCCCCGACCTGTAACATTCCCATTGCTCACCACACAAGACCCAGCAAACGTAAAGAAATTAAAAAATTAGATTCGTTGTGGTATTATAAACTTCCTGTTTGGACAGCACAGGTACTTGTGGACAGGTTCCTACACACCTTGTTCCACCATTACCTTCTCTCTAATGGGGTGTAGATCTGTTCTAGTCCCAGGTTTTCTGGGGCCTTGGAAATAATCAACATTATTTCTAAAACCTGTTAAAAACTGAGTTTTAAAGTTGTTTCTCAGGCTGGCACTGAGAAACAATTTACTGTGTTTGTACAGTTGACACCAGGTCGAGCCAGTTGCTGTCACCCAGAATTCCAGCAGCAAGAGGTGTTGCTGACAACTGACTGCCCACAGAGCTTGTCCCCTGGATAAGCCAAAGGGTAACCCAATCTGGGAACAGAACACATGAAATCAGAGTTATTACCGTGACTCAGCCATCATGGCCGAGGCCTGATACAGCAGCTGGGTCTGGTGGTCGGTGTTAAAGCCTCGGGCATAGGCCACGTTGTCCAAGACGTCGCTGCCACACAGGCCATACCTGCAAAACCAGGGAAGATAAAGATGCAAACTTCTAAGTGGCAACTTCCTCCATAGGAGTTACCCTGCAGCTTTGCCTCAAGACTGACATAAAAACTCACATTCCCAGGAGAGATGAAAACTGAAAAAAAAATGCAACGTGGTGATGAAAAGAGAACGGAATAGTTGGAACCATTTTAAATAGATGAGATGAAACAGGCTTAAGCGATACCTGGAAAGGTCTGGGTTGGATATTGGGAAATTTCTTAACGGAAAGGCTGTCCAGCCCTGACAGTGGTGGAGTCCATTCCTGGAGGGATTTAAAGCCATGTGGATGCGGCTCCTGGGGACATGCGTTAGTGGTGGCCTTGGCAGTGCCAGGGAGTGGTTGGACTTGATCACAGAGGGCTTTTCCAACCCAAATAATTCCGTGATTCCAAGTACTGTGTAAACAGCCAGCACAGACACACCTAAGACTGCTGCAAACATCATTTCCCTTTCTCATCAGTGCCCAAGAGCTGTTTGTTGCCAAATGACCATCAGTGACAGGGAATATGGGAGCACTCCTCGCTGCAGGAAAAGCGAGCAGGATTAGATGAAATGCCCTTCCAAGAGAGCTAACAGGAGTTGGTACTGTGTGCAGCTGCTTGGGAAGCTCACATTCCCTTCCAGTAGCAAAAAGTGAGGGAAATCACTTCCTGCAGAGGGACAATGACACGAGACCTGTGGGGAGAAAGCAGCAGAGACAGGAGAGGAGCGGCAACACTAGATGTTTCCAAAGTGAACATCTGTCAAATCAACCTCCAGGACCTGTGTAAAATGTCTTCCAGCTAAGCTGGGAGGAAACATATTGCTTTCTTCCCCTCACAGACCTTTCAGCCACAGCCAGAAGCCGCTCCGGACGGAAGGTCCCCTCCGTGTCGATGTACATGGCTTTTCCCTCACCACCACCACGGTCAATGGGGAGCTAAAGGAGAAGGGAATGAATGAACATGGAATAAAGTGTCCATAAAGACAGATGTGGCCTTATGCCCTCACTGATATCATACAATACATAACATCCCAAGTCATTGCTATTAGAGTCCCACTTAGCTGGGAAAAGGGAAAGATTCCTGGTTCTGATCTCTGACAACTTTCTTGTAGTACCCTGAAGTGCCAGGACAAGGGGGAGGGAGAGATGGGATAGAGGAAAGAAATTTTTCCCTGTGAGGGTGGGGAGGGCCTGGCACAGGCTGCTCAGAGAAGCTGTGGCTGCCCCTGGATCCCTGGAAGTGTCCAAGGCCAGGCTGGATGAGGCTTGGAGCAACCTGGTCTAGTGGAAGGTGTCCCTGCCCAGGGAACTGGATGGGCTTTAAGGTCCCTTCTGACCCAAACCATTCCAGGACTCCATGATTCCACGTAAGAGGGCAGGTGCTCAACTTTGAGCTCATAAGTTTAGAGAGTCAACTAAACAATCAAACTAAGTCTAAGCCTCTAATATTTTATGGAATAGCAACTTCTAGAAAGTAATAAACTCTTCGAAAATCAAGAAAAGTGCCCAAATTAGCAAATTCCCAAATTCTGTGATGTCTAAATACTGGATTTTAGTGAGGTGACCCACTCACCTGACAGGTGACTGCAAGAGTGTGACACAGCTGTGTCTTCCCAGTACGGAACTCCCCAAATAACTCTGTTATGGACCCTGTTTCTATTCCTCCTGAAGGGAAAATAACAATAATAATTAATAATAAAAATTTAAAATTTACATGTTACAAACAAAAACCACATATTACAATCGCAGAGACTCAGTTAAACAGCTAATTTGGCTAAAAAAGTTTCAAAATGTATTGGGAAAGCTCATCACCCTGAGATTTGTTTACGTTGTGGATAAAAAGTTTAGGTGTGCTTTTGAAGATGCTGCAGAGCTGAAAATATTTGGTTTGATTTTTGGAATGCCAGAAGAATGGGGAGATGGTGATACCTGGGGTTTTTTTCTTGAAATACATTATGGACTAGAACAAACCAGAAACATCCCAAAATGGACAGCTCCTGGTCTGGCATCATGACTAAAAGGTTTAAAAACTATTTCTCCAGCTTTTAAAAGGAAATCATTATACAAGAGCAGTACCTGATGAAATTTTTCACTTAACCACAACTTGTCTGATGTCATTTTGTGCAAGGATCGTGTCCATAGTAAAAAACCACTGAGGTTAAGCAGTAAAGAGCAATAATGTGATTACCCTGAAGCAGTTTGTCCAGTTCCTTGGAGCCAGTGGTGATCTGGATGATCTCTGACCTCCGCTGGTGGAATTCCGTGGCTGTGGTGAAACCCATGGGAACCAGTTTGGCTGCCTCAGCCTGAGGGAAAACCAAAGGAAGCAGTGCCAGGTGAGTTCACTTCATTCATTAGCACCCACTAATTAATATTTCCTGCTTTGTGCAGAAGCACATGTAAAATTCCAGTGCATGTTTTATTTTATAGACTGTGCACTTGTTGGTAACTCCGAACAAAATGGAAATTTTGCTCCAGGAAAAAGGTCCAAGATCAATTTTGTGTGCTTTATGAAAACATTTTCCCCTTGTCCCCCACCCTTCCAGTTCAGTTCTGTCCTGGTGGGTTTTGTCTCTTTTCATGAGAAGCCATGTTACACCTCTAACCACCTTTACTGCCCTTTGGAGACCTTCTAAATCCACCAGAACTTTAAAGCCAGTAGAAATAAACCTGTGGAACAACTTGGGTTAAAGTTCCATAACGTCCTTACCAAGATTTTGTCGGCTTTGGCTTCACTGATGCCTTTAATGTTCAGCAGCTCCTTCTTTGGTGCATAAGCCACAGCCTCCACGGTGTGAAATCCAGCTTCTTCCAGCTTCTTCACATCATTGGCATTTATACCACATTGCTGAGAGGGAGTGGGGAAAAAAGGACACATTTTGGTTATTTTGGATTGGTTTGGGCTTTTTCTGACAGAACACAAGTAAGAATTTAGTAAAAGCTTTCAGATAAACCTTGCTTTTAAGGAAAAAGGTTTAGATGGGATATTGGGAAGAAATTCTTCCCTGTAAGGGTGGCAAGGCCCTGGCACAGGGTGCCCAGAGAAGCTGGAAGTGTCCAAGGCCAGGTTGGAAGGGGCTCAGAGCAACCTGGGCTAGTGCAAGGTGTCCCTGCCTGTGGCAGGAGGTGGCACTGGATGGGCTTTAAAGCTCCTTCCAACTCAAACCAGATTGGGATTCTATGAAAAAGACCAGCAGATCTCTGGAAAACTTACTCCAGAGGCATATCATGCCCTACCTCCAGCCTGGATATGAGCTGTGGCCCAAAGCTCTCTTCCTCTGCCGACGTGTCTGCGTTGGCCTCGAGCTGCATCTGCATGGCCATGGCAGCGAGGGGCCAGGACCCCTTGGAAGGGAACCAAACACCTCAGGATCCTGTTTTAGCAAGAACTTATGAGTCAGAATTGTGGAATTGTTAAGGCTGGAAAAGCCCTATGAACTGGCACCTGATGTCATGGGTGGGCTGTGCCCCAGAGCTACCCTCGGGACACCTTTGGGAAGGGGCAGAAGTGGCCTCAGACCCTGCAGAGGATCTGTCCCACCCTCGGGAATGCTGAGCAGAAAGGGAGGCACACGCTGACACAGAAAGCTGAAGGAAATACGGGAACTCACACACTTTGGATATAGCACACAATATAGACATTGTAGTGACAGGACAAGGTGGGGGGATGAATTCAAACTGGCAGAGGGGAAATTTACACTGGGTATTGAGAAGGAATTCTCCTGTGAGGGTGGGCAGGCCCTGGCACAGGCTGCCCAGAGAAGCTGTGGCTGCCCCTGGATCCCTGGAAGTGCTTAAGGCCAGGTTGGACAGGCCTTGGAGCAGCCTGGTCTGGTGGGAGGTGTCCCTGCCCCTGGCAGGGGATGGAACCGGACGATCCTTAAGGCCCCTTCCCACCCAAGGCATTCCGGGATCCCACGATTCCAACTCCCCCGGGGCCCGGCCGCAGCCAGCAGCGCTTCCCAGGCCTGCTGTTCCCCAGATGTCCCCGCCGTGCCCGCTCCCAGCCCCTCCCGTCCCGTCCCGCCCCTCACGGCCCGCTCGGCCCCCGCCGCCCTCCCCCCTCACCCTCCCGCGGCCCGGCGCGGACCGCCCGCTCCCCGCACGGCGGAGGGCGGCCCCGGGGCTCCCCGGGCGGGCCACACACCCGTCTCACCCCACCCTCAGTCCCGCTGCTGATCCCGATCCCGATCCCAGCCCCGATCCCGATCCCGGCGGTTCGTACCTTCCCGCCGACGACGCCACCGCCGTTACGTCACGTCACGTCACGTCGCGCCGCGCGCCCGCCCTGCGCGCGCAGAGGCCACGCCCCCCGCTCGGGAGCGCGCGCGGGGAGCGGCGCCGGGAGCGCGCGGGGAACGGGAGCGTGGGAGGGGAGGGCAGGGGTGGGAATGGGATGGAGGAGGTCAGCGAGGGGGGCAGCAGGGCCTTTCTTTCGAGTTCCCTTCTCTTTTTTTTCTCTTTTCCCCCCTTTTTCATTTTTGCTTTTCCCCGCCCTCTTTTTCTCTTCCCCCCCCCCCTTTTATATTATAAAAAGTCTTCCCAAGTGTTTAACAAAATTATTTCAATATTAGTATTGAATATTTCAGTCACCAGTTTAAACAGAGCAGCCAATAATCCCCACTGGAAGCAGGAAGAGCAATAAATCCAACGTTTAATGAACTTCTACCTTCCAAAGAGAAGGAAAACTTGTAAAAAGACACAATATATAAACACAGAAACACAGGGAAACATTCTTAAACTCAACATATTTTACAGGCTGTGAAGATTTGCAGCTGCAGAACTGAGAGCTGGGCCAGGCTTAGTGCTTCTATTCATAACTCGGCCTAGGGGACACCAGTTCCACCAGCAACACCCACATAATATACAAAATATACACAAAACCAAGCTGGATGCAGATACTCCTAAATTTAAGGAACTCTTATCACCTCACTAAAATTCCATGGCATTCCAAACTGGGACAATGCACCAGCACCTCTGGATTGTGCTGGACTGACACAATGTCAGAACAAACTTCAGTCACACAGATGGCTTTGGGGGTATTGCATCCCAAAGTCTGTCGTCAAGCACAGGGATTTTTAGTCTTAATTCCAAAAATATTTCTGATTTTGACCACATGGTTAATTGCTACAGGTTAATTGGTTAATGAATCAGATGCAGGGATATGGTGTCTGGAGTGAGAGGGGTTCCAGGGAACAGATAAAGAGCAGATGTGGTGGGATCTGTTAAACTGTACATGGTAGGAAAATGATGACAGTGAAAGTAAATTCCAGTGGAGTTAATTTAGAGGATCCTCATCTTTGCTTTGCCCAAGAGCTCTGTAAATCACCCCAGAGCTAAATTAACAGACTATGGCAGAAGAATGCTAAGAGTGACTTTTCAAGGAGACCATGACCACCAGTGACTGAGAGAAGATAAAAGGCAGCTAGGATTTATAAAGCAGATAGGAAATTCTTCCTTCTCCTCTTTAGACACCTCTGCTTTTGTAAAACTCACACCAAGTAGAATACTTGCTGTACACCACAAGAATACTAAATAGACAGGAATACTAGAACTGAGTAACAGTATTCCCATTCCAGTGAGAGACAGTTGGAATTCTCACAAGACTAAACTCAAAGACTGCCCATTCTGACTGCTTCAGTCCTGCCTGTGCATCCAGTGGATCATCTGGGTTTCTGGAGCAGATTCTGATGGATTAAGCTTACAATTCTCCGCAGATAGTGGTGACCAACTGGGACACTGGAGAGAACAGCAGAAATTTCCTTCTCCCTGAGGAAGATGAAATGGTCACAGGTGTTGGAGAGAATCCAGAGAGCTTAACTCCCCAGCCCTGGTTTGGAACAAAGCCACGTGGAGAGGTACTTTGTCAACTCACCCGATATTCCCAATGTGGGTTTGGACGCTGAAGGGAAGTGGAGCAGATGGATAGTTGGGAGAGAGAGACAGAGTCAGCTCAAACTTGGCAAAAGCAATAGAAGCAGAGAACAAAAGCTTCACCCTGTGGAACAAACACAAAGATTCATTCAAAATAGTCAAATGTGCTGCTTCCACCTTGGAACTGGGGCCAGGACTGGGAAAATTATGTCACTGATGCAACAAGCTCAGTAACTTCCAAAGAGTTCCAGCACAGACCCACAGGAACTGCAGAAATAAGATAGAGAGACCCTTTATCCACACTGTAGAATGCAAACCCCCAAATTCCTTCACAGTTTTCTGTGTTAATACACACATAATTCACCCAGCCATTCAAAAGGTATGGGAGAACAGAGACTAATAACAAAAAATATGTTTCCTAGTTAACATAAAACATTCCCAGGTAGCTAAAGTTTTCCAAAGTTTTAAGTAGGACTGACTTGCCTCCAATTCCATGGGCTTTTTGGCACTCTTGCAAAGGCAACTACAAAATTAAAATAATCTCTGGAACAGTACCAAGATAGGCAGAGCAAGTTAATTACTGGACACTTCTTAATTAAAAATCTACATGGATAGTGAAAGGATGACCTGAAGTTTTACTGGTCTTATCCTACTGGGACTTGCCACAAAATCAGGAAGTAGCATGGGAAAATGAAGAATAAAGAAAATCAACTTAGTTTCAGAGCACTCATCCTTCAATGACTGAGTCTGCTTGGCTGAGGCAAAGAGGAGATTAAAAGAAACAAAACCCTAAGCTACAGGTAAACTCTTGGTTCAATTTCCTTTTCATTGCTACAATTTGGCCTAAATTTTTAAGAGAGTCAAGTCAAGCAGGAAAACAGCAAGGAAAGAGAGGTTGTCTGATAGTCAGGAAGTGGCTGGATCCATGAACAGCTTCATTTCCATGCATTTGGATACTATAGTATGTATTTATAGTTTCAATTGTATAAAAGTAAATTAAATTGTTTGTAAAAACAGCAGCATAAAACCTCAATTTCATCAAAACCAAGTTGGAAATATTTCAGTTTTGTCCCTGATTATCTATAAACACTCTCTGAAGGACTGCTGTGAGCCCCATCTTATGGAATCACAGAATATCTTGAGCTGGAAGGGACCTTCAAGGTTCTAAGTCCAACTCCTGGTCCTGCACAGCCTGAAGAATCCTATCATGATAATCTGAAGTTACTTACTCTGTGTCTTTGATATCTGTCTTCAGGAGATTGAATTTTCCACCCCATGTCTCCAGAAATTCCATCTCCTCTCCCAAGATTTTGCAACGATTCACCACCAAGGAGATGTCATGGAGAACCTGAGGGGGCAATCAGAAAGGGAACCACATCAGCACTCAGGTGGTGACCACATGACAGTGGAAAACACCATTTATCCTAGCAAGTATAAAAAATAAAGGTAGTGATGCCTTAGGGTTTTCATGTATTTGTAGATTTTTATACTTCTAGGTAGTTTCTTACATTCAGAGTAGCTAACAACCTCTAACCCTGTGCTGTCTTAAGAGTCAGAGAATAGCTGGAACACCATGCCTGCGAAACATGTACCAGAGCTAAGACAGTTAGATTCTTGTTTTTAGTTAGTCAAAACAAGAAAGCAAAGCCCAGCAACCTTGGAGAAGCTCCAATAAGGGAAAGTGGCATGAAGATGATGAT
>JAWWEW010000165.1:9412762-9446502 GCA_035583185.1 Anabacerthia variegaticeps | reverse complement strand
GGTTGTTGTCCCTTGTTTGCTTCTGTAAGACATGGCAGAGTGGCTCAGGGGTTGGCTGGAAACAGCCAGGAATGAAAGGGACACCTTTTGGATTAATTTACTCTGCATGTTTGAAGTGGTGGTGCTTGGAAAGAGCTCTCATGGTATTCCTGAGGCTGTGAGTTCAACCTAACACCAGTCTTTTCTATGTGTTACTTGTCAACACCTGTTGTACTCTTTTATACTTTTATACCCCTTTATATTCTGTACCCCAAACCCCTCTAAGTAAAAGAACTCTTCTCTACTTTACCCATATAAAGTTGTCTAGGAAAGCTTTTCCCCCCTCCTTACAGCAACAGTAGTTTAATTGCTATCTCAGTTTGGATGGGAAAATCAAATTGTACTGGTATAACAAATGTACCTTTTTTGACTTAAATTTCTCCTTTCAGCTTTGTCAACAGACTTGTCACAACCAGGCAGGAAGCCAAAAGTTTGGTTTAGCAATTTAAACCTACATTCTTTAGGAGACAGAATGGCCTTTAGCTCAATTCTTTAATTTCTATAGCAGTAAAAAGAAAAAAAAGGGCTCTTAATAAACTCCAACTTTTAGGACTCCTGCCTTCAGGGACATGTTTTCCCCCTCACACCTCAGAATATTCCTGTAGCAGATTTTGGTTTGCACTCCTGAAGTTTTCATTAAGGTGCTTTGGCTCTCAGGATCAGCCCTATTTTCTCTGAGAGAGAAAATAATTAATCTTTCAGAGTCTTACAAGTTTCCCTGGGATGTTACCTGGGGCAAGTAGTACAGTGTGGGACACTTTTCCTGCCAGCTTCCTTGACTTTCAATAAACTGGAAGATGAGCCTTTGGACTAAACATGAGGAGGGTGGAGCCTGTTCCACTGTAACACAGAAGAAAACCCCATTGTCAGGAACCTTTGAAAAGCCATTTCATAAAGCATTAGCAGGTAAAGCACAAATTTAGAGTTTTCTCAAAAACAGATTAGCAGGGCTGCTACTTTGAAGCTACCCAAAAAAATCTCACCATCCAGGAAAGATTCAAAGTTCAGGCTAATGATGGTTCTGGAAGGATCTACACCAAAATCATCACCATCTGAGAAGGCAAGGAAAAAAACCCACTTATTTCCATACTTAGTTCTGGAGTTGCAGCTCTTCCTCTACAGAAACAGCCATTCATTACATTTCTGAATTTTCATATGAAAAACATATCCAGAGCCATGCCACTTCTCTCAACTTACACAGTGGAGTATATATATGGAAATTTCAGGTTTCTATTCCATAACTAACATTTCAAATTCATAAAACATAAACATACCCGTTTTCTGACTCACCTACTGGGGGTTCAAACACAACTGTGAGCTCCACGGAATCATAAAGAAAATGAAAGACTGCCTGCTGCTCAGTCCATTTCAAAATCTCCCACTCAGTGAAGCTGAAAAAGGGGAAACAAAAACCCACCATCACCCCAAGTTTCAACCAACCAACCAACCTAAACATTAAATGCCCTTGCAGCTCTTACCACGTAACACACCAATGAAATTTTCCTATTCCAAGCAGATTCTTACATTCTAATGTAACAAGAATCTGTTGGGAATGCAAGTACAATACTATAAATTTCCTTACTCATATTTCTCCAAGACTGCTCTGCAGCACTTTTCAGTCTTCTTGAGCTCATCCATCTGAAGCAGCATCTGCTCATCCTCAGTGTCCATCTCTGACAGTTCTCTGCAAGGATAAACCAATCCCATGGGATGTGGCACACTGGTTCAAAACACACCAACCCTCTAAAATCTGAGTGCGCACATGATATTTTGACACCCTTGACATCCCCTCTGACATCTTACCTCTGAAGTTCCTTTTCTTGGGCTCTCAGGCTTTCCAGTTCTAAGAGAAAGGGAAAAAGGAGAGAAAAGGGAAAATATGAGAAAGGAGCAGCACAAAAAGCCCTAATTTGCTGTGTACTCACTGTTTTTAAGAATAGGAAAGACCTTAGCTTGATGGCTGGTACCCATGCCTGGATATGGGGTCAAAGGTCCTAATTACTCAACAATTAAAGTGTTGAATATGACAGCTTAGTATGATTCTTCAAGTCACACTTGTAGCAAGTTCTAAATTCCATATTTCCAGGGGAAAAACAGTCATTTGTGTGTCCTTTAAGATATATATCATTAGCTATATGCAATGCAGAAAATGCAGCTGCAGTGTCTGCATCTCTCTCAGAGCTGATACATCAGGGTGGGGATTCATTATCACCCTCTCCAGAATTTAAAACACCAAACAAAAAGTGCATTCAGCTGGTTCTGTTACCTTTCTGTAGGCTTTGCCCTCCTTCCACTTCATCCCCTTCATCCCAGAAAGAATCTACAGGAAAGAAATATCAGGTCTGTGCAGAATTCCCAGATTCCATACATAAGAGTCTAGTTTGTTTGTGGGCTCTATAAACCTCAGTATTTCAAAGGTAACTAAGAAAAATCTACACTAATATGAAAAAGTATCTAACTCCTTTTACTGCATTGTTTCAAAGTTGCTACTGTGCAATTGATTTCTGCTTAAGGCAATGGAAGAAAAGAATTGAAAATACACTGTTATGCAGCAATGCCAGGTTCTGGCAGCAGTTGTGACAAACAGCCACAAAGACAGAATCCTGAACCAACCATCCAAACAGCAGCTCTGGAGAAAAAAAAGGAGAAATTAGAACATAGGTCACCTGTTTGGAAATACATACCTGATTCCAGAGCAACCAGGCAGCTCTCTGCCTCTGTCAGCAGCTCATTCACACTTTGTATTCTTGCCTGGAGCTTTCCATGTTGTTCCTAAGATAGGAAAATTGTACTCGAGTCAGTGCTATTTTTTAACAAGCTGAATTTTCTTCTGGGACAGTCACACGTCTCTTTGTATGCTAATTAATTAAAGAAGCTGATAGAATCTGTCATTAGAGGGAAGAGGCAATTGAACACAGTGGGGCAGTGGCCATGTGTAAGAAAGTACTAAATACTTACTACATCTCCCTAATGAGAGAGAAGACATGGAAATAAATAAATTCCTAGAGCTTTAATATTTACAAATTCCTGATCCTGTTACAATGCATTACTTGTGCATTTCCTTGTTACTTACCAGAGAATTGCTGAATGGTTTTAGTTGGAAAGGACACTAAAGATAATCCATTTTGCATATAAAGGAAATTAATTTAAAAGGACAAAACTTCCAAGTTAAGCTCCTAGAGAGTTAAAGACAAGAAATATAGTAGAAGTTACTTTTTTTAAGCTAAGTCTCTGAAGCCCTGTGGCTCCCTACCTGGGCACTCTGCAGCAGTTTGCTGTACAATGTCTCCTTCTCATTGTGAGCCAAGATTTTACTCTCCTTGGTGAAATAGGATTTCATTTTGTTTAGTTCTGCTCCAAAGTTCTTCAGCTGCAATCAATGGGAAGTACAGAAGAGAAAGTTAATGGGAACATAATCCTTCCTGACTCTAATTCAAAACCTAAACTCAGTGACATCCTATACCAAACTAATGATGAATTATGAAAAATACTGTCTGATCAATTTTGACTCATTTTCATGGAATAGATCTTTATATTCTTGTTTATTCTTGGCATTAGAGTCACAGAAAACAATATCTCTTGATCTACTTTCTCAGTTCTAGTGGGATATTCTTATAATGCTTCTGAGTTTTAAATGGAAATTACTTTGGGTCATTTTTTCCCTCTTCAGTATATTTTAAAGGAGATATATCCTTCTGTTCTTGTGACATGCTGGAAGTTCTTAGCTGTTTTCCATTCAGAAAATATTTTGCCTTGTTTCACCTACTGTTATTTTGTGACCATTCTGGTTCTCATTTGATCTGAATACCTAAATTAACCATTTGTTCATTAGGTGTAAACATTCCCTCGTCATGCAGCGTTACCTCTTCATCAGAGCAGGTCCTCATTACTTCCCACAAACTCCTGTTCACATTCACCAGGAGCTGATCCTGGACATTTGCATATGGTTTTAACCTGAAAAAGTTGCAAGTCTTGTTGCAATTGCATTCATCACATAAAGCAGTACATTGGTACTTACAGAATTCATTCCTTAATCTGTAATAAACTTCGATACCGGCATAAAGAAGGTTAACTGTGTTTTTATTTTTCCTATATGTAATGTATTAAGTTTCTTCAGGGCATTTCCATGCAACCAGGGGTGAACAAATGAAACTACTGTCACAGTGCTTGACTGGAAAAGAACTTACTCATCTATTTTCTGAGAGAGGGCTTGGCAATCCTCCTCATAAATCCGCAGCTTGGGCCGCTGAACGTACTGGCTGTAGATGAGATCCTCTGGGGTGGGAGGTGCACTCACTGCATACTGGGGGAAACAGGGAAGAAAAGGGGAAAAAAAAAGGATATTTTTCAGGAATAGGCACTTCCAATCAATTCAATTCCACTTTCATGCCTTTTATTTCCTCACACTTCCTTCTGGGATATGTGCCTCTTCATTAGAGCTCAAAAAGTTAAATTAAATATTGAAAGAGGTTCACTCCCTTTTAGATGAACACTTGAAAAACATCTATATGTTATGCAGGTAACAAGAGTGCTCTACAATAAAACAAGCTGACTATGCTTAATTCAAAATAAAAGTTGCCAAGCCTTATTGAGCTTTATTCCTCAAATAAATATGAAGCTACCTACATAGTAAGCTCATAAATAACTGACATTAATTAATTCCACCCCTTCACAGAAAGTTTTCAGGCTTTTTGGGGAATGGTGCCACTAATGCATAGTAGCAGAGTTATTAAGCCTGAAGAATATTTAGAGACAGCTCAGTATGAATAAATTTGTAAAGTAAACTGTAACTAAGGTGGGACAGTAGTTTGAGTAAAAATGGAAGATATTTAGAAGTCAGACTTCTTTATTTCTTCCCTTTTTTTTCAGGGGAGGAAATAAAGAGTAGCAGTGTTATGATGTAGCGTTTCTAAAGAGAGTCCAGCAGGTAGTAGGAGTGCAAAGTAGCTGCAATCAGTAAGTGGACACAGAGAGAAGATTAAGTGAAATGGTTATACTGAGCTTCTAACTCTTTAAATTTATCATCCTTAAAAGAAGAACGTAAGAATTAGCATATTTACCCAAGAACAGCGATCCTGTATAGTTGGTATTTGGTGAGCAGGTGGAAATCTATTCTATTTTTTCATTTAAAGACCTTAGAGTGGCTAAAAATTAAAGCCCCAAACAACAAAAGGATAAAATTTAAGATCAATTACATTGAAGATACTCACATTGGCTGGCAGGTGGCTGTGCCGGGGCTTCTGAATCAGAATGTGAACTTGGAGAAGGGTGAAAAACTCCCCAACTGTGATAGCACCACTCTGAAATTTCTGTAAATTTGGGGGGAAATACACAGGTAAGTTCATTTTTCAGGCAAGAACAGTTAGTGGTGTATGGAATATGTAAATACACACAAGTATTTTCCTGTTGGGACAAGAAGTTGGTGTCTTCCAGCCCTGTACATACCTCCCATAAATTGTCTTCACAAATGCTGTCTGTGAGAAGTTGAGACTCCACGTGACTGCTGGGCTGGACTGGGAAAAGAGAAAAAGAAAATAGATGGTGGAGTTAATAATACTCTTAAAGGGTAAAGAACTCAAGGTTTGGGACTCTTTTCCCAATGGGAGCCTTACTTGTTAATTCTGCATCAGTCTTAGAATCCAGGGAGCTGCTGGCACTGGTATGAGGACAGTCAGCGCTTGCAGCTGAGAGATTTGGAGCTTCTGCACCTTTATCAACTTCCACTTGGTTCTGAGGCACACCAGCAAAAGTAACCTAACATTAACAAATTAAAAAGAAATAAATAAATATAGATGTATGAAAGAATCTAAGTGATTTATCATAGTTGTTTCTTGACATTCAGAATTGTTTCACACGTTCTAGATCTTTATATTCTATATCTTCATATTTTTTTATACTTATGATTACGAAGTCATTTTTAAGGTCAGATGAATCTTCTGTATTTGCACAGATATTCTTGATTCAACTGCAATTTGTGCTGTCTATAACAAAATTAATTTGAACTAATCAGCCATGTTTGGATTATAAATTAATTCAGGCCTCACTGTACCTAAGACCAAACTAGTAAACAGTTTAATTCAGAGGACTAAGACCATTTTGCTCGGAAAGAATTAAAAGGATATTATAGAGAGAATGGTTTAAAATGGGCAAGTCCCTTACTCTGCCCATTTTGCCTGGTCCAGAAATGTTGAATAATCAACCTCAATTCTTCTATTTTGGCAAAACAATGAAAAATACAATGACATTGAAAAATGACAGCAAACTGGGAGTTAAGAAAAACAAGCAAAAATACCAACAGAGCCATTTACACCCCAAAAATTTCATCCAAAGCCCTGTTGCTGTATCCTTACAGTGAGGGATTAGGCTCACCTGCAAATCTTTTGCCTCAATATCCACATTTTCATCCTTCTTGACCTTCTTTGGACTTTGAAGGTCCTCCTCCTCTTGTTCCAAAGACCTTTTGGCATTGCAAGTTTTTGTCCCTTCAAACAGATCCTCTTCCTGGTGGAGGATTTGTTTTTTGCTCATCTCATCACAAATCTTTTCCACAAGTTCGGAGCTGACAGATTCATTGGAATCCATTTCTTCCAGGCACACAGGGAGAAATTCTTCTGCTATGAACTGAGAAGGGCTAAAGTTCTGCCTGGTGGATGTGACACCTGGAGTTTCCCCAGTGTTTACTGCAGTTGGGGCTTCTGTTCGGTCTGATTTTGTATTTATGTTCTGTACACTGGTAACAGAAGGATTTCTCCTGTTTGGTAGTTTAGGCTGGAAAATACCCAGAGGGATATTTATTCCTGAATATTTATCATTAGGTGCCATGCCTATGGGAGCAGCTCCAGATTCCAGATCTGTGTTCTCCTGCTCTTTGGTATCAAGGAAGTTATTTGCTTCACTGACAGTGGTTTTTCCCAGCCTCAAGGTATCCTCTGGCTGTGCTGAGGAATTGGGCAACTGGTCAGGAAAAGCAGTTTGGGAAGCAGAGAAAGCTGCAGATTTCCTTCTCAGATCCTTCAGTTTTGAACAAACCTTTAAAATACCTGTTAATTCCAGTGGAAGATCCTTTGGACTGTCACTGACCAAAGGTTCCTTGGTTTGTTCAGAGTTTATTTGAAAGTCTTGTGGAGGTGTCTCCCCTCTGGCCAACAGATCCTCATTTTCCTTGGATTCCTTGTTAGCAGCCAGAACAAGGTTTGTCCCAGGCAAGCCCAAATCTGGAGCTGAATCTCCACCCTGAGGTAAATCCTCTTTCACTACTTGGATTCCCCAAGTACTAGGAGCATCTGGAGAACACTTCAAAGGATCTGGCCCCTGGATGGGAAGGGCACAATGGGATCCCAAATCGCCACTTTCTTCCCTGCAATCCACAGGTCCATTACCTCGGAGCTCTGGAGATACTCCCTTTGCTTGCAGGTTCTCTGGCTCTGTGAGATCCTGTTTCCTGGTTATGGGGACAGAATTACCCACGGGAAGGTCACAATCCCATGGTGCCTGCACATCCGTAGTCTTTTCTGGAAGTGACACAGAATAAATGGAATCTGGTGCTGTGCCCTTGGGGGCCTCGGTGGCTCCTTTCTCACTAGCAAATGCTGAGGCTGAGGAAGCAGAAGAGGGAATGCTGGGCTTATCCTTAGGTTTTGTGGAATATTCCCCATTCAGGTCTCTTGTATGTGAAGAATCCATTTCACCTCTGGAAGACACCATCACACCCCAAGTGTGCAGTGGTGGGTGCTGAGTGCTTGTGTGGAACTCAAATCCATTGACATTGTTGTTAACAGCGACAGTATGGGACGCAGTGATTTCCATGTCATCCTGGTTGAGGGCAAACACAACAGTTTTATCAGCAGGAATGGCTGGAATGGGCTGTGGGTTCTGTGCTGTGTGAGTTTTGGTGATGTCCATATCATCAGCCAAAGCAAAACTGACTGTTTTGCCACCTGCAGCAATCTCCTGCCCACCCTGCTCAGCCAGGATCCATTCATCCTCACAAACATCTCCTCCAATACTTGGATGAACAGAGAGACACTTGGTCATTTCCATGGCATCCTGGTAACTAGACAATGGGATTGTGGAGGTGGAGGGAACAGACAGAGGGTTCTCTGCCAAAGCCACATGGAAGGGTTTGGCCATTTCCATGGCATACTCAGGAAGTCCAGCCTCCTTACCTGAGTTTGGTTTAACACCACATACAAGTTTTCCTGTGGCTTTATCAGCAGAGAAAGACTTGGAAATGTTCACATCAGCCTGGGTACCTGTGAACATAACACTCCTCACAGGATGAGCTGAGGAGAGGGAACACAGCCCTTCCTCATTCTGCATGACCTCGTGGCCAATGGCAGCTGTGTGGCTCTGGGTCATCTCCATGTCATCATCCTCATCACTTAGGGAAAACAAAACAGTCTTTTCCCCCGGTGTACCCTTCAAGCTTCTCCTTCCAGTCCTTTTGGCTGTGATGAGCGCCCCTTGAGACACAGCTTTCCCCAGGTATTTCTCAACTGCAGCAGGATCAAGTTTAGTTATTTCCATGTCACAGGGGAAAACACAAGTTTGACCTCCAGAAATCAAAGCTGTGGCATCATTTGAAGTTTCACTCTGGAAAATTACTCTGTTGCCTACTGACACCGTATCACTCCTGGTGATGTCCATGTTGGCATCTGCTGAAAACAGGGTTGTTTTCTCATCAGCAAAATGTTTTAAACTCATGGGCAACATTTTCCTGCCAGAAACAGAGTTCTCGTGGTCCACAGGCTGCTCCTGATTATTTGTTGTCATCGTAGCCCCTTTTTTTAAGGTCATGATTTCATTTCCATCTTGATCAGGGTATCCAGGCGCTGCTTTTGCTTGGGATAAAACAACATTGACAGTGTAATCAGGAACCATCACCATACAGCTTCCAGTCAAGTCCATGTTTTCACCAGAAGGAAACACAATAGACTTTCCTCCAAACAAAGGCAATTGGGAACTTCCCCTGCGTGGCTGGGATGTCCCAGCTCGCAACCCATCAGCCGAGGGGGCAGTGTTTAAATCCTCTCCTGAGGAAACTGGTTTACTTATTGGAAAATGTCTCTCAGAATCTACTCGAGTTGGCAGTACTTTATTTACTGCCCTCACAGGGTGAGCTTTCTCTTGCCACCCTGAGTTTTGGCAATCTGCACTTATTCCTAATACAGTTCCAGGTTGTTCACTGCCTCTCATTCCAGAGGGAGCAGACTTTTTGCTGAAAATAAATGAACCACTTGGAGCCAAAGGAGTAACAATTTGCTTTTTTGTGTTCATTTTCAAATCTCCACATTCCATTGCTGCAGTTTGACTTGTGGTATCCACACCAAGACAACTGGAAAATGGGAAGGGCTGGTTTTGCAGCTGCTTGGATACTGCATTATTTTGATTACTATTATTGGATTCTTGTTCTGTGTTAATAAGAGCAAAATCAAAGACAGCAGGATGAGCTTTGGTTATGTCCATGCTTTGATCACCTGAAAATGCAATTGTTCTGTCGTTTGTGCAGCAAACTGAAAGGTTTGGAACGATTTTTTCCAAAGGTTTTGATACAACTTCTTGGCTTTGAGAAGGCAGGGATGCACCAGTGTCAGTGACATCATCCTCAGGGACTCCTCTGTTCTGCTTTTGGAACAAATGCATGCTCTTGGCACAGGCACTTGGATCATTTGCCTGGAAGTTGTTTTTTCCAAACGTTTTATCGACCATTATCATCTGAAGATCTTTAGTTTGCATTTCCATAGCCTGGTTCCTTTCAATATTGCCATCAATACTCATCACCTCAATATTTTTCTTGTCCATGTCTATGGAATATACGCCCTCAATGACATTTTTGTTCTGGTTCTTTCTTGGAATGATTTTACAGGGCATTTGCTTGGTTTCTGCAGTTGTCCCACTGCTTTGATCATTGATGATAACAGCATGGCATTTTGTTATTTCCATTTCTTCCTGCTCAATTTCACTGGAGGCTGTGGATCTGTTATCCAGAAAATGAGGTTTGCAGGTGGCAGAGGGAAATTCGTTATCAATGTTCTTTCCATCTCCCTTAACACAGGCTTTAGTCAAGTCCATGTCTTCTTCTGGGAATATTACTGTCTTCTCACCTGAAGAGACAAGCTGAGAGTGTGCAGAGGGATGGAACCTGCCCTGTGGAACACTTGAATTGGTACGTGAGCCAAACCTAGAATTTGCTGCAGGAGGACCAGGAGCTTGGGACACATTTTCCATGTGTCCAACCGAGGCTGAAGGCAGTTCAAGTGCACTGGTTTTACAGGACACAGAAGCTCCGTTATCTCCAGGGGTCAGACCCTTTGGAATGTCCCTGTCCCCACATGCCAGGTGTGTGTTCCCTGCTAGCACAGGGTTTGTACTCACTGGCTTTTCATAAGCTTTATGACATAAACCATCCATTTCCGTGGTGCTGTTGTTAGAGATGATGTCTGTGTAATTCCCAGTCATTTCCATGTCCTCACATTTAGAAAACACAACAGTTTTGTCCCCTCGGAAGACGATCTCAGAGGAAATGCATCCTCGGATGGCAGACACTGTGCTGGCCTCCTGTCTCATCACTCTCTGGGGCACTGCAGGGGCTCCTCTGTCTTCAGCATTTGCTGCTTTCTTGTCTGCACAGAGCTGAGGGTCCTGCTGAACAATGAAGTTCTGTTTAGATGCTCTCCTCTGCACTGTGGATAGGGAATCCTGTTGGAAGTGGAGACTTTGATTCCCGACACCCAAGAAGGGAAAGGACACTTTTGCTGTGTGACTGGTTGTCATGTCCATCCCATCATCTGTGAAGGCCTGGGTGACCTCCACACACTCCAACTGCTCTGGTGGAGCCTCACCAACACCAGAGAATGGAACTTTGACATCAGCTGCCTGACATTTTGTCATTTCCATCCCACCTTCTTGCCCTGGAAAGACTTTTGTTACATTGCAGATGTCCAGTGGCTCATGGGAATAGAAAAATTCCTCAGATGACAGTGTCAGGTTTTCAGAGCCTTGGGAAGGGACAAAGAAAACATTCTCCTTGTCGGGTCCCTCAGCAGGATTTGGTGCCTTCTCATTTGACTTCAGGCTCAGGAGAAATTCATTGAAATTTATTTTTTTGACAGCAGAAGCCTCTTCCTGCTGTTCCAGAGATGGGCACAGGTGGTTTGTGGAGTTGGGAAGCAAACTGGTTTCCTTGCTCATTTCTGCCATGCCGTGGCTGGAGTTTAGCTCAGCCAAGAAGGAGGTGATGTCTATTTTCTCAGCTTTGTCAGCCTGCTGGTTCCTGACATTCCGGGAGATCACAGCTGTGTGACTGGCTGTCATCTCCATCTCATTCTCCTCCAAGAAGATCTGCGTGGTATCCAGCCTGTTTGTCCTCAGAAGACCCTGGTCCATTTCATGCGACTTCAAAATAAAAACCAAAAAAAGGGAAGAATTCAGCGACCGACACTTGAGACAAAAGATCAGTGGTTTATTCTATATAAAACAAAGGTCAACTAACGCAGTCTTCAGGTTCTAAATCTATGTATCTTTCTTTTTTTAAAAAACAGGCCTCCCTGATAAGCAATAACATATTCAAAGAAAGGACAATTGCTTAATTATTCATCATATTTAAATGACTTTTTATGAAAGAATGTGCCTCATTTTACATTTCTTATCCAGACGCATCTTAGAGAACAATGAACAATTACTGAGGCTTATGGATCAGTATTTTCTGTTTCTCTACAATGTGATTTCCACCTTTTATTTTAGAGAACTGCACGTTTTTCCTTGCCCAGTTTATTATGCACCTGTCCCTAAGCAGCAGCACCGGGCTGGATGTTCTAAAACACTTTATTCTCTTTAACAGAGAGGATTTACAGTTTCAAGGCTGGGGGTAAAAACTGGCCAGTAATAAGATACAACACTACACTTTATCAAGTATAATGAATATATTAAGAATAGCTTCATGTTCACTTCAAATTATACTTGTTATTTTATGAAAAATATAACCAGACCCATCTGAAACATGAGCTCCTTAGTATATTCTTAAATAAAAAATGAAGAGAATGGAGGAACTAGCTCAGTACTGAAAAGTCAGAGAACAATTTCAATTGACAGAGTTGTTTATATTGCAGCTTAATGCCTATTAGATTAGGAAGATACTTCAAAATACAGACTATTCTCTTTCAAAAGTATTTTCTGTGAACACACAAAGGTTTCTTTTTTAGGCTGCTAACATTTCTCATCATTTCCTACACTAATTCTTGGGATATTTTTTGGACACTGGTATTTTCAGCACCAATAAACTAAAAACCTTCACATACCTCAGTCTGCTGCACCAAAGCCTGGATGGGGGCATGAAGTAAAGTGTTCATCCCTGTGGAAAGAAAAGGGAACACTCATTTTTGCTTATCATTTTATCCATGGTGCTGAATTTCAATGCACTGAGTAAATAAACACAATTAAAGCCGAATTTATTCTGAAAAATATTTTCATTGCTCCCTTCAGCATGTGGAAGAGCCATCCTGACTTCTAGAATAGGATCTTTGGGAACAGCTTTGTGGGACAAAGCCCATTCAGGGAGAGTTCTCCCAAATCAGGGAGATTGCTCTAGGCATGGTAAAATTACTCAAGCACAATCAATAGCTTTAAACAGAGATAGTAATTTTGTTATTAAATCTGTTTCCCAACTCACCAGTGATCTCACACAAAGCAGCTTCAGGTTCTTCATTCCTACAAAAGGTGAGTTAGACAAAGATTTTGTTTGAAGTTTTCAAAGATGTCAGTTTGCTAAAAGGTTTCAAAGAGAAGCCTTGAACAATAAATTGAACAGGCAGAGAATTGTGTTGCACAGAATTCTGTGGCAGAGCCCATGTGGGATTGAGTAGCAGATACCAGACACTACTTATATATCTTCAATATATTCTGAATCACAATCTTATTTCCCCATGAAAATATCTCATCTGTGCATCCCACAAGCTACTGCTCAACATAAAGGGGCACTTTAATTCCTCAGTGGCAAATAAGAAACATCAATTCTTTATTTTTCACAGAATCTATGAAATTCCCCTTCACAAATACTAAGTGTCTAAATCTATTATTTTACCATCAGGTCATTTTCATTTTAAAAATCCCATCACTGTGTTTTATCTACAAGAACTTTGAGGCCAGACTAACACTTTCTCTACCTCCCAGGAAAAAGTTTGGTAATAAGTATGGAATAATAATAAATATCTATCAGGCATGATACTTACGGATTAGTAAAGACATCATCCTTATCTCCTGCACACTCTAAAAATAGTAAGAACACAATAACACCACAATGTGAGAAGCATGATATGGTTAGACTTGATTATCTTAAAGGTCTTTTCCAATTCTGATTCTATAAAATTTGAGACAAGAGTGAACTGCACAGAAACTGTTCTGAAGTTCTCACTCTTCATGTGTCTTCTCGTGGCAAAACCTCTGTTACTAAGGGGGTTTCAGTCAGCACATGATAAAAAGCTGAACACATTGTTCCTTATCTCAGACTGACAGGCTTGACTTCTTAAATTAAAGTTAAAATCTTGTTATTAATAGTCTGGGAACCCTGTCAAGAGAAGAAAAAGGAGTTTTACCTGTATTTTCTCTCTCTGCTTTGCTGTTTTTAAGATCTCGCTGGAAGACTCTGCAGCTAAGAACAAAAAACCCCAGTTTTTTAAAATACAAAACCAACTCTTTCATAGCAAATTAAAAAAAAAAATAATCAGCCCAAATTTCAATTATTTTTACATGTTCTGAAGTGAGATATCAAAAGCCAGAAGTGTACTGAACCAACCCAGCCATCCAGGGAGAAGATATTATATGATGCCATTTGATACTTAAGATCAAAGAGATCACTAAAAAATTTAATGGGAAAGAAAAATTCCTAACTATATTAAATTCACTGAATTGTTGAGTTTGGTTTTGGGTTTTTTCCAGCTGGGAAGAGAAAATGGAAAATGACTCTCAAACCAACTCAATACAAAAATATAAATATATATAAATAATATATGTGTATATATTATGTATATAAAACACAAAAAGCAACTTCTTGCTTCTTGCAGTCATTTGTGAGTACTCAGTGAGGGCAATTTTAGGGGAAAATAGATTATTCCCTGCATTTTATGCTTAAATAAAGGATGCAGATCTGCATCCTTCAGCTCACACTTACTTGATGGTGTTGGCAAAGCTGACACGGCGCGAGCTCTTCCTTCGTTTCTCTATATTAATATCCTGCCAATAAAGAACACAGCAGTTTGTTAACCATAAGCACAGCTTTTCATGAAACACAAACCAAAATGGTATGTCATTAAAAATGGTGCATTAAAACCACCTGCATTATTCCACTGACTCAGTTTAATCAGCAACACATCGAGGACCATCAGGAAGAAAGAACGTGATAGACCTACCTGGGTCAGTTCATTCCCATTTCCCAGATCATCCAGAGGATTTCGTGGAGCCTTTAAAATCTGAAAGAGAATAGTTGAGATCAGCTACAACTCCAACAGATGATTTCTTGGATGGAGAGAGTTTCTAGGAGCCAGCAGTGCCTCTCAATCTAACAGGCTCTTCTGGAATGCTTTTCTTCAACTCCAGTGAGAAAAAAGACTCCTCTCCCAGTTTCCCTTTCCTCCTTCCCTCCCTCCGAGTTTTATTTTGAGGAATGCTGTAAGTTACTCACAGAGGACAGGCGCTTCCCTCTGATGTGCTCGGTGTTATCACTGGAGGGGAAAAAGGAAAACAGGTATTAGGGCAGAAAATTGCACCAAGGTGTGTTTCCTGAACAGCCCTACCACAGTTTTGAGGTTAATAAACTGTTTTCTGTTATTTTTACAAATATGAAATTAAATAAACAACTTGCTTGGAACATTTTGACCATTTCAGTTCTGGTTCCCAAAGAAATAAGCTTTGGAGAACTCAGATTACCCTCCCAGCCCCTTAGTCAGTTCAACTCCGGACAAATCCATTGCTATGAAATCCCCTCAGAGCTTCCCAAACACCATCAGAGAAACTCCCTGTTCTGTCCACCATGGAAAATTTCATTCAAGAGATGTTGGAGTGCATGAAGAAAAGTTTTGCCTCTAAAGGACAATATTTACCACCATCAATGAAGAGAGCATACCACTTTTCATCTTCTGGTGGCTGGTTATGTGGTCAGGCCGCCTCAGCCCTGCCACCAGGATCTCTTTCTCAGTTAGGGTATAGCTGGCCTGAGACCCTTTGTATCCCTGATTCCAGAATCCCAGCACTCATCCTCAGGTCTCCCCAGGTACTTTCTTCCAGAGGCTCCAGGAGGGGCATGTTCTTCACATCCTGTCCTATCCTGACTGACCCAGGGGCTACTGCATGGGCAACCTCCTGTTTAATCTGTTCAAAGGCTTGTTGTTGTTCAGGGCCCCACTGGAAATCATTTTTCTTCCGTGTCACAGGGTAGAGAGGACTTACAATCTCACTGTACTCAGGGATATGCATCCTCCAAAGGCCTACCACACCTAGGAAAGCCTGTGTTTCCTTTTTGTTGGTTGGTGGGGACATAGCTGCTATTTTGTCCCTCCATTGGAATCTGGCGATGTCCGTCTTGCCATTTCACTACTTGGAACTGAATTCCCTGAGCAGGTCCCTTAAACTTATTTCATTTAATGGCAAAACCAGCTTTTAGGAGAATCTGGATTATCTTCTCTTCTTTCTCAAAAACTTCCCCTGCTGTGTTTCCCCATACAATGATGTCATCAATTAACTGTAGATGTTCTGGAGCCTCGCCCTTTTCCATGGCAAATGGTGGGACTGTGTTTCCACACTGGAGCAGTCAATTCCACGTGTACTGCACACCCCTCCACATGAAAGCCAATTGTGGCCTGTGCTCTGTTGCCAAAGGAATGGAGAAAAAGGCATTGGTAATGTCAATGGTGGCATAACACTTGGCTGCCTTGAACACCAGGTTGTACTGAAGCTCCAGCATGTCTGGTACAGCAGCACTTAGGGGTGGTGTGACTTCATTCAGCCCTCAGTAATCTACCATCAGCCTCCACTCTCTGTTGGACTTGCACACTGGCTATATAGGGCTATTAAATGGTGAATGAGTCTTGCTGACCACCCCCTGGCTCTCCAATTCACAGATCATCTTATGTATAGGAGTCATGGAGTCTTGTCCAGTGCAGTATTGCCACCAGTGTATTGTTGCTGTGGCCATTGGTACCAATTGTTCTTCAGCCCTCAGCAGTCCCACAGCAGAAGGCTCCTCTGAGAGACCAGGCAAAGTGTTCAACTGTCTCATTTCCTCTGTCTCCAGAGCAGCTATCACAAAAGCCCAACGACCCAAACTTCTGGGTCTTTGAAATACCCACTCTTAAGGTAATCTGTGCCAAGGATACACGAGGCCTCTGGACCAGTCACGATGGGGTGTCTATGCCATTCCTTCCCAGTCAAGCTCACTTCAGCTTCCAGTACAGTCAGTTGTTGGGATTCCCCCGTCACCCCAGAACTAGAGATTAATTCTGCCCTTACATATCTCGATGGCATCAAAGTACATTGTGCTCCAGTGTCAACTGAAGCCTTATGTGTTTGTGGGTCTGATGTGCCAGGCTATTGAATCCACACAGTCCAACAGACCCCATTATCGCCCTCCTGTACCTGGCTAGAGGCAGGGCCCTCCTAGTTCTGGTCATGGTACTCACTGCACTCTTCTCATAAATATGACCTGGAGGTCCCTTCAAGAGGATCAGATGTGTCATCATCAGTCCTGTAACATCTGGAGTCTTCCTCACAAAAGACTGAAGCAGCATTTATCCCTGAAAAGTTTCTTGGGGTAGTTGTTCCTCTTTTCAATTCACATACCCATGCTGCTAAGGAAGAGGTGGGTTTTCCATCCCACCTCCTTGCATCTTCTCCATGCTCATGGAGGTAAAATCATAGATTGCCACGTAGAGTGCACCCTCTCTCTTTACCTGGGGGACACCTGCTCCTGAAAGCAGAGACTCTCATTTGTTCTGGCAAGACATGGAAGATTCCTTCCTTCATTTCCCCTCTTAGCTTCTTGTGGCCCTTTTCAATCTTCTCTTCCAGGCTTCACATATGTTCAGCCAGTTTTGTGTGCACAGATGAGATGTGGGCTCATAAAGGGGCGATGACAGTGTCTTCATAAATCCTGAGTTTACTAACCAATGTGCCCACCTTGTCCTCTCCCTCCCTCCATTGCAATGTTGCTAACTAAGTAGCAGGAATACATTTCTGACCCGAGCCGTGCAAATTTTAACCACATCTGGGATGTGCACTGTGCACCATCTGGACTTTCAGGAATTTTTTGTCCCCTGAGAAGATTATCTCCAGCACAGCTAATTCTCTTAGCTTTGGATACCTTGGTGCATTGTGTTCCACTGTCCTTGCTGTGCATGGAGGTCTTCCTTACAAAGATACTTCACCCTCACACTTGACCACAGTGTCTGCCAGAGGCTGAGAGTTTCCTGCCACTTTTCAACCCCCTGATCAATGACCACATCTGGAGACAGGGATCCCAGTTGCCGTGCTTCACTCCCATCTAGAATTATATCATTACCTGCAGTGTCCCAGATTTGGAGCAGCGAGGTTAGAATGGGCTTGGTTTGCCTGTTGAGTGAACTCTCTCCACAGCTCATGCAGCTTGCCCAGGAATAGGGATCAAGTGATGATTTCTGGCTCTATTTCTTCTGCTGGGTTTGAAGGTCCTGCCTCTTCCTCGTCATTCACTACACAAACTGATTTAGTCTTGGATTTTCTTTTCCGGACAGAGGCAACTGCTACCAGTTTAGGCTGTTCTGGCTCTGCAGTAGTTTGCATGGACACAGTCCTGGTTAATTGGTTTCCTTTTCCCTCTGGCTCAGTCCTGGTTTGTGTGGACAAGGTGCCTGTTGACTTGTTTCCTTTTCCCTCTGGCTCAGCTGTGGCTTGGGAGGACACAGCACCCGTGGATTTGCTTCTTTTCCCCTCCTCCTGAAGGTACTGTACCATATCAAGCAGTGGCCAGTTGGCAGTGGCCAGGGCCCAGCATGTTGCCACAAGCTGCTCACCTCTGGAGCTGTCACAGCATTGTCCCTTCACTTATCTTATTACTCTAACAGGGTTCTGCAGAAAATGAATTTCCAGACCATTGGAGGAGAGTTCTCCAAATACTGGCCCATGTCCTCCCATTTCCTGTGCCACTCAACATTATCCACTCCTAGGACAGGCCTCCAGGCAACCTCCCTAGAAGGCCCTGTTCTGATTCTAAGCATGGTGCAGACAGTACAGAGGACACACAGCAAAACTAACAACATTATGCTGTCCTTAACGCCAAGAGGAAACTCCATATTTTCAAAGACTGTTGTAGCAGGTCTGAAGGGGGAGACAGAAGTGAAAGGCTGAAAACAACTATTCCCTCCTGTTCTCCCTACAGGCTGGGTGCTATTATTAATGAGGCCCCAGAGGTAGCAACCCAAACCAGGGCAGGCGAACAAGACTGAATACAGTTTCCAAATGAAACTCGCTGCCTCTGATGTTACCACGACATAAACATAGTATATCAACAGAGCAATTTTGATTCCTCTCCCTGACCTTAAGAAGAGCATCATAATAGGCAAATAGTTCCACATATGTGGAATACAGGGTTAGGTACAACATCCACATGAATACACAGAGCAACGTGATGATCAGGGAGTTTCTGTACCAAGTACACAAATGCTTAGAATGAATTTTTAATTCTGACCTTCTCTTCTGCCCTATGTTAGATGCCAAAAGACGTGCTGGTTTAAAGGTAAACAGGTAGGAGAAATGAACCCAGCTCAAGAGAGATTACAAGTCAGAGTTACAATTTACTAAAAAGTTTACAAAAAACACATTGATACAGAGAAAAACAGGTTTTAACTCAGAACCTGGGACATGAACAGAACCGTGTTCATCAGCACCTGTGCTGAGCACCAAATGGTCCCCCCTGAGTGCAAAGTAAAAGGAAAGGAAACCTGTTGGTGAGGATGATGTTAGCAATTCTGTTGAAGTAATGATCATAGCCTTGTCAAGAGTGGAAGCTGCAGTTCTGTTGGTATTCTGGTCCTCCTCTGGATCCGAAGAGTGGTACCAGAAATCCCAAAACCCCAAAGATTACATATGCTCAGGTGGGAATGCCCAGTACCTCCCACAGAGTACAGAGTTTCACAGTAGGTGATTTAACTCTGTGAGACATGGGATATTTCTGGACTCTTTGATGGTCTAGGTTGTTGCAATTGCCTGTTGTGCCAGTCCCTAATAGCCCATGAGCAGAGATGACCCCTCAGGCTGGGTGTGAAGGTGTTGATGCCTCCCCAGAGGGGAGAGATCACAGCTGAATCATTGGCGTGAAGACAGAAACACTCCCCTGTCTCACAGAGTTCTTTAACACCCAGACTGTAGCCTGAGGTGTCAGGTGTGCCCTGGGTAGATGCTGCAGACGATCCATTATTGACAGTTCATCAGAAATTACAGAGGGTGAAGAATACACAGTTTTAGTTATACCCACATAGTGATAAACCAGTCCCCACAATAAAATTCCTTAGAAGGTTTCTACTCACTTTTCCATGTTTGGGTCTGTGTAAATCTTGTCCATCTCTGAAGGATGTGCTTTTCCTGCAAAATACAGAACAAAAATCCAAAACCGTTAATTAACCCCAATAGGAAAACTGCATAAAACCACAATTATGTCTTAGCTTTTGATGCTGTATTTTTTTTCTCAATTTTTCTGTAGTTACAGAAATTACAGGCCTCTCAATTCCATGTTTTCCTGTTATGTTCATATTATACATATATTTCCTATTATATATCAGATTATAAAACAACTGTGCTAAGATTTTAAGAATTACTGGTTAAGCAGCCTTTCATTTAAAGTTAAGATTCTGGTAAGTGTTGAAAATAAATGTGATCAAACCTTATCCAAGAAAAAGTTTGCTCTGACACACAAGACATTTTTCAATCAATGCTTCCCTCACCCTCTAAACTGAATTTCTTGTATTTCAGCTTGTTGCCTCTTGTTCCTTCTCTAGATAAAACCAGAAGAGCCTGGCTTCATCTTCTGTAAACCTTCCCATCAGGAATTCAGAAACATGGATAATTTCCCTTTGATAAGCAATATCCACTGCTCATCCTGTCCACCAGGCCAGTCAGCTCCATACAGGTGATAGAAACTACAAACCCACCCTGATTTTCCATGCTAAAATTAAACACTGGGTAGGAAAAAGAAAGTTCAGAATGGTAAATTACATAAAATGCTATTGGGAGTTTATTATTGGGGTATTGCTTTGAATTATATGGCATTATATATATATAATATTGTATATCAATTCTATTGCATGAAATAATGTCATATATGATATACTTGGTTTGAATTACAGTGGAAGGGTAAAGGAACAATCATTACAGTAATAGCAGTTTGGTCAAACTTAATTTTTAGCAGGGCAAGAACAATTATGCAACAGATATTGTCACCAGCAAATTTCTGCTTGCTTAAACAAACCAAAACAAAGAAAAGCCCAGCAACAAAAAAAACCACAAACAAAAAAGCAGCACTATTTTGAGGACACTGTTACATGTAAAGGTATAAAAAAAAAATGAGAGCCAGAAAAGCCTTCCAGAGTGACACTGTAGTGGCACACAGAAGCCTATTTGCTGGAATGAACTTTATCAGGTTTTTATTTTATTTTTGCAGGAATCCTGGAATGGTTTTGGTTGAAAGGGACCTTAAGAATCATCCTGTCCCACCCCCTGCCATGGCAGGGACACCTTCCACTATCCCAGGTTGCTCCAAGCCCTGTCCAACCTGTCCTTGGACACTTCCAGGAATGGAGCAGCCACAGCTTCTCTGCCCAACCCGTGCCAGGGCCTGCCCACCCTCACAGGGAAGAATTTCTTTCCAATACGCAACTTAAATCTCCCTTTTTTTCAGTTTAAAAACACTAATTCCTCTCACCAAGACCAGCAGGTTTATGCTGATGCCAGCCCAAAGAGGCCTTAGGGACCTTTGGCTTCCAGAGCTGGCAGCTCTGAGGTTCCAAACCCAGTTACGTTTTGGGCCAGTGTCCCAAGGGTTTTGGGTGTAAATCCGGCTGTTCTGGGTCCAGCACACAAAGGAAGAACGGAGAGAGGACATGCCTGGATATGCAGGAGCTGGGGGGGAGCAGCACGTGGCTGTAAAACCCCGACCACTGTGCCCTTTGGGCTATTAATGTGGAATTCAGGTCCCAATGACCCTCCTCAGCTGCTCCTCCTAATCCTTCCTGGAATTCACCTACGGTCCTGGAGGGTTGAGCTGTTGATGAAAAGCCATCCCTTTTTATTCCATCAGACACTGCGAACACAAGAACCCCTCCGTAACCCTCCCAATCCCTCCTCCGCCGCCCATCCCGGCCCTCTTCGCCATTGGGATAAGCCGATTTAGTCCCTTTTTCCGCCTGTTTTTCTGTTCCGGGGCCGCTCCCCTCACGGCCCCTGCGCCGCTCCCTCCGCCGTCCCGACACGGCTGGCACGGCCCGGGCGCTTATTAATCACATTAATTACATCTCACTGGCATATTCCCCACACGCTGCGAGATGGAACCGCCTCGTCCTTCCCTCCTTCCCTCCCGCCGATCCCGAGGCCTCTCCCGGGGCAGCACCCACCTCCTCCTCCTCCTCCCGCGCTCCTTCCCCGCGGGATCCGCCCCGGCCACGGGCAGCGGCCGCCGCCGCCGTCTCCTCCGCTCGCCGGGCACCCTCGGCTGCTCTCCGCTCCGGCTGTGGGCACGGCGGGGCTCCCCCGGTCCCCTTCCCGGCCGCTCTTCCCGGGGCCCCGTTCCCGCTTCCCGGTCCCCGCCGCGCCGTTCAAACCCAACCGCCCTCCCCGCGCTCTGACGACACAGACCGGCGCCGCCGTACGACATGGCGGCCCCCGTTTCTGCCGTACAACATGGCGGCCTCCGCGGGCCGCCCCGCCGCTGCCATTTCACCGCCACCCGCGGCCCGCACGCCCGCACCCGCGGTGACGGGGATCGCGCGGTCCCGCACGGGCTGCGCCAGGCGCCCGGTGCCCCTGTGGTGGCCTCGCTCCTCGACGTAGCCTGGCGGGACCGCGCAGCCGGCGGCGTCCCGCAGCGGAGCGGCGGGGCGGCAGAAGATGGCGGGGGCTGCGGGCGCGCTTCCTTATAGGCCGGGCGGGGAAGGGACTGCCGTGACGAGGTGGCCGAGTGGTTAAGGCGATGGACTGCTAATCCATTGTGCTCTGCACGCGTGGGTTCGAATCCCATCCTCGTCGGGAAATACCTTTTCCTTTTCCTGACTTTTTTTCCTTTTTTTTTTTTTTGCCCGTGAAACACGTCCCACCAGATCTGAGAAGCTCACGCCTCTCCCCTCGGCCCTCGTGGGGAGAAGGGGAAGCAGAGATGCTGCCTGGCACAGCCAGGATGGAGCAGCATCCCCAGGGATGCAGGGGCACAGCCAGGATGGACCAGCGTCTCCAAGGATGCAGGGGCACAGCCAGGATGGAGCATCCCCAGAGATGCAGGGGCACAGCCAGGATGGAGCATCCCCAGGGATGCAGGGGCACAGCCAGGATGGAGCATCCCCAGGGATGCAGGGGCACAGCCAGGATGTCTTGGGGGAGTCAGGGCCCACAGCGCACATAAAGATAAAATTATAGGAACATTTAGGATGGAAAAGACCTCTAAGCTCAAGTGCAACCCTTAACACACCACTGCCACGGCACATCCAAATAAACTAGGGAAAGGAATTCTGCCAGCACCTACACTTGGTACAGAAAACTTTCTGCTGGGCACAGGACTCATCTCAGACCCCACCTGAGAGAGGAATTTAGCACAGGACACCTCCAAGAGTAACAAAACAGCATACACTGCTTTCATTTTAAATAAAATTAAGCAGTTGGAGGTGGGATCCCTGTGGAATCAACCCAAAATCCACATTGTTTGGACTATACTGGAAACAGAAGCCACGGAGTTTCTCAACCAGGAATTGAAAAATGCCAATGGCAGTAATTCTTCCAGAAAAAGGGAAAAGGCAGAGCTCAGCTCCAGGTCCTCATCAGGCCTTGTGGCCCCAGCCTCCATCTACCAGCCAAAGTCAAAAAAATCCCTTTCAGGAGTTTATTTCTTACAAAAGTGTTTTACCAAACACCTCCCGCTCTAACTTGGGACACCCCAAAGTCCAATTTAACTGCTGTTCCTGTATCTACACCCTTTCCCCTGCAAACAGCTGCAATCACCCCTTTTTATACACTGAAGGTGCTCAAGTTTCATTCAGTTCCATAAAATAAGTATTTCAACACATGAAAAATTTGACAAATGCCAATTTTGACCATCACCTCTCCAAGTATGTGAGAAAATTAGAAGTTCAAACCTGAGTGAATTTTTATGGAATATTCAATACAACAGCACAATCCAGCAGAGGAAAAAAGCACTTGGTTCCTTTGAGCTACTGGAAGTAAGCACTGGTTTATTCTGGTTTAGTACCCACATCCTGATTGTGGTGACATAATCCTGTGATTTTAGGAGGGAAGTTTTAATTCCTGCAGGCTGGACAACCTAAGGTCCCCAGAAATACTATAACAACCCTTCCAGAGGCCAAGAATCAACTGTGTAAACACCAGATGAAAATAACAACTACAGTGATATTTACCATTCTGGAAATATACTAATGTAAAGTCATTTTTTTAAAAAGTATTCTGGTTATTAAAGCAGCTTTTATTTTTGTTGAAAGGTGATTGTCACACCAAAGTGAAATTAAACAAATCTCCTGAACACAAAATCTGGGGACCAATACCTCCAAAACCAGGCCCAATGTCAAGAGATCAGTACCTAGAACTACTAACTTTAAATAATTCTTTGAATGAATATTGGTAGAGGAATTTTAAAGGCAAGTCAACCTTGCTGACCAACAGCAGGCACAAAACAGCTCAGGATCACAGTGCTCTGGTTTTACCCCAGAGTGTTTTCAGTGACAACCTTTGAGTTCTAAAATCAATCTGACAATAAAATACAGTAAAAATAGGGGGGTTTATGACATGACATCCAGCAGCTCTTGTTGCAAGACACAGGAACATGGCAAGCAAATTAAGTTACTGACTTTTAGTGCATGCGCTGCATTATCCATGTGGATAATTGATCCAGAATCCACTGAAAACACAAAGCTGCCCGTGGCCCTCAAGGGCCCATTCATCAAAGGGCAACATAAACCTCCTTTTTTAGCCCCACTTCCCTGCTCATTTTCTACAGCTCCTGTCAGGAGTTCAGACAGAACTTTTCCATCCCAGCTCCAGCCATGGGCAGTCGGTTCACCTCAATCACACTGCAAAATCAGTCTTTGGTCTTCCCAAGCTGTTTTCCCAGTCAGCAGTGTTGGATATCCTTGGTCACTCCTCCCAGTCATCCATTGCCCACTCAGGCATGTTGGAGCAATACTCAAATTGTGGTCCCTTGTAGCGCAGGGCGTGGAGGAACATCACCAGCTCCTTGGGGGAAGGGTCCTGCCTGCTCATCCTACACTCCACGCATAAAGGGTCCTTCTCTTCCCAACCTTTCTGTCCTGTTGGCCCATCCTGATCCCCACATAAACCAAGTTCTTTGTCTTTATCAAGCGTTTCCACGTTGATACCAGAGTTTGGTGGACAAGCTGCTATGTCATCCCTCTCAGGATCCTTCACATCCTTCTTGGGATCCTTCTCATCACTCTGAGGATCCTTTTCATCCTCATCAGGGCAGGAATTCCCATTTGTAGGATCAGTCTCCAGAGACTTTGTGCAGTTACCTGAATCCCCACAATCTTTACTTTCACCACTGGAGTTCAAGTCCTCCTCCAAAATACCCAAGATCTCCAGGCTCTGTTTGGAATGATGCTCCTCCACCAGTGCCTTCAGGAGCTCCTCATCCGTTTTCCCGATGTTCCCACCCTTCCCCCTGTCAGGGCCCCAAGCTTCCATATTATAGATTGGGTCATTGACAATGGGGTGCCCCAGATACTGGAGGTGGACCCGAATCTGGTGCATGCGGCCCGTGCAGGGAAGACACTTGACCACGCTGGTCTTGCCATTGTAGCTGAGCCTCTGGAAGACAGTTTTGCAGGGTTTCCCTTTGGGATCCACACGGCACACTCCCACTTTGTAGGAAACGACCAGGATGGGCTCTTCACAGACCACCTCGTGCTCTGGGAACTCCCCCACCACCCGGCAGACGTATTCCTTCTCCAGCTATGAGGATACACAAGAGAAAGGCTCAGGAAAAACAGTGGAAAAGACACACGAGCCCCATCCCCGCTCCTCCCTTTTCCCTTCCATGAAATACAATCACAGCAAACATCTCATTGCACTAGGAAAGGGGAAAAAATTAAATCAGTTATTTATAGCCAAATTCCTCTCACACTTTCCCCAGTTAGTTGGGAAATCAAGGATAGAAAGGCTTGGCCTGTTTTTCTCATGTTAAATCCAAAGCCAACTCTCTGCAGCTTTTGGTACAGCCCTGAAGCCAATCCTGGAAAGAGTTCTTTTTGGGTCAAGAGACACTGGAAAAATGAAAATTTTAAACTAGAAGCAGTACTGGATGATTGACATGTGTCTAGTCACAAATACATCTGCTCCTTAACTGGTTTGCATGAACCCAGCCACTTTGCAAAGTCCCTTGGGGCAATCCCTTAGGGAAGGAGATCCCTTCCAGTCCAGTATTACCAAAATCAGTTAAATGCTTAAGGTTTTCAATCTAATACTGTCAATCAATATTACCAAATGTTTCAATCTAATATTATCAAAATCCACGAAACTTTGAGGAGATTCCTTCCAATCCATTATTACCAGAATCAGTTAAATTTTCAGGATTCCCCTTCCAACCCAACCTTAACAAATTCAATTAAATTTTCACTCTGTCTTTAGGCTATTAAGGACAAGAAGCACCAAGAAGTAAGAACAGCAACACGACCACAAACTGTTCGGGGAACTTGTGCTCACTTAGACCCCAAATCTCTCTGGCTTTGGACCAAACCTGCTCCAGTAGAACCCAGTAAAAGTGACTCCAAGCCCTCTGGCTCTCTGACCTGCCTCTCCCGGACCTGCTCGTCGATCCTCTTGGACACGGCCGCGGTCTTGGCAAACATGAGGACTCCCGAGGTCATGCGGTCCAGGCGGTGCAGGGTGTGCAGCTCAGTCAGCCCGTGCTCCTTGCCCAGGATGAAGATGACCGTGTTGTGCCGGAATCGGCCGCAGGGGTGCACGGGCAGCGAGGAGGGTTTGTCCACCACCACCACCTCCTCGTCCTCCGCCAGGATTCGGAGGGGCTGCGCGGTGACCGGCGGCTCGTGGCGGTGCACCGTGTTCCTGAGGAAGTCGTTGTTCTGGGTGGAATACGGGCAATTAGCCGGAATTCAACCTGTGGATCCCACCCTCTCCCCATGAGGTCATACACAAGGGGCCTGATACAGGGGGACGGAAACAAAAGCCCCTTTGTCCTGGGATCACGGATTTCGGATAACAGCGCGCGTTCCCACATTAATCCCACAGCACATATTCCCATCCCCGGGAGGGGCGAGCGGGAAGCTGCGGGGCACATCTGGAGCCGCGGGGTCGACACACTCCCAACTCCACAGGGGCAGGGACTCCCCGGGAGCCCAGCCTGTCCCCCCAGCCCCTCCCCAGGGTTGTGTGACCGCGCAGCGCACCTTGAGCACGATGTCCAGGTCGCGCACGGGCTCCTCGTTGAGGCGCAGGCGGCCGGCGCGGGCGGCAGCGCGGTAGTAGGAGAGGGGCTGCGCCCGGAACTCGGTGCCGAACACCTGCAGGAGGCTGCGCCCGACCCAGCGGCCCTTGCAGTAGGTGCGGAAGTCGAAGTAGTAGGGGCGCACCTTGCGCAGCCCGCCCTCGAAGTAGTACGAGGTCTCCGCGAAGTGCTCGGCGCCGAAGCTCACGATAGTGCTCAGCTTCCGCGGCGGCGGCACGTACCGCTCGCCGCCCGCCAGCCGCCGCTTCTTGGGGGCAGGCGCCGCTTCCTCCTTGCCGCTGAGGCCCAGCTCCTCGTCCCGGTGGCTGCCGGGCCCCCCTCCCTGCTCGGCCATCGCCCCGCGGGGCCGGAGCGGCGGCAGGGCCCGGCACACCCACGTGGCGCGCACCGCGCGTCGCAGGCAGTGACGCATCACTGTGCGCCGCGCCGCGCCTGCGCAGTGGCCGCGGGTTTCCCGCCCCCGCCATCGCCTTATGAGGGCGCGGGGAGCGGAGGAGGCCGCGGTGCTTTTATTTCATAGTCCCGCACTCCGAACTGCTTCACAAGTGACCCCCGAGAGCCAACGCAGCCCTCCTGCCCCTCGGGAGCCTGTCCCGCCACCGCCCGCGGGCGGGACGCAGCAGGGAAAAGCCAAGAAATGAGTTTTCCTTACCCGCGGAATTCATCATAACCCCAAACAGGAAATAAAAGCTAAAGAAACGAGCATTTCTCATAACCCCAAACAGAAAAAAAAAACAAGTAATGAGCATTTTTCTTAACCCCAAAATTCCACATTGCTGCCCAAGATTAAGACCCTAAGAAACGAGCGTTTCTCATAACCCCAAACAGAAAAAAAAGCCAAGAAATGAGTATTTTTCTTAACCGCGGAATTCTTCATAACCCCAAACAGAAAAAAAAGCCAAGAAATGAACATTTTGCTTAACCGTGGAATTCTTCATAACCCCAAACAGAAAAAAAAGCCAAGAAATGAACATTTTTCTTAACCCCCAAATTCCACGTTGCTGCCCAAGATTAAATTATTGGATAGAGGATACGCTCCCATAATTAAAAATACACAAATGAGGGTAGATTGCTGCTCTGAGTCACTCGCTAACTGTGACTTATTTTCGCCAAAGCCATTAGGCAGAGTAGTCAATGTTAAAATGGTTTTAGTGAAGGTTTAAGTATTCCTGTCTGCTTCTAGAAGTCACTGATGTTATCCATAGCTTGTTGGATAGCTGGAGTTATCCAGATCTGCTCCCTGGAAGCTGCCGTGGCCTCCAAGAGCCTCCTGGGGTCCTGCCCCTCTTCTCCATCCCTCTGAAATGAGCCCTGCCTAAGCAGAACGTCCCTTCCATTTTTCCATGGACAAAATTTCCATTAAAAACAAACCATTCCGACCATCTACAGGCCTAAGTCCCACTCATGAGCTTTCTGAGGAGCCTTTAGGGATATCCATCCATGTGTCAGAGTTCACCCCTGAGGCAAAGAAAAACCAACAGTTACTATTTGTGGCCCTCCGTTCTGCGCTGGCACCACGCAGGGATTATAAACACACACAGGCTCCAGGAAAAGAGGAAATAAAAGGCACCAAGCCCTGTCCAAGGGAAAACACCCTCTGCTCTCCTGCTCTGCCAAGCTGCTTCCTTGTCTTTTTTCACACCTGCCAGGGATCCAGGGCTCAGTCAGTAAAGCCAAGGAGAGCAAGCACAGGGATACATGAAGGAGGAATGTTCCTCAGGGAAGAGCAAATCTTTACCGAGGCCACTGCTTTTCCTTGTCAGTCAGAGGGACGTAGATGACACCCATGAGCTGGGTCTCCACAATGCGCCCATCACTGGTTTTGTCGTATTGCATCAGGACCTGGTTTGCTTCCTCAGGCCCCACGGGCAGGATCAGCCTCCCACCCGGCTTCAGCTCATTCAGCAGCTGGGGAAAACAGAGAAATCCAAGTCAGCATGTTGGAAATGATACAACCCTCCTCATAACTTTTCTAATTAATTGTTTTAACTAATCATCCACTGTAGCCAGCATTTAGCAAGCTGCTGATGTGGGAACATGGCTTGAGAAAATCACTGGAACTTTAAGTTTTGCTAAAAGAACTGTAACCAACCTTGATGTGCTTCAATGAACAAAGCTGGGGGGAGTGAAACATTGGATATGGTGCTGAAACTGGACACAGGGAATGCTGAATTTATAGACCACAAGAACATTTTGCAGAACCCTGAGATAAAGTAGGAACTAGCAAAGACAATTCAGCAATTTTACTGAAACCCTCTCTACCTAAAAGATAATAAAAAGTCTGAAAACGTTGACTAATTAATGTGAGAAGACAGAATACTAATTAATGAAGAGAATTTAGAGCCAATGAACATTAATTTCTTTGTTTGCTAAAATGTGTAAGTAGTGGAAAGTTTGGAAAGCGGGTGTGCATTTAGGTGGAGTATCCCCATGTACCCAGTGCTGTGAATAAAGTAATGCCACATTTCTAATACTAAAAATACTCTTAGAGAATGTGATTTATCCTGATTTTTTTAGCAACAAAGAGACCCAAAAAAAAAAAAAAAGAGACAATGGGAATAAGCTGCCCACTGACGGTCACAACAAAAAAAGAAGCTTCTTGTGGTTCCCTAATTAGTTTTTTTACAAAAATAATAATAAAAAAAAGGAGGCAGAGACACCCAGCAGGGCCACCCTCACCTCCTTGGGTACAGTCGCTGCAGCTGCTCCAACGTGGATCGCATCGTACGGAGCCTCCTGGGGGTACCCCTGCCTGCCATCTCCAACTGCAGGAGGCAAAACACGCAGGAAAGACTTGCTCTCATAACAGCTCGAAGCACCAACACAGACTGGAATGACTTCAGGGAGCAGAGCCGAGGCATTCCCAGAGAGAACCACCCTGGGACTGCAGGGAACTCACCCACAAGCTTCACCCGGCCGGAGCTGAGCAGTGTTGGGTCATCCTCCTGGACGTTCCGGATGGATTCGTGCACCAGCTCCTTGATGTGCTCCACACCCACAGCTTTCCCTGTGGGGCCAATCTGGAAAGAACACCACCAGTCAAACACCTGGCACCTCCACATGGAAGAGAGGTTTTTTGATAAAGCAGGTTTCAGTGGGAATTGGAGAAATGGAATAAACACCAGAGCAGAGTTTCTGAACAGAAAGTGCAAATACTCTTGATTTTAAGACTGAATAGTCTGAGTTATAAGAGCTGCTTAAGGGATACACACACACTGTGCATGGGGATTCCCAGTAATCCTTCACTGCCAAGTCTCCAAGGATTCCCAGCAATCCTTCATTGCCAAAGAAATCATTATTTGGTAGAATTAGCAGCTTCCATGGCAAGTTCTTGACTAATTAACTTCCTGAGTAACTTGACCAGCTTTCTAGCACTTCACAGCAAATAATTCTGGGTGTTTAGAAAACAAGAAAACAGATTGTGAGTAATGAAGACATAAACTAAAAGGAACCCACAATGAACTTGCACAGTGGATTAACACACAAAACATCACATGGCAGGTACAGCCTCCATTTAGATCCCCAGAAATTATTTGTTTTCACTACAAGCTGGTCTGAGAAGAGTTTCCCTTTCTTCCCACCTCTTCCTCTCCCCAACAAAAGCACATTCCCACTGTCTGAGCTCGGAATGGGATGCCATGAGCTCACCATCCTCGCAAAGCACGCAGTGAGGTATCCACTTCCAGATCCTACATCCAGCACCTTGGCACCTTCCACCAGCTGATCCTTGAGTAGTTCCAGGGCATGAGCATGCTGTGTGAACATGGGGGTGAGAAACATCCTGAGTTAGTCTCCTCTCCTAACGCTTTTCTTTGTTCTCCAATTTCATCACAGCACACCTGGCCTTGTTCCTGACACATCCAGAGCAAAACTCAAGAGTCAGATCTGGAAGGTCTTTTGGCAGAAGCACATTTAGGAAGAGGCTCAGGAATTACATGTGAAACAGAAGGGAAAAAATGGAAAACACAGAATTCCCATCTACACACAATTTTAAAGCAACTGAAAGATTACATAGGGGAAACTCCTCTTAAAAGGAAAAAACCCCTAAAGAAACAAGCAGGATAATCAGGTCCATGGGATGTTTCACTTCTCTACTTCAAAAAAAAATTAAATACAAGAAAGAAAATAAACAATTCCCTCCATTTCTGTTTGAAGTGAAGAGTTTCATCTTACCATGTGTGGGGCGCTGATCGTGGCCTTGTAGCCTACAAGGAAATGGGTGATACAAGTTATTTGATAAAGAATAAAATTTCCAGTGGAAGCAATCCTTAACTGTCCCCCACTTTCCCCTAATAATATGAAAACGTTTGTCTTCTTTCACAGAGTCCCAGGATGTTTTGGGTGGGGAGGGATCTTAAAGCTCATCCTGTTCCACCCCCTGCCATGGGCAGGGACACCTTCCACTAGACCAGGTTGCTCCAAACCCCATCCAACCTGGCCTTGGACATTTCCAGGGATGTGAATTCCACAACTAGAGCACAAAACACTTGATGAGGTACTTTGTGCCCTGCTAGCAGCAGATGCTTTTCCTGAAAGGACTCACCAATGGATTGAGGAGAATCCATGTACGGGTAGTACTTGATGTAGTGACCTCTGTCTGTAGCCAGCAGCACATCGAAAACTTGCTGGGACTTAATGATCCCTTTTTCTAGGAAAGGAGGAAAAGAGGGACAGGCAGGATTGAAACTGTCAGCACTCCAGCAAGAAGAAATTTGAAAGAGGAAGCACAGTTCAGGGAACTTGTGGATCTGGGGGATTTCAGCCTTAATGAGCGATGTGAGAGGGACAGAAAACAAAACAGCTCATGGAAGGACATCCTTTCACATTTCCACTATTTCTGGCACTGCCAAGTGTAACGGGAGAGAAACAGAATCACTTTGCACTCTGGAAAGCAGAGACTCCAGCTCAGGTTTCCACAGGGAGCTCAGCAGTGATGGCTGCGGAGACATTCAACATCCCTTCCCGGAATTCTGAGGGAACTCTGACAGGGGCTAAGCAGCTCCAGCAGGAGGGGAAGCTCAGAGCTGTTTTTCTTTCTGTGTGTCCGCAGTGGAGTGGGAGCACTGGGCACCACCCTGACCCCTGGGACTGAGGCAGAGCCTGGGTGTCCAGCACCCACCGGCTCGGAGCACTGAGCTGCAGCTCTTTAAAGGGCTCTTTAGACACTTCTGGAGGCTGGGCCTGGGCAGGGAGGGCGTACAGCGGCTTTCCTGCCCCTCTGACAGAACACGTTGTTCTCTCGTTATAAATAGAACGAGTTCAGGCTGGGACAAAGACCGAAACACGGGAATATGAAGCCCAGCCCTTCAGAGCGAACAGTGTGGCGCTGAACACCCGTACACCGACATTAGAGACCCGTCCGCTGCAGCAGCTCCTGCTGGGACTCACTGTAGAGGTTGTTGACCAGCTCCGCGTGCGTCTTCCCGCTGGATGTCCAGGCCATGGTCCTGGCGAACAGCAGCCCCATGAATGCCAGCACCGCGCGGGGCGGCAGCCGGCTCATCCCCCGGCCACGGCAGAGGCTTGCGGAGAGAAGGGCGTCCGGAGCCACCCCAAAACTCGCCCTTGCCCGCTGTCCCACGGCCCGCCCTTGTCTGGACCGCTGCGAATGTCACACCGCCTCACCCGCGCCGCCCGGCACAACTTCCGCCCTTCTCCAACATGGCGCCGCGGAGGCGTCAGCACGCCCCGCCCATCCGGCGGGCCCTTCGCGCCGCGGACCAATAGGCGCCTTGGTGCTGTCGGGGGCGGGCGCGGATTGGCTGGAGCGGGGCGCTGGTGACGCGCGGCGTGAAGCTGCTGCAGCTTCCCGTGTGCGCCGAGCGGTGGCGGCGCGGGCCCATCCCTGTCCCCTCCGTGTCCCGGGAGGCGGCGGGGACACAACCAGGCTCCCCGGTGGGATGAGAGTTCCCTGAGACGCCCGCTGGTGTGGCCTGGGCTGAGGGAGGGAGGGAGGGAGGTGGGTGCGGGTCGTGCTCGGTCCTCACCGCTCGGTCCCCCCCCAGGACTCCGCGATGAGGACGATGGAGAGCGCGGACTGGGCCGTGCCGCGGTCCGGAGAGGACCTCTGGGCCGAGATCTGCTCCTGCCTGCCCCGCGCCGAGCACAGGGAGGGCGGCGATGCCTTCACGGACTCCTTCCTGGACTCTTCCCCCCAGGACACCGCGGGCAGCGGCTCTTCCCAGCCCAGCCTGAAGCCCTGGGCACCCCTGAGCGACTCCGAGGTGTACCTGGCATCCCTGGGTGAGTGTGTCCCGCCGCTGAGGTGACACCCCTCTCCGTGTGACACTGCTCTGGTCAGAAAGCCCCCCAAAATAATAGAGAATCTGACTCGTTTCTGGCAGAAAATGGGAACCTCAGGCAGAGCTCCCTCAGCTTTGCCATGGGAAGAAACTTTTTATCAAGCAAAAGCTCAAAAGTTTGGTTTCTGACAATCAGTGGAGGCTGTACACAGGAGCAGGCCAGGAGGAAGAGGTGGCAAAAGGGGCTCTCTAAGCTTTAATTTCTGCCAAAGCTTCCATCTTGCCTTCCTTGTTGTTTTACAGCACACTAAGAAGGGCAGGGAGTGTGATTTGTATTCCAATTTGCATGGAAATTGTGGGAACTCAGTGCCTTCGAGTTCTGTGCCCTCCTGCGTGATTTCATGAAAACTGAGCAGTAACTGTGTAAGTTATTAAAACCCCAAATGGGCAGAGTTAACTGATTGCATAAACCTTATTTCCTTCAGAAGCATCACCTAAAAATATCATCTTGTGTATGTGTAGGAAATAGAGTCATGCAGGCTTGAAATATTGACGTGTGGAAAAAACCCACAACTAGGTAGTTGTAGAGAAGATACATTTATTCAGCACTGGGTGCATGGGGGATTGGTCCACCAAAAACATGCACACCTGTCTGTGCTCACAGGACTGTTTATATACAGTTAAAACATGCATATTCATTATTTCTTTATACATATGTATTATTTTCTTTTGACAAGGCAGGG
>JAWWEW010000165.1:9390960-9412662 GCA_035583185.1 Anabacerthia variegaticeps | reverse complement strand
CAACCATGCAGTCTATCTCTGCTACTTCAGCAAAAGCCTCTACAATTATTTCTATTAACCCTCTCAGTGTTAGTTCCTTATTGATATTTTATATTAGTTCTCTCTCAGTGTTAGTTATTTATTGATATTTTATATTAGTTATTGATACCTTATATCAATATAGGGGAGAAAGTGACTTTTAAAATAGAAATTAGCCTTGAAAAGTTAATTCAATTTTCTTTTTTTTGATACAAAAGTCCAGATCCTTCTCTTCTTCCCTTTCAGAAGAAAACCATAGCAGAGATTAAATAAAGACCCCTCCTCTCTTCACAGAGAGAAGACTGATGAGGATCAAGGGCTTGTCCCAGGAGGTGACCTCCAAGGAGATGCTGCACACGCTGTCCCAGGCCAAGAAGGAATGCTGGGACAGGTTCCTGCAGGAGAAGTTTGAGGTGGAATGTTATGTCGAGGGCCACGATGGTGATGAGAGGTAACGAGCAAGTGGGAAAGAAGGGATCACCACTGACCTGTTAAAACTTGGCATAAGGCTTTGTCAGGACATTACAGAGAAATATCATCTCCCTGTGACTCGGGGAGGCTGCCATGGGCTCTCTGAAGGGTTTGGGGAATGCCCATTTGGGTTGTGCCAGAGAGCACGTGGGGTAGAGAAGGAATGAAGCAGAGGAGGAAATGTCCCATGTGTCTCACACTGGGATTTGGGGGTCATTACAGGGTGGGTGCCAGTCCTGGGATGAGATTTCCCCTCCCTGCCTCTCTTTGAGTGCTTCAGCTCTCTCACCCATTACCCTCTCAGAGATGATGAAGGAATTAAGATGAGAGTCCTTTTCCTCAGCAATCTCCCAATCACTTGGAACACTCTCCAAATTCTTCCTCTCTCAGCTGACATTTTCCATGATTGCTTCTGGCTGACAAGATTATTTCTCTCCCTTCAAGAAAATCTACTTAAGCCAGTTTGGGGGTTATCTATGAAAAATAATCCATGTTTATAAGGAGGTTTCAGATCCCTTCTTTGGCCAGTTAACTTCAATGGGATTTATATTTAAAACCAAGGCTGATGTGCTCTTTCTACTGTTTTTAAAGTCTGGCAATGTTATCCATGAAAGAACCTTAGTCCCTAGAATTTGATTATGAAGTTAGAGGTCACTCCTGAATGGTGGTGAAGTTTTGAGTCTCACCCACCAGTGTAATTAAACAAGCCTTAACTTTTAAGCACATAGAATTAGGATATTAGATTTTTGGTGTTATGTAGGTTCTTTAACATTCTGGTATTATTAATACTCACACAATGTTATATGCACTTCCTGCTTTGGTTTTGTTCCCTTCTCCCCTGCATTTCCTGAACTTCATCACAAAGAGGCAGTTTGTTTGAATGCAGGTTGTTTTTACTTCAAGCCCAGAAAGCAGGAAATTAATAGAATGGTTTGGGTTGGAAAGCATCTTAAAGGTCATCCAGTTCCACCCCCTGCCACAGGCAGGGACATCTTCCACTAGACCAGGTTGCTCCAAGCCCAACCTGGTCTGGAACACTTCCAGGGATGGGGCAGCCACAGCTTCTCTGGGCAGCCTGTGCCAGGGCCTCACCATCCTCACAGGGAAAGATTTCTTCCCAATGTCCCATATAACCCTGCCCTCTGTCAGCTGGATTGAGTTGGAATCTTTGGCATCAGAGACAGAGGACTTCCAAGTATGTAAAAGTTGAAAAGAATCCTTTACACTGAGAAAAATCAGAGCATAAAATGTTTCTAACTACCCTGTATAAAGCCCAGCTGCAGCAGAATGGCTTTGTAGAATGACACATTCTGCTTGCTCCTCTGGCACGTGGATCACTCGAATGCCAGACCTCAGCTGTGGGAACAGGAATACCCATAGAGGGGCAGGAATTACCTCTGAAGGCTTTTCCTGTCACTCCTTGCCTGCATTGCTGTGGGGCTCTGTTGTTCCCTAGTCTCACTGTGTGTTTTCCCCGTGTGTCTGGTGTCCCCAGCACTCTGGAGCACCTGAAGCGCTGGCTGCAGCCTGACAAGGTGGCCATCAGCTCCGAGGAAGTGCAGTGCCTCATCCCTCCTGAATCACAGCTGGAGAAGCAGGAGGCCGAGGAGGAGCCTCTGGCTGCAGAGCAGTGAGAGGCCCCAGAGCTGCCTCATGTCCCAGCCCTCGGGAAGTTGTTCCCAGCCAGAGTAATAACAAGGAGCAAATTATCAGTCCTTTAAAAAAAACAAAAAGAACCTCCCGACACACAGAATTCCAGGTCTGGGACTCTGGACACAGCAACTGGCATTGGTAAGGACAAGAGGCCTGTGACACAGCTGAACTGAAACCCCACTGATCTTCTCCCAGCCTGCAGCCACCTCATCATTCCAGCCTGGATGTGGATTGTTTGGAATTCTTCAGGAGACACATTAAACAAAAAACAAAGCAGTTGTTGAGAAAGATCAGAAAACACCGTGGTCTAGAACAGAGCAGAGAAACCACTGAATCACTTCTTCTTCCTGTCTTGTACCTGTTTATTATTCATTTGGGCATTTTTTTCCTATCCTGCCAAGTCCACTTTCGTGTTTTCTCCAGAACTTCACTACTTCAGTCCCAAGTTGGCCCCAAGCTGTGCCTGGAGGAAGACAGGTCCTTTTCACCCCCGTGAATTTGGGACCCCAAAGGAAGCCCTCACTACAATCAATAAATGGATGGTGTCATTGATGCTGTACTTAATTCACATTCCTCTCTGTAATGTACCCCCTAATATCCCACCTTATTGCCCAAACTCTCTATTACAGACTGGACATGGAGTTGGTTGGTCATTTTGTTCCTGTTCTTTAACCCTTCAGTCTCTCCCAAAGAGGATCAGCTGAGATTCTGTATCAAGGAACCAAGAGCGATTAACCAGAGACACCACAAACAACTTGTTTCTATCACAGGCTTACGTAGAATTCTGTGACTTGAAATATATTTAGTATTTAATTGTGGTTTTTTCACCCTCTTTAGCTCTGCAGAGGGTTATTTCCCTTTATTAATTAAAGCGTCTGTAATTTTGTGCTGATTTTTGGTTAATCTGTGTGTTCCACCTCGGCATCGACACTGGAGGTCGGTAGAGGGAAGCAGCACATGCCTGTCAGAGCTCCTGAAGGGAAATTGTGGTTCTAGGAGTTTATCCACACCAGATTCATCCCCTGTTCATTATGTACCTTTTTGAAAATTTGTTTTTAAGAGTAAATTCTTGTCAGACCGTCCCAGTTTCCTGTCTCTGCACATCAATGGTACTTCTCTCACGGTCACCACCAGATGGTTTATGTAATTTTTTCTATTCCTAAAGGTATCTAAGAAGTGTATCCAGAAGAACTGTACTGAAAGAATTCCAGCTCCACATCAGTGAGCATTTCCTATGGAGAAAGGACCTGATGGAGCAGCTCTTACCATTTCATTTGTGAAAATAATAACCATTCCAGGATTCTCTGACCTGCTCTGTGGAAATTTATAGGACAAAAGAAAATCAGTCCAACTGATCATGCTAAAGAATGAGGAATAACTTCCTCAAATTAATTAATCCATTACTTAGAGTTAGCTTTTTTCCCCTCCAATATATAATTTAGAATTATATAATTATAGCTAATTAAATTATAATATAGAATGTAGACTTGGGTTGGGTCTGTACTTAAATCACCATTAAAAAAACCCTTAAAAACTTCCTTATAAGATCACTGAAACTGTGAAAAGCAGTGTGATGTGTCTGAGCAGTGTTGTTGCAATTGATGATGCCACACATGGTTTGAGTAGCAAGGACTTTACCTCTGGTGGTTTATTTTGGGAAAAACAAAATCAAACAAGGGGTAAAACTACCAGCCTCGCTAGAATTGGTTTTTGCTTCTACAGCAACACCAGCCGTCCTATATGTGGAAATAATTCAAGAGGGAGATCACAGAATCATGTAGGTTGGAAAAGCCCTCTGCATCAAGTCCAATCCCAGTGCTGCCAAGGTCACCACTAAACCACGTCCCCAAGTGCCACACCTTTTAAAAGTGCAGCTTTTAAATTCCTCCAGGGCTGGTGACTCCACCACTGCCCTGGGCAGCCTGTTTTTAACAATTGAACCCAAAAGAGCCATCAGCGACAGAGAAAAGGCCAATTCTCCTGCTGCCTCATCGGAGCAAAGTGAGGGCAGGGCTGCAGGTACTGCCAGGCTGACTTTGGGCAGCCAGGAAAGGCTCCCGCCCACCAAAATGGGCAAAAAGGGAGTTCACCATGAGCTTGGGCTGAGGGAATTGATCCCACAGAAGCATTAGCTGGCAGCACCCTGTGGGGATGCTGAGAATCAAAGTCACAGAATAGTTTGGGTTGGAAGGGGCCTTAAAGTTCATCCAGTTCCACATTGGCAGGGACACCTTCCACTAGTCCAGGTTGCTTCAAGCCCTGTTCAACCTGGCCTTGGACACTTCCAGGGATCCAGGGGCAGCCACAGCTTCTCTGGGCAACCTGTGCCAGGGCCTCACCTCCCTCACAGGGAAGAATTTCTTCCCCATATCCCATCTAAACCTTCCCTCACTCAGCCTATGGCCATTAAATATCTCATACTGCTTTGGAATGGACAAGCTCTTAAGGATCTGGGTTAGGAAAACTCACGGTTCTTCCTAAAAACCATCTTGGTGACAAAGATTCCTGCCAATGATCTGTACAGGGTGGGAGGAATTTTGGGATGCCACAGCAGATACTTCCAGCATTTCCAGCTCTCCAACTGGGAACCATCACAGCGGGCTGCTGCTTTCCAACCCATTCTTGTACCCCTGAGCCAGGACCCTGGTGCAGGGCATACAAGCTTTGAGAATAAGAGTGACTTTTCCTGCAGGGTCTGGAAGCAGCAAAGATTAGGTCAGGGAAGGTTTTTCCAGGATAACTGATGATTATTTGGTGGGGGTGAGCCTCTGGATCAGCTCTGCCAGTTTTAATAACCAGACCAGCTCCTTCAGATTGGGATGAATTAATTACTGTCTTGCACCAAAACTCACAATTTTGAAGAACTTTTGTGGTTGCTTGACAATTTCCAGTCTTCTTACCCCCAAAAAAATTCCAGTGAATGATGATTATTCTTAATTTTCCCTTATTCAGGTAAGGTAGGAGGGAAAAGATGAAGGAATCAGAGGCTTCTAAGGAAAATGGAGCTGATGGACAGGGACCAGCTCTGGATGAGGAGTCAGGTACTGCCCACAGTAAAATTCCATTAGCCCTGGACTGCACATTTAGGGTGAGAAAATGGTAATTAATGTTTGAGGCTTCAAAGTGGAGAAGCCTATGGAGAAGCAAAGGTTTGGTTTTCCTTCAACGAAAAAAACAAAAGATAAAAATTACCAACAGTGCCTGGTTCTGGTTCCCCTTCTCATTTGGGGCAATTCCCGATGGCTGGACTACTCTCAGCCCATCCTGCCTCTGCCCCACATCTGGGCCACCAGCACCCCGGAGCTGGGTGCCTATCACCCTGTCTCTGGGTCACTCTCACCCCACTTTTCCTCTCGTCCCCGGGCTGGGAGCCCCCGACAGGAGCTGCCGACGCCCTGATGCTCCGAACGGTCCCTCCGCCTCCCTCCCCTCCTCCTTTGCCGGAGGGATGCCCCTGGATGCGGGGCGGTGGGATGTGCCGCCCCGCTACCTGGAACACCGCGCACCTGGGAATGTCCTGTTCCTCCGGGGCTGAAAAAGGCAAGACAAAGAACCCCCCAACAACACAAAAAAACCCGGGTGAGGACGGTGGTGCTGGAGCCTGCCGGGGAACAACACCCTGCGAAGGGAACGCTCCTCCGCATCCTCACGGGAACATCAGCGCAAAGGGGGCTCCTCCCAGCCCGGAGCATCCCGGAGCACCCGGCAGGTAAGAGCGCTCCGGGAACACGGTGGTCCCTCCGCCAGACCTGGAGCCCCCAAAACCCAGCCAGAGCCGCGGGGTTCAGCTTTTATCGGAGCAGGACCCCGGCAAATGCACAGAAGGGCTGGTTCGACTCCTATGGGGAAATGAAATAGAATTAAAGAGTTTAATTGAGCTTCAGAATTTTCAGTCTCCCAGTTAAGGAGCATTTTGGCTCCTGGGCTGCAAATTTCCTGGTGGATTTTGTGTTCCTGCCCTGGGCAGGGCACAGGGACCCGGAGCTGTGATACCACAGCATGTGCTCTTCGTGTGCCGCCGAGGTGCAGAAAACCACAACATCCCTCGGTTAATTACAGGGGTTACTTAATTAATGCTGGCTCGACTCTCTGCTGCAGGGAAAAGTCTGTCAGGATCCTTGTCAGGGGGATGAAACAGTAATTTTGACAGTGTGGGGTCCAAGAGGAGGGTCCTGGAGGGGAATTCTTGGTTTCCATACACTTTCTGCTGGAATATATTTGACCTCATCCCCTCTGTGCTGGTGAAAATGGGTTTGTGGACGTTCCCTGGGAGCCAGGCACTCCTCTCCTCCTTTCCTCCCTCCCAGCCCAGCTGCTACAGGGAAAGAGGAGAAGCCAACGTTCTGCATGTGGTGGAGAAAGAATCAAGGGAGTAAAATAACCCCGTGGAATGAAGGAATGGTGGGGTGGGCTGGGAGGGAGAGACATGGAAGGGCAGGGAATGGAAAGGATGCTCCTGCCCAGCCAGGTGGCAGGGGGCTGGCAGGTCAGGGTGGATTTAGCTGGGAAAAATGAAAAGCAAGAAATGCAGGAGTGCCTTTTATTTCTGCCTTACGTCAGCACAGCTCCCAGGTCACTCTCCATGAAGTTTCTGAGGCTTCTGGGTCCTGTTGCCCAAACTGGCAGCTCCTGCAGATGTGGGCTGGCTGATTAACGATTTCACAGCCATCTTCCCAAATTTGCTCTCTAACCTGGCTCCATCATGCCTGCCACAGGCCACCTTCACCCTGAAACAGTCACTGAAGCCAGCTGGTGCCTCAGCACGGGGCTGTGCAGGAGGAGCTGGACCCGGGGGACAGGTCCTTCTGCCCAGAAGTTCAACCAACACGTTTCTCTCCAGGGCTCACGGGCTCCTCTCTCTTTGACTTCAAGGTGTGGAGAAGCCACACGGGCTACAAGGGCTCCCATGGCTCAGCTGCCCAACAACTCCTGGCACAACAGCTCAGCCCCCCTGTTCACTGGCCTGGACCTGCTCCTAGAGCTGAAGCCGCTCTTCATCCCGCTCTATGCCACGCTGGTGGCTGTGGCCTGCACCGGGAACCTCTTCCTCATCCTCCACATCGCCCTCACCAAGAAGCTGCACTGCACCACCAACTTCCTGATAGGGAACCTGGCAGTGGCTGACTTTGTCATGTGCCTGGTCTGCGTCCCCCTCACCGTGTCCTACGCCTTCGAGGCACGGGGGTGGCTCTTCGGGGTGTTCATGTGCCACTTTGTCACCCTGATGCAGGCTGCCACTGTGTTCGTGTCCGTGCTGTCCCTCACGGCCATCGCCATCGACCGCTACGTGGTGGTGGCGTATCCCATCCGCAGGCGCATCAGCCGCAGGTCCTGCATCTGCCTCGTGGTCTGCATTTGGCTGCTCTCCATCACGGCCTCCCTCCCCACATCGCTGCACATCCACTACCTGGACCTCAACGCCATCGGCCATGACATGATCATCTGCGAAGAGTTCTGGAAGCATGAGGAGAGGGAGCGGCTGCTCTACTCCTGTCTGATGCTCCTGCTGTCCTACATGCTCCCGCTGCTAGCAGTGTCTGTCTCCTTCTGTGCCATCACCTACCACCTGCGCAGGAGGAACGTGCCAGGTGCTGCCTGTCACTGCCAGGACAAGTGGACCAGGACCAAGCAGAAGACTTTCCGGGTGCTCACCATCTCCGTGGTCTGCTTTGCCGTCTGCTGGCTGCCTCTCCAGGTAGTCAACTTCATCCGGGACATTGATGAGGAGTTCACCATCCTGGACAAGAGGTATGTCAATGTCATCCAGGTCTCATGCCACCTGATGGCCATGAGCTCCGCCTGCTACAACCCTTTCATCTATGCCTCCCTTCACGACAAGTGCTGGTTCCACCTCAGCAGCTACTTCTACCGCAAGAAGAAGAGCTCCAGCACCATGTCCTGCAAGGCTCCTCGCTTCAACACCTGCTCCACCCTGGCAGATGCTCCCACTGGCACCTTGGATAAGATAGCCTTGCAAACCAGGTTATCTTAGCTGGAGGACCTTGAGGCGTTGTGTTTGGACCTGGTGGGCACTTGGCTGGAGACTGGATGTGGGAGGTGGCTGCTGGCTGAGCTGGTTTGTTGCTGGTCCCAGAAGAGTCTCTCATGCCCGGAAAGGGAACAAAATTAACAAGCTTTGTGTCATAGAATGGTTTGGATTGGAAGAGACCTTAAAGCTCTTCTCATTCCAACACCCCTGCCATGGGCAGGGGCACCTTCCACTAGCCCAGGTTGTCCTAAGTCCTGTCCAACCTGGCCTTGAACACTTCCAGTGATGGGGAAAGTGTCCTCAAGACACAGCTCAAGGATGTTTTGTTCTTTGGAGACAACAAACTGGTGCAACAACAAACATGTGAGCCAGGCAAAGGCTTTGATGAACCAGCAGTTTCTTGGCTCGTTGGAATGCACTGATGGATGAGAATCATGGTTGGGGATGAGGCATATCCCTATATCCCAAATCATGGCTGGGAATGGGGCATATCCCTCTATCCCAAACAGTGGGTGGGTGTAGTAGGCATCAGGCACTGTATTTGGAGCACAAAGACTTCACCCTATGGTGTATTTAAAGGTGGGTCAGTGCCTGAGCAAGGCAAACACCCCTTGGGTGCATTTAAAAAACTCTTTGGAGAGCTCACATCTTCATTCTGTAGGATAAAGATTGTTCCTAAGCAACAGGCAGCACTTTGTGCCATGGGAAGGGTTCGGCACACACAGGGAGCTGTGAAATTGCTGCACATTTATTCTTTTAAATTGTACTGGAAGGATAATGGAGGCTCAGAAATGTGTGTTCTGCAGGTGGAGACGGGGGCACGTGGCCACCAACAGCAGGCAGCTGGTTTGGAACAAGGGGGACTCCATAACCTGCTTGGCTTGCTGGAGGAGCTGCCCCTGTAAGCAGACTGGGTGTCCCAGTTTCTCCAGCCAAACATGCAGATGCAGCCAGGCACATCCCTGAAATCATTGCTGCCCTGCACAGCCAAGTAGGGCACGAAAAAGCTCAAGTGGTGAGTTTGCTGGGGGAGATGCCTCCATCTCTGCTCCCAGGACAGTTTAAGTTGGTGTATGTCCATGTTCAGGCTCTTGTGGTGGAGGTGGAAATCCCAGTGCTGCCATCTATCCCAGAAACTGCTGCATAAAGGGTGGGTTCATTTGTCAGATGCTCTGTGGTGTCTCAGGTACCTCTGTGGCCCATCAGGCTGCTCCATGCAAGGAGCACATGCAGAAAGCAGCATCGCCTCGTACCCACTGCCAGCTTGGTTTTAAACCTCTTGACTTCCCAGAAGAAGCCCTTGGGAACAGCCCACAGGCACCAGCACTCCCATAGGCACCATGTCTTGGTGTCACAGCAGCTCCTGGTCACTCACAGCCGTGCCTCTGGCTTACCACGTGCTGCTGTGCTCTGTTGGGCTGAATCATGATCTCTCACTTTAAAATCCCCAGGCAGCACATCCTCACCCCTGCATGGAAACTGCTTGTGGCACTGGCCTCCCTCCTGCTTCAGCAAGAAGCTCAGGCTCCTCCAGAGCAGACACAGCCAGGTGGATCCCAACAGGATCCCTAATCCACTCCTCTTAAGCCCATCCACAAGCTGCTGCTCGCTCACCTTCCTGCTGGAACCTTCATGGTGGTCCTAGCAGGACCATATGATCTTCCTGTGGGGTGACTAGTGGAGACAGGGATGCAGCTAATGTGATTCCAGTGAGCTCTGTCATGTTCCCACAGGGCAGCTCCCTCCTTGGCTTCCTGCAGCTTCCTTGGGGCTGTGCTGGGCTCCTCATCCCAAAGCCTGGCTTGTCCTTCCTGTAATAAAGGCTTCAAAAGCTCGGGTGGTGTGTGTGCATTGATGTGAATCCCCCAAAACCAAGAAATCCTTGACTGCAGCTCAGTCAGTCCCAGGAAGATTCTGACTTGGATGTGTTTGTCTCTGTCCCCATATCTGGTAGTGCTTTCTTATATCCCATCTAACCCTCCCCTCTGTCAGTTTGCCTTTGTCCTGTCAATACAGGTTGATTCCTACTCTCAGTTTCCTCCCATCACAACCTCTACTACTTCACTCTTAATTAAAAGCCCTAAATTGCCCTAAATGGCTCTTCTTGCCCTTTTTTCTCCCTCCAACTCTGGCTCAGAGAGATTAATACAACAAAGGTGGGTGTCTTGGAAAGAGGAGACCCTCCACTCATCCCCATCACTGCAATCATTTAAAAAATCCATATATCCATCCCAGAGAACTGACCTACAAAGAGGATGAGGTTTCCTCCTCTCTGTTTCCAGACTAGACAGGAACTTGCAGTTACTGAGCTGTGGGAGAACAAATTCCCACCCACAGGTACACCTGCTGAGATGTTTTGTTCATTCCCCAAATTACCTGCAGAGAAAGAGAAAACACTATTTTGGGAGGGTGAGCTAAAAGCTGAGTGACTTCTGAGAATAACCTCAGAAATCACAGGGCTGCCATCTCCGATTCACAGAAACGGGATACATAAAGGAGAGCACGGTTTGTTTTCCTAATGAGAGTAAATTAATTAGATAAACAGAGGAGGAAAACATGTTTGAAGGCTGATTCTGCCGAGCTTTCCTCAGGAACCTGCTGGGGGCTATCAGGAACCAGTGGATATAAAGGGATACTTTTGTATACTCACCCTCAATTTATTTAGAGTTTTGCCCAATATTCTGCCCGAGCACATTTCCTCCTCATAAGCTCTCTTGTTGGTGGAAAAATGGTTAATAATGGATGGCTATGATGATCTTAAAGGTATTTTCCAACCTAAAGAATTCCATAATTCTATGATCCTCCTTTTTGCTGGGATTTGATGCCTGTAGCTCTCCCATCTGCCAGGACAGTTCAGGAAGATCCAAGATCATCTGTTTTGAGTTGTCATTGACTTGGAAACTGGGAATGCTAGGTGGATCTCCATCTGCTTTTTGCTTACACAATCTTCCTTAAATTGATGAGTGATTTCAATACCCCAAGTATGTGACTTCAGCCTCCCTGCTGTTTTTTTGCCCCACATTCCCACCCTTCCTGCCTCTGGTGTGCTGGTTTAAAGGTAGACTGGCAAAAGAAATGAACCCGACTCAGGAGAGATTACAAGTCAGAGTAACAATGTACTAAAAAAAGATTACAATAAATAAAATGATACAGATAAAAATTGGTTTTAACCCACAAAAAAAAGCCAGATGTATAACCCAGCACCCTGGGACACGAACAAAACAGTGTTTGTTAGCCCCCATCCTGAGCACCATGTGGTCCCCCTGAGTACAAAGTAAAAGAAAACCTGTTGGTGAAGATGATGGTCACAGTCCTGTTGAGAGTGGACACTGCAGTTCTGTTGATGTTCTGGCCCTCCTCTGGACCTGAAGAGTGGTACCAGAAATCCCAAAACCTGAAGATTACATATGCTCAGGTGGGAATGCCCAGTACCACCCCCAGGGTACAGTAGGTGATTGAACTCTGTGAGACATGGGATATTTCTGGACTCTTTGATGGTCTAGGTTGTTGCAATTGCCTGTTGTGCCAGTCCCTAATAGCCCATGAGCAGAGATGACCCCTCAGGCTGGGTGTGAAGGTGTTGATGCCTCCCCAGAGGGGAGAGATCACAGATGAGTCATTGGTGTGAAGACAGAAACACTCCCCTGTCTCACAGAGTTCTTTAACACCCAGACTGCAGCCTGTATCCAGGCTGAATTAGATGCCAATATTTTTGGTCTGTGTTTGGCCCAGCCACCTGTGAGGAGTTGCTCTCTTCCTACCATGGTATGGGAAAACAGGCTGATAAAGATGGACTCTGTCCTTGAAGGAGGCATTTTTGTGTAAACTACAATTAACTGGGCTCTCACTTGGCTGATGGCCATTCACTTGAAGGAGAAAGAGAGCAGGAGGAGGAGGATGAAGTAAGCCCCCAGACCCATTTAATAAAGACCCCTTTATTTTCCCTTTTCTCTCTCTCTCTTGGGTTTTTCCTGTTTACTTGGCCACTTTTGGTAAAAACCCTTCTGTTTGGGTTAAGTTTTCAGCGGTGTCTTAGGTTCAGTTTCCACAGCCCTCCAGCCCTCCCTGGGACTGATCTGAAGGGGTCAGCTGTGCCCTGAGCAGCTGCTGCAAATGATCCATTATTAACAGTTCATCAGAAATTACACACAGGGTGTAGAATACATGGTTTTGGTTACACCCACATAGTGATAAACTGGTCCTGGCCGCTGTAATTGGGACACTCTGGCGACTCGGTGGCTTCTTCCTCACCCTCAGGTACCTGGGATGTTGACACTTCCCTGAGTTGTGTGAGGGCACCTCTAAGGACCACCTTCCTGGAGGACAACCCCCAGCATCAGCTTTTGGCAGGGACTTTTTGACTGGAGGAGGACAAGGGTAGATGGGATATCAGGAAGAAATTGTTCCCTGTGAGGGTGGGCAGGCTCTGGCACAGGTTGCCCAGAAAGTTGTGACTGCCCCATCCCTGGAAGTGTCCAAGGCCAGGTTGGATGGGGCTTGGAGCAACCTGGGCTAGTGGAAGGTGTCCCTGCCCATAGCAAGAGGTGGCACTGGATGAGCTTTAAGGTCCCTTCCCACCCCAACCATTCCTGGATTCCATGATTCTATGTCTTAGTATCTGGCACAGAAGAGAAACTGCACGTCCTCCCTAAACCTACTCACTGCTCATCTCATTTCTCATCTCTCTCTGCCTTGGGCTGTTCAGAAAGTTGGAAAACATCCCTCAGTGCAATGACCCTGCCAGGGGGTTTCCCTCATCAGGAACCTCCAAAAGGGGAACAGCAGAAAGTGCATGGGCTGTTCAGGCTCAGCCTGTTTAGATGTCTACAGCTCTAAGGGGCAGATAATACAATATATTACAGTTCTGCTCTTTCAAAAGCACTTGAGAGATTATCATTTGAAGGAGCTTACCTACAGGCAAGTATTATTCTCATTATTTGATCCCCATCCAGGTTTATCCCATGGCTGCAGATGATGAGGCCTTTGTCCTGCAATGCAGAATGAATTGAGATGAGCATCAGCTCTAAATGCACACCAAGGACCCACAGTGCTTCCACGTGCACTTTTGGAAATGTCCTCCTTTGTCTTCTAATCAAGCACAGCAAACAAAATTAGCCAGGTAATTTTTCACTGGGTTTAGCCCCCTCTCACTGTGTTTGTTCTGTTTGGAGATCATCAGTGATGAAAAAACAGAGGAGAGGAGCTCCTTGGCTGAGCCGGGATCATTGGGCACATTTTGTTTATGGAGCTGGAACATCCTTAGAACACGTTGATTCATTTATTATTATTATTATTATGTCCTGATTTATTAAGAATAATATTCTGACCCAAGCCATCACTTCTAATTTGCTTTACAGGACTTGCAAAATATCTTTCACATTTCTCTGCGACAAGATTCCATGGGATGTACAAACTATGCCCAAGTCTTTTCTTCCCAGATCTTGGCTCCAGCTAAAGAGGCAGATTTGCAACACATACATGAGTAAATTAGGCTTATTTTCACTTATTTTGGCTAAAAACACAGTTACTACAGCTCAGGCCCCAGTAATGATCCTGGAATGGTTGGGATTGAAGGGACCTTAAAGCCCATCCAGTCCCACACCCTGCCACGGGCAGGGACATCTTCCACTAACCCAGGTTACTCCAAGCCCCATCCAACCTGGCCTTGTACACTTTGGCACTGGATCCCATGGGATCAGACAGACTGAACACCTCCTCATGGATGTCACCTCTCTGTGAACCTCCTTTAGCAGTGGTGAATTATTGAAAGTGCTGCAGCTGATTTATGGATGCACTGGCTTCCAGCTCATCCCATATTCCCCTGGTGCCTCCGCTCACCATGAAACACTTTGGAGCACTCACAGTTTAATTTCTGTAAGCGTAGCAAGCTCTTGCTGCAGCAAATTAACCAAGATTCCCTAAATCCCAGTTTACTTCTCATTCATCAGTTTTATCTGTCATTCCACTCCCGCAGCAGATGCCAAGAAGCTACTTAATCACATGTCATGGTCACTGCACCCTCACTCTGGAGGGCACTTGCCAGACTTAATTCAACATTGTCCCCAAGCTGGTGATGAGGGGTGCTTTGTGCCATTCCCAAAAACCTACAGCCACATCCCAGCTCAGTGTGACTGCCCAGGGCTCTTCCACATGCCAAGGATGGAGCAGGGCTGGGAGACCCCCCAAAAATCCCACATCCAAAGCATCCCTTTTACTGCTTATTAATAATATCCAATTTTGGGAGTGATGAGGGAGACCCAGACATTTCCAGTAGCAGGGACAGGTTCATCTCACATCCCCTGGCAGCAAAGAACTTGGGGTGATGCTCCATATCTCCCCCATAGGGTCCCACTGCAGCAGGCTCCCAGGGAAGGGGTGGTGGGTGGTTGTTTCCACCCCCAGATCACTCCAGCCCATATGCTGGATCTGATTAAGGTAATTAGGCCAATGCCACAAAGCAGGCAGGTGGAGAGAAGTGCTGCTGAGTGGCTCCTGGCTGCCATAGGAACCCATCAACACCCCCCCAGCCACCCGGGGAAACCCAAATTGCTGGAATGAGTTGCCTACCTCGTGGTGGCAGTGCCTGGTGATACCCCTCCTGCTCCAGGAACAGAACCAAGGCAACCTCAGGAGGTGAAACACAGTGGTGGGGATGCCTAAAACTCCAGGGAGACCTCAAGCCCCTTCCTCTGCCTAAAAGGGCTCCAAGAGAGCTGCAGAGGGATTTTGGACAAGGGGGAATGACTTCCCACTGACAGAGGGCAGGGTTAGATGGGATATTGGGAAGAAATTCTTCCTTGTGAGGATGGGCAGGCCCTGGCACAGGTTGCCCAGGGAAACTGTGGCTGCCCCTGGATCCCTGGAAGTGTTCAAGGCCAGGTTGGATGGGGCTTGGAGCAACCTGGGCTAGTGGAAGGTGTCCTTGCTTTATCCAAAAAAAGGTATCACAATAATCCTGCTGGGTCGCAACAAGCGTTTGGAGAAGCAAATGGATTTAACTTTTAAGATTTACCCTCAAAATCAGCCCAGAGCACAATCTGGTCCTTCTCACCATGGCAGGGACTGTCACCTCATGGGCCACCTCGAGCCCGCAGCAATGCCTGGAGATATCCAGGCAGGTTTACTAATGCTCATCCCTCCTGTATTAACAGGAAATCTTCATTTCATCCTTTGCCAAAGGGTGTTTCCAGGCTGGCAGCTCCTTCCTTCCATTGAAGACAACACAGTTCCTGGGTCTCTCTAATTATTTACATGTGGGCTGTGTTTACTGGTAATTAAATGGTTCAGTGGCTTCTAGACGTCAGTCTTCTCTTAACATGTTATATGCCAGATTGCTTCCTGCCAGCAGTCCCTGTGGGATGAGGAAGTCTGCTGAGCCCTCCACAGCCACATGGTCCTGGAGAACAGGAGGGAGCAGCCAGCGGATCTCCCCCTCACCCCGGAAAAATAACACTCTGACAGAGCAGGTTTGGACCTGGGAGGCAAGGGGAGGGGATGAGGTTGTGTTAACACCATTAAAGCAGGCAGATCTGAGCCCTGGGAGAGCACAGGGGTGGCAGGGATGGGCTAGGCAGACCTTGTGTCTTTGCAGCACTGCCCTGTCAGCGCTGGGAATTTGCTGCTGGAGCCAGTCCTGGCTCTAGGGAGTTCTTTGTGAGCAGTCAGCAGGGAAGAGCCCCCAGCCCTGATCTCCCATCAGGACTCTGCCACAAACCAGATGTTTTTGTGGCTACCCAGAGCATCCCCAGCTCCTCATCTCCAGTGGGTGCCACTCGGTTCCTTCCAATCCCTCAGCCTCAGAACACCTCCCGGCCCCAAAACGCCTCCCACAATCCCACAGAGCAACTTGATTATAGACAGGGCTTGGAGCAACCTGTTCTACTGGAAGGTGTCCCTGCCTATGGCAAGGGGTGGGACTGGATGATTTTTAAGGTCCCTTCCCACCCAAATCATTCTGGGATTCCCTCCAAAGGTCAGGCTTGACGGACTCTCATCACCTTAACACCCACTTGGACTTGCTAATGATTATGCAGTGGGATGAAGGTGTGGGATGAGCAGCCAGCATGGGGATCCAGATATTTATATGTATTTATTTAATTTAAATCTCAAGTCTCTGCTGCTTCTCCCTGTCCAGTCCTTTCTGAGGCTGAAAATGAGCCTGGATCACCTCAATTCTGCCCCTCTGCTGGCAGAAGATCCAAGTGCATGCCCAGCCACACTCTTTATCCTTTACTCTTTGCTCTAGCACCTTAAAAGTCCTTCAAAGAGTGGCAGCTTCAGCAGGGTTTCCTCAGGCACGTGCATGATGCTGCTGGTTCCCACATCCGTTTTCCTCCTCACTTGATGCTCCCTAATAAACAGGATTTTGATGGTGGCTGGGAGCTTTTTCCAAAGCCCTTGGAGAGCTGAAGAAAATGTTTGAGTCCCAAAGTGCCCTGTTGTTTCCCATTCCAAGTTTGTAGCAGAAAATACCACTCACCAGAGCCAATGAAAGGTGCCATTCCCACACTGCTCCTGGGCCTCATGGAAGAGCTCAGCAGCATCAGATAAATCCTGATGGAGATTTAGTCCCTCTCATAGCTCAGCAGGGATGCTGTGGCTTCCATTAGCACTTTTGGGGAGGTATAAAGCAAATTTCTCAAGTGTCTTGGCTTGAAGTCATGGTAAGATTTACTAAAAGCAACAGACGATGCAGTTTATAATTCTGAGTCTGCAAAGGAAAAGCTTTTGGAAAGTTTAAATCCAAAGGTGGTTCTGTCAAACGCACCCATGGCAGGGGTTGGAACTTAATGAGGTTTAAGGTCCCTTCCAACCCAAACCATTCTATGAATACCAAAATGTCTCTACATACAACAGATCCACTGGAGACGTTTTCCTTTGCTTTTCTCAAAATCCTGTCTGTGAGGAAGGAACCATCCCAAGGATGCTGACGCTCAAAGCCAGATCCACAGCCTGTGGTGACTCTCCATCATGAGGGAGCTGAAAGCCAAGAGGAGCAGAAGCCAGGATGGTGTGATTGCATCTGCAGCTGTCCCTGGCACACTTGCTCCTGCCACCTTTCCAAAAGCTTTATTCCCATTCAATCCAGGATTATTGGCTACCAGCCAAGGGAGCGTCTGGCAGCCTTAATGCATTTATTTCAGCCCCACTGTCTGGCAAGGAAATCAGTTATTCCTGCAAAATCCATAGGAATAGCAAAGGATCCTGACCAGTCCTGCTCTCTGGGATCTACCAAACCAGCTCTGAATTCCGAAAATGGAGCAGGCTAAGAAGGGACTAATGATGAACTGAGAATACAGAAACACTGTGGTAATTTAGAAGGAATCAGAAGTGGAATTAAACTGTTAGGGTGTCTGCACATCCCTGGACAGGGCTCTACAGGAGAACATGAGAGCAGCAGGGTCAGCACAAGATTGGAAAAATCAAGTGAGGGAAGGGCAGGGACAAAGCCCAAAACCTCAGGTTGTTCACTTGGGGAAGTTTGGGGCATTCAGTGCAGTGTTGAGTATTAATTAAAGAGTTCAAAGGAGGAAAGAGCCCTTTCTGATCCTGTGGGATGAGTGCATGCGTGGGGATGGAAAGGTGGGAAAAGCAGCTGCCTGACTGGAGCAGACTGGAAAGCAGAAGTGGTAAACAGCCTGATCAAATCAAACTGGTTCATAACTCCATCACCTGAATCAAACCAGTTCATAATTCCATCACAACCTTTCCCTGTTCTCCAGAGGACAGCTGGATCCTGCTCCCACCTCCAGCGCCTGCTGGCAGCTATGGAATCTCCTCCTGATTTATTCTACTCCAAAGAAACACCTGAAAAAAGAAAGAAATTATAATTGTACAGCTGCTGAGGGAGGCGACTTTTATTTTTCTTCCTACTTGTCCAAAGCTTCCTTGGGGAATTGTACCATTGGCCACAGATAAAGTGAAGCCCCAATAATGGAAACCTGATCCATTTCTCATTTTTGCTGACTTACAGCTACCTTGTAGCCTGACCACCAAGGTTCCATATGCATTAGAATCCTCCTCACTGGAGGGTAAAAGGAGGTGGGAGCCCATTTGCTTTTTTAAAGAGAAAAAAGTGACCAGTGGTACCCAGGAAAGGAGTGAGAGAGTCAGAGAAAAGCAAAATCCTTCTGTGCACAATAAATTAGATTAAGGGGCAAGAGACTGAAATTTAATATAGAGAACAGAAGCTGCAGCAGATAAACAAACAAGCAGCATAAACCTTGAAAACTAATGAGAAATAAACATTTAATTAAAAACCCAATCACCAAACAAGCAGGAAACGTTCCCTCAGCTTCCGAGAAGAAAAGATAGCAAAGTCTCACCAGGTTATTCCTAGTTAGGGAGACATGGAGATCAGGTTTAATTACAGTTTAGCACATCCCCCAAGCAGCATCTATTTTACAAAATCAAATCTGATTCCCAGCTGGATCTGATGCCTTTGGCTGGAGGACAGGACAGATCTCCAGCTCTTCCAGCAGCAGGCACCAACACCCCCAGGGACAGACAGGAATGTTGCACAAGGAGAGCAGAGCCAATTTCTGACCAGTTTTTGTCCAGGATTGGTGGCTGCAGACTCAGGACACAGCAAGAAGCTCAAATCCATGAATGTGCCAGTCCTTGCTCTCATGTCCAGTCATGACTCCCCCTTTATAAAAGGTAAAAATCCCTCAGCCCAAACTGTCCTTGGTTACTAAAGCCAACAGTGGGTCTGGATGCAGGTCCAGGTCCTTCTTTTGGACAATTTTACAAATCCTGAAGGATACACCTTAAAAAGGGGGAAGGACCATTAAGAGATGAATCCCAGGAAGCCACCAGCTCAAGAGCCCAGCCCTATATTGTACCAACTCCACAACAATTAGGAGCCCATTTGGCTACTTTTCATCCTATTTCCCCCTGTCCCGTAACTGTTTCGGCTTGGGCTCCAATGTGTCCCTTTTCCATTTGTTACTGCTGCTTTGGCAATTAAAGCACTAATTAATCACCACAGGAACCGCCAAATCATCATACCTTCAGGAGGGGCAGAGGCCTCTCTGAGAACACAAATAATCCCAAGGAAAAGCACTCACAGGGTAATTAATATAAAAACTTTATTAGAAACAAAGACACGGCCTCCCAGGAACACCACCCTGTGTTATCTCCGAAACTTTTAGAATTTCAGAGTCATAATTAAATACAAGAGGTATAAATAGGGCGTGCACAGCTATAAAAGGAGGGAGAACTAATCCCCCAAATGCCATTGTTTCAAACAAGGCTAGAGAAAGGAGTTTTCCATGGTGGTTTTCACACAGGGCTCACGAGGCTGGGAGCTGGCATGGTGCCCAAGGGATTTGTTTCCCATCCCAAGGACCAGGATGGGGTATGATGTTACCCCAAGTCTGTATTGCTTTAATTCAAGTGGAAGAGCAGAGTGTGATGGCTTGATATTGCATCTGATACATAATCCTGGGTAAATAGTTGTACTTTCAAACCTTAAAAATCACAAACACAAAGGAGTATTATCCTATCCCTAGTTATATTTAAATGGTAAATAATAATAACTAATAATAATAATAATAATAATAATAATAACCCAGAAGTACTACTGACACAGAAAAAAAAAAGACCACCATCATTTAAGCACCATCTACAATGAGAAAATAAAGGATAAATGGGGCTTGGTTTATAAAAAAGCTTTTTTCTACTTATACCCAAACCCCATCTCCTGTCTGACCCAGGCCCAGTTTAACAGCGCTGATTTTTAGTGCATCGACTGCCATGTTATGATTTTGATTCAACCACATTCCATTTCATACAAGACACAAAAAAAGGAGCAAAAAAATACTTAGAATATACAAACTTCTCAGGTACTTTCTATGTTGTGCCATAAAAAAGGGATTTAGAGCAAAATAGAGATTCAAAAAGCGACTGTGCTTGAGCCAGCGGCAAATGTACACGGGGAAGTCAGAGCCATACAAAAATAAACTAAACAGGAGAGGCAGTATAGGGGGAAGTCAGAGCCATACAAAAATAAACTAAACAGGAGAGGCAGTATAGAATATTTCATACAAAACAGTGTCTGCAAAGTATAAAATTAGGAAACAATGCATAGAAGGGCGCGTTTGACCCAGCAGCACAGGAAGTCATGGCAGCCAAGGCGGAATTCTGTCCGGGAGCGGGTGGCTCACTGCCTGCAGAACTCGCTGGTGATGTTGGGCAGGGGGTAGGCGAAGAGGGAGAAGTCCAGGATGTACTTTGGGAGCAGGTCCTTGATGAGGCGGCGCGGGGTGTTGCACAGGTAGTAGTGGAGCGTCTGGGCCGTGACGGGCCTGTACCAGGCCTGGCGCTCGGGGAAGCGCACGGTCGAGGGCGCGCGGATGTGGCCCAGCACGTGCTCGGCGTCGTCGCGCAGCCGCTCGTAGGAGCCGATGAAGTCATACCTGACGGCGCAGGGCTGGCACAGGTTGTAGATGGGCATCCAGTGCTCATTCATGCGCTCCACGTCCTCGTCCAGCAGGTACCGCAGGAACTCGGCGAAGGTCACGTCGGCGCCCGCCGAGGCCCCGCCGCCCTTGCGGTAGCGCCGCACGATCTCCACGCCGTACTTCTGCTGGTACTCCTTGATCTCCCCGAACTTGTTGCGGTAGGCCGAGAGCAGCCTCTCCATGGGGCTGCGCACGAACACCACCTTGTAGTAGTGCTGCAGGCGGTAGGTGATCTCCTCGGGCTCCATGTCGCCCAGGAACACCAGGCCGCTCCTGTGGTCCATCTTCCCCTGGGCATCCACGCTGTCCAGCGCCCCGTCCAGCACCTTGAGGACGCGCTTCCAGTTGGAGCAGGCCACCTTGGGCACGTAGCAGTAGAGCAGGCGGTACCTGTCGCTGACCAGGAGGTGCCGCAGCAGGGTGCGGCGCTGCGGGGCCGGCAGGTCCCACACGCTGCGGGGCATGGAGCGCTGCCCGCACAGCGCGCCGATCGTGCGGTTCCGCGTGTCCCGCAGCACCTCCGCATCCACACCCTGTCCCTGTTCCTGCTCCTGTCCCCGCTCCTGCCCCGCCGGCCATGCCCTCCGCCAGGGGTGGGGCGGCGGCGGGCCGGCCTGCGCCAGGATGCCGCGCTGGATCATGAGGAGCAGCCCCGAGGAGGCCAGGATGACGCCGAACATCAGCATGGACGGCAGCAGCGCCGCGCCCCGCGAGCGGCCCCGGCCCCGCACACGGGCCCGGCACGGCGGGGCCCGGCGGGGCTCGGGCAGCGGGGGCTGCATGGCCGGGGGGGATTGGGAGGGCTAGGGGGGAATGGGGGGGGAATGGGGGAATGGGAGTCCGGCCCGCACGGCCAGCGGTGACGGCGCCGGAGGAGGAGGAGGAGGAGGAGGAAGGAGCAGGGACCGCCCCTCGCTGTGCCCGCCCCGACCGGAGCACACCCCTCGTTGTGTTGTACCCACCCCTCTCTGCGTTGTACCCACCCCTCGTTGTGTTCTGCCCACCCCTCATTGTACCCACCCCTCATTGTACCCACCCCTTTGTGCCCACCCCTCGCTGTACCCACCCCCCATTGTGCCCACCCCTCGTTGTGCCCACCCCGACCTG
>JAWWEW010000165.1:9308446-9390860 GCA_035583185.1 Anabacerthia variegaticeps | reverse complement strand
CCCCGACCTGCCGGAATATTTGGGGTGGGAGGAGTTCGGACCTGCCGGAATATTTGGGGTGGGAATGGTTCGGACAGCATCCAGTGCCACCCCCCTCCGCAGGGGTGGAAGGGGTGGGTGTGTTGGAAGAAGGCGGTACAAGAGCTCTGGAGATTGTGTCCAACAGCTGACATGTGGTCAGTGGGCTGTGTCGTGGCAGAGCTGGTGAAAGGGAAGGCTCTGTGTCCAGGAAATGGTTCTATCGGTCAGCTAAAGGGAATAATGGAAGATGTGGGCACACCCAGTTCTGACCTTCTGAAGAAGGTAGCATCAGAACATGCAAGAAAATACGTGCAAGTGCCACACCTTGCGCTAGAGCAGGTGGGTCCCAGCTCTGCCTGCACCTCACCACCCTCCCAGGGAAGAATTCCTTCCCCGTGTCTATCCTAAATGCCCCCTCTCTGAGTTTGAAGCCACTCCCCCTTTCCCTGTCACTCTAGGGCCTCGTCCAGAGCCCCTCTGCAGCTCTCTTGGAGCCTCTTTAGGCTCTGGAAGGGGCTCTAAGGTCTCCCTGGAGCCTTTTCTTCTCCAGGCTGAACACCCCCAGCTCTCCCAGCTTGTCTCCAGAGCAGAGGGGCTCCAGCTCTTTAATCACAGAATCCCAGAATTATTTACTTTGGAAAAGAGCTCCAAGATCATCGATTCCAGCCTGTGACTGATCCTCACCTTGTCACATAGCCCAGAGCACTGAGAGCCACATCCAGCTGTTCCTTGGACACCTCCAGGGATGGGGATTGTACCATGGTCCTGGGCAGCCCCTTGCAATGCCTGACTGCCCTTTCCATGAAGAAATTCCTCCTGATGTTCAAGCTGATCCTCCCCTGGCATAGCTTGAAGCCACGTCCTCTCATCCTGTCACTTTTTCCCTGGGGACAGAGCCAGGCCCACCCCCTTGGGTCCACCCTCCTATCAAGGAGTTTCAGATAACAAGAAGGTCACTCCTGAGCCTCTTTTTCTCCAGGCTGAGGCTCCCCAGCTCCCTCAGCTGCTCCTCACAGGACTGACTCCCACTAACCATCCCCCTGGAGTGAGTCCAGAGCCACCCATGGGATCCTCCCCAGCACCCCGTGATAAGAGCAGGTTTTTGCACTACCAGGCCAAACCAGCCATAATTAGTCATTGTGCCACACTTTGTAGTATTCTCTAATTCTGTAATTCCTGCACAGGTTTAGCATCTGGAGGAGGAGCAACCACCAGTTACCTGCTGAACTGAGAATGCTGTAGCACCACCTGAGAGCCAAAGGACAGGAATTTCCAACACTTCGCAGGCATTTTCCCCATTCTCCCTCTTTGACTCCAGCTGTTCCACCACCTCTGCTTAAGGCAAAGCATTAAGCAGGCCATAAGGATGCCGTTTCCTCATCTGGCCCTTTCTGGAGCAGAAATCATCCCACGCTGCCATTGTTCTCCCTATTTTCCCTCCATGGTTTTTCCGAGTGTACCAAGGGGCCTGGGCTCTCTGTCAGGAGCTTTTTTAACATCAAGAGAAAACCAGCTTCCACTTTCTTCCCTTTGATCAAAAGCCAAGAGCGTTTTGTCAGCCAAGGCAGACAAAGCCCTTGGAGTGCAGTGCCAGAGCCTGCAGCTATATTATTTCACATTTCCCAGTTTTATTTGGATGTAAATACAGCATTAGCTCTAGGAAGATGTGGATATCCTACCCTGCCACCAGAAAAGCAGCACACATGAGCTGTTACCAGATTCCTGCTCTGATTGCAGAGGGCAGGTCCTGATCTGATCTCAACACCAGCCCAAACTAAGGTTGTGCCAACATATATAATCACTGAGGCAAAAATCAAGCCTTCTTGGAAATCCCTCCTCTTGGAGAAAAAGCCTCACTGCAGCAAACTCCAAAGCAGCCAATTATTAGTCTGGCACCTCTCATCCTTCTGTTTCTACTCCCCCCCAATATCTCTAGGTCAGGAGCAGTAACATATGATAACAGAGTGGTTCTGGAAACAGAAACAGGAGACTGCCCATGAGGTCAGCTGGGCTGTTTCTCAAAGGGCACTGGATTTAAGGACTGGTCTGAAAAGTACAGGGTAAGATGAAGAGTCCCTTTGGAAACAACACAGCCAAGCAAATACATGGCTCAGGGGTGGTTTTCAGGGTTAAACCCCATGTCATTGAGGAAAATTAATTGTGGTTACACCCAGTGTGCCTAATTAACTCCCAATGTGAGCAGTAATTTGATTTTCAAAGCAGTTAAAAGCCACCTAACTTTCAGAGTGTGCAAAACTATCAGAACATATTTCCCAGACAGATCCATTCCTTCAGAAAAGGTACCTTTAGCAAATAAAATGTCACAGAGGAAACAAATCTTCAGGATTCTGTGGTTTGTTTATACAACAAACCACAATGATGGAAGGGTTTGGTTCTCTCTTACGAGGGAGAAGAGAAACCCACACAGCCCTTCCCAGGAGATGCTCTGCCAAGCCTCATCCCTACAATTCCCACTTACAGGTATAAAAGGAGGACTTTTTAAACTCACAGCCCCTTTCAAGATGCTTCCAAATCCCAGTGTTCACTTTAAGAGCACCACAGCCTCCACTCCATGGAGGAGTAAATCTCTGGACATTTTCATCGCTGTTTACTCACACAAGCAGAAAAGCATTAAAATACATTATTATATTATTATTTCACATTATAATATCATCTGCATTAGACCGAGCCAGTCCCCCAGCAGCATTTATGCACACTCAGATTTAAGAAAGGCTGCAGAATTCACTTGGGCTGTCAGAAATCGGGAATATTTATCAGTCTGACAAGCAAAGGGCCAATTCCCAGAGAGGACAGAGGGAAAGACTGAGGGACACTCCTGTCCTTCCTGCTCGGAGTGAAGCTGGATACTGATGTCATCACAAGTGCCCTGCCAAGGCTCTGCTGCCCTTTGGGCTGAGATCAGACATTCATTTTTGGGCTGAGGCACTGCAAAAAGGAGGAATATGTGAGGCCCCTGGAAGCTGAGCCAGAGAAAGAAGGTTTCTTAAAAAAATACCCAAACCAACAGTTTGGGCTGATGCTAACTTTCCAGACAAGCACCAGGATGGTGCTAAGGAGACCCCCTGGATGGGTCTGAGCAGCTCCAGATCAAAAAGTAAAAAGGAAGCAAAGGAAGGAGAGATCTGATGCTGTGGCTTCGTGTCCAGAGATTATCCCGTAATTTGGTATAATAAAGCCTCTTATCCAAGGGGATAAGCACAGAAGCTGCTCCACGATCAGCTCATGACCAAGGCAGTGTTTCTTATCTCTAGGGGAAAAAGCCGTCTTAAACAAAGTCAGACACTCTGGATGAATACGCTGAATAATTCTGAGGAGACGGTCCAGATCAGCTCAGTCAGAACACAAAAATCCCTGTTCTCAAGGAAAACTTTGTGCTGAAGGATCTGGTTATAAATTCATTGATATGCAGCTCACTGAACTTGCAAAGACCTTGCTCCGAGCTCAGTTGCTTGCTCTGAGCTCAGCTCCTCACTCTGAGCTCTGTTCCACTCTTCCTGCTCCACTGGGCATGACTCTGGAATTGCTTTTGTATGGAGCCATCCCAGGAGGTTCAGCTCCTCTGTGCCAGAAGAACCACCAGGCACCACATGCTCAGCAGATGCCGTGACAGCTCTTCCCCCCTGGATTTGGGGTGAGGAGACACCGAGCAGGACAGGAGCCCATCCTGGTCCCCAAGGGACACACACAGAAAATGGGACATGGTGCAGAGGCTGTGGGGCAGGGAGCCAGCACAGCTGGCAGGCACTGCATGGATACACATCCTCCCAGGCAGCACACTCCACATGCTCCAGCTGGGCAGGAGGTCGGAGTGAGGTCAGGAATATTGAGGAATACTGCAAGTGCCAGTGCAACAGGGATGGCATTTGGTGGCTGTGTCTCAGTCAGAGCTTTCCTGGTATTTTCCTGCTCCCAGAAAATCCCAGGCTGACATGCAAAGCCCATCCCAAGCTGAGTCCATCCAATTTTAAGTCAGTAACAACGAGAACTCCCTTGTTCTACCCTTTGTCCTCCCACTGACCTGTCCCTGATCCCGCTGATCCCTCTCAGCCCAGAGTTACTGAATTCAGTTGGAGCCAGCTGGGGCTTTACCACCAGTTTTCACTACAAACACACACTAAATCCAGCACAGCTCAAACCTGTGTCGCAGGAAAGTCTCCAAGGCTCTTAGCTCATTCCAGATCTATCTCCTGCTCTTTATACAGTCTCATGAAGCTCCCAGGTGGCTCCTGCAGGGCTGTAATGAACCTGTGTGTGCATGTGAGGTTCCTGCTGGAATTTGTCCAAGTAATGTTTTTGTGGTTTCACAGGCAGCAGGATGAGGACTGAATCTGCTCCACCACCTTCAAAGCCTACAGCATCTCATCCCTGACACCAGAAATCATTGTCCCAAGAGAAAAAAACAAAACAGGAAGGGACTGACAAGGACCCGTTTGCCTGAGCCCTGCTTAGGTTTTGAACATACTTCCATGTTTCAGGAACAACAAAAAGCCTGTGAAGGACATGCTTTGCCTCAGAAAAATTGTTTGAGGGTGATGTTGGAGACTGGTGGTGGATGGATGCTGGGAGGTTTGGGGACTAAGCTGAAAGAGATGGGATCTGGCTGGAAATAGGGAGAAATTCATCCTTGAGAGGACAGTCAGACACTGAAGGAGCTGTGCCATCTGTGTGGAGCCCAGGCTGGCTGACTCACAGAATCCCAGGCTCATTTAGTTTGGATAAGATCTTCGAGACCATCAAGTTCGACCTTCAATTGTGGTATCTGTGAAAACCTCCCTATATCCTGATTTTTTTTCTAGATATGGTTTTCCATGTGTAACCTGGATTTTATAGGAAGTTTTGTGCCTTCAGGGAAGCATGTTATTCAAATTTCTGTGTAGTCCCTAAAAAGCATTTTCCTGAGTATTCCAGAGGCACTTTCCAAAGAAAGTCTGAGGGTTTAGCATCAAGCCCACTGTAAATGCCAGCTGGAAATCCTGAGTCAATGAATTACAGCAGCCTCATTCCTCCTTTTTAGTACTGATGTACACACTCATTTTTCCTTGATAAACTCCTTCTGTGTGCACAGCAGGATCCTACTGGTGCTTTTAATGAACAAACATGTACAACTAATCTGAAATTTTCTTTAAATGCAGCATATTTGAAAAGTTGTTTCTAATGTTTTCGAGCCTTATATGTATCAGCATACAGGTGGTTTGGAAAATACAATAGGAGAAAAATGAAGGAGGAAACTCAGGATCTAGGGAAAGGCAAAGAGCAAACGAAGCCCATCCCTCATGAAACATTATTAAAAAAATGAGTTATTATAAAACATGAACCGTTGTTAATTAGATCAAAGAACAGAAGTGACTCCAGCAAGAATTCTGACGTCTGCCCCAACCAGATTAATTTAAAATAAACATCAGGAAGAATGAAAGAAATCAGTTGGTTTGTGCCTCTTCTTGCTCCAGACTGTGGAGCAGTGAGGCTTTCTGCAGAAAAGCCACGGAAAGGGCTTTTTTCCCCTGCCACAATCCATTAAAAAGTGCTGCATTATTTCCAGATTTTGAAAAAAAAAAAACCTCATTAGGAAAGTTAAATTACAAGAGAATTTGCTCAAATATTAGGAAAAAAATGAGTTGCGAGCAAGGGGTCTGTCCTTGCCCCTGGAAAAGGGGGGCTGCTGCCTGCCTGGATCCCAGTTTCCAAACCCACATGCCTCCCTGGGGCTGCTGTCAGGGGACATCATGTTCCTGAGACAGGGAGATCCCTTTCAATTCCCACGGGGTGTCCCAGATTTCACCTCACAGGGAGGTGAGAACAAAACCCAGCCATGCTCGTTAACATGCCCTTTTTATAGAGTAATTATCCGATGTGGCACAAATCCAACCCCACATCTCTCAGCCTGGGACAGGGAAAAGCAGTTCATTGCTAAATCACCCTCGTGCTGAGCAATCCAGAGTCCCCTCCTTGAGAAATCCATCTCCTTGGTCCGTGGACAGCAGAGGATGCTGGTCCTGCCAGGAGGTCATTTGTGTATGAGGAAAAAGAGGGAAAAAGGGATTAAGAGGTGAGGGAACATCTGAGAGCACAAACCACTGCTTGGCTTGACCAGGATGGGATTGCCAAAGGCACCTGCTCTGTTCCTTAAATCCGGGTATAGGGACCACCCAAAAAATGGAGGAGAAACTGGAGCCAGTTTCATGTCGCTCAATCCCTATGTATTAAAAAGGAGATAAAAATGGGATGTTCCAGGGACAAAGGAATCCCAGGGAATTTGCTCTGTGCCTTGAGCCAGGTGCTGAGAAGCAGGAGAGTTTACCTGCTGCAGAGGAAGGAGGGAGTTTTCTCACCAGCTCTTTTCCAGAGCACTTGATACTTCCAAATCCATGACATACCCAGCACGGGAAGCAGAAACTCTCTGGGAACAGTCACAAACTGCTTCCTTGTGGGAAATCTGGCTGAGTTCCTGGGATTTTCTCATTTATGGAGTGCTAAATACTGCCAGGTGCACTCATCCCCATCCTGGCTTTCCTGTGGGCTTCCTACAGTTGCCACATCCCTGCTCAGGCAGCAGCATGGGAAAGGCAGTGAGCACAGCGAGGGAAAAAGCTGGATTATTGATGAAGTTCTTCTATTAATTACATTATTTATGACTGCAGAGAAAGCAGAGCAACAAAGAAAACCCCAAACAGCCTGGCTCTCTCTGCGGGAGAGCCGGACACTCCCAGCCCCACTTTCCTGAGCTCTTGCTCCATATCCTTCCAAAAATCCCTCTCCACCAGAACAGCTTGTTTGTTGTTTTCTAGTATGGATATTCTGGTGCTCCTGCCACTCCAAGGTTGGAAGGATGTTCATGGAGATGCAGTTTTTTCAAGCCTTGTTAAATTGATTTGCTTTTAAGAATCACTGGGCGGTTGAACTGCTCTGGTTCCAGCTTGTTTTTGCAGAACACTCTGGAGAGGTTTATAGAGATATTAAAATTAAATACAAAGCCACGGAATAAACGGTGCCTCCATTCAGTGTGTCTTGTAAATCCACTTTAAATGGTTCCCTTTATTAAATATCCTTTCCTCTTAAAACTGGATTAACTGCTCTCACTGGAGGCTCTGACAGAGAAGCCATTGGATCCCTATAGCAACGCTGCACTCTGACAGCCCCTCACTCCAGAGCAGGCCCTGAGCTTCATCCCAGTTCAGCTATCCCCATTATGGCACCTCCTGTTATTAATCACCATTGCTGATTATTAATCACCATCTCCCAGTATTAATTGCAACCCCAAGGCTGGCACCAAGCACGACTTCACACTGCACCAGTGGGACCTCTCTCATATGAAATGCATGGACAGCATCCAGATTCCCTTCCCAGTGTGACTGGCAGCACTCACCTGATTCCTCCTCTGTTCCCCTGACTTCAGGCCCATTGTTTTCCTCTTTTCCTACTTTTGTCCTCAGTCTCTCCCACTGCCCAGCACTGCTCCCGATGGCTCCTGCTCTTGGTGGTGACCATCCCCAAAGTTCTGCATAGGGAGGGGTGTTAAATCAAGGGGCCCTGCAGAGCTCTACATCCATGCTCCAGGCTAGTGTTTGGAATTTAAGAGAAATTCATGTATAAAGGGCTGATTTACCTGGATTTTGGAAGTTTGCAGGAGGCTGAAGCGGTGCAATCCCAGCCAGTCCCCACCACGTGGTCCCCCAGCACACCTCCCTTCTCAAATGGGAATTACCTTTCTGCTTATGGCTTTTAGCACAGGAAACAGCCTCCAGGAATGCTCAGCTGGATGTTCCTGGAGAAACAGTGCCATGCAGGTGACCTGTGGCTCCTGCTGCTCCTGGATTCCAAGGTTTTGGGCGCAGGGATCCAGCCACAGGGATAGAGCCACGGCAGAAGCAGCAGCTGGAGAGGAATGTGAAAAGCTCAACTTCATTTTTATTCAGCTTCAAGTCACACAGGCAGTGTGGGAGCAGTTCCAAGGGCAGCTCCATGAGGCTGTGGCTGCTTTCCCATGGATGGATCCTGTGCCAGCGGAGCTGGGGGCTTGCTGTGCTGCCAGTGCACTTGGAGCAGCAGAGCCAACACTGGCATACAGGGATTAGGGAGTGTTTATCCCTTATCTCCTCTTAAACCCCAAGCTTGGTGAGTAAAATAGGGAATTGCCCACGCTCAGGTCTCTGGAGCTCCTGGGTTAATGGAAGGACATGAAATCCCTTCTTCCTGTGTGGCACTGACTGTGCCAGGGCTGGTCCTGCCCCTGGTGATGGCACAAAGCCTCCACAGAGCTCAGCATGGCTCATCCAGTGCTGGAGTGCTCCATCACCTTAATGGGATGGTCCAAGCTGCTCCTGTCCCTTGGCTCCAATGGATTCTGGCACAATTAGATTCAATTATAATTAGTGGCATTAAAGCAGCACTTAAATGCAACCAGGGGCTTGTGGCTTTCACTCCAGGTGAGAAGACACTCCAGCCAGTCCTGGATGCTGCTCTGGATCTGCTTGGCTGGGAGATGTGGGCAGCGAGATGGGGAAGCCTCTGCACCTTGGAACATCTCCCACCCCACAGTGTGCTCATCCCAGTGCCCAAACCTTGTCCAAAGCCTCTGGAAGAGCTTACAGCCCCAACTGCTCCTTCCCAGTGCCCCAAGTGCCTCCTTCTCCCTGCAATTCACTCAAGGCTGGCAATGTTCCGTCACCTCCAGACACTGCATACAGAAATAAGGGAGATGTGACACAGCAGATTGGCTCTGCCAGGAACTCGAACCACTGCTGGTGATGGAAACCAGCCACGGAGCCACCACGGGATCCCCAGCTGGCCAAAGCCAGGTGGAATTCCAGTGGCCACACAATTCCTGCTTCCCAGCTGGGTGAGCCCAAGCCTTCCTGATGCACCATAGCACTTCAAGGACAACTCATGGCCAGCAGAACTCTGCCAAGGTGGCAGCAGGACATTCATGGCAGCATCAGCCACAATACAGGAGCAATTTGCTGAACATGGGATACAGGAGAGTGAGATACAGCTCCTCATGGCTCCCTCAGGTGGCAGATTTCAACAGTATATCCAATTTTGTTTGACATTAATCCCAACTTTTCAGCCTGCCACGGATTATCCATTTGGTGATGGCACATCATCTGGGAAGAGCTGGGAAGGAAAAGCTTTTTCTTGGTTTTCTTTCCAAGGGACCCCTCCAAGGGAATGTCCAGACCTGGAGAAGCACTGGATCTGGCCATGGGGCAGGCACAGGGCACAGGTTTCCACTCTATTCCTGGCACCCACATCACTGATGCCTCAGGGCAGCCAAGTCACATTAAATCCAACTGGAAAATCTCAAATTGGTTCTTCAGCAGAAATCCCAGGCCACGGGGTCAGGAATATCATGCTCAGTGACCTCACACTGGCTCGCAATCATAAATGTTGCTGGACAAACTCCTTCCTCCCCTTGGGAGGATAAATCCCAGTTTAACTCACTTCATCACCATGGTGGTTTCCTCTCCAGGTTTGTACCTCTGCTGGCAGCTCCCTACAAGGAGCTGTGCTGTGACAAGGCTGGGTGCAGGAAGGAAAAAACAGGGATGTAGCAAAATCGCTAATCCCATGAAAAAATCCAACGAGGAATTTGAGAGCAGGTGTGATGCTGGCAGGGCTGCCATGGGACAGGGACTGAGCCAGTTCTGGAGCAGCCCTAGCTCACCCCATGGGACCATATAACAATCTCCTGCTCCAGGTGACCTGGGAGTGAAAGATGCTGCAAATTCTGGATGCAGCCAGGATCCAAGGCATGTTATGGATGCAGTTCCCAGCCCCACCCCACAAGCCATACACGCCCCTCACTCCATTCTCTGTAATTAGGAGCTAATTCCACATCGAACATTACTCTTTCCTTCCGCTCATTTTGTTCCCAGAAGTTATCACCTCCCTCACCAGGTGTCCAAGGGTCCACTCATGGCATCATTGATAGGAATAGCCAGTTCCAAGGGCCATGTCACCTCCCCACCCACATGTGGACAGTCAGCACAGGCTGGTCACAGGAAGGGCTCTGAGCCCCAACCAAGGTCCCCATGGGTTTGGGATGAATTCTCTGGGGTACTCACCATCCAGGGCCACGGGAGCTGCTCTCCCTGGGGATGAGTGTATGCAGGAACCTCTTATGGCTGGCCATGAGCACCCCTAGACAGCTCTCATCTGGCTGTAGCTGCAGACATTCCCACAAGATAATCCCAATCCCGTTATCCTGCTCCTTGCTGCCCCATTTCAAGCAGGTTATCTGACTCCTCTCTGCTCTTTTCCCACTTGGAATCCTCCAGGCCGTTTGGGATGTCTGTATAGAATGCTCCTCCTTGGGATGCATTTGGCACTTGGTGCCACGAGGCCGGAGCACTGAGATGGCAGGAGCTGATGGAGACAGCACTTCAAGCAAGATGCTTTTCCAAAGCAACATTCACAAATGCTTTCTTCAGAGTTCCTGAAGCCTGGTTGAGACAAGCTTTGCCACCACCACCTTCCTTGCTGAGAAAACTCAAATATTTCACTGACAGCAGCTCTCAAGGGCAGATTAAGAAAAAGTAAGTCAATCGCTACCCACCGTGCTGGTGCTTGCTACCAATTTCCAAGAAAAACCCAAGAGATCACTCACTCCAAGCACCCAAGTCTGCTCCCAAGCACTCCTAACTCCTGCAACCACCAGGTCCAGGTGGGTAGTTCAGGCAGGGATGGGAAGAATAGCCCAGCACTGGTTTGTTTTCTAAATCAATACGATTTTTCAAATTTATTTTTTAAGAATTACTTCTAATATATTTTTCTCACAGAAGGAGGGGATAGGGAATGTTCTCATTCCATCTGTAAACACTGAAATACAGATCTGGGAAACCAGGGAAGAGACACAAAAAAGTGCATTTTACAAAATTATCAACTAAAATATATTTTACATGTATTACGCTTCGATTTAAATTCTACCGACTGCATTTTTTTTCAGTTTCAAAAAATATTTCCATATCTAATAGATTAAAAAAGCAGGAAATCTTTTCATTAGGGATAAGACATTTCAATTCATTTACATGCTGTTTGCACAACAGCATCAGCAACCACGTGAACCTCAATGTCTATGGCCTGAAGCAGATTCAGCATGAGAAGAGTCAGGTTTGTCGTCTCCAGAACCGGGTCGAAGCCTGTTCCAGAACTTGGGCAAGGATAATTTCTCCGCTACCTGGAAAGGAGCCAGGACGATGTGGGAGCAAGGGGAGAGGGGGCAAAAGGAGGAATTTCAGAGGTTCAAAGGTCCTGACTGCAGCAGTGCTCAGGTTCTCCCAGCTGGTGGGTCTCGCAGCATTCCATGTCCAATGGTGCTGCCAGAGGGAAATGGCCATGGCAGTTCACCTGCTTCAGGCTGGGGGAGCAAAGGAGTCCCCATGGAGCCAGACATGGATTTAGGGCTTTCCATCTCCTCCCATCCACCCTGGGGTGCAGCTGCTCCACTTCCTCCTCACTGCTCTGCCCACTCCCTCCATGCCATGGGCAGGAGCAGCTCTGCTTCTCCCATCTCGTTCCTCCCAGTGACAGAAAACCATTCCACATCCTCCCCCCAGAAGCAGCAGAGACCACGTTCTCAACACCTCCTTGCACCCCTTCATCTGAGTGTCTCCAAAGTGATACCACCTCCCACCTCAACACAGCTCCCCCAAATCATTCCAAGAGACCCCCAATGCCAAGTGAATTGTTAAGGAGAGATCCAGGCAACCTCTTGGACACCAACAGTATTTTGAGGTATAAGTGAGAGAAGATATTTCACCCACCAATTCTTGCTTGCACACCTGGGATTCCACCTCCCAGAGCTGGGTGTTCTCCCTGGGTTATGCAGGAGGGAATAACCAGGAATTTTCTAGCAGGAATCACCCACCAGCAGCAGGGAGACACGGTGGGTTCCAGGTTTGTTATTCCCTCAAACCATCGTCTCCGGACATGTTCCCCTCTTTGGTATGTAGAGCAGATCTCTGGAGAACTCCTGCATTCCTGAACTATTCCACGTAAGGGATTGGATGTTGTGGGGTTCTCTCTCCAGGCTGGGCAGGCAGGTGGCTGTTGGAGCAAGGTGACCAGCCCTGCATCTCCAAGGAATACAGGGAATGCTGCTTCCACTGACAGAACAATATTAAAGCAGAATGGACACTTTCACCATGGAACAGCAGTTTAGAAGCCCCAAAAGACTGGGAAAATGCAGATCCCTCATTTCAGTGGGCAGCTCCAGCCAGCAGGAATAGGGGGACACGGGCTTGGTTCTCCTTCTGTCCGGTAGTGCAATCTCAGGCTGGGCTCCCAGCTTTGGGCAGTGACTCCTCGAGATGTGACACTGTCCTTTGGTTTGCTTTAGGATTAACTCCAAGTCTGTGTGGAGATAAGCTAAGGGCTGTCTGGAATCCAAGAGCTGTCTGGGATCTAAGGGCTGTCCGGAATCTGTACAGGTAAGGCAAGAGGCAGGACCTGCGGGGCTCGGGCTGCATGGTCCATGCAAACCTTTCCCGATGCTCAGGTCCTTTTAGGAGCCACAAAGCCACTTTGGTGAGCTTGCTCGGACACCAGGATGAGTTTGGAGTGGGGAGGCTGCCAATGGCTTTAACAGCAGGCCCAGGATCAGGACAGTCACACAGGGAGGAGGGGAGATTTTAAAAAGCCAAAAACACAGAAGAAGAGGGTTTGACACTTCCCCCTCTGGCTTCTTCCCACTGCAGACACATGGGGATAAAGCAGGGCCTGTAAAGGACATTACAAGAAACAAAATGGGAAGGAAGAGAAAACCCATGGCCCCCTGAGCCATCAGAGGAAGAGCAACACTCAGAAGAGAAGAGGTTCTCACTGGGAAAGCCCACTTTGAGAGCTCCAACCTTCCAAGCGACATGTGCTGCTGAGCTCTGGGCTTTGGGAACGGGGCATGACATCCTCTGGGCACAGTCAGAACACATGGAACAGACCCAGCTCTAACCTGTGACCCTGGCAGCTCCCTCTGCTCCAAGCCCCAGCCCAGGTGGCGAATCCTGGAGCAGCAATGTGAGGCAGGAGAAAGATGAGGGAGGACAGGGGTCATCTCTTCCCCTGATGGAGCAACACCTATTCAAGCACAACACAAGGCAACTCTGCATCCAGGCAGCTCCCAAAGCTGTATTTTGAAGAAGCTCTTACCCACTGGGAATCCTCAGTCTGTCCTGCAGGACACTCAGTCTGTCCTGAGGCGACTCTCCTGTACTCTGCCAGGGAGCTGGTTTCAGTTTTCACTGAAACCCACTGACCTGTCCCAGACGGACTCAATGCTGCACAGTGACACCCCTCCTGCACCTTCCCACCTCTCCCAGTCATGGCTCTGCATTGCTTCCTGCCTTCTATCCCCTGCAAACCTTCCCAATAGATGCATCTCTAGATACATATATAGATATAGATTTACATATGCAAATCCCTATATCTATATACATATATTTATTTTATATGTATATATTTTCATTTATGCTTTTAAACGAAGTGCTGTGCTTTCAACTGCTGTCTTCTCTCCACAGGCTCCACTCCTCGCATGCTCTCGAGTCCCAGGACGGAGCGCTGGGCGCTCCCATCTGCAGCAGCACAAGGTGAGTTGGGAGTGCCCAGGTGTCCCAGACCATCAGCTTGTTCCCACCACACTCTGACAGGATGGTCCTACTGGGGGTTCTTCAGGATGCGCCCGTGCCTGAAGTCATAGACGTGGCGACAGAGGAAAACCAGCTCGGGGTCCGTGTCCTCAGGCACCTTGCGGTGCAGAGGGGTGGAATACTCCTCTGAGGGAGGAACCATGATGGTTTTCCTGCCTGGGATCCCTTCGACTCGACGCTTTGCCAAGGCACAAAATCTGCACGACAATCACATCACAAGAGTTATCGGCAAATCCTGGAATGGTTAAAGCTCATCTCCTTCCACCCCCTGCCACAGGCAGGGACACCTTCCACTAGCCCAGGTTGCTCCAAGCCCCATCCAACCTGGCCTTGGACACTTCCAGGGATAGGGCAGCCACAGCTTCTCTGGGCATCCTGTGTCAGGGCCTTGCCACCCTCACAGGGAAGAATTTTTTCCTACTATCCAATCTAACCCTTCCTTCTGGCAGTTTGAAGCCATTCCCCCTTGTCCTGTCCCTCCAGACTCCTGTAAATAGTCTCTCTCCATTCTTCTGTTGGCTCCTTCAGGTACTGAAGGGGTAATTAGGTCACCCCAAAGCTTCTTTTCTCCAGGCTGAAGTGTCAATTCTCTCAAGCCTTTCCTCACAGCAGAGGTGTTCCATCCCTCTGATCACCTTGGTGGCCTCCTCTGCACTCACTCCACAGGTCCATGTCCTTCCTGTGCTGAAGACCATGAACTCATTCCCTCTCCTGCTGCTGCCTGTGACCTGCTGGAAGCTACAACTGTGGCTCCCAAGGATAAGGGGAAAGGGAGGAGTGTGAAGGAGAACAAAGCCTTGCTCAAGAACTCCTGCTTTCCATTCACTCTGCAGGAAGCAGCACAAGTTTCTATTTTCATCCTGGTGGATGTTGTACAGCACCAAAGATTACAACTATTAGCCCCTCTTGTTTTTACTGCTTACATACAAGCACTGGTGTTTGGGAGCCACTAGACAGGAGTACAAGAGGCTGGGGAAGGGTCTGGAGCACCCAGAGCTGCTGAGGGAGCTGGGGAGGCTCAGCCTGCAGAAAAGGAGGCTCAGGGGGATCTTTTCACTCTCTCCAACTCCCTGACAGGAGGGTGGAGCCAGGTGGGGGTCGGCTTTGCTCCCAGGGAACAAGAGACAGAACAAGAGAAAACTGCCTCAAGCTGCACAGGGGAGGTTTATGTTGCATATTGGGAAAATTCCTTCAGGGAAAGGGCTGCCCAGCCCTGGCAGAGGCTGCTCAGCCCTGGCAGAGGCTGCCCAGGGCAGTGGTGGAGTCCCCATCCCTGGAGGGATTTAAAAGCCACGTGGATGTGGCACTGGGGGATATGGGTTAGTGGTGGGGGAATATTTGGACTCGACAGTCTCCACAGGCTTTTCCAACCCAAATGATTCCATGATTCTGCACAAACCACACACATAAAGAACCTTGAGCAGGAAAAGTCAGCCTGCAGCAGAGTGAGTGTCAGCCCCCCAGCTGCACCCCAGCACAGCCTGCAGGGCTGGGACAGTCGGGATGGCTGGAAATGCAAAGAGAGGAGCTGGAGGCAGGGGAGGTTTTGGAAGAGCAGCAGGTCCAGAGCTCCACCTACCTGCAGTACTCTGCGAAGGTCAGCACATAGCACTTCTCCTCGATGCAGGCGACGCTGTTCTCGTCCTGGTGCCGGGACGCAAAGATCTCATTCTGCAGGAGGGGAGGAAGGAAGGAAGAGCTCACCCAGAGGGACAGGACCAGCCTCACACCTTCCCCCATCACCTCACAGGGGAGTCATCAAAGCATGCCCACAGTAAATACTCTCTAGAGCAAATATTTCACATAATCCAGGTGCCTTTCAGGTGTTCTTGTGCACCAGAATTTTATGCAGCAATACCTGAGCAAGGCAGAATCTCCCATCATTATCTCTGCCCAGCACACTCTGTGAGGCCCAGTGTCCAAATCCCACGTGTATTTCCAGTGTTACAAAGCTCTTCAGCAGCAAGGCCACAGTCAGCTGCACCTCTCAGAATTCCTCCTGGATTCCCTAATCCATCTCTGTCTCAAAGCTAAAAGAATCCCTTCTTGTCCAATCTTTTCCTCATCCCAATTCAATTAAAAAGGCTAGTTTAGGGAGAAAAGCAGCAACAGCTTTTTTGAGCATCATGGAAAATAATCCTGGAATGGTTTGGGTTGGAAGGAACCTTAAAGCTCACCTCATTCCACCCCTCTCCCATGGGCAGGGACACTTTCCACCAGCCCAGGTTGCTCCAAGCCCTGTCCAACCTGGCCTTGGACACTCCCAGGGATGGGGCAGCCACAGCTTCTCTGGACAAACTTCCCTTCATTTTTCTCCCAGAGTAATTTAGGGAACTTGGCTCTGCAGCAGGCAGGATTGATTAAATATGGGGCAACCTGGATGGAGCCACTGGAAAGAATTCCAGGTGTGGTTAGACCAGCAGAGATGATCTCTGGGAATAAGGATTCCCTGCAGGCTCCATTTCTGCTCCCAGCTCCAAGGAAGGCAGCTGGAAGACTCACAAAAGAGTGACCATTTCGGGACAGACTTGATCCGGGACACTGGGAACGCCACACCTTCCTTCTGGCCTTGGGGTTCTATTTTACTTCTTAAATTAAAAGTCCCTGAGTCACCTCTGGCAAGCCCAGCCCCGCACTCAGCCCAAGCTCTCTCTCGTTTGAAGGCCTGTGTAATTAAGCAGGTTTGCAAAAACCTGGCTTAATTCCTCCTAGAATTCTCCCTGGACTAAAATACACTCACCTTTCATTTATAAAGTACCACAGTTTGGTTTAGAAACTCAGCTGTACCCTGCAAGCCAAGCAGCTATAATTCCCTGGTTGCTTCCCTTTCCTCCCTTTTTATTTAAAAAAGGAATAAAAATGAAAAAAACACCAAGTATGTAAACTTGGGTTGAAAACAGCAGTATCTTTTCTATTCCCAGTTAAAACCAGCTTGTTATGTCATCCAACACAAGCCCATGCAAAGCAGAGCAAGGCTTGAAGTCAAGTGATTCACATGTTTTTCCTTTGGAAAGCAACTCCATTACCCTGGCATGGCATTCTTGGGTCACACTTTAGTTCTCACCACAGGGCAAGGATGATGCACCCATGTTTTTGCACAAAACTAACACACTTTTGGAGTTCTATAAGATGATTAAGGGATTTTCTAAAAGGCAGCACGTGATACAGGCACCCCAGTGTCCTGCAAAATGGCAGAAGGAGCTTCTGCACTGAGCTCTGTGGGAATGAGAACATCCTTTGGGAACAGCATTTGATCTTGATTCAGTATAAACTCACTTTTCCTTACTCCTAAGGTAACAGCCAAGATGACTTTTCATTTAATATGTGAAATTTTCTCAGATTAAAGGGAGAAACACTAAAACTCAGCCGAGGTGACCATGCAAGGAATACAACAGTTTCCATCAGAGACCAGAGTTTCTCCACAGGACAATAAATTTGGGGGGAAAGCTCATCCACAGGACATCACCACTCCACACATCTGGCAACAGCTGTAGCACAGCCAAGAGACAGCTCTGCTGTACTCAGTGTGAGGCCACCCAGGAAGGCAGGGAGATGTTGAAGGTGATCCCCTATTCCCACAGGAATACAGCCATCCTGGAATACCCCCAGCCCGGATCCAGACTCACCTGGTGCATGCTGGGATTGCGGCCTCCCTGAGTGTGCTCTGGTCTGTAATACCACAGGAGGCTCATCATCAGCTCCCCTGCAACAAACAGCCATTCAAACACGTCAAGCCTCGGTTTTCCCTGAGCATTTTTCCCCCAGTTCCCAGCTTCCCCCTGCTGCTTCATCCCTTTCATGCCCACAGCGCTCAGGGAGAGGCAGCTGTGAGTGATAAATATTTCATGCTGAACTCAGTGTCCTTTTGTTACAGCAAGGAGCTGCCTGGAGAGGGTCATGTTGCTTTTCCACTACACCTTCACCTCCTCCTACTTAGGTCACAGCATCCCAGAGGGGTCAGTTAGGAACAAAAAGACCCCTCGAAGAATTCAAAAATCCAACGTTTTCACCAGGAAAAAGAATTCGTTCAGCACACAAGCTGGAAAAGATGCTCATCCAAAGGTGGAAATTTGCATCACTGCCTCCTAAGTTCAGGCCAGAATTGCAGCTGTGATGACACGACCAGGATAGGTCTTCCCACACCTGGATTTATGTCTTTTACACAGAAATTTTTTGGGGTTTTTTCTTTTTAAGCAAGACTTGTACTTTAAAAGCCTCCTTGGCTCAAGTATTGCCAGTCAGACAGCAGACTTCTCCATAAACCCCCACTATCCCCAGCACCATCTCACCACCAGGAGCTGCTGTGGAGCAGTCCCTGTTCCCACCAGCTCCCAGCCCAGATGTTGGATTGGAGCAAACGGCAGCTCCCCAGACTTTGCTGCAATGAAATAATAAGGGAGATCGCTGCTAAGATAGACACTTGGCAGATATTATGTGTTTTCATATCCAGGAAGATTTCCATTATCAGTCCCAAACTGAGAGTGATTAAGCAGCATCTCAGTTCCTGGAACAATCCAAACGGAATCCACGGAGCTCATCTCCTCTCCATCTCACCCAGGTACCCTCCCAAGCCTGCAGCTCTCCCCAGATCCATCCCTTCTCTGCTTCCAGCCCTCTCTGTCGAGCACAGAGGCAACACAGGCTCTTCTGGCACAGTACCTGTCTTGGGGTCCTCCCACAGTGCTGATATCTTGGCGACGTAGGGCATGGATTTCTTGCGGGGCCCCGATTTGAGGAGGACGGTGTCCCGCACCCGGATGATCTCCCCATCCCTCTCCACAGCCTGGTAGCTCTTGCGCACGGCCGGCTCGGGCTCATTCTGCAACACACAAACCAGAGCTACTCCAGTCAACAGGCAGAGAGGGAGTTTGGGGTTTGCTCCCCCATAGTCCAAGACTCCTTTCTCCTGCTGTGAATTCCAACAGTGCCTAAGCCAGGTCGGGGCTCAGTGCTCCCACTCCAACAGATCTCCAGGAGAAGTCACATAGCATAAGATGTGGCATCTCTATTCCCACCAGGTCGGTTTGTAACACCAAAGATCAGGTCAAATGAGTTACTTTTTTGACGGGTTGAGCATTCACAGGACCGAGGACCAGCATCCAAGTGCTCCAGGCCATACATGGCCATCGCTTCCAAATAAACCAAAACCCAACTACTTCTACATTGTGCTCGGAGTGATGAGGAGCAGCTCACCAGCAGGACAGTCCTTCTCACAGAAGCCCCTGTGGCTGAAATGAGTACTCTTATTTCCAATTAAAACACATTTGCTCCTTCCATTCTGCATGAAAACCCAAAATCTTCGGGAAAATCACCTTTTCACCTGCCTACCTGGAAGTCTGCTCTTCCTTCCCATTCAAAGGCACTGAAAACTAGGTGTGTTTTGAATGCTGTGTGGTTGTTTCTCTGACACAAACATTGTAGGAAAACAAATAAAACAAATATTTGACAGAAACAGGGCAGAGTGGCAGGGGGACTGTGACACAAAGCTTTCCTTAGTGGGATTACTAAATATTCCTTTGTACCCTCTGACAGTACAAAACAATCACTTTTGGGACTATGAACGGAGGGGGTTTAGTTTGTTTTTGCTCTGAATTTCATTTCAGAACACCCGAGCAGGATGGTTTAACCTCCTGCCATATCTCCCAGGTGGGACTGGAAGCATCTTAGAGGAGATTAAGGCCATGCTGCTCCTTTGGGGTGTCCCAGCCCATGGGATGGATGCACAAGGCCAGTCCTTGCCCCTCACAGCTTCATCCTGGCACCTGCACTCAGCCCCAAGTACTGAAGCTCCACAACCTGCCCTGGCTGATGCTCTCAGCAGCCCAAGGTTGTGCCACCACACCAAGCAGCAGCACAGACCTCGCCTGGCCCATGGCTCTCCCTCCTGCTGGCATTTACCACATATCCACACCTCGTCCCACCCTCCCAGACACCACGTGGAGCCAAATTTCAAGCTCTTACATTTTAATAAGATGAAGGATATTGCCTTCTCCCTCAACTGCAGTGGACTTCACTGGAGTTAATTGAATTCCCTGGCAGGAAATCTCCCATCTTAGAGGAGCCAGTCTCTGCCACCAAACACAACAAATGGGAAAGTACAGACAGGAAACTCCTGGAGGAGCAACCAGCTGTGCCACTGTGTAAAGTACAAGAAAGGAGATTTTTGGTGCTAGAGGAATTCCATCTGGGAGCCAGGTCTCAGTCCTGTGTGCTCTGGGATATCCCTGTGGGGCTACAGACCCATCAGTGAGAATCCCCTGCCTTGAGACCTGCCCCTTATAATGAGGGTAAAACATCCCTCACCTTCTCAGACAGGTTCGCCCTACCCAGGAGGAAGGAGGATGATCCCTATGGGATGGACTCCCACGTGCCACAGGTGCCACCCTTGTACATGCCAGAGCCATGAGAATCTGACAGCTCAACATTCCAGCTGGGACCAGCACAGGAGCAGCAGGTTCTCCTCCCTTTCCAAACCCCTGCCATGCTGTGCAAGGCAACACCAGAGGGAACAAAGCCAGTAGCAGCTCTGCTCCCACTCGGAATTTCTCCAAGAGGTTCCGCATGGCACCTGGTGAGGCCCAGACCCCTCCAGCCTTCACGCCCTCAGTCCCTGAAGGTACACCAACCCCCCAGACCCAGCACTCCACACCTACCACGACGTAGACAGCCTTCTCACAGGCTGTGCCCACAGGGATCCAGCCATTGGTGGCCCTCCGCCTGCTGATCCGCTGCTGTTTGGGGTGGGAATGCCCTCCGGCCACTTTGCTGTTGGAGGCATGCAGGCAGCCCGGCGTGTTCCGGAGCCCGGATTTAGAGCCACTGGGAGGCTTGGAGCTCTGTGGACATTCTCGGGCCATGGTCTGAGGGTCAGAGTTCGGGGTCTGCAGGTGAGGGACGGGTTCTGCAGCCGGCGGCACGCTGGGAACGGGGCATCCTGAGAGCGGGTGGGCAGGAGAGGCAGGGTGTCCTGCCACTGGGATTGTGAGGTTCAGCTGGTCCAGAGACTTGCAGCCTTCTGATGAAAGGGAAGAAAAGAGACTCAGATCTCATCTCAAACATAAAGCAAACCACACAACCGAGAGCGTCCCAAACCACTGCTGCATTCCCCTGGAATTCCCTGTATTGCATTACAGCTGTAGAGACTCTCCATGCTGTAATTCCATTTTGCACTGTCACTGGATCCTAACAGCAAAGCCGTTCCCGAGCCTGCATTCTCCAGTGCTCTGCCGATGACACTGCACCACGACAAACCCAGCTGAATCCCAAGGAACACCAGCCAGGAATACACACAAGGCTGGCCAGTGTCCAAAGCAGTTCCAGCCTGTCAATATGTATGAAAGAAATAAAAGGCTTATGGGAAGGATGGGAAGGATTAAGTCGCAGCAGCAGCAGCCAGCTTTTTCCAAAAAGCCAAATTCTACTAATCAGGGAAAATTGAGACAATTCTCCAAATTAAGTCCAGAAAGATGAAACCAGGTGGAACACAAGTGCAGGATGCTGCACTCTCAGCAAAACTGTGTCCCTGCAGCAGACACAGGAACAGGTTGGAATTCAGCTGATGCTGCCTCTTGGAGCATCCCAGAGCACCTTGCTCTGCTCGGGAGTCACAAACAAGCCTCAGCCCAGGTCAATGGAAGAGCCAATCAGACTGGAATTACCTCCTGTCAGCAGGAAAAAAGCTCCAAGACCAACGTGTGACACCCAGTTCCCTAAACCTGAGTGTGCATTTTGGGGTGACCAAAGGGCAGTTCCAGGCAGGCTCCAGGAGACGCCTCAGACCAGAGCATGTCACAGCAGAGCTGCTTATAAACCTGAAGGCAAAAATCCATCCAAAGTCACCCAGCTCCAGCCAAAAATCTGCTGAGAGCCCTTGGAGAAATGGGAAGTTGTTGCCTCCTGCCTCCCACCTGACACTCCTCAAGGGGCTGCAGTGCAGGTGTGTTAGGGATGCTACAGACCATCATCATTCTCACCAGCCTGGAGCAGCAAATGCCACAGGAAACCCCAGGAGCACCCAGACACTGGGATATGGGCATTGGCAGGCACAGAACCACGGAGCATGGAATCAGCACTTGGGTATTTTGCTTACAAAAGCAATTTTTAAGCTTGGGGTAAAGCAGAATGAAGTTTCACAAGAGTATCTCCTGAAGCAGCTCTCACAGCCTGTCTCACCTCATCCCCACCACCCTGCTCCCACACTGCCCAAGACCACAGCCCAACCCCTTGATCTGTACCACACAGACACTGATATTCCCACAGGAACACCTGGAATGCACCATATCAGACAGGTGTAACACACGGCACATCAAGCCAAGGTCCCTCAGCCCACTGCTCTCCGATGGGAGCCTGCTGCTTGCAGCCAAAGTGCTCCTTTAGTTCACTCAAATACCCTACTCTAGGGAAGGAAAATATTTCAGAGGTGCACAATTATATAAAAATCAACTGCTTAGCATGAGTCCCTGTTAACTTTTTCAGAGACCTCCTTATAGGCTTCAATCCACAACCCGAAGCCTTAATCATCTGTTGTAGGATTTTAAATCCCAGTTGCTCACAGGAAGGAAATCACAGCAGTGGGGTGACACACAAGTAAATACAGACTCCTGGAATTGCTGCTGCCCCTGCCAGCACCATGAGGAACCACCAGTCCACAGGGAGGGCTGAGCTCCAGGAAACACTCCGCCTGCATCCTTCTGGCTGAACAAAATCAGAGGCACCAGCGTGCAAAATGTGAGGAACAAAGTAGACTGATATGACCTCAGGGCTCTACACAGAAACTGTCAGGCAAGAACACACTGCTGAGCTGCTTGTCTTGTGAGCAGTCCACTTTCAAGAGCTCTGATGCCACCAGTGAACCCTGTCTGGCTGCTGCTGTACAAAGCAGCACCATGACAGAGGGGATATTTCAGGAAAATGGAAATTACACCTCAATCAAAGGCTCCAGAGTTTGTGGCAACGGAGGATGACAAAGCCTCACTCGACCAAAACTCCATCCACCTACCTGAAAATTTGCTTTCAGTGGGTAAGCCCTGCCAGCCCTTGGCTGGGATACATGGTTAGCAGGAAGATCTGGCACTGACACTTCCAGCAGAGAGAGGAGCAGCCTTCTCTACAGAATGACTTGCTTGCAGCACTGTCCAGCCTGATGGCTTTGGACGAAGTGACGGTGTCTGATAACCCCCATACAACATAACACTTTTAAATATTTAAAAAGCTATTTTTCACTAGCAGAGGCAAAGCTCCAAGGTAAAGCAGAAGTCTGAAAAGCAGGCAGGGGACAGAGGAGAGCCAGGCAGGACTCATCAGGAACCCTCACACCTCCTCATCTCAGGGCTCCATTGTCACACACTGGGAGCAAAGGTGTGACCAAAAATTCCCAAACTAACAGTGCACCTGGCATTTAGACCACACCAGTGAAACTCCCTACACAGCCCTGCCAGCCCTGATCCATGGAATCCGAAAAGGCTGCATCCTCCCAGCTGGCACCATGTGAGTTTAACAGCAAAGGCAACACCTGCTTATTCACAGTCTGTGATGATGTGCAGCCCCCAGAGCAAGATTTTGGCATGGGAGGAGTAACACAGCAGGATGGTGAGGAGCGTCCTGGAGCATGTAGGAACTAAACTCTGCTGGTTTTACACAGATCAAAGCTCAGTGTTAGCTCCAGCATGACAAGCCGTGAGTCACCTTCTCCCTGACCGAATCCTTTTAGTGATTCTCTGCTTTCCACACCAGGAAGACCTTTCAGTGGGAAAAACCCTTCAGGCTAAGAGGGAACGGGAGGTGGGTGGGAGGTGGGTTCAGAGCCAAGACACTGACCGCAGAGGGAACTCGCCTCCTGGAAACCAGACCCAGTGCTGAGCCAGCCCTCTCCTCCCAGGAACGCTGACTGGGATTTGCCTGCACTTGGCACCTTACCTGCTGCAAAAGGCATTTTGTAGGGGAAGCTGTTCCGTCCCGCGTGCACGCTACCAATCCGGCCCTCAGGCACGTGCACGACTCCACAGACACTGTAGCTGCTCAGGGCTGCTCCCTCCCCACAGCAGTATGGGGAGCTGCACCAGTGCAGGGGCTGGAAGGGGGCACCTGATGGCAGGGACCCGGGGGACACCAGCAGCCCCTCGCAGGTCGCAGCCTGCGACAGCTCATCCTTGGGATAAACGGAGCAGGGGGAGTAGCCACTGTATCCACTTTGGCCATAATAAATGTAAAACCCGTTCAACGGAGTCACGTCTGAGGATTCATAGAGACATCCACAATCCACATGATTCCCAGGCACAGGCAAGGGAGGGAACTGCTGCACAGGAAAGGAAGGCTGATGAAATTCCTGTTTGGGGGTTGGAGATTTCTCTCCAGGTCTTCCATACTCGGGTTTCATGGAAGCTTGTCCTCCCATGAGCAAAGGCAGTCTGTGGTAGAAGCCCTCCGTGCTTGCATAGGAGCCGGACAGAGACTCATAGGGGACAGGCTCTGTCGTCCCATAGAGCCTGGAAGAGTCTCGCTGCTCCCCTTTCCCAAAGGTGCCCAGAGCCTGGCCTTGCCAGCCATACTGCCCATCCATTTTTAAGCTAGCCGCTTCCTTCTTGGATTTGACACAGTTCTTCCTACCAGCTTTGGCCCATTTGAGTGTGGATTTTGAACAGTGGTTCTCAGACTTGCTCTCTCCATCCGATTTACTCCGCTGCTTCAGGGGCTGGTCTTTCTCGTGGGTCAGCTTCAGGAAGGCCACGGCATTGAGGCTGGCCAGTCTCTTTGGGGTGGGATGGTAGGAGATGGCTCCGTCCTCCCTCTTTGTCCCATCATCAAAGACCTCGTCCAGCGAATGCTCACAGCTATTGCATTTCTGACTGGGCTCGTGCCGGATCTTTCCTTTGCCGCTTTTCAGAGCTGGTTTTTCCAGCGCAGGCCAGCTGTCCCCATCTTTGCCCTGCAAGCCCTTCAGGGCACAGTCCCCGGCAGGCTTCCCCGAGTCCCTGCGGAAGCGCCTGCCGGATAACAAGCCATCGTCCCGTTCGAAGAGCAGGTTGTTCACAGCCTCAGCGTTCAGCGAGGCCAGACGGCGCTTCCTGGGCTCCGACGGGGCAGCATCGAGGTCCTGCTCCGGCCCCGGGTAAGCCACTGTACACTTCTCCCCAGGAGAATCGCTCTTCCCCACTCCCACAGGCTGAACCTGTTCGGAGAACAAACCCTCCATCCAGCTGGGAAGGTGCTTTTTTTTACAGCTCTGGCTCTGTTTGGACAGAGACCCGGCCACATCCTCCAGGCGGGTGAGCAGCACCTTGCAGGTCTTTTTGTTGACCGAGGGGAGCAGGCGCCTCCGCAGCGGGTATGTCTTCCGCACCTCGCGCAGGCTCTTGCTTTTGTGAGTCCCCACAAAGCCCCCCGGGCAGTTTGGAGCCTCGGGAGCATCTCCGTCCCGCTGTTCCCCGTACTCTACGCCGGCCCTGTCCATCCTCCTGCTGCCCACCGGGGACGAGGCCTGGCCAGGAGAACCAGCTGGATGTTTCAGAAGGAAAAGCTGTTTCTTCCGGGCATGCGTCATAGGATCAATGTCCAATCCTGGGAACGGACAGGAGAAAACAGCCATTAATGTTGCCGAGAGGGACCCATCTCCTCACACAGCACCCACTGCCATTTAGGGAATATTTGGGGAAGCAGAGCCTCTTTGGGTGATGGCCAGTTATGCCAATTAAGAGACAGGATGCAAATAGATGTGGTTTAATATCAGGCCACGGAACATGATAGTAATTAAAAGCAAGGTGGTGATGGCAAATGCTGCAGCAGCCGGGAGAAGCAGGGAGCTGTTCACCCAGCTCCCTCTTACACTGGTGCTGTTCCTAGCATGTTACAAATTCCCATCAAATCTCCAAAATCTGAATGCTGGTCCAGGGCACGGAGCAGAAATAAACCCCAGCCTGTGATTTCCTGCATGTTGATACAGGCAGACTTTTCCAGAGTCGTTTTCCGAGACAAATAAGCAAAAGAAAAACAAGAAGTCCACCTACTCAGGAGAAAAAAAACAAACCCTGGGCTATTAAACCGAGATCTGCCAACATTAATAAATTAAATCCATGCAAATCCCTGTGCAGGTTGGGACCTGGCTGCACGCTGCTCCTGTTGTTCCCTGTAGTTGTGTTTTATAAAAGTTCTGGACATTAAACACCAAATCACATTAGGCAGAGAGGCCCTAAAGATACATTCATGGAAGGAAAAAGAAACCTGGGCTTCCTGAGTTACCCAGCAAACCAAACCTGATTTCTAATTAGGGAATTCAGGAATTTTGCAGTCTGAAGGAGCATAAGAAGCTGCAGGTCCAATACTAAGACAGGATATGAGTGGGTGATACCAACCCATAAACATTGAAAATGTCAGTCTAAATGAGTGATAGTGGAATAGAGTTAATTAAGTCTGTCTCTGAGCATCAGAAACAGCAAAAAAGGACAATTACTGGAATGTAATGGTATTTAGGAAACAGTCAAATTCCATTTATTGGCACTAAAGAGCTGATCTTTGTAGCAGGATCCACCTAGGAGAGGTTTACTCATCCCTGCAATCAGGATTTGGGCTGGAACTCCCTTCAATTGACACTGGTCTGCCACTTTTGAGGCTTTTAATTAAAGCTCCTACTGCTTTGGCAGTGATTAAAACAAAGCTCCCAAATTACAAGAACTGTTCATTTGATATGGCTTAATCAAGCTGATAATTAGATTATCTATTTGAAATAAGCCTGATGTGTTTTAATTGACTTGCTTATATATGTGTTAACTAAGGGAAATTCGGGGATTGAAACCCGCTGGGGTTTGCACGGTGCTTTTTGGGATGTCAGGCCCTTCCTGGAGTGTTTTGGGGTGACTAAGTCCTTCTACCCTGTTAAACACAGGAGCTTTCCAGTGGCTGGAGCAATGACAGGAGAGCTCAGTGGGGAGTAAGCACTTATGTAGATGTGTGGTTTTCTTATCAGAAATCAGGGAATTAGGAGGATCGAGTCAGACAGAACTTCCTCCAAAACCGGAATTCTTCTTGCACAAGAAGCCAAATGGAGTACATGCCACCTCTAGAGTTGGGAAGAGGACTGTAATTTAAAAACTGGCTCAGGCAGAGCAGGGTTTGGCACTGGCACACCAGGCATTCTGCAGATCCATGCCCTGGGGAAGGCAGCTCTTCCCAGGCTATATGGACCAGTGGTTTCCTTACAACTCTCCTCCTGTTTTCAGTTGTCCTTAATGAGAGGCTGAGCCTTTGGCAGAGGTGAAAACCCCAAAATAAACAGCCATGTTTTTTCTTAACTCAGCATCAGCCACCTCGTTCTCCTCAGGCTTCCTCAGGCAGGAGTCTGACCCGGCCTGTCACCACAACATCCTGAAGGCTTAGTGCCCAAATGAGTTGGAATATCCATTAAAAACTGGGCACTGTAGATGTGACTTTGTTCACATCATGACGGCTCTGAAGTTAGAAAAAGGCTGGGAGAGGTTGGGGGAAGGGGTTTAAGAGAATTTGGGATTGTTCAGGCTGGAAAAGAGAAGCTCTGCGGTGACTAACTGGTTGCCCAGAGAAGCTGTGGCTGCTCCATCCCTGAAAGTGTCCAAGGCCAGGTTGGACAGGGCTTGGAGCAACCTGGGCTAGTGGAAGGTGTCCCTGCCCACGGCAGGGGAAGGAATGGGATGAGCTTTAAGGTCCCTTCCCACCCAGACCATTCCAGGATTCTATGATTCACTGCCAGCACCCATGGAACAAAACCCATCCTCAGCATGTGGACTTCCCAGAAGTCTTCCCACACTTCCCCAGTCATTTGCAGTGCATGGAATGCTTTGGAAAGGGGATGCTCCTGTTGCCAGCTCACCTGTGATCCAACAATCCTGTCCCTCCCCCAGCATAACACAGACACAGAACCTTTGAACGCTGCTCAAAACTCAGCCATCTGACAGGCAAGTGCATCATCCCTCATATCAGAGCCCTGTCAAGCCTCCCTCCGGTGAGTATTGTGCTCCTGCCAGCTGGGAGGGGAGAGTGGCAGAGCTGTTCATCCTCTCTCCACCTTTGTATTGCTTCACAAAGCAAAGAAAAGCCGACTGTGCTCAGAAGTCTCCAAGAAAGCACAAGATAATGTGAGGACCTGAAAGTGAAGGTACTGAAGCCAGAACCAGCCGTTTACTGCTCATGGCTGAGGAACTGGATTAACAATGGCAAGACACTGAGGTGTAACTCTGTCAGAAATGAGAGTTCCCAGCAGCTGCATCCAAAGCCTACCAGGAATGTTAAAGCTAGTTAGAATTGCTACCCCCTTATCATACAATCCCAAAATGTTCTGGGGTGGTAGAGACCTTAATGCTCATCCCATTTCAACCCCCTGTCATGGGCAGGGACACCTTCCACTAGTCCAGGTTGCTCTAAGTCCTGTCCAACCTGGCCTTGGACACTCCCAGGGATGGGGCAGCCACAGCTTCTCTGGGCAGCCGTCCTCTGGCAACTCCTTCCTCAAACTGGACTAAACCTCAAACAGTTCTGAAAAACTGCCTTCACAGCTGTTGAACCTAAACAAGATCAGGATAAAGAAACATTAAAAACACTCCTAATTTTCTGCTAGAATAAAACCACAACCCAGAGAGCAAACTCAGGAGAGAGTTGATGCCTCATTAGCAGGAAAAGGAGCAAGTGTGATAACAGCTGCACGTTCTGTAATCACGCAGCTGCAGCATCTGTCTCTCCCTCTCCAGCACTTGATTGCAAGGGAAATTAAAGAAACTAGTCTGGGACTACCCCTTCAAGCCCCATTTCCTCTCCAGAGCTCCACCATGGAGAGGTGTGTTCCAAGGAGACGGTGCCAAAAACACAGAAATTAAAGCTTTTTAGAGCTCCTAATCCATTTGGCACTGGAGTGATACACAAAGAGTTACGACAACACCAACCTCCTCTCCATGCATGGCATCGTTCCGCCAGCTCCCAGCCCCGTCTACTTGAATCCTCTCTATCCACTTCCACTGAAACAGCTTATGCTGTGACAACAGCCCTACAACTGTGAGTATCTGGAGGATTCGCTCCCTTCTCCCTGCTGCTTTTACAGGAGAATAATTCCCAGTGCTCCAAGGAACGTGTTGCACGGAGGAAGCCTCCCAGGAGCTCTGGGTAATGCAGATAAATCTGAGCAGCATCAGGAATCCCAGGCTGAATGACCCAAACACCATGCACGTCCTGTGAGAGTGGAAACATCACTTCCATCTCAAATGCTCAGAAAATCTGTCATTGTTAGAGCCTGCAATTTGTCTTCTCTGGGTCCAGCCCGGATTTTTCTCCAGAGACCCATTGAAAATTCCATCATCCACATGCTCCAGAGAAAACTGTTTATACAGAGCTCATTAGGCTGTTGAAAGGGCTGGTTTCTCTCACTCAACACCACAGCCCTGACCATTGTACCAGAGCAGGGTTAGACTGGATATTGGGAAGAAATTCTTCCCTATGGTGGTGTCCTCCTGGCACAGGGTGCCCAGAGAAGCTGTGGCTGCTCCATCCCTGGAAGTGTCCAAGGCCAGGTTGGGGCTTGGAGCAACCTGGACCAGTGGAAGGTATCCCTGCCCATGGCAGGGGGTGGAACTGGATGACACTTAAAATCCCTTCCAACCCAAACCAATCCAGGATTCTGTAAGTCTGTAAAATACCAGATACATTAAATATCACCCATTTACACAGAAATCCCTGTTTCAAGTTTAAATAGGTTCTGTAAAAAGCTGCCATGTGACAGCTACACAAACAGCACACTAGAAAATGCCTACAAGTAATCTGAAAAGTTGAGTCAAAAATATTCTGGGACAGCTTTTACAATTGTGTTTATAGAAGGAACACAAGCTTTGCCAATCAAGGCAATCGAGGTTTAAAAAAAAAATAACCCACACAAGCCCTGCTCATCTGCTTTTTCATATATGCAAAATGCAAACTACATTCCTCAGCAGCAGAAGGCTAAGTCTGGTAAAATATCAATCACATGTCACTTTGCTCAGATAGCTCTGGCACCCTTCCTGTTCCATGGACAAAATGGAATAACAGATTATTCCCAAGGCTTTATTTTGAAGAACAAGGTGTGAGGTTTTTCTGTAGTAAATATTAAAGTTCTTCTAAATATTACACTCACATACTTTCATGACTGCTTTAGGAGCTTCCTTCAAGCTGCTCAGCCTAAATAATTCAGGCTGTGCCATGATTCTATGTACTACATGTGTGGCTGCAAACTGTGCTGCCTGTGGGAATTCCAAGGGCAGGTGCATCCCTGCCAGCTCCTCTCCGTGTCACGGAGCTGTTGCTGCCATCCTATCCCTGGATCCAGATTTCTCTTCCCCTGTCTTGGGATCCAAAGGTAACATGCTCCTACTCAGCAAGCTCAGAAGTTGCTCTAGGGGAAAAAATAAACAATACAGGAAATTCAGGGAAGGGCAAGGCATTCCTTCAATATAACATTTAAGTAATCATCCTGAATTCTAAACCAAAATGCAACTTCAGAACTTTTTTTTTTCCCCTTTAAACAATCTTCATCTTATTTTGCCCACCTCAGAATTTCCTCAGAACTGCCTGTGCCCCACCTCAGTATCAAAATCCTTGGCACTGTAGCTCCAGGTGTGGATTCCAGGAGTTACCATCTCTGAGGAGTGCAGAGGACAGCCTGGATTTTAAAATTTAACTGACACACATGTTTATAATCTCAGATAAATTTACAGAAGCCTTAACCCCAAGCAGGCAAACCAAGGCTCAGTTAAAGAACAAGTTCATGTAGTATTTTCAAGGATTCTTGTGTTCTGACTCATCCCCAGCTGAAAAACACTGACCAGAGCAACTTCTTCGGACTCGAACTGCAATCTGGATTATTTTCAGTTTTAGAATAAGTCCTTCAGACAGTATCAGCTTTCATCTGGGAATACCTTTTGTTTCTATGTGATTTTAAAAGTAGTAGCATGTCACTTCACCCTCCGCTGAGTTACAAGTTGTCCATGCAGCAGAACAGCTCTCTGGGATTTCATGTTTCCTGCGTCAAAGGTTTTGATTCCTCTTTCTATTCAAAGTTTAACAGACATCGCAAAAGAAAACAGACTTTCTACTTCTTTATTCTCACTTTCCAACCATCACTTGAAACACCAGAATTAACCCCATATGGCCCCAGATGAGAACAAAGGAGAGACAGGATGACTTACGCAAAGCACTTGTCCATTTGAGAGCTTCAATCCCAAACTGGAATCAAGTCAAGGAAAGACTTTATGTAACTCTTGCATTCCCACTGGAACACCTGGAACCAAACCTTCTCCTTCCCCAATGTCATGTAAACCCCAGCTCTGCACTGAACCCTGAGCAGAGCTTAAATCTGGAGCCAACTTTGCTGCATTTGAACTTAGCATTAAAAAATCCAATTGCTCCCCGTGAGGGGGGTGAGACCCTGGCACAGGGTGCCCAGAGAAGCTGTGGATGCCCCATCCCTGGAAGTGTCCCAGGCTAAGTTGGACAGGGCTTGAAGCAACCTGGGCCAGTGGAAGGTGTCCCTGCCCACATCAGGGGGTGGAACAAGATGATTTCCAAGTCCTTTCCAACTAAAATAATTCTGTCATTCTATGAATCACAGAATGGCTTGGAAACTCCTGGAATAAAAGTCCAGATGTGGCTTTAAAATACACAATTCTCTTTTTCCTTCACAAAATACAGCATCAACCACCATCACATTTACAGGTGTATATTCACATGTCTTCTAGTGACACAATTATGACCAAGGCAGAACTGCCAAGCCTAACTAAACTTGCTTTACACCTTTCCTCTCTCTCATTAATACCAGAGACAGTATTTACAAACGAGTAACTCACAAGGTAAGCAAAGAGGTTCCACTTAAAATTTCACAACTCAACTGGTTTCATGCATTAGGTCAGTCCAAGGTATGGTGCTGAGGCCCCAAAGGACAAGTTCCTGAATTCCTAAGGTGGTGTTAGCAAAGAATCACTGAAATGTGGATCAAATAGGATGATTTAAACCTAGGAAGTGGAGGGGCTCAGCACTGCCAAAGGTCCCAAGCAGAGCCAGTTTCCAGTGACCTGGTGCTGCCATCAGAAATCTGGGGACAGAAAACTCCCCAGCAGGAGCTGAATGTTGTTACATGTTAAAATACCAGGAACCACAAGCCAAACACAGGCAATTCAGCCACTCTACTCTCTCTGACAAGGAGAATCCCACTCACTGGAACACTGCTTCCAGGAGAGCTCATTTAATTCCCATTAGGAGCTGCCCCAGCTCCTTCATTCCTTACCCACATCATTAGAGGTGTATTTAAACAGACACATTTGCTTGTGCCCCAGTTTTGATCAGTCATGGCAACAAATATCACCTTTAAATAGACTGGACAGGGTTTGCAGCCCGTGCTAGGAGTGATTTGGTTTATATCCACTCATTAAGGTGCATTTATGGACCCACACGTGCATGACAACACTCAGCTGGTTGGAGAGGCAGTGATTAAACACACCCATCTCTCACAGCCAGGGCTATGATAGGAAATTTTCAATAAGCTGGGCCGTACCAACTCCATCACACCAAAACATTGTTTGAATTTTGTTCCATCTCGCACAGCTGGGAGGAAAAACAGACTAAAAAAATCAGGAATGGTTAAGAATGATGGCTAAGTCACAGATTCAGTCCCAAGAGCTCCGAGTTGAATTCTGGGGGGGTTGAACATTTCCCTTCTCACATCAGTGCAGGTCACCATGGAGCCAGTGGGAACTCCAGAGGATAAACCCTGGAAAAGGAGCCTAATTACACCTTACCCTTGGGAAGCACAAAGCTTTTAAAGAGTGCAGTCTAGTTTTATGGAAATGCCAGGGGTACCTCCAACAAGGAAGGTTCCTTGAAGTCAGGAAGTCATCCAAGTGTGCTGAGTACTGGGGAGAAGATTCCTACAAGTGCTACAGAAATTGTTGAGTGCAAGGGATGCTCTGATTCTCCAAAAACACCCCTGCCACATGCTTCTTCCTACTACAAGGAGAATATTCCTAACAGGGAAGAAAAGAGCAAAACACTTGTGGAACTTCTAGCACTGTCAAGCAGCGAAACAAAAGACACTCAGAACTATCCCCTTGATTACCAGCTACAGGATTTGAGAACATTAATTGCACATTGAGATGTTCAACACATCAAGCAGAGGGATGGGGAAGGGGAAAACACCCTCACACATCCCAGTCACTGACACAGGAGCATGAAGGTAAAAGATGAGCTCCAGGCTCCAAGGAGCAGGGTATAAAGAGACAACATGTGGAGCCAGACCATAGTAAAAGTTACCAGAGAGGTGATCCCAGAGGGAGTCCTGAGCTGCCTGAGCTGCCAGCTGAAACAGAGCCAAAGTGGCAGCAGGAGCCACTCACAGCTACGAGGCGAATGGAGAAAGAACTGGTAGGAAGTTTCCAGGACCTGCTGGAAGATCCAAGGAAGCTGCAGCCAGCTCTGCTTTCCCAGGCTCGTCCAGTGTGGTTGGGTAAACAGCTGATAAGGAGCAATGTGCCACCAAGCCCCTTCCCAGCAGCCAGAACTCCCTTGTTATCCCACAGCCGAGCACAATTCCCAGTGCCTGCGCCCAGCACACACCTCCCCACAGCCAGGTTTGCTGCTGCTGGTCCAAATCCTGGGAGATTTGATCCAAAGAGGATCTGATCCTGAAGAGAAGCTGCAAAGAGCCCTGAGCTGAGGAGTTTGTGCCTCAGATTGCAGTTACAATGCACAAGGAGCTACAAATCCATGCAGGGTATCCCCAGATAGCAGAATTCCAGCTATTGTCACAGTAAAACATGTGAAGCCAGTAGCATTCTTTAAACTAAACTGACAGATAATATACGAGTTTAGATCTCCAAAACGAGATCCTCCTTATTTTAATAACCAAGATAAACATTTTATTTAACAGCTGTATTAACAGGTAGAAATACACTTCCTCTGGAAAGCCAGGAAGACTTAATAGTCCTGGCTTCTGCAGGATTTAAACTCTCAATTAGAGATGAATTCCTGTAAATCCGGGGAGGGGGAGGAAATCCTCATTTCTTCTGAAGAGAAACCAAGCACTAATTCTGATCTTAAATTTACCCAAACAGTTCTCTTTTATATTTTTTGAGAAGACTAAATATGCATATAAGGAGTCCTTTGGGTCCATTCACTGCTTGCTTTGTTCAGCTGAGGGGCTGCACAAGTTTTCATACAGCTCCATGAGTTTTCCAGCCTGATAGAAAATTAGGACCTCACTATCCAAACCCATGATTTTAAGCATTGGAAGGGGCTGCCCAGGGAAGTGGTGGAGTCCCCAGCCCTGGAGGTGTTCAAGGAATGGCTGGACATGGCACTCTGTGCTCTGGGCTGGGTGACAAGGTGGGAATTGGGCACAGGTTGGACTCAGTGTTCTTGGAGAGCTTTTCCAATCTAAATGATCCTGGGATTCTGTGATCTGTATTGGAAAGTGCAAAGATCTACAAGCTGGACTGAGACCTCGGGGACAGCACCTGAAGCTACTTTCCCTTTTTTTATTTTAATGTTTCATTTGCACACAACAAAGGCTGCTCCAAGACAAACCATCTGACCCTCAAGGCCTCCAAGCACTGCTCTGGGTAGGGTGCTTAAAGCAAACTGGGTTTTAATCATATTTAAGCACTGAAAAGCCCAAATGCTGCTGCTGTGCTTTCCTTCCTGCCCCTCCACGATCCATTTCTCCCCACTGCCTCCCATGGTTTCCTTGGAAACATATGCAAGCTTAAATTGGATTGACATTCACTTAGTGGACAGATGGAGTTTAGAACAGCCTGAAATTCAAGGCTGAGTCTTGGGATACGTCACATTACCGATACAAAACCCACCTCCTAAACCTTGTGGGAAGGTTAAGGATCACCTAATTACTCAGTGAGAGCTCCGAGGTGGCACCTCAGGAAGGTCAGTGCTCACCCATTGTTCTGCATGAAAGCACCAGCCAAGCACGCGACAACTTGTGCTGGGAGGGAAGGATTTAATTTTTGTTAAGCACTGAGGAAACGGGGAAGTTCTTAAGCTCATTAGTGGTTTCAGGCAGCAGAACTGCTGCAGATCACACGTGGGCTGAGCACAGACAGAGATGCTCCATCCGCACTGGAATTAACAAAACTCGCACCCAAAAACTTCATTCCCTGTAACTGGTGCTGACCCACTGACCCTGACAGGGGCAGGGTTTGGAACACACCTTTACAGCCCCAGAGGTGCCAGGACTCCACTTGCAGCAAAGCTGGTCATTTATTCTCAAGTGGGAATTATTCCCTGGCTCTTCTTGTCATATGGAGAAAAAAATGGAAGCAGGAAGAAATGAAAATGGCTTTTTTGTTTTTTTTTTAGGCTGGCTAAACAGTGCATTCCCAATCACACCGTCTGTCCTAGCAGGATTGGAAAGGATTCACCTCTTTCCAACCAAAACACAGGGAGGACAAGAAATCCCAAATAACTACATTCCTAGAGATCTTTGATGAAATTCAGCACCTAAGAGAGGGAAAGATGAGCTGACAGGGCTCTCGCAGGGGACAAGGGGGCAGCCAGCAGTTATTGCACATTCCCCCTCACCAGGTGCTCTGCCTAGTACATGCTTGGTTACTGCTGGCACCACCTCCGGGAATTAGGGATTTGCCAGAGTTGGTGTCACCAAGGGATTTTTAAAGAATAAATCTCCACAACACCTGGTTCATTTCTGTTGCTTGTGCTATCTGCTGAAACTTATGGAATTCCCAGGTTGGGATTTACCTCTTCAAGCCAGGATTTCTGTACCTGTCCTGCCACCTGGCGTTTAGCCAGCATTTTAGGAAAATCTCTTTTTGCTCTGTCTACACGTGACTGGAGCTACCAAATCCTTTTCCTCTACTATCCTGCTCACCTTGGAGAGAGCTCTGCATCTCCTTACTCTGAGCCACCTCCAGCCTCGAATCCTTCCACTGATTTTGCCTGAGCTGAACAAAGGGCAAACCCAAACATGCCTCTTGCCTCTGTTTTTGAAGAGTTTTATGCTTAATTAAAAATAAATCTCCTGCTGCCCGCTAGTTCCCTCCATGAGCCTGCACCTTCCCACTTTCCTTCTCCTTCCCAACATTCCATGTCTCTCAATATGTGATTATTATAGCTTATTCCTCACTGCCCCCAAGTGCTCTCCACAGCCCCTATGCAGATGACTGGATGCCCCTCTCCACCCCTGCTCAAATCCTGTTCCTTTTCATGTAATCCCACCAGTAAACCAGCGACAATGCTCTCAACCTGCCCACTGCCCTAACACAGCGAGAATCCCAGAGCTATTCCAGGGATGTGGATTCTGATCCGTTCCAGGGGCTACATGAAAACACGCATTAATTTAACGAACTTCCCAGGCAAGGATCCAAGCACTGGGAATGCAAGGGTGCTCCCAGCTCCAGCAGCATTCCTGCTCTGCGGCCGCTTGGCCACGCTCCCTCCAGCCTCCAGAGCTCAACTCAACCATCTTTTCCCCCCGTGCCTGGAAACTCCCCGTTCTTCTCCCCTGCTGTCAACTGAAGCCTGTTCCAGGTATTCCGCAGGCGCTGGGAGACACAATGAAGCCAAGCAGCGGATAATGCTGTGCTGTGGGAAGGCAGCTGAAGCTCCCGATTTCCCAAGCTTTCCACGGGCCACAGGCACGAACAATAGAAGGCCAGGCACGGTGTATGGAGGAAGCAATGCCCGGGATCTCGATGCTTCCCCAGCACTGGCGTGCAAGGATGATAATCCAGACGCTGAAAAATCAGCTGCCAGCGAAGGGGTTTTATTCCAATCAATGCAAGGAAAACGCCTGCTTTTTGTTCCTAAGAGCATCGTAAATAATTTGAAACACTGAGATACAGGCAGTTGCTAAAAGCCAAGACCTTTCTTTTAAAACAAAAAATAAAAACAATCCAGGCTGCTGAGCTGTAGAGTTTCAAAGCTGAGAAGGTGAAACCTGCCGGAAGAACAATGGGTGCCGGTGAGCACTCCTGGGATATGCCTCACAAAGGGGAAAAACCTAAAAACCACCCTTGCCTTCAGTGACACCTTTGTTCAGGAGAACTGGGACACGAGGAATGCAGCACCCGGCAGCATCATCTTATCCCTGAGCACACCACGTTTAACACAAATCCCACTTGCTCCACGTGCTGCTTCCTGGAGCGCTTCCATCCACAACAGGGCAGTGCCCAGGGAATACAGCAGGAGGAAAATTCCACCTGGGCTGCATCCCTCTTCTCTGGAGAGGGCAAGGAGAGACACAAGGCACACGGATCCCAAAGCCTGCCTGTCCCCAACACAGTGCTGGGATGAGCTGACACCTGGCTGATCCCCCAGACTCCTGTCATGGTGCCTGAGCACGTGTGACAGCAAACACCGCCCAGATTCCTGGCCAAAGGCACTGGGAATTTTAAATGGCACAGGAAGAATTACAAACCAAAACAATTCCAAGCAGCCTTCAATAAGATGCAACCATTTATCCACCTATAATCGCAGGCAGAGCTTTTATAAAAAGGTGATAAAAGCAGCATTCCCGGCCCTGCCATGTGGGAAAAGCGCAGTGCTCCCAGGGAGCTGACACATATCCCTCCCAGGCAATGGGAGTTTATTTGGCTACACACTCAGCTAGACTCTGAAGGGGACTGCCAGTGGATTCACAGGGTGTTACATGGCTTATTCCCACATTTTTAATTTAAGCTAAGACTTGTCTGTGTCTTTCCCCATCACCAAGAACTCAGCATTGCCAAAAAGCACCACTCAGAAACCAGGCAAAAATCAGGAGCGTTCTTCATGCTATTTTTGACCCACGTGGAGCTAATAAACCACTCACCCTCTATGGAACATGTCACAAAGTTCAATGTATACCAATAATCAGCTGATAAAAGGGAAAACAGCCATCCTCCTTTTTCAGCTGCTATTCTCCAGCAGCAGAGCAGCACTGCTGTCCCTACTGAGGGGCTTCCACTGTGATTAAACTCAAATAACAATTGTATCATTTCCAAAGAATAAAATTGAGACACCAGAGATTTTACAAAGGGGTTCCGTTCCCTCAGCTGACTGCAGTTCTTACTCCTCATCAGCTCCCCATACTCTGATTTTACACAGATTTCACACACGTGGCAAGAGAAAAAATAACATGGAGAAGTTCAGTTAAACTCCAATGGCACAAATACTGTGTGTGAGGCCAGAGAACAGAGGGCAAATGTATTAGTTCTTAATCAGATTTAGATTTATTTTTCTTAATGACATCCTTGGGGTTTTCCCTTTAATAACATCAGTCCCTCATTTCACTTTATAGCAGGATAAAGTTTTCCAGTGTCCTGTTCTTCTAATGGAAGGGGTTTTTTATTCCCATGTGAAATATCTCTGTAACTCTACTTCATTCTGTTTTATTTATAATAAAGCTGCATGCTAAAACAGTAAATCTGGGCAGTAACTGGACAAAGGCTTATGGCATTCATTGTCCCACAGAACCTCAGTTCTTTCTGTCTCTTAAGAAAGAAATCCTGTAGTATTACATTTAAGTGTTTTCCCCTTTTAAAGAATATCAGGTGCCAGCACAAGTGCAAAAGAGGGTTAAATCGTGATGGTCTTGTTAGAGATAATTTATTCACTCAGAGCAACAATCTGGCCATGAATTTTAATATTTTTTGCCATTAAAATCCATGTCTCTGGTGTGAATGAAAGAGGAGCTGCCATGCTGGACAGCATTGTTGAAGAACTCACAGCCTCCAGTCCTCATGCTGAAACATGGGGCACAATTTCTGAGCACCCTTCACAAAACATCCCCCCTTTTTTTCCCCCTTTAAACACAGGCTGCATCCAGAAGCTGTGACGTTTTCCAACCTTTGCACTGGAAAGAAAAGCTAAAGACAGCCCCAAATCTGCAGCTGGGAATGTAACCTGCAGCTCGCCTTCTGAGGTGAAGAAGGACAGCAAAGCAGAGCCCTTTGGATAGGGGAAATCCCTCGGGATTGCCATGTGTCCCTCGCCGTCACACACCAGCCACTCCGGCCCCTGACAGCCCACAGCTTGTGTTTGCAGCTATTTTAGGTTTATGACTTCTTTGGGGTGTTTATTTTTTGGTTTGGTTTTTTAGTTTATTTCCCAGTTATCCGATCCACCGCTTGTTTATTATTAATAACATGAGAGTTGTGACTTAATTAGTTTGGCTGGTTGGGTATGACACTAGGGTTGTTCTGTTGCTACTTCGATGGGGTGCATTGATGTGGTTAAGGGAGATCCCAGAATCACTGAGGTTGGAAAAGAGCTCCGAGATCACTGAGTCCAACCTGTGACTGATTCCCACCTGGTCACCCAGAGCAGAGCACTGAGTGCAACATCCAGTCATTCCACGAATGAAGACTCCACCGTCTCCCTGGGCAGCCCCTCCCTATGCTTGACAACCCTTTCCATGAAGAAATTCCTCTTGATATCCAAACGGGGACAAACAACTGGGAGACAGGGCACAAACATCCCCACACAGCTCCTTTTGGATGGTATATTTGCACATCTGGGCACACCCTCCTGTTTTTGCAGTGCCAGGTATTGACTCTCACTCATTTCCCCCCGATCTGAACGCAACGCCAAGCAGCAAACTTGCCTTTGCTTCCCATTCCTAATTATTTTTCAATTGTTTACTTTGGACAGATTTGCTGCTAAGGGCTTATTTTCAGTGCTGCAGCAGCATTAGAAAAGCATTTGCTGAAGAGTGGATTTCCCCCAAATGCCAGCCAGGTGCTCCCTAAATCAGATCTCCCCAGACTCGACCAGCACACACATCTCAGAGCCTCCAAGAGACACAGCAGAGATTAACACCATCACAGCACACAAAATTAACCTGCATAACTTCAAACACAACAAGTTCCACCTCAACAGGAAGAAGAGCTTTCCACAGAGGGTGGCAGAGCACTGGAACAGCTTCCCAGGGGGAAGCTGTCATGGAGACTCCCTCTCTGGAGGCATTCCAAACCCACCTGGATGTGTTCCTGTGTCTCCTGCTATAGGTGGGGATGATCTCCAGAGGTCCCTTCCAAATCTAACTGTCCTGTGACACTAGTTAAAAAGCCAAATAAACACTAAGGCTGACAGAGTGGAGACAGAAAGCTGATGCACACGAGTGGCAAGAAGGACAGAGCACCAATGTTAAACTGAATTTTTGAGTTGGATGAGAGAACCTCAGAGGCCTGAGCTACTTTGTAGCAGAAATAATATTTCTGATACAAGACCCAAGGCTGTGACTGTTTTTCCCCCAAACTCCACAGTTCTAGGTGGTGTTTTATTGTCCCGTGTGACTGTCACCACCAAGCCCCAGCAAAGAACACATCCGGAAAGGATCTGCTCTCCTCAAGTTCAGGGAATGCTTTTCCCCTGCAGGTTTGGCGTTTTCCAGCTGGTTTTAAACCTATCAGTGATGCCACACTTCTCTGCTCCGCTCCAGCAGAGCAGCTGGAAAGCTCCGATGGAAACGCTGCACTGAATTCATGAGGAAAACAAGCAGAAATCAACGTTCGAACCCAAAACGTGCTGGTAAATCAGACGAATGCAAGGTTTCCTATCGCCAGCAAATATTTAGACAGCTCCAGCTGAAACCTGGGGAAGGATTCAGGGAGCCAGGACATGCCAAACATGAGGGATGGCTCGGGATGAATATGTGAGCAGGATATCTCTGCTGAAGCGATCAGCGGCGTGCTGATATTTAAATCACATTAAGATTTCAAAAGCACCAGTCTATCACGCAGCTCGTGGCACTCCTTCCCCCAGCCAGGAGGACGGGAAGCCCTCAAATCCCCCCGTGAGCCCCTCAGAACACCAGCGAGCTCCTCAGCATGGAGCGAGCGCTCGCTAATTGTGGCAAACTGATGGACAGATCAATTAACCAGGCAAGCAAAAGCCCGGCAAAGCCTCTCGCTTTGAGCTTCGCCTGCTCCTCACAATGATGACTTCAGATGGAGCACAAGGGGCAGCTGTATTCCTTAAAACAAAACACAGCCAACAACCTCTTTCAGATAAGCGTTTCGTGGAAAGGGAGAGGGGAGGGGGAGAGGCGAACGGAACAGGTCCCAAAAGCTCGTATTTTTTTTAAGTTTTCAGGGCTGTGCCTGCGGATGGGAGGGCTCCCCGTGCCGGGGTGGGGGGCTCCCTGCGCCGGGGATGGAGCAGGAGCCCCGGGAGTTCTTGCTGGTCTTCCCGAGATCTGCCCAGTCACATGTGCTGGCTCCTGCGCCTCGTAGAAGCAGCTGGAAAAGAGGGAGCCAGCGGAGCTGCCTCCATTAGGAGCCACCGCTACACAAAAGAAGAGGAAACAAGCCCTCGGCCACCGGGGCTGCCGGCGGGGAAGGAGAGGTGTCCAGGGCCACGGGGCGAGCGGGGGAAACCGCGATGGAAGCGGAACCTGCCCCGCTGTGCCCCGGCGAGGCTCGATGGCACCTGCCCGGCAGGGGCACGGCGCTCGCACCGCATCACCTCGGGGACCCGCCGCGGCCTCGCCGGCCCCGCCACCGGCACCGCGGGGACCCCGAAGCGCCGACCCCAGCCCGGCCGCCCTGTGCCCGCTCCCAGCCCGGCAGCGCCGGCTCTCCCGGGCACCCGGCGGGGCGCGGGCAGGGCGGCTCTCCCGGGGATGCCGAGCCGAGCCCACCCGGGCCGGGCTCCGGCGGGTCCCCCCGCCGCCTTTGTGCTCCCGGGGAGCGGGGCCGGGGGGCTCGGCGGGGCCGCTCCGGCCACACACCGCCGGCACTGAGGGCGGCACAGCACGGCCCGGCCCGGCCCGGCCCGCGGTGCCCTCCTCTCCTCCCTCCCTCCCTCCGTCCGTCCCCGCCGAGGGAAGTTCCCGGTGTCCCCGCGCCCCCCCACCCCACACCCCCGGGGCGGAGGCGGCACCTGCTCCCGGCCCGGCGGAGTTCCCGGGGGCGGAGGGACGAGGCGGCGCCGCGTGGGGACTCACCGGGAAGCTGCCGCAGGCCCCGGGAGCAGAGATCCAGCGGCGGGAGCGCCGCGAGCCCCGGGCTCCGCGCTGCTGCTGCTGCGTCAGCGCAGCCGCCTCCTCGGCTGCGGGATGGGGACGAGGCGCCGCCGCCGCCGCCCGCCCCTGGCCGCGGGGCGTCGCGGAGCGGGCGGGCGGGGGCCGGAGCGGGCGGCGGAGGGGCCGGGAGGGGCGGAGGAGGGGGCGGAGGAGGGACCGGGGCGGAGGAGGGACCGGGGGCGCCGCCGCCGCCGCCGCGAACTCCCCGCAAGCCGCGAGCGCCTCCGGCCTCCTTCCTGCTTCCTCGTCTGCAGCCAATCGGAGCGCGCCGCCCGCCGCTCGCCCCGCCGCGCCGGCCAATCGCGGCCGCCGCTCCGCACCGCCGCCGGCCAATCAGCGCCGCGCCCGCCCCCGCCCCGAGACCCCCTGGCCGCCCCCCCCACTCCCCTCACGGAGCCCCTCAGGGAGCCCCTCAGGGCGGGGCACGGCGGGACCGGGGGGGCCGAGATAGTGCCCCCCATACCGGGGCACGGGGGGGACCGAGATAGTGCCCCCCGTACCGGGGCTGTGCCCGGAGCACCCCGGGGGCAGCCGCAGTCAAAGCGAGCATCCCAAGCCTGGTAAGGGTGGGAGCCCCGCGGGAGCCGCCGGGGGCGAAGCGCGAAGGACGGAGGGGTGGGCGCCCTCATTGCCACCCTGGGATGAGCACGGACCTCCCTTGTGTGGGACTCCCTCCCTCTGAGTGGCCCTGTGAGCCGGCACCGCAGAAATATCCCGTTCTATTTCAGGGGGGAAAGGCCAAAAGGGTGTTCGTAGATGTCCCAGAGCTTCCCCACAGAGCCTGTCACCGCCGGGATACACCGTGCCCTTCATGGGCAGCCATCCTGTCTTCTTCCCAAACAGAACACTTGGAAGTCTTCACACTTTCCTCAAAGACGGGTTTAAAACCCTAAAGGAGACCCAAAAAGCCTCGGAAGTTATCTAATCAGTGTCTTTGGCAGCACCACAGCCCTCACCACTGAAGCCTCTCCATCAGCTGTGGGGTTTTTCCATAGAATCCTGGAATCTCCTGAGTTGGATCATCCAGTCCCACTCCTGGTCCTGCACAGGACATCCCCCAAATCCCACCATCTCCCTGAGAGCCTTGTCCAAACACTCCCTGAGCTTTGGTAGCATTGAGGCTCTGACCACTGCCCTGGGGAGCAGCAACCAATTCAGTGACCAATTTGTCTTATTTCCCTTAAACCTGGGAAGCCTCTGAGGAGGAACTGGCACATGGAACGAGCAACTCACGGGGCACCAGGAGATAAATACACACAATGAGGGCAAGACCCCAAGAGTCTGCTTGAAATGCAACTAAACTGCAGGAAACCCAGGGGGCTGAAATAATTCCTGCCTTGGTCCACAGGGATCTTGCAAATAGAGCAGGATCAACCACTGGTGTGATTTTTGTGGGATCTGGATGTTACACAGGGAAAGACTGGGGGGAAATTCAGCTATTTGGAGTCACTGATTCTTGAAACAGATACCAGTCATTGGTGAAGCAGCAGGGAAAAATAAATATCCTTAACAGCTACACCCCTGGGAGCCCTCAAAGTGCAGTATGACAACTCTCCTTAAAAACACTCTGATATTGTTTAGGAGTTGGACTTGGATTATCCTTGTGGGTCCCTTCCACCTCAGGATATTCTGTGATGACCCCATTTCACTGCTACCCTTCAGAAATGCTGCCTTTGGGTGAGACTTTTCCAGGCTCCATTTAAGGCAGTCAGGCATCACCAAGAGCTGCTCCACAGGCACAAAGACGAGAGCTGCTCCCCACCTGGAAAGCAAAGGCAGCTTGTATTGCTGCCAAAGTGCTCCCTAAAAGTTGTATTTTATGGGAGGTCTTCCCTCTGCTGTGAGCTACAGAAATGGGAGAGAAACCACAGCATTGCTGAGACCAGAGCAAGTTCAATTTTGGTGTAACACAGAGCACTTGCTCCAGTTGTTAGAGGTGTTCAAGTGACTTCCCAAATCTATCCTCTTGCACTCCCATAGCTAATCAGAGTGATATCTGGAGCAGTAAAATGAAGAATCTGGGAATTGTGAAGTTCTAAATCCACCCTACAACTCCAGCAACAAAGCCACAGTGTTCTGGAGGGAAGCACTTGGGCAAAATTGATGCTGAAGTTTGATGAAAAATATTATTTAACAGCTGCTTTTGGGGAGAAGAAGGTGGAGGTGAGGCCACCTCTTCTCTTCCAGGTGTTCAGAATAGGAGAACATCTGGAAGACAGACAGGTTGAGCATGGGGCACTGTGTGCTCCAGAGCTGCACAAGAGTGGGAAGCACAACAGAGCCATCTGCAGAGCTCCCTCTCTTTTGAGAAACTAATTTATTCTGAAGTGGGGCCTTTCCTCATCCCTTTCTCAGAGGGATGAGGGAGAAAACTGGGAAGCTAATTGCTGATTCCAGAACAATATGGCTGTGTCTGCCAGGCTTCAGCCTGTCACCCGTGGCCACTTTGGACTTTTTTTCCCCCTCATTAGCGGGGAATACCAAACAACCAAAGCCCTGACATGAGATCTTCCTACCCCAAACTCTGACCTGCTTTTTCGGGAAAGGGATGACATCTAGTGCCATGGATTGCCCGAACAGCAGCACAACAGGCATCTGTGTCCCCACCTCATAATCTGGGCTGTAGCAGCAACTGGCTGAGGTATCTGTTGGTAAAAGGGGTTGTAAAGCCCTGTAGCTGTGGGGGAAGCTGGGCCAGGAACCAGCAGGGATTAAGGGATTGTTCCTCATTGCCCCCCTCACCTCCACAGGTGTTGGGGTGGGAGAGACACACACAGCTGAGACAGTGCTAAAGGGAAAAGAAGGGGAAAGGGGATTCCACCATTCGCATAGAGAAAATGGGGAAAAGGACCTTTGCATTTCTTGACTCAGTCTCAGGAGTAAAAGCTGAATTTGTCCCACAGGAGAACAGGAAAGAGCTCCAGCATCTCACTGCAGGTTGGGCTGGGAGAAGGGTGTTTGCACTGCACATCCCAGGGCACACTCAGAGCTCTCCAACCTTAGGGAGCAACTGTGGAGAATTTTAAAAAGTCACAGAAAATCCTAGAAGAGGAAAAATTCCCCAGCAGTGCTGCAAGCACAGAGAAAGGGAACCTTGAGTTCCTGTATCTGTGCTGTTTTAATTCAGGTGGTGAGGTAGTGCATCCCTGGGAATGCAACACCAGAGTTTCCTGCACACCCACAAGCTGATGTGGAGCTCCCATTCCACAGGCACTTGCAAACAGGCAGGGGAGTTTAAGCAACAGCCTTAATCTGAGTAAGCTCACACACTAAAAGCAGCAGTGTGGAGGATCCTGCTCCGACTGGTTCCGGAGCCAGTCCCGGGGAAGGACTTGGCTGCAGGGAAGAGCTTAGCACATCTGGGAAGGGGAGGAAGGACAGCCCCACTTTCCCAAACTGCCTCATGGCTGCCTTCGGAGGATAGACCCATCCCTGGATCCATGCAGCTGGGGCTTTACATGGTCCCTCTCTGGCTGTAGGGACAGGGCTAGGTTTAAAAGTCCCTATTTCAGCACATCTCTGTTGCATCCAGTGCAGTTCCCACCTTTTCCAGGCATCTCGTCCACCAAGAAACATCCTGAAATCCAAACCAGCCTCCACAGAAAAGGTGCTGGTGCTGCAATGGCTCTGGGGGCAGAGATGGGTTTTGGTGGTTCCCTCCTTTCCTTCCTTCTTCCAGGGCTGATCCAGTAACTACAACAGGCCAAAGGAATCCCTGGTGCAGCTCCATGAACTGCCTTGGAATTCTATTACACCAAAAAAGCAAATTGGCTGTGAGTGTTCAGGTCTGCAGCAAATCAGCTGTGGTTACACAGGAGGCTTCCTCCAAGATTTCTGTTCAAACATCAGCATTTGGTTGTTTTTAGCTGGGTGAAATATTCCCCTTTTTCCATCAGAGGAAGTTGGGAGGGATTTGGGCTGGAGGAGAAGGCTCTGCCAGCACAGAGGTGTCATACAGGATCTCATTATCTACCTGGAAAAATCCAGATTACTGTATTTGTGTCTTAGGGAATCATCTGCAGGTTTTTGGTGCTGTTGCTGCTACAAAGGTTTAGTTTATAATTTATTTTAGTTTTAGAAAAGTTGATGCTGTTTATATCCAATGATATTGTCTATGAAGCAGCAGTGTCAGGGAAGTTCAAGCAAAGGAAAGGGAATTGCTGTGTTGTATTTCTTATTTCACCTCCCACCTAAACACTTTAAAGTGCGTTAGTGAGGAATATATAAGATACATAATTTATTGAGGGAGGAAAAAGCAGAGGGACAATAAGAAGAGCTTGGTGGGAACCAGCATAGACAGGAAACGAGACTGAATTAAATTAAAGCAGAAAATCACAGGACTAAGAGGTAAGAACATCCCTGAGTGTTATAGATGGAGGTGGATGTAGGTGTGTGCTTCAGTGTATTGCAAAATCAGGATTAAGAGCAAGGACTCTGCTTTATGAGCTGGTCCTGGCAGACAGTGACAAACTCCCATGCACAGGAAGGCTAAATGTCCTGCCTTGCATTCCCAAGGCAGCCATTATTTTATAGAGTGTGATTCACAAAACCAGGGAGGCTGGAGGGATCACAACACAAAACACATGTCCCAGAAACCCAGGATGGGAAAGCAAACAGCAATTATAGGACCATCTGTGCTGCGGGATTGGTCTGCGGTGACCCACCAAGGGGTGTTGGGCTGGGGGCAGTGCTTGAGCTGTGCTCAGCTTGGGAAAATCAGTGGAACAAACCCCTGGCTGTGTGTATGACTCTGAGCAGTGACTTCTCTCCTCGTGCAGAATTAATACAGGAAAACCCTAATAAGAAATCCCCAAGGCACCTGCTCAGCCAGTCTCCATTTCCATAGGAAACAACTGCATCAGCAGGAAACCTCCACCCATTTTTCATGTCCCCCACATGGATGGGAGCTCCTGGCAGCACACAGACATGGGGACAGGGACATTCCTTGGCAGAAGGGACATGTCTACTCCTCCATGCTCCTGCCAGCACAGGGACAGGGACACTCAGGTGTCCCAGGTGAAATCCTGGTTCAGGAGTCAGATGAGACTTTCAGTAGCCAGCAAGCATCCAAAACCATCCACCTGCATTGGGAGCAAAGGTAGACATCCACTGAAAGCCACCCATGAAGTCTCCAGGTGAGTTGTACCCATTCCTAATGTAGTTATTTTTCCATGTGTAAAGGAAGTGTCACTGCTGGATGCTTTACCCTTGTCCCAAGCTCCCAAAGATGCCCAGCACCCTTAGGCCCACGCAGAGATGTTTTCAGCCTCGAGGGTGATTTTTCACTCCTTATTTTCAGCAGCTGGAGGGCAGAGCAGCGCAAGGGGGGAATAACATCTTTGTTGGTTTTTCAAGGAAAAGCTTCAAAGTGTTCATTAAAACAGTGGCATCTTGGTGTAGGGGGAAAATAACAACCATGTCATCTGTTAACCTGTGCCTAATCAGGGGTTGGGGGTGAGTTTGGGCTCAACACCCGCAGTTTGAAGCTGCTGTACCTCCCTCCATTGCTGACCATGAGTCAGGCACCTGACAGGGAGGTTTGGAGTTTACCTGTGCAAATCTCCCTGTCGGGGACATGGTTATAGGTGGCCTTGGCACTGCTGGGGGAATGGTTGGAGTCGATGGTCTTAAAGGTCTTATCCAACCTAAACGATTTGGTGATTGTATGATAATCCTATTAGCATTAACATGGGCTGCGTGGCTAAATCCTTGCATTCTGCACAGAAATGGAATCCCTAAGGGGCTGGCTTAAAATAACAAATACTTGGAAAGGGAGAGCCGGGAGCAGAGGCTGGTTTGTCCAGGGATGTGGACAGTAAATCAGGAGTGCTTAGGGATTTGGAGCTGCTGCAGAGTTGTCTGGGCTGGGGTTGGAGTCAAATCTGGAGGGTGTGCAATTAGCTGGGGCAAAGGCTGCACCCTTCCCATACCCTTCCTTATTTTTGTTTGATTACAATGAGAGATTCGATTACAATGAGAGCGGAATAGGAAAGGAGAAAAGGAAGGGTCAGTCCACCATTTCCTTCAGACTTTGAAGCAGAGGATGAGTTTTGAGGGACATGGGCTGCATGGGGCTGGCAGGGGATGGATCACTGAGCAAATGCTGGTGCTGTGGAGTGAACACAGAGAAACAGACACACCTAAGCAGGGGAGGAACAGCAATTCCCAGAAAGCTGGAAAAGAGTCAGAGCCACCATGGCCCTTGATGGTAAGGCCCTGTCCACATGTCTGTGGGCAGGGTCTTCCCATGGGATGGGGTGAGGAATGACAAGTGTGCCGGAAGCTTCTGCAGATGAGAATTTGTGGCCCATGGCTGCATGTAGCCACAGCCCTGGACTCAACCAGAGGCTTATCCCAGTGTCCTGCCTGCTGTAGCCCTTGCAGAAATAGTCATTAACCCAAATGTTCTCATTAGATACTTCACATGAGGACTTGCACTCCACCAAAGTATTCCTGGGGTGGGACGACAGATTCTGCTCTTCTGAGACGTGAAGGAATCCAGAGTAAAGGGAACTTAAATTCAGGAGAAACTGGATGATACTGATCACTCTTGGCCTCACATGTATTTTATTCCTCTGAAGTGTCTGTGAAATGAATTGTGGCAGAGTCTTGCTCCTGTCCCAGCTCAGAACCCCCAAAGGGTTCACTCTCAGCCTGGGAACCAACCAAACTTAAACAAGGTGGGTTGTTCACACTGTTTGGACAGAGCCTTGGATCAAACCCCATTTACTCTGCTATTATTATTCATTATTCCCTTCAGTGGTATCCTGGATGTTTGAGTTGGGATCTTCCTAATCCCATAAAGCCTGGCTTCTTCTCATGCCAGAACGGGGAACGAAGTCATAACTCTTCTTTTGCAGCCTCCCAGGCTGTTGCCATGGGAATGATGCAACATTCTCCGTTCCCAAGGCTGCTCTCCTGCCAGTGCAGGTAGGAGAAGCCACTTTCCCGAGGGAAGAGTGCCTTGGATTGAGTCCTGTGCTTTGACAATTAGCAAAGGAAGTTATGGATCACTTCATCAGAGTGAAGGCACTGTGCTTATAAGGAACCTGGTTTCCTTGTGGACCCCAACCTGAGCCCAGGCTCAGGCAGGATCTAGAGGAGGCTTGAAATATAAAAGTTGCCTTGAAAATAACCTCTGGGAGTGCTGAGGATGCATTTGGGAGTGAGGGGTGATGGGGTAACAACCTGCCATTACTGCAGTCAAGTGTTGCCCCAACCCTGCTTTTATCCCCAAAAAAGCATGGAATCAGGGCACTGGCCTGCTTGGGATGTTGGTACAGGTCCCAGCTAGCCCCCATCCCATAAAAGCATCTTTCCAAGTTCATTTGAGAAGCTAAAAAGTGTCACAGTGTAAAGTTCTGTTTTCCCTGGGCAAATTCAGAGCTGGATGAACTTACAGAGCTAAAATGGGGAACAAGGTGGGTCCTAATGAGAGCCTTGTCCAAACCTGGGGAGATAAAACTGATTAAAAGTCACACCCTTTCCTTTTTCCCCTACTTGTTTGCCTTCTAGAAAGGCCCTTCTAAACCCAAGAGTCTTAAACCCACAGATGGCTCCTTTCTTCCTCCTCTCCTTGAAGCTTCAAACTTTAACCTGAAAATCCCATCAGTGCATGTGTACTCCTGTCCTTTTCTCTAAATTTGGGTCTGAGTACATGGCTCATCTCTATACCAAACCTCACTGTGTTGTTCTCCAGTGCATCAAAGCCTGTGCAGCCTTGGACCACCTGGTGCCTCCCCACCCAGCAGTGAGGTTTTGTGGTGTCCAGGGAAATCCTTCCTGCTGCGCAGGGACTGGATTTGCAGAACTGACTGGTCCCTCTCTTTAAACCAATGTCCTTAAGCCAGAGAAATCAAAGGCAGGGGATCAAACAGGGTGCTGGTGTGGGGGGCAGCCCCTCATAGGCACGACTGGAGCTCAGCGGTGCCATTGGCATAGAACTTTCCAGCAAGCTGTGCTGCACAGTGGGGTCTGTGTCCAGCCCAAGCAGCCTACTTTTCTTCCCAAAATGTTACACTAGGCCTAAAACCTTCCTAAAGTCAGAATATGTCCCATTTGGGGCTTCTTCCTCATCTGCTTGCCCAGTTTCATCGTAGAAGAGGGGTTTGATGTGATCTCTGCATGACAAACCCATGCTGGCTCTTTTATCACCTGGTTATCCACCAGATGCTTCAATAGACCTAAAAACCCCCAGACTCCAGAAACTTCTCAGGTATAAAAGCAGAGCCAAGTGCTGGGTAATCCCTTTGGTCTTCCTAACATTTGGGAAGAGGAGTGGGAGCTCTGTCTCATCGTCTGTGGGGCAGGATATCTGATAGCTCAGAAATCACTGGATCCTGAAGTCCTTTAGCATCAGCAGTGCCAGATCCTGAGGCACAGAGGTTTCTCTAAACCCTCTCCAACCTCTCCTTCCCTATCCTGCCCCCTGCCATCCCTCTTATTCCTCTGTCCCTCCAACCCCGCTCTGCACCAGTGGAAACTGGGTTAATAGATGAAAGGAGAGTTGCTAAATCAAATATTCCTTTCCAAAGCTCTCTTTATTTGCTATAAACGCAGGGAAGTGCTGCAGATAACCAGCGTGGTTTAGAGGGTTATGGCTCCGTGGTGAAAGCAGGGACTGGGGACACATCACCCCTCAAAAACAAATGCCCAGTCAGGAATTCTGTGGCAGCAACATCGAACAAACAGAAAACAACAAAACCTGAGGAGCAGCGAGTGTGAGACACTCCCCTCACTCTTTAACATCCACCTGAGAGCTGGGAGGGTGTAAAAGTCCCCACAGCCTTTGGTGAAATGGGAAAAAAAAGATGTGACTTGCACACAGGCAGGGCATTAAATCCTCAGGAACTCTTCTGGCATCTTTCCTCCTGAACTGTCGGAGCTGGGGCCAGCTCACCAGCCTGGCTTTGCCATGATTATAATCCTTAATTTCTGATTTTGCCACCTGCACTATGTTTCATGAAATTTTAAAGCTAATGCTCTGCCAAACTCAAATGGCAGCAGAGCAGATGTTTAAATGCAGCCAAGGATGAATAAATGATGGAGCTCGTGGCTGTACAGTGAAGGAGGAAGAGACTGGATGGCTCCAAATGGGGAGATAATTGATTTAAATAGCATTGTCCGTTGGTGGCACCTGGGATCATCTCTTTTGGCACAGGCAGAAGAGATGCAGCAATTAAGGGCCCTGGTCTGATGAGAGCAGTGACTTCCTGTGAGCAGCCCTTGCTCAGCCTCTTCTCTTTGGATGCTCTGTGCATTTTCTGCCTCTTTATCTCACCTTGATATCAGGCAGGGAGAGGAAAATGTGGCTGGGTTCACTCTTGGTCCACCTGTAGTAGAGATGAACCTGTTTGGGTTCTCCCGGGTTGCTGGGAGGGAGACAGATGCCATATGAAAGTACCTGCAGAGGCAATATGTTAAGCATCAAAAAGCTTTTTAATTCCACAGAGAAAGGCATAAGAATCATTGATGGTTGGACACAAAGTCCAGACCCAGCAGCACCAAACTGTGTTTTTTAACCACAAGATGAGTCAAAAATGACAGTGACTCAGAAGCCCATAGGATTTTTTGCTCTTCTCTGCTGCAGACAACCCTGATGACCCTGGGCAAGTTCCTTTCCCACTTAAACACAGATCAGTCCCTTCTGACAGGTGAGGTACTCACCTAGCAGGGGTAAATAGATTCCATTGGCAAAGCCACAGCTGCCATGGAGGTGATTATTCCCTGGGCTCCCAAGAGCTTGCTTGTCCATAAGCCCTCCATCCCCGAGGAATGCTGCAGCTGATCCTGCCCCCTGCCCCTCCCAGAACCTGAATTTTGGGGGTTAGTGTCACCCTTGCCCTCGCAAACAACAGCTCAGAGGTGGGACCTGCCAGAACTCATGGCATTATTTACATTTTACGAAAACCAGCTGTTTTGCAACTCAAACCAGCTGTGCTCTGGCACCTTGGCTTTTCAATCAGTCTGTGGCTGCTGACAGCTCCTGGCAGGAGCTCTGTGCTGGAGCGCAGCCTCCCTCCCTCGCACCCAGCTCAGGAGCAAAGGCAAATCAAGGGAAGAGCAGGAGGCAAAGGATTCCTGCCCCTGAGGATCACTCCCCAAGGATGTTCACCTCCAGCCTGACCTGGGGTTGGGGGCAGAGGAGGAGGGACCCCACATACTGCTGCTAGCAGCAGTTTTGGGGAGCTCAGGGTGCTGAGGTTCTGACCTATGTGTGAAGGACTCTGGGCAGAAAGGGCTCCATCCCGCCTATGACTCCCGAGAGATGCTGCCACAGAGAAAACAGAGGTGAAAGGGGGTTTCTAATAACAAAATCAGCCTGTGGAAGCTGTTTTTCCAAGTCATGCTTAGTCATCATACAAGAGGATGGGTTCCTCTGTGTGCTTTGATGCAGCCATCTCCTCAGGGGAGAAACCAGTCCTAAGGACCAGGTGGGTAGTGGCTGCTCCCACAGGCACAGGGAGCCCTGGGGAGGATCTGACATCATGCTCAGCAGGGATGTGAGAGCCAGGGCTGCTCCCAGAGCAGGGGATGGTCCCGGTAAAGATCCAGCAAAGACAATGCCCTTATCAGTCTTGAGTTGCACACACCCTCGTGGTCCCACCGGGAAGCTCTACGGAGCTGTGTTGGAAAAAACAGCTCTTGGGAATACCAGCCCTGAGCGGCACATTCAGTGCCTATGTTCTGTCAACTCCTCAGGGAAGCAGGGCCCAGGGGAAGCTCCCGGAGCTGGGATCTTCAGCTGTGCCCAAGCCAAAGAAATCATCCCTGCAGATTTCCCGGCGAGGACAGGACTAGGTCACCCCCTCGGCACAGCCACATCTCCTCATGCCAGCACAAGCACCTGGGCACTAAATCACATCAGAGACCTCACCAGGCTGCAAAAATAACCATTTGCTCTTCTCCTCTGGGTCAGACTCGCCATACAGCTCCTGCTTTTTCCTTTCCTGTGATTCTCTAGCTTCTTCAGGTGAGCACTGGGCTTGTTTTCCATCCAGAGAAGCTCTGAGCTCCGCAGCAAGGCATGGAGGGGACACAGGCTGTGCTTTTCCTAAAGCCCCAGCACAGGGCATGGTTGGCCTATGGACGCATTGATTCAGTACTAGCCCCCTTGGCCGTGCAGGCACCCGGGGCATCCGGGCTATTTCCGTCTCTCCAACAGCTGCAGGAAAACACCCTCCCACCTCTGTTCTGGGAGGCAGCTGCAGCGCAGGGCTGGAAAATCCCCCTCCAGGCAGCTCTGACACCAGACAACCTCGCACAGGAGGAGGCTGCGCTTGTGCTGAGCCCCTCAATCCACTGAGACACCTCCAGAAACTACTCCTTGTTCCCTCTCGGCCCTGCTCCGTGTGGGAAGGGCTCACACAGAGGTGATGCTCCATGGGGATGTGCTGAGCAGAGTAATTCAGTGCTCCTTCTACAGCCCTGGGGATCTGGGCTCACATCAAGGTGCATCAGCACCTCTGGGTGACAACACCAAGTGCTCCAAGTGCCACTCTGTTCCTTGTGCTGCAGGGCACATCTGTCTGCCACGGGCCCTGCTGGAGCAAGCTGTGATTGGGAGCAGCAGGATCACAGAATCCCACAATCACTGAGCTTGGAAAAGACGTCCCAGACCATCGAGTCCAATCTGTGACTGATCCCCACCTTGTCACCCAGCCCAGAGCACTGAATGCTACATCCAGTCTTTCCTTGGACACCTCCGGGGGTGGGGACTCCACAATTTCCCTGGGCAGCCCCTTGCAATGCCTGACAACCTTTTCCGTGAGGAAATTCTTCCTGAAAAGAATCCTTCTTCTTGCCTGAGGGACGTCAGTGGAGAAGGGCAGGGTGTCCTGCAGCAGCACTGCCTCAAAGTTTCAGGTTTGGGGGGGACATCACCTCCCCCCTTTCATTGTGGCAGCTCAGGGCTTGTGCTCTTCAGGGGTTCACGATCACCCCATTTCTCCCGGACCCCTTTGGAATGACAGATCCCCACACCTCTCGGTCTGGCCGGAGCTCCACGTGTCGAGAGGAGCGGGCTGCAGTCCCCCGCCCCCGCCGGCGCTGGGCCGCTGCCATTCCCTTTCGCGAGTGCTGCTGCAGCCTTTTCCCCCCCCTTTCAGGCTGACAACTGGGCCTCAGCATCAGCTGCTTGTTGCTCAGCATCAGCCTTTCAGCAAACGGCAGGTGCATGCGGGGCGTCCCCGGGCCGCGCTGCAGTAATCCCACAGCCCTCCCCCGCACAATATTGTCCCCTCGGCTCAAGAATGTTTTTGTCTCTCCTTCACAGTTGTGAATTGTAGTATAAATTGAAAAGAAAACTCTTTCTAATGTTGCTGCGGGGCCGCGGCCAGGAGGAGCGGGTGCCTCACTTTGAAGGGAGCGTGGCGGGCACAGCTGTGCGGGAGGAGCGGGCAGCTGCCGGCAGGACACGGGGATCCCGTGCTCTCTGCCTGCGGGTACGTGTGGCTTTGTGGGCTCTCACCTCCACCCTGGCAGAGAAACCAGCTCTTCACCCACATGTGGGAACATGGCGGAAACACAGCAGCAGGTCCCTCTTGTGTCACCCGTGTTTAACTGCAGCGAGCCCTGCCCGGAGCCCATGGCGGGGCTGAGAGGCAAGTGGGCAGAGGTTCTGAATAACAAACACTCACATCGTGCTGGGCTGCGGAGGGGAGGCAGGGGGGAGGCTCATCAACAGGGATGGAGCAACGAGCCACACGCTGCTCGGGCATCTCCGCAGGTCTTAGCCTCGGCACATCTCCACACAGTGAAATCAGGACTCGCTGGCACTTTCATTATGTGTCACCCTGTACTGAAATCACTCAAAGCCCAGCACGGGAGGGAAGCACCATCTCCCCATGGGTTATCAAAGCCTACCTTCCCCTCACGGACAAGCCCCACAGGCAAGAAACCGCATCCTCTGCCCCACACGCACACAGAGCCATGATCTCACATCCACTGCCCTGAAAACGGGGCGAGGGCTCCTGTCTTCCCCTGGAACAGGCAGCGGGACAGAGCAGCTGGGAATCCCCTCTGAGAGCCCCAGCAGGACTCCAGAGGGGTTTTTGGGAGGGAAACCACAGCACCCAGGTCCCTGCTTCTCCGCAGGGACAACCATTGCTCTGCCCAGAGTGCTGTGCAAACACAGGTCCCTCTCCCACATCCTGCACCTCTCAGTGTGGTTTGACCTTGCACAACAAGGCAAGATTTGCTGTGCAAACACAGCCCAGCCCCACAGCGCAGCCGTGGATCCCTGGGTCAAGGGGCTGGAAGCCCAAGTGGCCCACTGCAGCCCAGACCCTCCACAGCAGCTTTTACCTCACAGACAGATTTTAACACAGGACATCTGGTTTGTTTCTAAATAAACAGCTCCCTCACACTGTGGGCAACCTCACAAATACCAGCCTCTGCTAAACTCCAGTTTTGGACAGCTTGGAGGAGCCATGTTCCCTTCTGCCCCAAGGAACACGAGGCAGGATCCCAGAGATGTCACAGCCCGTCTTCCTCTTACATCATCTATTTCCCTTGGGTTTCTGCATCAAACAGTGGCAGTGCCTCACCTCAATATGAGCCCCGTTTTTCTACCTCAAGCTGACTTTTCCTGCAAACAGTCCAGAGAGGATTCACGAAGCAAAAGGGATCAATTAAGGAACAAGTTAAAAACAAGTTCCTGGCAGCACTGGCATGAGGATTTTACCACAGGTCCTTGCACAGACAGGATGCTAGAAAATAGCAGAGCTGCAGCACCTGTGGCAGGAGGACACAGTCCAGTCCTTCCTGTGCCCAAAGCAAATAAAATCAACTGCTGACCTGAGATTTAACTGCTCCAGGACAAAGCTTCACACATTCAAAGCAATCTGGAAACACCTCAAAACCCCTTCAGCTAGGGGGTTCTGCTGCACACAGGTTCTGCCTCCTACCTTCCCCAGCATCAGCAGCATTTGTGCATTCCCAATAAGCTACAAGCCACTTCCTTATAGATCCCAGAATCACTGAGCTTGGAAAAGACCTCCCAAACCATCGAGTCCAACCTGTGACTGATCCCCACCTTGTCACCCAGCCCAGAGAACTGAGTGCCACATCCAGTCCTTCCTTGGACACCTCCAGGGGTGGGGACTCCACAACTTCCCTGGGCAGCCCCTTGCAATGCCTGATTACCCTTTTCAGGAAGGAATTCCTCCTGATGTCCAAAGCAAACCTCCTCTGGTGCAACTTGAGGCTACATCCTCTCTTCCTGTCACTTGCTGAACCTCATTTGAAATCCCTTTACTGAAATAAATTGTTACCTTCTTGAATAATTCCTTCTGCTCTCCATGCCTTCTCTGCTCAGTGGCCAGCCAGCTGCACACAGGGCAAGGATCTTGAAAAGCAGGGAAGACGCAGCACATCCAGCCCTGCCATCAGCCAGGGGCTGTCAGGCCAGGCCAATTTCCATCACAAATCCATGGCAGACAATTGGATCATGTCCAGAGGCACAGCACCCTGAGTTTTCCCTTTTAACTCTGCTGCTCTCCATCAGAGGCCTGAGGGACAGCCCACATGGATCATTGTAAATGTATTTATTTAAAATGTGAATTAGGGGGCAAAGTTGTGACTGGGAAGAATAAGCAGGGAAAGCAACACTGTACCCATTGCTGCCAGCCTGGGAACCACAACCAGATCCTGTACTTCCCTCTGTTGGGACCCCTTCCAGGAGAACAGGCCACAGCAAAAGCTGAGTTTATTAGCAGTAAAAATATCAACCCACTTTTTCCCCAAAAAGCCCTCCCCAGCCCTTCTTTCCAGCCCTTTTCCAAGGCAGCTGCTGTAGAAGGGAGTAAGATTTGAATAACACAGCCCTGCTGAGGATTTATGAATCTCTGCCTAGCCTGTTCTACGATCCATTAGGCATTGATTCATTTTACCTTCGACTCCAAGGTGCTGATCAGTCTGGAAAGTGAAGGCATTATTTATTATGTGTAATAAACCCAGTGGTAGAGGACAGGTTTAAAAATCTCCGGGTCCCTTCTACCTTAGAAAACCTATTTTTAACAATCTGAATCACACCATCCTGTTGTGGCTCTGACACTCCTTGGAAAAGCTCCTCTGGCAGGGATGGATCTTAACAGTGATCTAGGAATTGTGCTGTGATAAAACATAAATGCCTGTCATGCAGGTAAATTCTCACACCCCTGTGCAGCAGTGCACTGTGCTTCCCATGTGCAGTGCACCTCAAGGTTCACTTCCACAGCATTTTCGGGTGCAGCTCAGCAAGGTACTCCTGACAGGCTACCTCTATCCACCCTTCATTCACAGATTTAAACTGAAAATTGAACCCTGGGACACTTCCTAGGTGAAGACCACCCACCAAGGCTGAATAAACAACCAAGTTTAGGAAGAAGGTGCTGCCACCAGGACTTTAGAAGCTCTGTCTGGCTCTTCGTGACTTTTATGAATTCCTGGGGACCTACCTGGTGACTCAGGAAAGTGAAATCTGTGGCATTTTAAAATTGTGTATTAGTCTGTCACCTGGTATAGGCAGGTGCCAACTACAAGGAAAAAAATTCACACATTTCAAGGGGATTTCTGTTAAAACTGCTGGGAACTGCCTACGTGGCAACTGTTTAATTAATTAACTATTCAGTCATATTTCCAGCATCCCATTTAGATTTGTGATTCACTCTTTAAGGCTCCTGAGACACTGTGCAATTTCCTTTAACAAAGCCGGATAAAACTTAATTTGCTGTACATCATATGCACTGGAATCACCCACAAACTCACTCCAGCTGCCTGGAGGTGGAGTGTGAGAACAGGCTTTGCCAAAAGAACAACCTTCAGAGGAGAACAAACACCAAAAAGTCAACTCCTCCTGCCTGCTTCATGCACAGATGTCACAAGACAGGTCTGACTGTCTCCAGAGTGATAGATGGTGACACCTCTGAGGGAATGACCCAGAAGGAGAAGTTGGTCAGTGCAGCAAAGACTCAGGGCTGCACTGAAATACCTCCAGGAGCAGCTGGAATAAGGATTTCTACAAATAGGAAAGGAATTCTGCAAAGAAACAGATATGGGTTTTAAGAGGGCTTTAGGAATCAGCACTTAAAACATTGCCTGTGCATTGATGATGTTGAACATTGATGAGTAGACACGATGCTGGTGTCCCGTTCCCAGAATGGAGGGCATTAATCACATCAGAAGGGCACAGTGGGAAGTTTCAACTTCCAGTGGCAATATGCTAAATGCTAATTGGTTAATGGCATTTTTTGAAAAGAACAAAATTGTTCCTTCCTTGTCCATTTGGGTTGACTTTCTGTGTTCAACAATGGCTGCACAGACCTCATGAGCCTGTCCTGGTGGGGGGATGAACCCCAGCCCTGCAATGCTGAGGTTCAATAGCCCATGAACAGCACAAATCAGAATGACTTCAAAGAATAAAAACCCTTCTGCCATGCCATCCTGATTCATTTGCCCAAGGCCAGTCCAGCAGCCGCTGTTCCCAGGACAGGCAGAGGGAAGCCCACAGGTGGCAATGCCAGGATGGCAAGTGGGAAGCAGCGGAGTTGTGCGCTCCAGCCTCATGCTCAAGGCCTCATGGTGTTGGTGCTGCCCCTGCTTGGGGATGTTACTGGAAGGTGGCATTGAAGGCCCTGCCGATGATGAGCCTTCGCACCTCGCTGGTGCCCGCCCCGATCTCGTAGAGCTTGGCGTCGCGCAGGAACCGCCCCATGGGGTAGTCGTTGATGTAGCCATTCCCACCTGCAACCCACAACAAGCCACACATCACTGCTTGTCCCTGATTCCGGGGACTGAGGGTAGGGTGGGAGGGAGAAGTGCTCTCCCACTGTGCTTGGCCCTCCGGAGCCATCAGTGACTCACCCAGGCACTGGATCCCATCCAGAGCCACCTGAGTCGCACACTCTGCTGAGTACAGGATCACCCCGGCACAGTCCTGAGGGACAGTCACAGGGACACAGTCAGAAGAGGTGGCACCTGCCCCCCTCCAGCCCCATGTTGCCCTGACCTTGCCATAACTCTACAACACCCGCCAAGAACCCTGAACGCTTGGTCAGCATGGAGAGCTGTAACAGCATCCCTGTCACAACACTTGTGGCAGGTCTGTAAAGGCTGCATGAAGACAGAAAAAGGAAAAAAAAAAAGAGAACAAGGGAGCACCAGGGGAGCTGGCTTCTCACAAATGCCCATCAAACCCACAGGAGACCAGTGGGAGTTGATTTGGGATGCCAAGCTCTGTGCTCCCACTGTTAAGCATTCAGTCCCCTCCTTCTGACAGAGGTGTGGTGACATTGTGAAGGTGACAACACCTCTAATGACTGCTTCAGCCCTCACAACAGCCAGGAAAAGTATTTGGGCTTCAAATAAACACCAACTGATGCTGCTGAATCTGTTGCCTCCTAGAAAGAGGTTTCCTTTGAATTTGGGAGTCGAAAAAGGACCTTTAGGAGGGACAAAAAAGCCCTCTGGGCTGTGATGGTTCATTGTACAGAGCCTCCACCCTGCCCAGGCTCTGGGACAAGAGGAATTCCCCAGGACACCCAGCCAGGTGGGAATTGAGCTCACCTTGGCATTGAAGTGGCCCTGGTCACAGGCCTTGGCCACATTGTAGACGTACTGCCGACACGCCATGAGCCGTGTGTACATGTCTGCCATCTTCCCCTGCATGAGCTGCATGGCACAGACAGGAGACATAATCACATTGATTAACAGCAGTGAGGGACATCACCCATTCCCAAACTAACATGGGAGAAGATATAGATGCAGCAGCCCCCATGAGGGAGCAGAAGGATCTGTTACTAGACAGACTCACAGATGTCAGCCACAGTCCCTCATCCCCCAAGAGCAGCCTCAGGGGAGCAGACTCAGAGATCCCTTTGCCTTCTCACCACATCTCAGAATCGCAGAATTGTTTGCACTGGAGGGACCTTAAAGCTCATTCAGTTCCATCCTCCTGCCATGGGCAGGGAACCTTTCACTAGACCAGGTTGCTCATCATCACATTATGCAGCCCCAGCATAAACTCCATGCAAAGCCCCCCTCCCTGCAACAAAGCTCTTGGTCTTCTCAGTTTTAAAGAGAAAGACAAAAAATTTCTAATTCCTTCTCTGTCTCACCTGGAAGTGGCCAATTTTCTGTCCAAATGCTTCTCTGACATGTAGGTATGGGATTGCATGGTCAAGAACTGCTTGCATGATCCTAAGGGAAGCACAGGTATGCGGGACAAGGGAAAGAGCAGAACTATTCATTAACAGTGATTTAACTTTAGGAGTGTAACCTGAGTCAAGAGATTCTCATGGCTAAATGATATCCTGCTGTCTTCCTACAGCTCCACTTAAACAAGGCTAAGAATAAAACCCCAGGGTCCTGTATTTCTCCCTAGTTACTCACTTGGGGCATCTAAATGAGTGGTAAGGTCTGACCTCGTAATTCAGGGACTGAGACTTGAGGAGCTTTCTCGCAACCACAGCCAGGACAGTTTGTGCTGTCTCACATCTCCAGAGCCCCCCAACTCTAGGAATAACAGGCAATACCATACAAAAATCACAGGCAAGAACAAGGAGGGGAAAAGATCCTCCTCCTGCTTTGTGGAAGTTGGTCTTTCCACAGGAGGATTAGTCCAGAGAGACCACTTAGGAAGGCAAAAGGGGTACAGATAGTTACTGGGGAGTTTAAGAACTGAATAAATGAAGAACAAAACCATTGTGTGACTCTCTGGATAGTGTGCTAGATTTTAAGGAATCAGTAATACAAATGAGCTGGTTATTCCCAGAGTAATCCACACTGTAGGGATACACAAGCCAGCAATTGGGAACTGAATCAGATTTACCATCTCTAGAAATGTTTATGTCAAGACCAATATTTTCCAATACACTCTCCAGGAGAGTCCAGTGGATCAGCTGCACTGGTGCCGGTGTCCTGAACTGGTTTGGGCTGGGATACCCCACAGCATCTCCTTGCTCCTGCCTCCTCCTCCTGTCTGATCCATCTTCTTTTCTCCTGCTGCCACAGTATCCCAGTTCGCCATCCAGGGCACATCCTACCAAGAACTCCAGCCCCTGAGGGAGCCTCACTGAGCCAGGTGGTCTCCAAGGACCCTGCTGGCCTTACACCCCCTAAAAGTTGACAAACTCTTACCCCAGGGGCCCACCAGACAGCACGAGCCTCTCGAGGTCCAATCCACTCATCAGGACGTAGACTCCTTTGCTCAGGGTCCCCAAAATATTTTCAGCTGCAAACAGCAGAGGAAAAGGGATTTATTTGTGTGCAAAACTCAGACAAGCTGCTGAAGACCTGTGTTCCCCAGGGCTTAGAGAAACCTGGTTTAGTGGTAGGTATCCCTGCAGAAGGTGAAACTGGATGAGCTTTAGGGTCCCTTCCAACACAAACCAGTCTGGGATTCCATGAAAAAGGACTGAATATATCCTGCAGTCAGATGAAATAGCCTCACACTGGTTCAGCTTCCAAGGCCAAAGACTAGAAGGTGCACTAATGGTCAGAGTGCCAAGTGTGTTAACTTCCAGCACTACAATGATGAGCCTCTCCAAGTTACCACAAAATGGATTCCAGGAGAAAACACTGTTCCCTGCAGATGATTCCTGGAGATGATCAGAGGACTGGGGCACTGGCCTTTCCCATTTCAGAGTGGGGGGATCCACTACAATTAGAAATGTCAGATTTCAGCTGAAACTCTTCCACTTTGGCTTTTGGTGGTGTATGGGGAGCAGGAGAGCTGCTGGCTCTGCAGATAGGCAATGCTGATTGTCATGATTCTGTGTAATACATCTCCACTTGCTCTAGAGAGGCTGGAATTTTTCAATCAGCAAAAACAGCTACTGGAATAACAAATACTGCTATTAGAGAGGCCTCTGCTTTAGTAACTAACGGGGTAAGGATGCCCCTTTTCAGGCCCTCATCCCAAAAGAATTCAATGTTACAGGCAACCCAAAAGCCTATTGGATAGCCTCCAGTGAAAAACCTTCAAGGGAAAGCAGCTCACCTACATGAGAGATGGGAGCTCTAATGGAAACAAGTTTGCTGGGAAGCCTCAGCAAGGCTTTGGAGAATAAGTGGTTGAGGGTTGGGTCCATGAAGGTGAAACAGCAGTGACCTGACAGGGGATGTGCTCCCTCCCTGCAATCCAGAAGGTTACACTTTTCCAGTTCCACCAGTTCCCTCGGAGGCAGGGAAGATCTGCAAAGCCCTCTGGGTCACAGGCTGAACATGGGTGTAATTAGTGATCCAGCTTATCTGATCAGGCAGAAAACCACCCTGATCTGAACCCAACTCACCGGGGATCTTGCAGTCTTCAAAGATCAGTTCACAGGTATTAGACCCTCTCATGCCTAGCTTGTCCAGCTTTTGGGCTGTCCTGAAACCAGGCATTCCCTAGAAGTTAAGGCAGTAAAAATACAGTTCAAATCTCAATTCTGACAAACTACATAAAGTCACAAGAGGTCTGTGAAATTCCCCTGACCACAAGAACATGTGCAGAGTGCCAGGAAGGAGTCAAAGAGAACTGGGAACAAGAACAAGTCTAAGTGCAAGTGCAGAGAAACACAGACATATGAACCTCATGCACCCATTTCCTAATGCACATAAGTAGTATATAAATAAATTATTTGGAGAGCTGCCGACACAGCCTCTCCTACAGTAAGGTTTGGAAGCTCTGCCAGTAACTGAACTATTCCAGTCACTAAGTTCACCAGAAGGTTTACTGATCCCTGAGATTTTATATTTCTGGTATTATATATTTTATTAAAGGTTCCTTTTCTGTTTTTCAAGCAGAAAGTAGTTTGTCTTTGGTCAAGGGGCTGACAGTTACACAAGGAAAACCACCTGTCTTCAAATGAGGCAGTGAGGGTGAGGGATTTTGCTTTGACAACCCGTGGAAATGGCTAAAACCTACCCTTTCCACAATGAAGGCAGTGATCCCTCGGGAGGCTGGGACTGCATTAATATCAGTTTTAGCATAAACAATGAGCACATCTGCATCTGGCCCATTGGTGATCCAGAATTTGTTCCCATTCAGAACAAAGTAGTCTCCTGGAAGCCAAGAGATGAAATCTGTTAGCTCACGACAGAGCAACACCAATATCCCCACTCTGTTTACTCCCAAACAGAATTCAAAGAATCCCAGGATCATTTAGGTCGGAAAAGACCTCCCAGACCACCAAGTCCAACCTGTGACCGATCCCCACCTTGTCACCCAGCCCAGAGCACTGAGTGACACATACAGTCCTTCCTTGGACACCTCCAGGGGCGGGGACTCCACCACCGCCCTGGGCAGCACAGGACAGGCCTCACCTTTCTTATCTGCTTTCAGCTTCATGGACACAACATCAGAGCCAGCGTTGGGCTCGCTCATGGCCAAGGCCCCGATGTGCTCCCCGCTGATCAACTGGAAGGAAACACCAATATAAGCAAGAGGGGGAGAGCAGCAGCATTGTTTGCTCCCTCTTTAGCCTCCCTGACGGCTTTCCTGCACTGAACCCCCACAGCCACTGCTCTTTGCAGGAACTCAAAGGAGAGCCACTGCTCGCGGCACAGCCTGGGCCAGAGCTCCTTTGTGCTGTGCTCAGGGAACAGAACCACATCCCAGTGGAATGAGAAGATGACTCAGCTCTGCCTGAACCAGACAAGCACAGCCCTGCCTGCACAACACACAAGGAAGGTGCCAAAGAACCACGCAGGCACCATATGCCTCTGCCCAGCTCCTGCCTGTGCTTTGTGCTGCCCTTCTACACAAACAGGAGCTGGTTATCACAAAAGGCCAGTGAGGGAGTGACAGGGGCTGGACAAGTTGTCCACAATGTTCTCACAGCTCAGTCCCCCCACACTCACCACACAATGGCAGATGGACACCCTCCTCCTGTGCCTGCTCACACCAGGCTCTGGCAGAGCTGTTGCTTCCTCTTCACTGGTATTTCATCCTGCCCTTTTCTCCCAGCATTTTTTCCCCTCCCTGTGTACTTTTACCCATCTTCCCCCTCTTTTGATCTCTATTGTTTTTTTTTAAAAACAGACTCAATTTGTAAGGTATGTTCAACCAGTTCAAGCCATCAGTGCATCGCTACACAAGTTTTTATGACCTGCTCAGATCTAGTTAAGCACCTTTAAGTGTTCTGTCAGGAACCAAGACAAGTCAGAGCTGAAATGGCTGCACATCCTACTGAGAGGCAGAGAATGAGGCATGAAAATACACCTGAGCAATGAGGACAGTTTGAGGTCCCACATCTGCAGGGTGCAGTGCTTTGAGGAAGTGACACTATGGCTTAAATCAAGTTTTTCATGCTGATCATTTCACTGATAATCTCAGTAGCTCTAATTCAATGTCCTCTTTGTTTTTCCATACATTTAAAAACTGACATCCATTTAACATACTTGAGTCACAAACATCAATACATCAAATGCGGATGAAGTTTCACATGTAACTAATTAATAGGCAAGCCAAGCATTTGGGCTGTGAGAAATGGAGAACATAAAATAGGAAAGCAGTGGCTTTCATTCAGAGATCTCAAAACCATTTAGGAATTTGGAAGAATGCCACCCAGTGTCACCTCAAAGCCTCCTTTAGTGACACAGCTCCAGACCTGCAGACATGGAGCTTGGCATGGGATGAGGTCAGTGGATTGACAGGACAATTGGCCAGCTAGAGAAGGGCAAGTCTGGGAAGCTCAGTCTTCCCGAAGGCTTGGTGACTGAAATCTGCTGGTGCTTCAAGATGTTGCACCCTGTGGAAGACACGCATCCTTGCAGCCCAAACCCAAATGCTTCCCAGTTTTCCCCCCGTTCCAGCCACAGACCTTAGGCAAGTACTTGTGTTTCTGGGCCTCGCTGCCATTGCGCACAAGCTGGTTGATGCACAGATTGGAGTGGGCACCATAGCTGAGCCCCACAGCTGCTGACGCGCGCGAGATCTCCTCCATCACCAGCACGTGGTCCAAGTAGCCCAAGGCAGACCCCCCGTATTCCGCTGGGGAAGAGGAAAGACTTCCTGTTACCAACCACGTGCATGAGACTCCAGGGCTGGGCTCAGCCTCAAGTAGGATCCGAGACACTTAAAATGGTTCTGGTTCTGTCACTGTCCCTGAGCTGGGCACTTCTGGCTCTCCTCATCCTCTCTCAATTTCAGTTCTTGTCTTAAAGGCAGAGGGACATTATTTCTTCAGCATAATCAGCCATTTACTTGTACAGCACAGTTTATAGGCAGAATATGCACAAGGACACATCTCAAACATGCTATTGACACTGTACAATAATGAGTCCTTGTCAAACATCCTTAGGTGCAACCTTAATACGACAATAAAGATTAAATCACCAAGTGCAACCTCTTTTAGGTGAGAGGACAAAGGAACACAGGCAAAATTTGCTAAGTCCACATATTTGCCCCTAAACAAGTGAGAAATCCTCAAAATGCTCAAAAACTGGGGCACTAAGGACTTTTCTAAGCCCATGAACATGCAGGACACTGGGATTTTTATGAGTGGCCAATTCAGAAGGAGAATGATCCATAAGTGTAACTCTGAATTTATATGAAGAACATGTCATTCACCAGTGACAAAAACATGGATTGCAAGAGAGGATGAAGTGAGACAGAGCAGCACTGAGAACCCAGCTGGGCACACTGAGCTGAGCCTAAAACCAGTGGTAAGGACTAAAGTCACACAGTAGAGCAAGGAGAGAAAAGGCAGTAAAAAGAGAAGGCTGATAAATGCATACGGCCTTCAGCATCCAACAGCCTACACAAATATTTAGATATATACCTACAAACACATTTATCTACACACAAATACAGTTCCTTCCCAGTCTAAACGCTTCGTTCTACAGGTAGGAAGCAAGTGGTTTTAGTGCTAAGGGAAGAGCTACAACAGGACATAAACACAGAGAAGCAGTGAGGGAGGTAACCTGGGAGCACTTACTCATCATCAGTGTGAAGGCTGCAAATGAGCACCAGGGGTAAGAGCAAATCTGTTTGTGTGTGCTCAGAGTGAGCAAAGGGCTGAGCTTGGAGAGGTCCCAAATTCCTCAAATGAACATGACAGCCACTGGCACCATGTGCAGCCTTTCCTCCCACTTGACTTGTTTCGATTCCTGCCTTTATCTGCAGGGCTCTTTATCCTCTGAAATCTCCTCTCTCAAACCAGAGATTAGGGGTTTGCTATCAATATCCTAAAAGACGGGTTAACAGTTTTCTCATATATGCCAAAGCAAGAGAGTTTTCTATTAATTCCTACAGAATGGCTGGGTTGGTGCTTTTGCCTCAAGAAAGGCCAAATAACTGTGAGCAGCCCTTATCTAGGATTGCCTTGCATTGCAAGGGAACAGGAAAATGATCCCATCAGACATCTTCTCATGTAACAAAAGCCATGGTGTGATTTAGAATGATGCTGCCCTTTCAGAGTTACTCTGTATATATGACATACTTGTGTTTTCATTCCATGGCAAGTACATATTTGCATTTTTTAACTTAGCCCTTCATAAAATAAATGGGAAATTACAAAAAGCCTAGATTTCTTAGTTTTAAGAGGAAAACAAACAGCACTGTTATACAAAATGCTTCTTTAACAGACTTGCTTCACCAGTGCCCAAACATTTAATTGCATATGCCCACATAAGATTCCACACATCTCCACATCCTAAATCTCAGGCTCCACCTTCTCCAACAAAGCCAGCACCAATAAAGAAACACACAACTCCACAATCCAAAACAAGGCAAAAAACCCTGGGTGTAGGAGGGTTTGAGAGGTAAACCTTTGAGGAAATCAAGGACAGGACTCATGAGGGAATGGCTTATTGATAGTGTGGGAAACTGCTGTAAGCCTCAGGCGCAACATCAAAGGAGAAAGAAAGGAAGAGTGAGAAAAAACAGGAGCAGCAGTAAACTGGGAAGAGGAAAGGGAGAGAAAGCAGAGTCTTTCAGCACTGAGAGAGGAAGAGGCATTATTCTGACATGTTACTATTCAGCTGCATTCTGCAGAGGCCTTTGCATAGCCACATCCAGAACACAGACTCTCTATGGGTTAAGAAAGGCCCCATCAGCCTCCTTTCTCCACTTGGGCCTTCTCCTCATTCCTCTGTTCTGGTACATTTAGCACGATCACACTCATCAAAATACTTTCACTGACCTGGACAGGGCTGAATAAAATTTGCCCTCATTTTTTTCTGGGTGGTGGGCTGTGGTCAGCTTTCCATTAGTTATCTCAACTTTTCAGAGCATTATTTCAGAGCCTTTAACTTATTTCATTACAGATAAGTGATTGTTCTGAGATACTTTTATCTCTAGCTCTCATTCTTCCAATCTTGCTTCATATTAGGAATGCAAAAACCTGTCTGAGGTGCCTATGTTACATCTGGAAAAACCAATTCTGAGCAGTGCTTTTAAACTGTGAAAGGCCATTTCATAACCATCCAGCATTCTAACAAGGAAAAAGGGTTTGGAGCCAGAGAAGGATAATAACAGTGGGGAAAATTTTTAAAACACACAAAGGTAGGACAGAATGGATGTCACATCACAGACAAGGCTGTTATGGACTGGAAAATGAGAGTTTAAGTGGTCTCTCTTTTGTTTGATGAACCACCCAGCAGAATGTAAGAGGTGGGAACAGACTTACCAGGAGCTGTGATCCCCAGAACTCCCAGTTCTCCAAGTTTCTTCCAAAAGTCCTACAAACACAGACCAAGCAATCAGCCCAAACTTGCACTCAGGGCACCAGCATGACCAGTTTCCCCAGGAAGCTCATGAGACACATCAGTTTGTCTCCAGGATATCACAAGAATGAGGTAAATCCCCTGATGCCCGTCGCTCCTGCAGTGCAGCTTCAGCTTTAGCACTGGGAACCCAGGTAGGCTTAAGGACACTAGTTATGCTACACTTGGGAGGAGTTTGTGGAATTCAGTGAAATTCATGTGCCTAAATTTAAATCTGGAAGGACAACTCCTAAGATTGAACCCTTTGCCCACTTTAAGTAAAATTTCAGTGAAATAGCATAAGCCCTCCATGACCAAAACCCTGGAAACATGAAGAGTTGCTATGACTGGCAATTTAAAATCACTTCTTCCATTGTTTTTTTGCTATTTATCTTCCAGTACAATAGAAACTGGCAACTAAAGCCATGAAAGTCTTTTTGAAAGATTAAAAAATGGGACTGTTACAGCAATAACTTAACACAGTAGGAGAGGTTGTTGTCACCAGTGAGGCCACACACATGCTGGTGGGACCATCTCCCTGCTGCTCCTTTCCTCTGCTACACAATGGACACCCAGGTGAGCTCTCCTCACATGGCCTCAGTGTCCAGCAATAAGATAATTATCAGGGAATAGTCTCTAGAGATTCCAAAAACTATCATTCAGTAGTTCTGGATGACATCTGGAATGCCAGGATAAATTTATGCACTTCACTTCAAAGCCACACAGATATCCCTGAAAATGTCAACGTGAGAACTCTGGGAAATCCTGGCAGATATTTAGAGCTTTTTGAATCTTATGGAGCATATAGAAACCCATAGTCAGAGCTCTTACTTCCATCAATCAAAGCACCCCATGGCTCAGAATTTGTTGGTTTTATGAGGAAGGCAAGTTTCAGCGTGACAGTCAAACTCCACATCTCAACGTGTGCACACAGTTTCACAACGAATCTGAAACTCCTGTCCAAGAAAGGGACTGAACCAGGAAAATACAAAGCACATGCTGGGGAAGAAGCTTGAACAGAGCTAAGCAGAAATTCTATGATAAGAACCTAAAGAAGAACATCACCCATCTTTTCTATTATTATTATCTCTGGGTTCTGCCCCAGGTGCTGAAAGTTGGTAACAAACAATAAAACAAGAAATCAAAAAAGGCTCTCTGCAGCTTTTAAGTTTGAAAAGTTAAAGCCTAGGTTCCTGTGGTGTGGACTGAAATTGTCTAGACTAGGGTACAGATCCAAAAACCACCTCTTTCACAGCACTCATGGAATACTTGCCCGCATGCCTTTGAATTCATTCTCCTGGTCAATCTGTTGGGCCTTTGGAGCCAAATGCTCTTGGCAGAACTTTGTCATGGTCTGTCTAAGCTGGGAGAAGAGGGGAGGAAAAACACATACGTTACATCTCATCAATACATTGTTGGTTTCTATCCCTGGATCCTGCCAACATTCCTGTGCCAGGTGACTCCAGCAACCCAAAGCCAGAAGCATGGGACCATATGGAAATCCATGGTTCAGGTTACTGGCTGGAATACCATATAAAAGGGTCATTGGTTTAATCTTTTAAAAAGGAGTCAATGTACCTAAATTCATCTCAGCATTTACCTTAATCTTACCCCAACATGAAAGAATGTTCCTGAACTCCTGCCTGCACTAGGGTTTTGGGGAATGTTTTTTGGCAGGGAACTTGGAAAACAGATGAACTGAGCTTATAATGTGCTAACCCCAACGAGTAGCTGCTTACAGTGGCATTTGATTACCTGCAGAAGCCTGTAATAAGCAGGGATACTAACTAAACTGGGTCCATGCATCCAATTGGAATGACAGTATCTATCCTACTACTTTCTACAGAGGGAAAATTGGATAGAACCAAGTATGTTCATTCATCCAAGTGTTAAAAAACTCAAAATCATTTTCTAAATTTTAAATATATACTTGAATACTTACATGCATTCTGCAGAAATCTATACACATACTAAGAAATTATATACACTTGAATAATAAAGTGTCTTTAATATGAAGATTTAAAAACTTTGTTCTGTGTATTATGGCAAAGTTTAATAATCTCTTTTTTCCTTTATTGGTTCTTTATTCACACAAATTAATGCTAGTGAAGGAACAGTTTTAGAGACTGAAACCCTGTACTGTTGAACCAGAACCTATACAAGGGAGAGGAACAACCCCAAATATACGCACACTTCCCCGCTTTTCTCTGATCCCCCACAACCCAAGCATCCTCTTTTTCATCAAGATACGTTAAATTTCCACAGCCACCCAGATCCTGGATTCCAGTACCACCAAACAAGCTTTCTCCTCACTGATAAGATTTAGAAACTTAACCCCAAAAAACACATTAGATACAGAATCACAGGATATGCTAAGTTGGAGGGGACCCCAAAGACCATCACAGTCCAACTCCTGGCCCTGCACAGCCCCAGCAATCCCACCCTGTCCCTGAGAGTGTTGTCCAAATGCTCCTTGAGCTCCAGCAGTCTCAGGGCCATGACCGGTGCCCTGGGGAGCCTGTTCAGTGTTCAACCACCCTCTGGGCGAGAAACTTTCCTAATCCGCAGCCCAACCCTCTCCTGACACAGCTCCAGCCATTCCCTGGGGTCATCAGAGCAGAGATTGGTGCTGTCCCTAGAGAGGTAGCTGTAGGCTGTGATAAGGTCTAACAATTATTATCCTAAATCATCACGTGCTTCACTGGGCAGAATAAGCTGGGAGAGCTGCAACACTTTTGCGGATGAGACCCAATCGATCTGTTCCTTCCGTGATCAAGTTCCTGGTGATGATTCCCGGCCCGAGAGGCCCAGCGTGGACGCACGCAGGGCGGTGTTCCACGCCGACGAGCCAAATCGTCCCAGGCGCTGGAGCCGTGCGGCCCTGGGCGGTCGGTGCCACGGGGCCGTGTCCGGATCGCGCCCGGGCATTGGGCGCTCCCCGCCGCCAATCCGCCCGCGCCCGGCCCGCCACACCCCCCGGCGGCGGCCGGCCCGCTCCGTACCTGCCGCTGCTCCGCGCTCAGCCCGTTCACCGTGTCGTCCACGGCCAGCCCCGCGCCGCCCCGCCGCAGCAGCGCGGCCAGCGGCGGCCGCGCCCGGCCCGGCACCCGCCCCAGCGCCGACACCCGCCCCAGCGCCGCCAGCGCCATGGCCGCTCCCGCCACACCGCCCCGTGCGCAGTCGTGGTCCCGCCCCGCGCACCACCCCGCGGGACGGAGGCGAGTCCGGCACTTTTAATGTCTCAAAGCCACGGACGGGACACACCGGGACGCACCGACGCGAGCGTCCGACACGCGAGAATCGAGGCAATGGAGCCCGTCCCACCGGAGGACAGGGACCGGCTCGAGGCTTGGACCACAGGTAGCAACTATATCTGACAGAGACCACTGAAGGATGGGTAAACCAGTAGAAATCAACCCCAAAACCCCAGTCCAGTCCATCCTCACGCCTCACATCTCTAGGAGGCGCTCCAGTTCATCAAGTGTTGTCATGTGTTCCTTCATTTCTGCTTGGAAGGAGGAATGGTTCTCCAGGGACCGCTGGCTCTCCTCCTCTGCCGATTTCCACTTGTCCATCACTGCCTGTGGAGGAGTCAGGGCACACCACGTGTTACCAACACCAGGGAAAGGAACAGCAAAGCCAAGTCCTAAAGCAGCTCCACCCAAAGCATCTGAGCTCTTCCTCCTAAACTAAGTTTAGTCTGGCATTTCTTTTACCTTTGTTGCTGGAGGAAAATGTCAATTTACCTGCAACCAAATTTAGCAAGTCTCATATAACAGATATTTCATTGATTAGCTCTTAGGTCTCTTACCAAGGATCACAGAGCTGTAATTTAATGACTATTTTGGTCTGTATATAGATAATTATTGAAGCTACTTGTGCTTGCACCCTTCTAAGTTCCCTGAGAGACTACCCAAGGTCACTGCTCTGCAACAGCTTCCAAGTGAGATCAAATGCTCTGAATTCCAGAGTAACAACCAGGCTGTCAGATGCCTCTATTTAGAAGGGGAGTAACATAGTTTTCTTAACACGTATTTATACCAGAAAATGAATACTGCGCGTTTTAATCTAGTTTGTGCAGAGAAAAGAGGAGCAAAATAACCTCCCTGAGCTCATAGCCTGGTTCAGTCAGTCTTACCTGAAGCTCCTTCGCCTCTTTTGCACATGTTTGATTAAAGAGTCTCAGTTCTTTTATGAGCTTCTCAGTTAACAGCTGAAGAAGAAAATAACTTTTAACATATTGCAAATAAATGTCTCAGCAGCTGTTTCAGCATCAGGAGAGAAGGACAGGGACATGCAGATCCCTCACAGCACATTTCAAACTTTTCTTACTGTTGACTGCTTCTGGCATTCCTGGGTCTCCTCTTCCTGCTCCAAAATGTTGCTGCCTGTAACTAATTTAGGAGATGCATTAGTGACCCTTTGATACACAGACTGCTGTAAGAACAAACAGCTTTTCAAAGTAACTTTCTACAGCAATAAAGACTAAGTTAGTTTATCCAGGACAAGGCCTACTACAAGAAGCAGCTTTTTCTCTTAAGCCACAAAAAAAACGTGGAGTTCCTTCAGTATTGCCTTAACAGGAAGCACAGCCCAACCATCTTATGAACAGTCACTACAGGAGAATAAAGAAAACATTCTGAAGAATGAGTACCAGAACGTGAGTGAAGTGCAGACTCCTTACCAGGATCAATGTTCCTGCTTTCTAAAATCACCATGCAAGTCTCCTGAAACTTCTTGAGGTTCTCCACTTCTTGGACCAGGCTGTCGTTCTCCTCCTTTAACTCCTTGATAGTGCTCTGCCATGAACACAGGTTTTGAGTGAAGCAAGTTTCCAAGGAGATATCCTTCTCATTAGGCAGTAATACTGACCCCAACAGTTTAACAAGTGGCACCAAGAATCACACCTTGCCCTTTAGTCTCTGCCATCACAGCAAATTAGGCAGCTGCAGGCCATTGCTCCTGCTTGACAGGATTAAGACATGTATCACATCCACACATCACAGCAATGACTACCAAAATTTGTAGGGGTAAGGAACTCTTTTCTGGAAGATATTGCTACTGAGGAGGCAGTTATTTTCGCTTAAGGAAGGCTTCCTGCCTGGAATGAGGCATCTTTCCCAGAGACAGTTTTAGATGTTTCTCCATGTGCATTCCACAGAAGTTGGCTCCCCAGGTAGCAGAGAGATAACGCTCACAGACATGCTACAAGGCCTCAGCAGCAAGCGGGGGAGCCAACGGGGGGCGGGGAAGTGATGATAAAGCCCGAGGAACAAACAGGAGGTCTGTCTTTTTCCTGAGGCCTGGTGCTGCTGTGCAGCACTATAAGGACTTGTAAGTTTTCAGCATCCTCACCTCCAAAACAAATCTTTTGAATCCTTTCCACTGCTTTGGCATTTTTTTGAGAAATACCTGCATATATTTTGCTTTACATAGAGAAATTCCTCTCATGCAATCTTGGATCTTTTCTTGTGCTGCCTCTCATTTATATAAATAATTCATGCAATGAGGAGCACATAAACACTTGGAAGGGCATTGTATTTTTTTAAGCCACAGCATTATTCCCTACACAACCTAGATATTACCAGGCAATTAGATAAGCTGGTCAACCTCCCAAGTTGAATGCAATTCTCCAAGAAATCAATAAGCACATGGATTAGCATGATCCAGTTCATAGTGTCAAAAGTTTTTGGAACATTTCATAGGAGGCCTCAAAGGCTCTTAAGGAAATAAGCTGTGAGGTTAGAAGAACGACCATCTCACAGATTCGAGAACTAGGAAATAAAGTGAGATTTTACAGCTGGAGATTACCAGGAGGGCCTCCTGCAAATGACAGAAATGGTCCTAAGTGTGTCCTGGAGTGAACTGTAATGATTAAAATTCCAATTTCAAATCTGAACTTGATTCCAAAAAGTCAAATCTGTTTATAACAGAATCCCCTGGACAGTCCCAGCTCTCTCAGCCATTTCTCCAGTCCCTTAATCATCTCAGTGGCCCTTTGATGGACTCTCTCCATTACATCCATGTCTCTTTTGTACCAGGAGCCCAGAACCAGACAAACTATTCCCAGTTTGGTCTCTCCAGTGCTGAGAGAGATGGGAAAAAGCTTGCAGAAGAATACAAAGACACTAAACAATTAGGCAACTCATCAAGTTCCTCTTGATGTAGTGAGGAAGCACCTGGCAATATTAAGGCTCTTATAACAAAATTCCATGCAAATGTCTAGTTGTGAACTTGAAATATTCCCCCACAGTGAGTCTGAAGTGGAATTAGCGTTCTAGTAATATTTCACAGGGATCTAGATGCATTTTCTGTCACAATACACCTGCAGCTCTGCTGACTTTCAGGTTATAGCAGATACCACAGGTGTCAGAGTAGAAAACCCAGCCCACGCAAACTCTACTGACTGCTGCTGGAGGCAGGAAAACAACCAAGACAATCCTCAACATGACCCTGTTGGGATCAGAATTACTCAATGATTTATTCATTTTCACCCCTTTCCTTACCTGTGCTTCTGTTAGTCTGGAGTGTAGATGTTGTTTGGCTGTTTCCAACAGCTCGTTCTTCGTTTTCAGCTCTGCTTCTAGTTTGTATCTGTTGAGAGGGCTGTGGAGTCAAAAAGGGAAGATTTAGGGGTAAAAAATATCAGTGTTGCATCCCTTCTTTTACTTACACAATTATGCTCATTTAAAAAGTATTTGCTTTTGTTTCTGACCAAGAGATTGAATCAGCAAACTTGGCAGGAAAGCTGCACATGGGTGAGAGCTCATTATAACCTTCCATGGGGAGCGCTATGGCATGAGGGCAAATAACACAAAGGGCAGGAGACATACCCTCTTGTTGCTGCCTTCCTGGAAAACTGCTCCACTTTCTTGGCAGATTTAGGCAACCTTAAAAGATGGATAAAATACAATTAGCAGAAGACTACTTTGTTTTTGTAGATCAAGTCTGGTAGTTTGACAAAATCTGCAAAAATGAGCTATTTTTAGGACATTTGCCAAATAAATCCATCAATATTTTGCTCTCATTTACCCTTGGTTCCCAGCTTTGAAGACACCATCTGCTGGAATGCTTGAGCCAAAGTTAAAGTTGGGATCCTTGCTGAACTCTAGGTCTGCTGTTTTGGTGGTGCATTGTTTCTTTGAAGGAACAGTCACTTGTGTTTCTGCAAGAAAATGACAGCAGTGGAAACAGCTAGAGAAGACCTCCTTAAGGTCTCTCAAACCTTCAATTTGAGGTAAATCAAAGTTATATCTGTCTAAAATGGAGACATAAAGGTAGAAGCAACTAAGAGCAGTCTTCAGACTTTAACCAGGATTAAGGGTTTAGAACAAGCCACAGATAGGTCAGACATAGACAGTGTTAAAATATAATTACCAGGCTTGAACTAATCAGAGGAAGCTTGAAAATGACAATACAGGTGTGATAATAAAGGTCTCAACATCAAGCAGACAGCGTGCCACAGCGTTACAAGTGATGTTGTTCAATACTGGAAGCAAAACAAAGCATCCTCAAAACTCTGTTAAGAAACCTTCATGTTTAAAGTCACTGTGTAGATAATTACTAAAATAACAGTACATAAAACTACCCTCTATAAGGTTTGTTGCTCTTAAATCACAGCTGCTAGACTGTAAACAGCTTGGTTCACCCGGGGGGCGGTTTAGGAAGTTGTTTTGCTTTCTACGCCAGGTTAAGTATATTTCAAATGACACAGTCACGGGCACATTTACACTGAAGCAACACGAGTTTCCATTGATACGGCCCAGCTCCCATGATTTCAACGCTAAGCCCGAGTGCCTCACGTTTCTAAAGTGCTACAATTAAAAGATTTATGAAAGTAAGTGACCTGAACCATCCGTGGGGTCTTCAGTGGGCGGGGAATACACACATCGACAAAGATGCCATCGACAAAACAAACAAACAAACAAAAGCCCCAAAGCACTAACCTAAGTCCTAAATACGAGCAAAATAGTGGAGTAAAGCGTAAAATTAGACTTTGGAGAAGCCACCACGGAGCCAGGCAGTGTTGCAGCTCCCTGAAGGTGCTGTGAGCACCTCCGACCTCACCCTGATATAAGGAATTAATAAGTTATTACTAATAAAGATGATAATAAGTTACTAACAATAAAGATGATAACAAAGATAAGTTACTACTAATAAAGATGATAATAAAGATAAGTTACTACTAATAAAGAGGACTAACACTAAAAGGGTAAGGGAACTAACACTGAAAGGATTAACAGAAATAATTGCAAGAACTTTTGCTGAAGTTACAAGGACAAACTGCATAGCTGAGCCCATAGAATACTTACAAAGAGATAGATAAGTAAGAAATATACTGTGAGAGACAAAAGGTTCTTCTAGTGCTTGCCAGGAAAACCGGACTGAACAACATTTGGACCAGGGGTGAAAATGACATGGGGAGGAAGACATACGGCCTTCATCCCCACGACCACCAGAGAACAATAGAAATAACCTCCAAGAACTGATTATAATAAATTTACCTTTTCTCGGGAACAGCGTGAATACGTACCAGCGGGTTATGCATATGTAATACACACAATGCATAAAACCACGGCTCAGGGATTTTCGGTGGACGTTTGTGGTGGAGCGACCGCCCGTACACGGGGATGGGGGACCCTTCCCCGTCCATGGCTCCCCCTCAGCCCCTCAGCCGTGCCCCACACGTACCTGCGGGCCGGTGTGCCCCGCCGTACACGGGGATGGGGGACCCTTCCCCGTCCATGGCTCCCCCTCAGCCCCTCAGCCGTGCCCCACACGTACCTGCGGGCCGGTGTGCCCCGCCGTACACGGGGATGCGGGACCCTTCCCCGTCCATGATGGCGGCCGCGCCCCCCTCAGCCCCTCGAGCCGCGGCCGTTGGGCGGCCCCGCGCATGCGCAGCGGCGGGGCGGGCCCGAGCGCCTCGCGCCGCTTCGGTTTTCGCGCCTTTTTTGCCTCGCGCCGCCCCCCTCAGGGAAGGCGCCATGGCCGGGCCGGGTCCCTCAGCCCCTTTCAGGGAATACCCCGGGCTGCAATTCCTTCCTTCGTTCCCCGCCTATCTGCTGCCTCGCCCTGCGGTTTGGGCACCCAAGGCTGGGGGAATGCAGGACTCTGCGCCCGCCGAGGGGACTGTGTGGGCACGAAGGCAATCAGAGCCACCAGGGCGCCGGTGCTGTCTCTCAACGTGTGAGGTACTTTAATTGCCCTCCAGTGCTGTGAGGTGAAAGGAGGCGTCTCTGTCAAGTGTTTCTCGGCTTAAAAGACGTTTGCGGTGTTTTCCAACGTGTTTTTTATAATGTGTGGGAAATGCCTCCAGACGGGAAGCATCGTGTCTCTTCCCTCCCTCAGGGAAAGCCCCCTGGCCATGGTGGGTCCCTCAGACCCCTGAGAGGCTCTTTCCCTCAGGGACAATTTCTTGCCTTGCCCTTTCCCTTCCCCTTTGCCTTCCCCTTTCTTTTCCCCCTCCCTTTCGACTTAAAAGACGTATTTGCAGTGGTTTCCAGCATGGTTTTCCTAATGGGTGGAAAATCCTTGGAGATAACCATTGGGTGCAGCTGAACACCCAGTGTTCAGCTTGGGTTATTCTGTGGCAATTTCACTATAAAAACGTGCAACTGAAATATAAACAAAATACAAAACCAAAACTGACACGTTTGTATATTTCTAACACTGGTATTAGCTTTAAAAGACCACATTTCTAATGGTTATCAGGGAGTCACTGCCTGTCTCCCACAGAGCTGGGACAACTCGTGGGTGTTGGAAGAAATAAGTATTTTTAAGATGTATATTTCCCTTTGGAAAATACCTTAGGCACATAAAAGGTTAAGAAAATAAGCACAGTATCCTTGGTGAAAATGAAGCATCACAGAGATTTAGGAAAGTTTGTCATAAGCATTTATTTTGTATCAACCTGTTTCAAGAATGTTTTATTCTTCAACAGATAAAGGTTAGGAAGTGTTTGCTTTCCTGTTTGTTTCTGGTAGAGGGGAAAAAAAGTAAAATTCAAGATTCACTAGATAGGTGAATTTTAAAAAGTTACATGTTTGTGGGGAATGCCTTGAGTGGGAACAAGCTGTGAGGAGGACACACAAAGCACCCAAGTCATGGAGGGGACAAGGACTTTTTTCTCAAGGGGGAAATTCACACTGAAAATCTTTGGTGGTATTAGAATTCCTTCAGATAAAAAAACCTGAAGTCGTTACTGGAAATAGATTTGGGCTGGATTCTGCAGCATCCTCCATGATTAGGAAAAGGCTGTGTCAACTCAGAAGTCTTGAGGGGATTTTTTTATATCTGAGCTGTTTTGATGAGATCTGTGAACTTGCATAAAATAGAAAATGAAAGACTTTCTTTTATTAACCATACACTTCACAATATCTAGCTTGTCAGTACAGTTTTGGATTTTTTTTTTTTTTTTATATTTTTTTTTTTCACATGAGCTCTCTTTTTCTGTCCTTATATACCTGGAGCTTCACCTCGTTATTTCTCTCCTCTGTGACCTTGACAAGAAACCAGAATCTAATGACCTTGTAGGAAATGACAAGCCAGGTTTACTTGATAACTCCCACAGAACAGCTGTAACATGGCACTGGACACTGGAGGGTCAGAGGGCTTGTACTCCTTCAGGATCGCTCTCTCGTCCTCTTACTAGCATCAGATCTGCTGGTTCTGTGGAAATGCAGGTGTTTGCAGAGCTGAAATACTAAGAAATAGTCTCAGCTCTAGGAGAGGTGGGAGGAAAAAACTGATATTTACAGTTCCAATGAGGTTTGGACTTCCCCATTCCCTAGCAGCAGCTTTGCTCTCTGCAGGGTTTCAGCTGTTGTGGCCAGAACTTTGTGCGCTGGATCGTTTGATCCATACATCAGGCATGTCTGGTTGGCTGTTGGGTAACACAACTGGTCCCTCGCTCCCCAGTCCAAACCGATTTTTCCATGAGGAGCTGTTCTGCTGTGATGCTGCTGGAGAGACATCAAAGACAGTCTCCCTCAGGTCCAGCCGCAGGGTATCTCTCTTCCCGTTGAGGTAACCTCTCTCTGGATTACTGTAGGAGTCAGACAGCTCCAAGGCATCAGGACAGGAGCTGGCTGTCTCAGCAAGCTTCAGGCCCTGCTCAAAATCACTGATCGATGTCTCACTGGAGATGTTGAGCATATCAAAGGAGCTGCCGAGGGAACAAAGACATCTGTGAATTTTGTAGATGTCAGCAGCAGAGAGGGAGCTGCGGTCTGAGGTATAGTCTGGTTGCTGGGCAGTGTCACTGGAGCACTGGGATTTATTCAGCTGCCCGTCTTCTTTCATGCCAGCTGGCTGCATATGGTCCAGCCCAGACCCGTCCCATGCTTTCAGACCATACTTTTGACAGGGACAATCTTGGCAGAGTCTCTCCCTGTGAATTTCTGCTTCCGAGGTGCTGTGCTTGTAAGGAGAGGAAGTTTGCAAGGCAGGACACTGGCACAAGCTGACCTGCTGGTCTTTCAGGATCTCCTGCAGACTCTGTCTCTCTTTTTCCAGGGAGGGTTGCATTCCCACTTGGGGGCATCTGTTGTCTTCAACTTGTGTGTCTTCAGAGTGCACAGAGGGCCGGTTGGACAGTTTGCTTGTGGAAGTGCTGTTGTCAAAACTGTCGCTGAGTTTCCTGGACAGCGGCTGGAGCTCGTATTGCTCGTTTGCAGTGTTGGACTCCTGGACCTTCCGCAACCGGTTTTGCTTCTCGCTGCCCCCACAGGCAAAGTTTCTGTTCAGCCTGGAGTCATCAGAATAGTCTTTCATGGTGTGGGTACAAGGCCAGAGGATCTGCCCACAGTTCTTCTCTGGGCCAAAGAAGCAGCACAGTGATTGGAAGAAGAAGCTGGCAAACCCACAGCTGATACAATTGATCATCATGATAAATATCCCCAGCTTCCTGTATGCCAGGACCGTGGCAGGCAACATGATGACCCCTGCAGAGAAGAGAGCAGAAGCTGCCATGGCCGTGGCACAGCTCATCTGCTTCAGGGAAAAGGCCACTCGGCTCAGGCGGTTGGAATGGGGGCACAGGTGGTAGGAGATGCAGTAGTTGACAGTGAAGTCAACAGAGAGACCTACTGCAGCTGAGATGAAGAGAGACTCCACTGCGTTGAGCTGCCACTCCAAGAGGACCAAAAGACCAATGGTGACCAGGACAGTGCCCGCGATAGCAGTGACAGAGAACACGCTAAGGAGAACGTTCCAGGTAGTGAGCAGCAGCACCACAAAGGAAACGGCTATGGAGAGCCCCATGACCACTGTGGTTTCTGTGCTGAGGCTGTGCTGAAGGTTGTACAGGTCTAGTTTACTGGTAAACCATCCGTTCTGAAGCCCCACAGGGGCAGTTTTCATTTCCTCTGTTACCCAGAGGCTGATTTCCTCGTAGAATTGTTTGGCTTTGCTGTAGTTGAAGCTATAGTGATAAATGGTTTGAAACTGCAGCACTAAGGCAGCGAGATTTCCCTCCCCATCAAACCTGAGGCCCAGGTCATATGTTTCTGCCCCTTCCCCACTCTCTTCCAGAAGCATCATTTTGATGCAGTGCAGGAAGACTTCACTTCTGTAAGGGAAAGAGAACTGGTTACAGCAAAGGTTGAAGCTGTGGTCTCGCTGGGAGCACTGGCGACTGTCCATCCACCTAAGGAATTCCTCCATGAAGCACACAGTAGATTTTTGCTCTGTGTCAGGGTAATAGAAAGTTTTGTTCTTCACTTTTTGGCAGAATTCGAGGAGCCACTTCTGGGCATTGGGGTTTTGGATTGTGAAGGTGGCATCTGTCACTAGGGTGCCATTGCTTTTTGGATTGAAATGGTCTCCATTATCCACGGGCAGAATGCCCCAGACTATGGTGACGGGCATGCGTTGCCCTTCTCCGTGCTCCAGCCTCTCAAACATGAATTGGTGGCAGTACTCGGAGTCGTACCTCTCAAAGGGGTGACTCAGCCTGAACACTTGCACAGATGATGTTTCCAGGGTCGGGAGTTTGAGTTTGGGGTTGGAACAGGAGATGTAGGCACCTCCGATGGCTAAGGCAGCAAACCAGCAGATCCAGATGTACCGAAACTTAATGACCCCGCAAGGCAAAAGCTTTTCAAAAAGCAGCTTGGAGGTTTCAGACAGCATATTCTGGAGACCCCTGAGGATGTAATGGAGAGATAGCGCGACTCTCTTGTGGCTGCTGTTGTTCCAGTAGGCTTCTGGCTTGTAAATGCAGGTGGTTGTGATGTAGCGCTCGTACAGCACGGCCGAGGAGGGCAGCCAGGAGAGCATGAAAACCAGGTTCACCAGCACTGAGGTGCCCATGTAGACGGAAAAGCAGCGGATGGCTGTGATGTTGCTGATGTAGCTGGCATAGAAGGCAGCGCCTGTTGTGAAGCATGAGGCCAACATGAGATACGCAAAGTGGTGCATGGTTTGACTCACCCACTGAGCAAGCCCAGCTGAAGTGTTCTGGCTCTTGCTGAGGTTCCACAGGTCAAAGAAGACAAAGGTGTGGTTGGCACAAATGCTGCTGAGAACGATGACTGCTGTTAGGTTCACAAAAGGGAAGTAAGTGAATCTGAAGGCCACCTTGTACAAGAAGTAGGAGATCATCAAAGAGCTGACAACAGAGAGCAGGACCATCAAGGTAATAAAGATTGAACGTAAATAAAAAGAAATGCTTAGAAAAATAGCTAATATTGCAAGTACTGGATACTTAGTATCCAGTAAAAGGTAGTGATGGAACAGTTTCTGTTTAAGGCCCAGGTCCATTCCAGTGATAGAGGTGTAGTTATCAAAGAGATCCCAGGTTTCAAGGTTGTCTAAATAGATCCCCATCATAGATGCACCTTTTCTTGTAGGCAGGAAGAGCAGGCTGTATTTGAGAGAGGGCACTTGGTACTCCATCGTCTGGGGACTGAGAAAGTCCCTGTCGACCAGGAAGTGGAGCAGTTGGTAGATGGCATTGAAGCGGGTACATTTCTCTGGGACTTGGGCACACTGGGAGTGTTTCTGCCTGAGTGCCTCAGGGCCTATGCAGGATGGGGTGAGGACACCTCTGTGGTAGTCTGGAGCACAGGCACGGAGCAGGGCCAGGGTGTGGGAGATGTCTCCTTGGGTGATCTCCAGACATGAAGACCTGTTGTACAGGACAGCAATGTAGTTCCCCAGGGACCAGCTTGGGCAGCATTCGTTGGCTTCAGTGCGCTGGCAGAGGTCTTGAAAATGCACGTGGGAGCGTATCTGAAAAAAAGACAAGAGGCATCACATTAGACTCTCTCTTGCAGCCTTAAAGTGTTTCTTACTCCCTGCAGTTATCTTACCCACTCCTTCTGTCCTCCCCTTCCCCCTTTCCCCTTCTCCTTCCCCCTTTCCCCTTTTCTTTTTCCCCCAGGTGTACCAGCCATCCCTTGCCATCCTCCCAACGACAAATCCCAAACACCATTTGCCTTTTGTAAAACTTAAACCCTGTCCATTATTTATATTTTGTAACCACAGATCTGAAAATTTGGCTTCTACAGCAATGTAGCTAATCCATTTAAAATTCCCACTTGTAAAACTTGCTGCCAGCGTCCAAGCTAGTTCCATTTCTGTAATGAGGTTCTGCTGCTCAAAATTCTCAGCAGCTTCTGAGGGACACCTTTAGCTTCTGAACCAGCTCTGGTTCAGTGTCTGCTTATTCTTTTTTTAATTTGCAGCTGCCAAGTAGATGAAATGCTTTGGAATCTTCCAGGTGAAGCCTGTTGAGTAGCTCATGTTCTTTTTGTCTGGCATCCTCTCAACTAGAGACCAAAGATTGTGGCAGACAGAAATGAGACAGCCTATACATATGTTCTCGCTGCCATCACTGACCTTGTCTTGTTCCATTTGACACATGGACTGAATAGCTTGTAAGTTCCATAAGCTCCCAGCAGTTGTGGACATGAATACCAGCTGGGAATAGCTCTTTTCTGAAATAAAAAAAAAATTAAAAGTATTTGGTAATGAAGATGATGCCTGAAGTCCTGCAAAACAGACACTCTGCAAAACATTAACGGAGATAAGAAAGAAAATACCTTTAATGTGG
>JAWWEW010000165.1:9248169-9308314 GCA_035583185.1 Anabacerthia variegaticeps | reverse complement strand
CAAGAAATCCCTTACTTCTACAGCTCTAAAATCCATAAAATACACACCAAAAATACATAAAATTCTTAGGCATCAAAGATGTTTGGAGTAGACTGTCTGTTCATAGATAAGAAAATATATCTGTATCTATGTCAGTGTCCATAGGACTGCTCTGAAGGACTCCCTGGAGGGAAACAGGTCACCAGACAGTAGTAAGTGGTAGCATCTGCCTTGTGTGACCTCAGCTCTGCTCCTTGTCCATCTGCCATTTACATTTTTCAAGAAGAAAATAAGGAACAGAGAGGGACTTGGGAGCAGAGAGGGAGGGGGGGGTCATACACTGTGTTTTCAGAGTATTCACTTGATATGGGTAAATGGTAAAAACATCAGTCCTGTAACGTGTTTTTGAGGCATATTTGTGGAGGGAAAACAAGAAGTATAGCAAAGGGTTAAGAAGGAGAAACAATTCTGCTCCAGAATTTCCAAACAAGCCTTTTCTGACCACTTAGTTTTGAAGTGCTGAGAGGGCGCTATCAGAGCTCTCACAGGTGGAATTGTGCACACTACTTGCTTAGAGCAATTTCAGAGTATTCCCTCTGTCCCACACTGCCAATTTTGTCATTTGGTTTCTTGGTGTACAGTACTTACAGCCCCATTGAGGTTTCACTCACCCGGGGGACCACAAAAGAATCCATCCGCTCCATAGATTGTTTCCACCATTCTTCGTGTCCTCTCTGCTTGTTCTCCCTGAGCAGCCTTCTGTCCTCTGCCAATGCCAAGGTCATCATAGCTAGCAACAGAGCAGATTATTGTTAATTCACATAAATATCGTGGAATATTGAATGTGTACCTTTACAGTCAGCATCTTCCTCAACCCACCAAACCAAACTCAAATACCTTTTCTTCTTGGCATAAGGAGAAAGGGAAAAGGTCTTCTTGTAGCCTGTATGGCTCTCAACATTCCTCCACACAACGAGCTTCCTGCCAATGTCAGTGTCTCGTGGCTCAAAACCCTGCACAAGGAAAAGGGCTTTGTCACAGCTCACACTTCACTTAGCTGTCCTGATGCCCCCTTTGAGACATGGAAACTGTGTTACTGCATCTTGGAGAGACATACAAGTTCAACTTCCCATGGAAATACTGCATCCCAGACACGAGAGAAAAAATATGTCTCCTTTGCCTTTGCCCTTTCCCTTCACAGTAACAGTGACTACTGTTATCTCTCCGTGATCTCCTAAGACTCTTCTCCTTTTCAAGTGTAATAGTCCCTTGCAGAAATGGGACTAATTTTCCTCTTCCTGGACAAACTTTAGTGTATTCTTATTTTTTTCAGGATTCCTCCGTTAACTGGAGTCAGGGATGACTTTAGGGAATGTGGAATTCTGCATGGAAAACAGGACTCTGTACACGCTGCTCAGGACAGGGTAGGCTCTCTGTTTCAAGAGCCTCATGCACAGGCTGTAGGAACCAGAGCCAGATCCCTCATTTAACCTCTGCCCAGCCTAGCTATTCCCTGTGCGTTATTCCAGCCTTCCAGCTGTGGAAGGGGAGCAAAGGGAGCAATTTGTGCTGGTAGTGTCTCCACGCCTGAGTGAGGGCACTGGTGGGAGTGCACAGCATAGCTGAGGGTTGGACTGTGCTCTCCCTGTGTATCAAAGGGGCAGCTGTGCAGTACTGACACATTCTGCTCATCCTGGAGGGATGGTATCACTGCTTGGCCATGAATTTTCCTTATGTTCCTGTTGATATATCAGCTGTAGGGACTTACCATTAAGGGTTCGGAAAAGTCAGGCAAATTCCCAACCAGCAGCCCAGCGACGGTGCAGACCACGGCTGTCACTGAGCACAGCACCAGCACAGCCAGCGGCCACTCCGCGACCAGCTGAGAGTAACTGGAATCAACAGGAGCAGAAAACATGCAGCTGTTAAAAGTGCTTCTGCTCTGAGCACAAAACCTGCTGTTTAGCCAATGTGGTGTTAATAACAGGAAGGGAAAAATCAGGGTTTCTGGTTGGAGCAGCTATTTGTTGTGAAGCTTGGAGGGCTCTAGTACAGCTATTAATGAACATGTTACACCTCTAACTGGATGTTTGCAGGCTGCTTTAATTAACTCGGGCAATTACATTTTGCCTCACTGCATTTTCCTGCTTTTTCAATCAGAAATAATAAAAACCAGACTCTTGTGTCCTAGGGCAAAATGTAGCTTTAAATGTTTAACTTCAAAGATTGCATTTAAAAAGAGCTTCTTCCTTTTTTTCCCCCCATTGTGCAATGACAGTTGGTGGCTTCTGCAGTTTGGGCTGCAGATTTTCAACCTGGGGACTCTGAGAAGTCTTTCTGATGAGTTCCCTGAAGGCAGTTGACCTAAGCAAGTCCATTGTCATTGGTCTAAATTCATGTATTTAGACATTGGTCTGAATTCATACATATTCAGTAGAATATGTATAATTTTAATGACATTTCACATATTTTTAATGACATTTCTATACCACCAAAACCCTTCCAGAGAAGTAGCTTCCTCTGGCCAAAGTATTTTTGCCAGTCACTTTTGTTCTTAAAGAACTGGGGTAAAATTTTCAATCCAAGCTCTGTTTTTCCTTTGGGACAAACTGTCTCCCACATATCATGATCTATGGAAGTTACTTTCCCACAGGTTTTTTTACCAGTGCAGGTTTTACTGCATCAAGATTTTTGTCTTCTTCAGAAATAATGTGCTGAGATGTAAGATAGCAGAATGGGTTCCTACTCTGGTTTTGCAGGTTCTAGGTAGTCCTGTGTTCTGATGCATTTCTGAAATATAAGGAATTCTTTGTTGAAAAATAGTTGACAAATGTTTGGGTTTCAAGTATTGAAATTCCAAATATTTGTGAAGAGAAGTGAAATATTTATGATCATTATTTGAGGTGGAATGTTCCTGTTTGCCTGCTCTTTTGCTCCTCTTGCCTCTGACTCCGCTGCAGCAATTACACCATTGGAAATCATCACAAACACTTCAGACACCATTTCACATGACTTTTGATTTTTTTTTTGGCATTTTTTTTCAATTTACAACTGCCTTATCAAATTTATTTTCGTAGATGAAGTCTTTGCTATTGAAAATGAACAAAAATTGTCCTTTCTGCATTACAGTACCTAATTTCTGGGGGCTGTTTTAGGTGATTCCATGTCCCATTAACAGAAAAAAAAGAGAAAGAAAAAATGGAATCAGCTCCATTGTCTGATGATGGAAGATACCCAAATCTCCCAAACAAAAATCAACTTTTAAACAGAAGTAGAAAGCAATTAACTTGTTTTGAGAAATATATTGAAAATCCTCTGTCTTTTGAAACTCTGTCTTTTGAAAACATGAATTTATTTCACAGATGGACTCTCCACCTTATCGCTCATCTGACAGAACGAACTGGATTAAACTATATGTATATACATATATACATAGTTACATACACACAGATACATATAGGATTATTGTATTGGTATATATAAATAGATAAAGCTACTGTATGTGTTATAGATCTCAGGAGCAAATGGAGGTTTTCCCAAGGAGGGGGAAGCCCCAGGAGCTCTGACTTCGCCTCTGGAGCTGGGCCTGTCGGGATGTTCACCTGCAGCAACACTGCTTCTTTTAGTAGCAGGGTAGGACAGCACTGATCACAGGGTAGAAGGGCAGGAAGCTTTTGATGTTAAACATACCTTTTTGGCATCCTGAAAGCTTTGTCATGTCTGCAGACAGAAAAAAAGGTGCATTCATTTATTATAGTGCTGGGCTGATCTGAGCAGGTTAACCCTTGCAGGGCTGGAAGCACCAAGCTCAGCCAGTGCTGACACAGTCCTGTCACTGGGTGAAATAGTTTAATGAATAACAGAGCCTTTTCCTCTCCCATTTTATTCAGACAGGATGGGAAGCCATGTAGTCACTCCTCATTTTGCCCCTCTAAGAAAACCCCACAGACTGCACTGGACATTAGCAATACAATCCCATAGAAATCCCATTGCAGCTCTTATCCATAAAAATCTATCGGGCTTAAGTGTTTTCCTCCTGAATTCTTAAATTGTTTCTTGACAAAAGCAAACCACTTTATTAAATCTCATGAGCTAGGCTGCCAATGCTTATAGCTAGCTTTAAAATCCTGCTCAGCTTGGCGAGGATTTTCTTGAAACGTGGCTCTCATTTGTTTTCTGGGCCCCTCCAAAGACAGTATTTTCCCAGCTTAGAGGACAGAAGGCCAGTGGAGCTGCTAAAATTATTTTACTAGGATTTTCTTCACAGAGGAGCATTTCTCACTCCTACTTGTAGGGCTCTGAGGAAGGAAATAAAGAAGCCTTTCCCAGAGGATCCAAGGTTTGTTAATGAATCTCCAAGCACAAGGTTTCCAATGGCATCCTGACAGAAAAGCTGTACCTCAGTGGGTCACATATCTGTAGGGCCTTTTGTTCTGCTGTCTCCACTGAAATATCCCTTTAAAACATTCCCCCACCTGGAAAGGGCTTGGGCTGGCCATAGCTTCCAGAGAACTGCTCCTACTTCTCTTGGTAGCTGTGCCAAGCTTCCTTCAGCCAGTCCTCTTTCCTCCTCTGACCCTCCTCCTACACTCATGCTTAAACTGGGAGAAGGTGCTGCTGCACTCGTATCTCTGTGGGGCAGATGGCCCTGCTCCATCCCAGCAGCCATCTGGTGACCTTGAGGCAGCTCATCCTTCCTGGCCTTGTTATGAGTGGGAGGAATGGAAAAGCAATGGAGCCCAGTTCCTTGTGGCAGAGTCACTCTCAGTGGCTCATGTAATAAGTGATGTTGTGTTTTCCTCATCACACTAATGCTCTATAGATTCAGGAGAGGGAGAGGAGTGAAGCAAAATCCTCCCCAGATTATCAAAGCGAGGTCTCTTTCCGGCAGCCCATTGCCCATCCTGTGTTAATTCCCTCACAATAGCTCCTCAAGCAGATTTGCTTGGATTAAAAACCCCATTCTGACATTATTATGTTATCACTTTTCTGACTGCTGGTGCTGCACATGCTGCCAGGGATTTGCAATCCAGCTGTGTTTCCTACTTTAATAACCTGTTACAGAGGACATGGTTGGCAATTTTTTTGATAACATGTGAGCAAAAGAGGATCCAGGAAAAGGTTCCAGGCTACTCTGACTGCAGTTGCTCTACAATGCAAACAAGCAAATTAAATCCTCTGTTAATGGCTGGAAAATGAGACTGTAAACGGCTTTTGTGCCTAACCCTGCAGTGCTGTGCACAGGAAGGAATCCTGTGCCATCTTTGATCAGGATTCAGTATTTACAGCTAGGCAGCAAAGGGCTCATGGTCTCTAGTGCCAAGAGTGGACTCCAAAAGCCACACAGAGAGGCAGGATGGTGCTGGCTGGGATGAGCACAGGTTCTAGCTCAGGCTGTTGTCACCCAGCCCTGTATACAAATTAGGTTTGCCTGATTCTGTCATGGACAACACAGAATTCACACCCTTGTTGATTCTCAGCCTGGAAAACAAACTGATCTTCTCCTTTTTGTATCTCTCACTGCTCAGCTGTAGCTAGCGTTTATCATTGGCTGCTGCTGCCTTTTAGCACAGGTGGCAGCTTCCATGGGGGCAGGAAAAAAAAAGAACTTTGCTTCTATTACTGAGAACTCTGCCAAGATAAAGGGTTGGCAGCTCTGGGTGGCTTAGAGTGTGAAGGGAGAAAATACAAAGATCACAAAAGGATGGGCATTATCACAGCTGTGTGACCTGGGAACAGCTGAGTGACCTTGGCTTTAGCCAGCAAGTCCCTTGAGAAGGAAATACCTGCTGTCCCTGCTTTGAAAATGGCAGGTCTATGTATGCCCACCACAGAGGCAGAGAGCAGACTGGATCTCTCTGTGCACTTTGGGGCAGCTGCTGCCCCAAGCTCAAAAGCAAACCAATGTTTTGTGCATCCCCACTCAGACCCTGTTCATCCCTCCCGCTTCCCACCACCAAGTCTGGGAGGTGCTTTCTGAGCCTGTCTCCACGTGCATCTTACCTGACTGTGACAACGTGATGCTGCACTGGCCGCCGCTGCCCAGGGGACCACTGTTTCCAGGGGGTTTCTGAGGCCTCATGTGACGCTGGCACGGGATCACCGCTGGACAGGTGGGAACACAGCACGGGCCCCTCACCATGCCCAGGGAGCGAGGGCAGGCCATAGCTGCCTTGGGACTCCTCCTGGCTGCAGGGGTGATAGGTGTGGTGCTGCTGTGAGTCCTGGGAGCTCAGTGGTACCTGGCCGTTGGACTGGGTGGAGACTGGCCCAAGTGTGTGGCTGGAGGAGGGCAGGTTGTCCTCCCCCAGCCTGGGGGATGCAGAAATGGGGCAGTGATGGATTGGGCAGATTCTTTCCCAGGAAGTGCCACTGTAGCTGAGCTCAGCATTCCCGATCTCTGGCATGGCGAGGCAGGTCTGGCAAGGTCCTGTCTTTTGTTTTTCTCTGTGAGAGAAATGATGGGTAAGGTAAAACTAGGGAGGCTGAAAGACTGCACTGGGGAGTCTCATCCTGAGAACCAGAGACTCTGACAGACCTCCCACATAACACAAATGGCAAACCTCACCCACTGTGTGCTGTACTGAGCCAGCCTCAGAGCTGAGCTGGATTATACTTTTTATAAAGACATCCATGACTCACTCAGGGATCCCAGGTGATGGAGAATCCTGGAATCCATCACATCTTTGTGTGTGTTGCTGCAAAAGTTTGAAAAATTAGGTAATATGACTCCAAACAATTCTCCAAGGTATTTCACTGTGGAAGGGGCGGAACACACTGGCTGGTGATAATGGCAGGGTCCTAACTCGGGACCACAGAGGGATTACGGAGCCCTTGGGGAAACAAACCAAAGGAATCTGCATGTGAAGAAGCCACTCAATTATCTTCACTTCTTGAAAGGATTAATTAGTGTGATTGCTCTGCTGAAGGACTGGCACTGCTCCACGTTGGGACAGCAGGAGAGTGAGTCATCCCTGGCACTGACATGGCTGAGCAGTGAATCTGGTGACTGTGATGTGGAACAGGGGCTTCAGCCTCCAGCCTGGCATATTCCCTAACGGTGCTCATGTCCTGCAGACTCCACTGGGCTCTTCAGGAACATTTTGTACACATATGTCCCAGGGATGACAGCAACTGAATTTATGGGTCTTGGCTTGTAGGAAGGGGGTGGATTGGGCTGTGTGAAGATTTTCTGAAACTTGACTTTCCTCTGGCTACTCAGTTTACTGAGACAAAACATTTTCAGACTCCAGTTCTCAAGTAATGAGGTCTCTGCAAGATATGCTTTTTTCTCTCCAAGGAATTAAAAACATTTTTCAATTCCTATAGTTCCTGATTTGTGGAGCCTGAGAGGTTTTGCTAGATTGGAGAAAGTTTGAATAATACTTTGAGGGACTGCTTAGTCTGTGTGACACCAAAAATTCCTTCACATACAATAGATGGAGGTCCCTCTGCCCCAAGAAATGCCTTAGGAATTGCTGTCTCAAGGGATGCAAACACCAGCAGTCTCTGGTCCTTTTTCAGAGCACGTGCCATGATCTCTACAGATGAATTATGTGTCTTGCTGCAGTGCCTGGCATTAAGGATTAAATAGGACAAACGGTTCAGGCCAGCCAGAATCACAAAGTGTCTCAAGTCATCAAAGAATTACAAGTGCTGGAGCAAGACTGCAGTGAAATGAACTTTAGCATGAGGCACCTGATGTGATGTGGGAAAAAATTAAGGTAAAAAGTTGGGGAAGGAATGTTTCTTAAAATTTCCAGAGCCCCTTTTGTTTCTTTTTCACACAGCCACAGTAAAAGGCAGAATTTTAGCAATTACAGGTCTCTGGAATTATACCCAGCTTAAATGGCAAAAGGATTTGAACAATACAATTAGCTCAGTATTGCTTGAAAATTCCTATTTTTTTGAGAAAGCAGGATATTGGCCTTGGCAGCCTGTGCTACATTGCAACATCAATTGAGTTTATCGACACTGATAAGCTATATTTCATGATTGTAAAAAATGGGCTTATTTCATGAAAATCATTACAGCAGAGTAATGTTTGTGGTAGCAGTTACACCAGTGCTGGTGTGGAGACTCATGGCACAGGTATCACACTCAGCTTTACTTGCAGACTGCACCAGTCCAGGGACCAGTAACAACAAAATTTTGACTGATTAAGCACCATCTAATGCTAATTTTAGTTTCTAAGTCAGAAAACAGCTGCAGCAGTTACAACACGGATGGTGTGTTCATGGGTCCTCCGTACCGACTTCAGAGACCATAACCAATGTGCAAATGCAAAGTGGCATGAAAGAAGTGAGAGTCTGTGCCAAAGCAGGTGCCAGAAAAGCAGCAGACAGGCGTGTGCACACCTCAGTGAGAGAGAAGGTTGAGAGAAGGCTGTCCCCAGCACTTTCAGTGCTCAGATGCCTCTGCTCTGCAACCTAAAGTGCTGGTAAGACGTGAGCTGGTTCAGCGCAGCAAGAGGCAGGAACTCCTGAACAGACTGTGACAATTATATCCCAGGCACCCACAGAACTTGTCAAATAATATCAACAATAGCCTTGAAGTCCTTGCTGTTCTGTCCCAGGTGCATTAGTGGAAGGATTACTGGGCCTTTCAAGTGTGCGATTCATGTTAGAGCTCTGCGTAAAGGTGGCTTACAACAGAACCTGTCATACAAGAGATTACAAATGCAATGCCAGCAAAGCTGCTCGGGAGATGTAATCTGAAGTCTTGTCTGTGGTTGTTCCAGCCTCATCAGAGCCATCCCTGCACGGGGAGGATTCAGGTGCAGTACAGGGCAGCAGTGCTTCAGGCCGCCAAAGGGAGGATTAGGGTCTGTGGTAATTAGCAAATAACATTACATCTTTAATTAGTCATTGCCCTTCTCTACTAATTAAAGAGCTAACCTGACAGGGAGATGTTAAACACCACAAACCCCACGGCTCTGGGGAGCTGCAGGGGCAGAGGTTGTTTGGGAGAGCTCACCTGGAGGGTCCCTCGAGCCACTTTCAAGCTTAAAGTGTAAATCACCTCACTCTTCCCGGGTGCCCAGTGACTTGGTTGGGGTTTGTAGCTTGGACTACAGGGAACTTTCATCAGAGAATTGAGGTCATGGTAGTGTTATGCTTTGGCAAGGTCTAGACCTTTTCTCACTCCCTTTCTGATGCTTCTATGTTACTCTTTTCCCTTTACCTTGACCCTGTTTTTTTTCTTAATTTCTGTACAATTTAAATCATTGTACTCTCCTACAGTGCATAATAATTCACAGAGACACTGTTGCACTGACAGCTTGTGTTTTAGTTTTCCACACCTGTACAGTATTTCTGTTCTGTTTTTTCAAAGCAAAAGCAAAATTCCTTTTCCTTTAAACTGCTGGATCTGCACAGAAATCTGGGACTAAATTAGCCTGTCTGCCTCACCTGAGGGTGAATATGTAACACTGGACAAAACCAAAAGGCTTTCACAAAATACACTTTGAAGGTGGTCAGGGAGAGGCAGGAGGCCATGCAATGAAAAATTCCTCCTCCAAAAGCCCCTCGGCTACAAAACCTCCCGGTGGGGAAAGCAGATGCCCAAATCTTGGATGTCACAGATTGCCTCTGGGTTTTCTGCACATACATTTGTAGCTTTGAGTCTAATATTTCACACAAAATCCCACTCTCCTTGTTTGCCATCTTTGCTGTGAAATGCTGTCAAGTTCTGCTCGTCCCCCATGTGCTGTCTCTTGACTCGATCCCTGGCCTGCTCAGTGACTCCAGATTCTGGGATAACTTTGGCAACTTCAGATCATTCACTTGTGACTCCTCTTCATTATCTGCTTTTCAGACTAAACAATTAGATCTGTCAATCACCTTCCAGATATGAGTTCCCTTAGGCTCAACCCTCTCCCACTCCATGACAATGTGACCTTGGTTATCCACAATCTCCAGGGAAACCTGGAGCTCGCAAATAATGATCAGTTCAGATAATCACTGCTGGCAGCTCTGCAGAGTTCGAGTCTCCACCTGCTGCTCTCCCAATTAGTCATAGTGCTGCTGAATTTAACCTTTGGTCTCCTGATTTCTGCACCAGATATGTAGGCTGGTCCTTCTTTGAAACCATGTCACTATTACCTTTCTAGGCCCTCAAGATCCTGAACTATGCTAGAGAAATGTTTCGGGGTGGTTTCTGATATCTGTTTGCTGTCAGGGATGAGGAAAAAGGGCAGAGCACCACACTGGTCTCTGCTTGCCACACTGACACTGACAGACTTCTAACACGTGTTCTCACTCTGGGCTGTGTCAGGTATTTGATATCTTTGAGTCTAAGTGGGCAGTAATGGTGTCCCAGCCACAGAAAAGCCTACAGAGGCGGCTAACAGCCTCTGGTTTTTTTCTCCAGGCTCAGCTGAATGTAACCAGAGAGATTCTGGGAAAAGAGAGCACGAGGAAGTGTAGGGAAAGGGATACACCGGGGTTAACTGCTCCTGTTACCCATGACAGTGAGTTGTGTTTCTCATGCTATTTGCTCCCCTGTGTCTTCCCCTGGGATGTCCAGACAGAATAATGATCCAATTTATGGACCTGCCTGAGTCACTTTGAGTGCAGCAGTGCTTCTCTGAGCCAAGTACCAGGGCACAGGAAGCCTACCTTGTGGGGGCAGGGAACCAGCCAAGGGACTGGAGCTTCTTCCCACGAGGAAACAGGCAAGATGAGAATTTATAAAGAGTCAGCTTTCTGCCATTCCAGCTCTGGGGATGTGGAGCAGTGGTGGGATGCAGGGGCTGTGGCAGGAGCCAAGGGCTGAATGATGTGAGTCCACCCCCTGACTAGGGTCTCTCCCTCCCCCAGAGACCAGCATCCTTCTGCCCCACAGAAGGTGGCTGCAGGATCTCGCTTTAGGCTTTGCCTGCCCAACTCTGCCCCAGCAAGAGGGTTTGCTGGAAACATGCCATGTTGTCTGTGTGCTCCCAGCACATTCCCCTTAGGATGGCTTTGCTCTGCAGCACATGGAGCCCCGCTGGGGCAAAGAGAGCTTTGCGGGGCAGGGAAATGGCAGCACAGGGTTGCCTTCCCTTTCCTAAGCCACTCCATTTTTTGGCAGTCTCTGGGCTTGCTGCCCCTGAGCCACACAGGAAAGCACATGAGGTTCTGAGAGAAATGGGCCTTTTGCAGGATACTCAGCGTTTTGCAGGACTGATTCCTTTCTTGGTTTTTCTAATTCCACCGGCTTTTAATTCCACTGGTTTTTTTCACTAGATCATCTCCCCCTTTGCATACTAAGGAGAGGATCAGGAAAGCACCACTTTGCATATGAAAGATGGGAAACACCTACCTGGTGAAATGAGCTGTCTGATGCCTGAGTCAAACTACAACTTCTGCTGACGGAAGAGTCTCAAGGGGGGATAAAAGCAAGGAGAGAAAGGGCAGGAGTCTGTATCTTGCCTACAACTAGAGGCTTTTCCCCCAGGAACCTTTGCTTAATTAGACAAAAGCACTTCAAAGTTTCATTTGTAAAAAAAAAGAGAAGCAGCTAGTTTTCTTACCCCTTTTTATCCCTTACTGTAGCAAGGCTCTGTTTGCATATCAGCTGTACAAATTTTCCCAAATGAAAAAGAAAGACAGATTCTTTCTGATTTAAACCCATGTGCTATAGGTCAGCTTCTATCTAGACTAAAATATTTTTTTTTTCCTGGAGAGCAGTAAATGACTTTTTAAGAATGGGCTTTTATAATGGAATTTAAATTTCTCTTTGAACATACCACCAGCAAATCAGCAGTGCAGCTCTTGAGAAAGAAAGCTTTTTTGCTTGTTTTCTAAGGAGATTAAGAGTGCTCTTTCCCAGGGATAAGGAAAGGGTTCAGTGCGTTTCACTGTCACCTCATTATCTAGCTCCCTGTCTTGCTGACGAGGAGAGACAGGCACTCCTGAGCAATCCATCTCCTCCTTCAGCTGCGGCAAATCCTTGTGCACTGAGCAGTTCCTGTGGAGTTGCTGTTTGTTTTGCTTTTTCAGTCTAGCAGCAGGATCATGTGTATCCTTGAGCAGACCTACAATCTTTTTGTTAATGAGACTCCTGAGTATGTCAAATCATCATGAAAAATTAATGAGACTACAAAACTCCACTTCCCACGTAGTCTGCCAGGAAAAGTTTAGTTTTATAATCCTTTCCACTGACTCGTGTGAGCAGCCTTCTCTTTACCCCAGGCAGCTGCTGCTGCTGTGGATACAGGTGTGTGTGCTGGGATAGAGCCAGACACAGAGGGCTCGATGTCCCCACCCAGCCTTCAGAGCCAGAATAGCTCTGTCTGCATGGGGAAAATCATGTGTTGAAGAAAGGAGTGAAATGAAAAGGGAAAGGAAAAGAAAACCCCGCCTTGCTGTCCCAGTCTGAAAGAGGCCAGGAGGAAGGTGGTGTTTTCTGAGAGCTGTATTTTTCTGGTGGCGAGTTGAACATTGATGATGAAGAGCCTTGGCCAGGCTGGAAGGTGGGGAGCACAGAGCTAAGTCTGAGTGAGCAGATGGGTGAAATTGTGGCTGCCAACCTGGCTGAAGACACCAGGTCAGGAAGCATATGGCACAGGGCTGTGGGGGTTTATGGGGGAGATCTCTTGAGTGAAACCAGTGTTTGCCCACAGTGCATTGAGGCTTCTGTCTGAAACATGCTGTGCTTCCCAACAATAGGCCTCCCGTTGCTGTGGAAGGGAAGGGAGAGCTCACCATGTTGCAGGACAGAAATGTGCCCGGGAGGCCAAGTCGGAAATCCCCCGTGGCAGGGTTGGCTCCCCATGGTGTTCCTGGCCCCGGGCAGTGCACATCGCCAGAGCCCGGACCGCGGGTGGGCAGCTGGGCGGGCAGCGAGGGGCTCTGCCTACGCCCCCGCTGGGAACGCCTCGATGGGTCTGAGGGTCTCTGGACGCAGCAAACCCCGGTGGCACCGACCACCTCCCGCTCACAAAGCCGGCGGTGGCGGCATGGCGGTAGCTCCCTCCCTCCGGGGCACCGGCTTTCGCGCCCCCGTCCCGGCCCCGCAGCTCCTACCTGGGCGAGGCGGGGCCGCGGCCGCGTCGCGTCCCCTCGGGTCGCGGCTCCCCGGGCGGCGGAGCTGGCGCGGCTTCCATGGCCGGAGGTGGCGGGCGCTGTCCGCGCCCGCGGTGCTGAACGCTCCCGAGCCGCTGCCGCAGCGCCCCGGCGCGTCCCTGCCTGGCTCGGCTCTGCCCGGTGCGTCCCTGCCCGACTCAGCTCTGCCTGGCTCGGCTCGGCTCTGCCCGGCTCGACTCGGCTCTGCCCGGCGCGACCCTGCCCGGCTCGGCTCGGCTCTGCCCGGCTCGGCTCTGCCCGGGTCGGCGCGGCGCTTGCGCGGCCGCGGAGGCGGAGCGGCCGCGGGGGCGCTGCCGCCGGTGCTAGGAGCGCGGTGTGGCTGCGGCGGGAGTCGTGAGGCCCGGGGTCAGCCCGGCTATACGGGTCGGGGCTGAGCATGCGGGTGAGAGGCGGGAGCTCGGGCAGCTCCCAACCCTGTGTGGCAGCTGCAGGGCAGCAGTTTGAAATGTTGGGGTTTAGCAGCAGTAAATAATATGTTGAAATAGGTGTAGAAAGAACTAAGTTGAAAGCACGGAGAACACAGGGAGGTCAGGCACGTTCCCTTCCATGCAGGATCCTGCTGTTATTCTCTCTCAATACCATGAGATTGCACTCTTACTGGGTGGTAGCCAAGTGTGTCCCCTTGTGCACAGGGAGAGCTTCCCACAGAGCTTGTGGAAGGTGTCTGCTCCTTCCACAGCCGTTCCCATGCTAATGACCATGACATTACTCTTGTAGGAAGGGTCTGGGGCTTTCTCGTGACCATGTGTATGGCTATGGGAGTGGTAGTGACCTTCTCCTCTCTCCTGTGTGGTTTTGGGGATGGCTGTGACTGTCTCCATTCTTTTGGCCATGCCTGTGGCCCTTATGGTGGCAGTGACCTTCTTTCTCATGAAGGTGGCATTCTTTTTGCTTCACATATACAGAACAGCTAAAGCAAAAAGAGAGAGTATTATAGTGGAGAGTATCCTGTAACTCCCACTAATCCTCTAGCTGCTTAGAATAAGCCCTTCCTGCCTTAATGACTTAAATGCCCAAGACAGTTTAAAGAACAAAAAGCTTTTCCTAATGCCAGGGTGGGTGACTCTCCCACTGAAGCTGATGCCTCTCCAAACTAAGCAAGAGGGAGTTTGGAGGATGGGCTGCAGCAGCACTGCTTGTCCCACTGTGGTGATCCCTGCTGGGCTGGGCCACAGCGGCCCATCGTGCTGCTCTTACCCTTAGCCACAGAAATGTCACTTGCCTGGTAGGATCAGATCCAGTGTGAGGAGCAGCTCCAGGGCATTATGTGGCCCAGCAGGAAAGACTGAAACTTGGTATTTGCTGAAAAAAATTGGCTGGCATTAATGTGGTACAAGGACATGGGTGATATTTCCTTTTCTTTCTTCCTGATGCTAAATAATAATTCTTACAACAGTAATGATAACAATAAAGCCATGGGAGCTGCAGGGATGGTGGGAATCTGCTGGATTACAAACATCCCACTGCTTCTGACAGACAGGCACACCTTACAGCTTTAGTTTGGCTCAGGCTGAGGTGTGAACTCCTTGTCTGGGAAGTGGGGGTGATCACACTCCCTCATTCCCACAGTTTGGCAGGTTTCGTCTGTACTGCTGCAAGGTATTCAACACATGGATTAATTACTTTTAATTGCCCTTAGCCAGGGACTACAGCAGGGCTTGTGCTCCCAACTGGCCCAAAGCACTGCTCAAGGCAGTGGGGCTGCCTGTGTCCCTCCTGGGGCTGCTGCTGCATGGCTGGGCCTGGAGCACTTGAGCAGTACCTCACCTTGGCTTTCCTTTTCTCTCCATCAGCATGGGAGCTCTCTCTTTGCCATGGCAACCCACAGTCCAGACCTGCCAGCATCAAACAGGTACTGCTGGTTTGTGGTGTCCCTCTGGAATGAAGGAAGGTGGAGAAAGGTGAGCAAGGGGACAGAGAGAGAGATGACCAAAAAAACCAGGAGGAAAGAGAAAAACAGCAGAACAGGGAGGTACAGAGTCAGGAATATTAAAAAAGCAGACAGACAGTAATGAGTGGAAAATGGGTGGAAAAGAGAAAAAAGCTGGTGAACAGAGAAAGGGGGAGAGGGAGCAGGTGAAGGGGACATAGGTGCACTGGGGGTGATGCAAGAGGCAGCTGAGGGGTGAGGCAGGTTTATGAAGCTGCGGTGCTGCAAAAGTCCTTTATTGCTTCCCCCAGCCCTCCTGCTCCTCATCCACTTGCATTTATTTCACAAGCAAAAAGCAAAACACTGCTCTGCAGTGTTCCCCTTCTTGAGAGAAGCCTGATTCAGAAGTGAGCACAGCACTTCCCTTGCTGTGTATGTGTGAAGTCTCCCCAGTTTGAGGCTCCTCCCTCTGCCACCACAGTCAATAATAAGGCTCCAGAAGTACAAGCTAAATTTAGGAGTACAATCTGGGCATATCCTTAAAGAAGTCAAAGGAGGCAGAATAAGGGTTGGTTTTGATGGGCTGACATACATGACCAAGAGCAGTCCCCAATGGATTTGCTTTGCACTAGTCACAGTTCAGTGTGGCTCATTTCACAGTGCCCTGTCTTACCATGGTTCTTCCAGCACAATTCATTCCCTTCCTGTAACTCTGCGGCAGTGGAGCAAACACACACTCACAGACACACACTGACAGCAAGAACCATCAACAATGACCATTTTATTAACTGAATGCTTTTCTTTCCTTATCTGTCCATGCATACACATGTCACACTCTATTAGCCAAGCACTTCTGTCCATGAGTCTTAGACCATCTTCTGATAGGTAGTTCACATCTCTCCTCATGCTGGTAAGACTCAAAACATATCTTGTTTTTCTCAGTTGTTTTTCTTCTTTCTTCTACTTTCCCATGCCGCTGCAAGGCCATAGACTTGTTTTTCTCCACTTTCCCATGCTCACAGCTGCATCCTTCCCAGGCCAAAGGTGTCTTCAGCCCAGAAATCTTCCACATAACTCAGCATTTCCCCAAGCAGAATTTATCTCTGTTCAGGATGCCCTGGCTCTGGCTAGCACAGCTCAGCATTTCACACTCCATGGTGTCTGGGTCATGCAGGGCAGGGTGCAGAAGCGGAGCTGCCCTGGGCTTGCACTGCTGGGCCATCTCTTGCTGAGGGCTAACACTTGCCATTGGCTATTTGGGCTTGGATCAGTTTACTTCATCTCCACTGGCACTTTCACAAGACAGTCCCCCCTCCCAGCTCCAACTGGACCTTCCCCTGGACCTGCTGCTTAGGCTTGCACCCATCTGCAGCAGTGCTGGGAGGGAGTGGATGTGGTGGCCCGACTCCAGGAATCCACGAGTCCCATTCTTCAAAACCTGTTTGGTTCTTGCCCCCACAGTGCAGCAGCAGAGGAGTTGCCTCTGCCCATCAGCCGGCAGCTGATGCTGTCCCCAGTGTGTGTTGACATCTCAAATACTGCCACTCTGTGACCTCTCTGTGCTGGCACAGTTGGGACTGGTGGAGCACATCTCAGTGCTATTCTAGGGGAGACAAGATTTCATCCCCTTACAAAAAACCAAGGGTGAGCAGGAAGGACAAGCAAATGGGGCTCCCAAACTGTTTTAGGAACGTAAATGCTGTCTACAAGACAATCACTTCAAGCATAGACCATCCTTCATCCAAAGGGATGTTTCCTTCCAGAGCACCTGGTGAACTGCAGTGGATGAGTCACCAGGATGGAGGCAGAGAGCTCTGGATCAGTCTCTGGATGGGGATCCATCCCTGCCTCTCCTGCTGCAGACAGCACTACCCTGCATCTCAAGGAAGGCACGCTCAAAGCTGACAGCTTGCAGTGCTGACACCACCATGATGTTTTGGACAGTATAAAATCCACCACGTCATGAGTTTCATGGGCACACAAGCTCTCGGAGTCACTGTGGCCAGGGCAAGGCTGGGGATCACTGCACAGCTGCCTCAGATTGCAGCAGTCTGCTGTTTTCCAGGCACTGTGCAATGGCTCGTAGCTCTGCAGCCAGCTCTGAACCCTGGCCTGTTGCTGCTCACTGGAGCAAGGACGTAGCCAGGATATTTCTGCTGCTTGAAGACAGCAGCAGTGTACCAGACACCTCCTGCACTGGAAAGTGTCCATGGGGACAGCAGCAGTCCTGGCTGCTCCTGCTGCACAAACCTCCAGTCGTCTCAGCTGGGAAATTGCTTCTTAACTGGAGAACAGCTCCGTGACTGGTGCTGTGCTGGCAAACTGAGCCCCAGTCACCTTCACTGTGCTTGTCTGACAGGTGCCCACCTTCTGCAACTTTGGGAGGGGTAAATTTAGAGATACAAAGTGCTTTAGGCATGGTTTGATTGCCAAGACAGGATTGGAGAAGCTTTCACCTTCCACAATTGATTCAATTGTCTATCTCCACCAGTATGCACAAGATTGAAAGAGTCTGAGGAATCAGGCTCTCAGGGAAGTTTTGTGTGCCAGAGCACAGTTTACACACAGCACAGGACAGAGAGGTCCAGTCAGGGCCCTTCTCTCCTTCTCAGGGTTCTGTGAAGCTCCGGCATTGCTGGAAGCCTTTGAGCAGCTGTTGACACAACACCATGGCCTGAGAAAGTTCCAGGCATATGGCAGTTGTGTTTCTGGGCACCAATACACTGCAAACTGGAGCAAATAGGAGTTTGCTGTGTGTTTGAGGGGGCAGAAGTCCCATGGAGATCCCATTCAGCTTTGTCTTGGCAGGGAGAGTCCCACTACAGCTCTATTGTCTCATTTTCTGCAGTGCCTTGTGCTGGGAGTGCAGCCACATTCATTCTGCAGCAGCCCATATGTTCACACCATTTCTTGGTGTGACTTACAGCGAGCCAGCTTGCTCCAAGCAGCCTGAAATATCCCAGACTAATTCATGCCTTGCACATAAGTATTCTTGTTATGAGGATTTGGGACACAAATTCTCAGCCTGGGGAAGGCCAGAGAAAACTTTGGGGTATGCAACACACCTTGACTGGCTGTGCCTGATACAATACCTTTACATCTTCAGCAAGGTTTGAAACTCACAGCTGACTTTTAGTGGAACTGGAGATATTCCAACCAGCCTGCAGAGAGTGGTCCTGCCTGGATTTGGCTGGATACTCATATCAAACACTACAGACTCAGCAATCACCTTTCCCAGGCTCCTGCAGTTCACATAAGACCCCCCCAAGATTAATTTAATAAAATACATGATGCCCAAGTGTCTCCCAGCACACTAAAGCCTAGCACTGAAATGCCCTGTCTCTTGAGTATAGGAGAGATCTGGCCATGACAATGCACTGAATGGGACAAACACCCTCTTTTTAAACCCTAAAAATAAATAAAGTGTGGGACCACTTATCTGGAAGGGTTTGAGTATTCAGGAAAGCCCTGGCATGGTGCTAGTGCCCCTCCGTATGGTAAATTGTTGCTGACAAGGTCAGTGTGTCTCAGGCATCAAAGTTTCATCCCAGAAGGATGGGCCATTAAATGCAATGGGAGTATAGCAGGAGGCACTGTTTGCTGGCTGTACCTGGGGTCTCTGAGCTGTACAGTGACACACCTATGCACAAAAGTGGCTTTGGATTGATGCTGAGGAGCGTGTGGATGAGAGATGAGCACAGTCCTGCTCTGTGGGGGTCTAGGCACTTTGGGAAACACAAGCAATGCCACAGCTCCCAGATTTCAGAATACTAATTTCTTTTAAACAGAAGATTTGCTGGCACAGGGCTTTTCATGTGAAAAAAAGTCTCTTTTGTTGAATTGACATTTCCCCAGTGAGGAAAGAAAATCTTGTAAAACCCTTCAACCGGCTCGATTATTGTTAGATGGAGGTAGAGATGCCCTTGGAGACTTACATCCCCTACTTTACAGTCAGCAGACAGAAGTCTTTGCTTTCCTTCTCCAAAGGCAGCATGTGAAGCTCCCCACCTCCACATGGCTTCAGCCTTTCCCCTCCACCTGGAGCTCCCAGAGCTCTCCTGCTTCCTTAGCCCCGTTCCTCACAGGAGGTCACAAGTGCCGATGGCTTTTGGTGCTTTGCAGTCTGATCTGACCTGTGTTATCAGCACTTGGCAAACATAACCCAGGTGTCAGTTACCAGGAGACCCAGCCTCACTGATCCAATTGTTCAGGATGGAAGTTTTCCTGGGAGCCCCAGGGAGTACTTACCTGACTGCCCTTCTGCCCAGCCCTGTGAAAAGAGGACTGTGTTGCTCTTCCTGCTGTGACAAGGCTAGTTTGAGAGGCTCCTGCTCTCCCCTTCCTCATGTGGGGTGTTAGGGCAGCGCTAACATTTAAGGACAAGAGAAAGTCTCAGCCTGTTTGAGTCTGTCCATGGTGAAGAAAAGAAAATCAGTGATGCCAGGCAGGCAGATTTAACATAGGAAGAGCTTTTTCTTTTACAACCTTATTGTGTCCTTATTTGTCTTGGCGAATTGAAGTTTTACCACAAGGCCTTCAAAACAGTGTTACAGTCTTGACTTCCTCTCTGCCAGGAGAAACTCCTCCTGCCTCTGCAGGGTTGGCAGATCCCAAAAAGGATTGAGCCATCCCATCCTTGTGGGGCTGAGCTGTCAGCCCCATTCCTGATTGTTTTAATTGCTCATCAGAGCTCAACTACTGTTAACCTTCCTTCCGTAAGCTTCTTACTGCTGCTGGCACCAGCAATTTCCTGAGCCCACTGAGCTTCCTTGGCAGGACATGCACAGCAGCTCATACCACCCCAGCCCCAATTCATCTCTCTCCTGTCCCAGTGTCAGTGAGTTGGTGTCATCCAGGAATGGCCCAGTTGACATCTTGGAGAGCAAATTGGCTGAAATTGCCCCATTTTGGGAGGATCAGAGCCATGGGCAGATGAAAAGCAGTTATTTTGGCTCAAGAGCAGGTAGATAAGTGGAGTAGGAAGGTTCCATTTCTCAAATTATTGAAATGTTTCTGCTTTTTTTTGGTTAGAAACTGAGCTTCAGAAATGCTCAAAGTATTTCAGCTGGTGCTTGCAGAAATAAGTGTTTTTAACTACTTGTTCCAAACTTTTCTCATCAAAATGACATACTAATGTTTCTCATATCAAAATAACATATTAGTTAATAAAATATTGTTTAAATAACAACAGAGTAAAAGATGGGTGTTATTTAATCAATTCCTTCTGAAGGTGCTGAAGGAAACTCAGTATTCCAAGGAGAAAAGAAATGGAATTTTTCTTATTTACAAACCCAATTCTAAACCCTGTATTTCATCCCGCCCTACTCCCATGTGTTTGGGTTGCACAGTGTGCCCAGCCCTGAGCTTGGACACACTGCAGGGATCAGTTCAGCAGGGTCAACAAAATATCCACATTCCCAGCGGAGAGTCACCTGGCTCAGGAGCTCACGTAGGGACCTGGGGATGCCCAGGGAAAACTGAGAACAGAGTGAGCACAAAGGATGGCTCCCCAGGTGTTTTGCAGGGGATTTTCAGAGTCTGATATGACACATCCTGTTGGGAAACATCCCAAGAGGACATGTCATATCAGATTCTGAAAATTTGGTGTGCTCCTCTTGGACCTCAGTGATGTAAATGTGATATAAATTTATCACAAGCTGAGCCTCCTCAGCTTGTGGAAGGGTTGAAATAAGGCTGAAGGCTCGAATTCTGACCATAGGTGGGTCTCTAGCTGGGTTTTAACTCACCCTCTTGAATCATGATGTCACTCCTGATGAAGCAGGAGGGTTTATCTGCACTTTCAGGAGTTTTCTGCCACTTGAGTAGAGCACGCAGCAGCCAGGCACAAGTCTCTGCAAGCACTTCATGCACCTCCACCCCTTCTCTCCACCCTAGGACTAATTACTGTTCAACTGTGTCTTTAATATTTAATTGCCACCTTGTTTCCCCTTTTCATCTCCTCCCTTCCCAGGCGTCTCTGAGCCTCTCACAGACTGGGCCTTCCACTTTGACAGAGTTTGTCCTCCGAAGAAGCTCCGCACCTTGACCCTCTACACAGGAAGAGCCGGATCCCTGTGGAGTCCAGCCCTAATCCATGCATGCATCTGCTGAAGCCCACGGAGAGTCCTCAGTGCAGTTCAGACGCTGGAGCCAAGGTTGGTCTCTGGAGCTTTCTTTGAGTTCTGCTGGCAAAGGGAAGCGAGATGGCTCATTAGGCTTTAGTGGAATTTGGTTAGGATGAGAGGTACCGAATTTGCCACTTTCTTCTTGCATCAGACTCAAAGTGGGTCATTGCCACTTGTGTAGCCCCAAAGCAGCCATGTGGGGAATAATTTTGACTTTTGGAAGTTCACAAAGGGCACATGACTGTGTCAAGAGCAAGCTGGCTCCTGGCATGCTCATTTGCAGCTTGGGAGCTACAAGTGACAGGCCACTGGTTTGCCCATGTCCTAGATCTGAGCTGGAGCCAGGGGCTGGAATGGGGAACCTCCCTGGGCCCCTGCTGATGACAGGACAAACTAGTTGCTGTCTGCAGCTCTCTATCCTTTCCCCAAGGACTGCATAAAAGATGAAAAAAGCCTGCTTGACTGGCTGTCCTGGCCACTTTCCACAGCCCAACACCCTTCCAAGGTTGGGTTCTGTGTCCTATATCTGAAGACTGGGTAGCAAACAGGGTCAACAAACCTGTATTGGCCCTGCTGTGCATGTCTGGAAGTGGGAAGAACTAAGATGACAGATCCTTTATTTATTTGCTCAGCCTGTGACCTCTTAAGAGGCCTTACACTGGAATGACAAGTTTTCAGGAGCAGAAAATACCAGGAGAACTGATGAGATCATGAGTTATTCAAAGTGACATTAAACATGGGTAGGCATAGCTCTCACCCACAGGGCTTGAGGCAGGAACCTGCAGGCTGGGATGGTGCACTGGGAGGGGGAAAAGAGGGAACAGACTTGTCCCCCACAGGAAGGGGGCTGCTCTGCACATCCTGAGCAGTTTCTCTGCTGTGCCATGCTTGGTATCCCTCTGGGAAGTACCAACAGACAGCTATGACCCCCACTGCTTTTAGGCAGGACCCAACTGCCATTATATCCTTTAACTGGCTTTGGTAGTTTTTATTTTAATTGTATAGTGATCCATTTAAAAATGAATGTCTCATCAGTCCTTTGATCCTCATGAGTCTCTCCAGCTAAAGCCCATTTAAGGTCCCTGGCTGGTCCCTCCTCCCAGTCTAGGGAATGTGCTGACCTTTCTCCGTGCTGGAGGAAACACCTCAAATGCCATTTTACCCTGCAGTGCATCTGGCTGAAGGACCAGAGCTGGGGAGGCAAGGACAGCGGGGAGGAGTTGATTTATTGTGGGGAAGTTTGCTCTGTGTTCGATAGGAAAGATGTCCTTGGGCCGCCAGGAACTCTCCTTTGATATACAGTGTTCCCATCCCTACCTCTATCCCAGGCCTGAAGAGGGATTGCTGGTTCAGCACAGGGCAGGTCTGTGAGTCCATCGCTGCACACTGCGGTGTGCAGCAGCGGCTCCGACACTTGGCCCCGTGGCTTATCTGCCATCCCGACACACGAGAGAAAACCAGACAGACTTCAGCTCCTCCACTGAGCTCCTGGCAGCTTGCTCCCAGCTCCTCCTGGCGGTTCCCGAGTGCCATCTGTTGACTCGACAGCGGTCCTGCAAAAAATGGAGAGGAGCCAGGATGAAGCTGGGTGAAGTGCACTTGGGAAAAGTGGCAGCGTGGGACTGAGTGGCTCTGGAGGAGTTTCACGGAATGCAAAAGGAAAAGGAGGGAGGGTTTGCCAGGAGTGCTCCTCAGGGCAGGCAGGTTTGGCTTTTTTATAGAATATGTTTCTTCTTTTCAGCCTTTGTGTAAGGCAGAAGGGGAAGAAACGAGTCTGTTAAAATACAGGGAAAAACTTTCTGCCAGGGCTGAGTGCTGTCGTGAAGCAGGGAGAGGGCAGACTCTTGCAGGGATGGCTCTTTGGGCTGAAACTCAAAAGGAGAAGCTGTGTAGCACACAGTTAGAGAAAGGGACTATTTCACTGTCACGAGCAGAAAATGGAAAGGGTTTTGCTTTGATTTCCTTCCTTTGCCCCAGAAAAATCTCCAGCAAACTTTGCCCTGAGTGGGCAAGCTTTGCCCTCCAAGTAGGCAGATGGAGGCTGTGCTGAAGCACAGTCAGCCAAGCCTGTGTAGCACAGCCACAGCAGGACAATGCAGCAAAAAACCCTTTATATCCTCATGATTCCTCCAGCTTCCAGGCTTTCCTGAAGGTGAGCTGCTGGCCACTCCAGGGACTGCTTCTTCAGGGGCTTCCTGTTGTTAGCAAGAGCCAACACATCCCTGAAGCAGACACCGCAGAGCTGACTTGGGTGTGCCCCATGGCTTCTGTGCAGAGCAGCTTCAGAGATGGCACTGGCAGCCTATGAAAGGTCTTTTGGAATTTTAAAGAATAAGGGCATTAACTCCAGGGGTGGTGTACAAATTGCTGAGTGAGTACTGAGGCTGGTTTTTCCAGATGTCTTTCCTGTTGCATATGGGTGAAGCATACACTCACTGTCTGAAGTACTCCGTCAAGGTGCTGCATGTGGGAAATCACTACCACCAACAGCCTGGGAGAGCAGGATTGATGTGCTGCAGCCACTGAGGTCAGGGTGATCGTGTGAACAGGGTTCAGTGTGTCCTGAGGTCCTGCCAGACCCCTGAAATGTCTTACATCCAGCATGGCCTGCTCACTGAACTGGGCACCATCTCTGGCTCCTCTCTGTCCCAAGTGCAGATCTCTGGATATCTGTGCTCCCTGGTGCCAGGATGGTGGTCCTGAAGGATTGCCCACAGCCTGAGGTAGGCACAGTCTTGGGATTGACACTGCCCTTCAGACCAAACCAGGGGTTTTGACAGTTTTTGACAAACTGGAGACAGCTGTGGTGTTACTGCAGCCCTTCCTGGCCATGGCATCAGGAATAACCAGTTTTCTGCCCACAGCAGTCTTCTTTGCCTTCATCGAGCCTGAATCCAGGGCTTGGAAATGGTTTCAGTTTTCTTTCATCAAGTACCTACTAATTAATATGGGTCAGTCTGTCCCTTCAAGCGCTTTTACTAAGCCGTGCTTCCAGCTCCTTAGTGCCTCAACCCTGATCTCCAACAGTCTGAGTTGGCTCATGGAGGAAGAACCAGATTCTGAGTTCTACAAAGTCTTTTGCAGGTTTCCCTTGAACCACTCTGAGTTTCAGACCAAACTTCTTGGATTTTGTGAGCAGCTGATCTGCTCAAAAGGCTTAGAGGGGACAGGTACCTGCAGTGGGCCTTCTCGGGTTGCTTAACATATGAACATAGCAGGGCCCACATTATGGTTGGGGTGTGCCTCAGTCCTTGGACAACAAAGCATTCACATTCCCCAGTGTGCTTCCACATCTCCTGTTTGCCTCTCACTTGATCTGGGTTCCTTAGGATTGAGGGAAAAGGCAGCCAGTCTGTGTCAAGGGAGGGCATAGCACATAGCCAGGATATGCAGCTGAGGTCACTTGGTTTTGTTCAGTGTGGAGAAGAGGAGAGGGGATTGTTGGGGAGTCCTGTGCAGGGCCATGAGTTGGACTGGTTGATCCTTGGGGGCCCCTTCAACTCAGGACATTCTATGATGAGAGAAGGGTTCTGGTGGTGACCCAAGTCGCAGCCACTGAATGCTGTTCCCGCAAAGCCCCCTCCTACTGTGACTCTTCTGACCATGGTTTTGGCAGCTTTCAGACAGGGACGTACAGGGGTCTCTCTCCTTTGGCTGTGTGCTTCCTGCATGATGCCGGCTGGTGATGCCCACCCCACAGCCCTCCTCTGCTCCCTGCCAAAAGACAGGCTCACTTTAACAGCAGGGAAATCATTCCTAGAGAATACTGAAATTAAACAGAAAAAGGTAAATCTGAGGCGTTTTCCCACGAAGGCTTGTGCACGCACTCACAAGACATGCAGGATCCCAGATATTTCCCGGCCGCCAGGCATGCAGCCAGCCATGCATAACAAACAACACAACCCCGTGAATGGCCACGCAGCGAAGCCAAGCTGTTTGCCTGATCCGTCCCACATTGTTCACTCGGCTTTTCCCACTTTGAACAAGGGCTTGTGGCATCAGGAAGTTAAAAGGAGTCAGGAGGGGGAAAAAGGGGGAGTGTTTCTTTTAAAAAGAGAGTAAGATTGGAGAGGAGGACACAGGCACTCCGAACCCTGTCTGTGCTTGGTATATTAGGCAGCCAGTGCTCTTGGCTGGGAGCCCAGACGAGGCTTTTGTAATCAAAACATGATCTTGTATGCTGTGCAACCAGTGCTGAGAAAGGCCGTCTGATGGCTCTCCTCTTTTAGCTCTGCTCTGGAATTCGCTGGGCTGCGCCGATGTCCAACATGCACCGAGCTGTGAGTGCTACCCGCATGGGGCCTGGGAGGGGCTTGGGGTGCTGGGGTCCCTCACCCTGAGGCTGCACAGGGACTCGCATACCCTTCAGGGTGGCCTTGCAGTGGCTGTCACTTTGTTGTTGTCTTGCCTCGCCTGCCTGCCAGCAGGCAGGGGAGCAAACAGCCGTGCTGCACCGCAGGGAGGGTGCTGGGGCTGGCTTTTGGGTACTGGAGTTTGCGTCCATCACCGGGGCAGGTTGCGAGGGCTGGATCAGGACAATGTGCCTCCCGGGAGGTAGATAACAAACACAAATGCAGGCAGTGCTGGATGGTGTCTATCTCAGCAAGGCTTTCAGCTGCAGCTGTCAAGGAAGAGGATATTTCTTAAAAAGAGCGGATGCATTTGCTTATGCGGGAGAGCATTAGTAAGGGCCCTGCTCCTCTCTCCATTCCCTCCCCCCTCCACCTCCTGCTTTGCTTGCTCTCCCAATCCTGCTGCCTTCAAGGTCTTGCTGCAGAAGTAGGCGATGCAGAAGTGCATGCAGAGACAGTCTGGAGCAGGGTGTCCCTCCAGCCCCCGAGGAGCTGCGTAGTCAGTGTGTGCCACTGGGGAGAGGGGCTGGGACACAACAGGGTGTCGTCATTCCATTGAAGCACAAAGCTGAGAGCTTTCCATTTGCTCCTTTTGTGACATTTTTGTTTGGAATAGAACGAGGCCTCTCATTCTGCAGCTTTGCCCTGCTGTTGGGGAGGCTTTGGGCTCAGCTGTTTGTTGATTGAAAGCCACTGCACATTTGTGCTGCCAAAGCCATTTTTAACTCCGTCGCCGTGACATACGGGCACCTTGGCTCCCCGGAAGAGCTTTACTCCGGGAAGGGCACAGTGGAGTCACTTTCCACCCTGAGCATCAGCCTCAGCATGGGCTGGCGTGGCAGGTTCATTCCAGAAGCAGAGGAGAGGGCATGGCCCCTGTTATGAGCTGGCTCGGGGAGGCAGCTGACGAGCAAATGCTGACTGGACTGAACTGTACAATGGATGAGCCCCTGGAGCCCAGCGTGGGCTCCGCTCGGCGCTTCGGCCACGGGGTGACCTCCCATGCACAGCCCCAGCATTTGCTGAACCAGGTTGTGCGGAGAGAAACACCTGCACAGCTTCATTAATAAAGGGCAGGAGAAGTGCTCAACACCAGCAAAACTTTTCTTCCACTGACTTGTTTCCAGCTGGAAGTGGAAAGATCCCCCTCCCTCTGACACCAGCCGTGTTGCAACATAGATAAAATGCTGACAAATAGGCAGGGGGAGAACAGCCCGACAGTCCTTTTCCATCTTTTGCTTTGGAAAGAGAATAGCACAAATACAACCACTGCAGGAATTTTTAAATTCTTTCTGAGCCAGCAGCTCTGCCAGTCCTTCGTCAAAGGAATCTGAAGATGAAAGGGGTATGTTTGAGGGCATGCACCACTTTGATACTACCCTCAGCAGCCAACACCCCAGCGCTCAGCAAGCACTGAACCCGCCAATTTAGTGCTGCCAGAACAGCTTCTGTTCGGGTAAACACCGAATTCAGCTTTAATCAGCCTTGCAAAATGCCTGTGGAAGTGTATCCACCCACACAGGCAATCTGCTCACCTGTTGTGTACTTAGTGATGGATGACTATGGAAAAGCCATTCTTTCTCCCACAGATCATGTCCAGATCTGATTGTCCAGCCCGAGAATGTGTGGAGGAGGTTTAAATGTCCCTGTTGTCCCACCTGGACACAGATCTGTTGCAGAGATCCTCAGCAGCACTTATTTTCACTAGATACTATTGTCAGTAGAATTGTAAAAACTCCTGTTTGTGATCCCCTGTGGTAACCAAGGTGCTCTGAATGTCTATGGGGAACTGAGAACATCTGAACCTGTGCCTGAGAAGCCTGAAGGGTAGGGTCATTTACTGCATGAAGCTAAGCAGGGTGTTAACAGCCTGCCATCAAAGTGGGACAGGAGCTTTTTGCTTGAACTACCTCATTGCTAAACAAAAACTGTAAGAAAAAAACCAATCCGTTCTGTCAAGAAAAAGTCAGGGAGAAGTGGTGGGGAAAGATTTTTCTACTTCCTATCCTGTCCAGACAGAAGGAGCAGGTTTTATCCTGTTGCTGTGATGACTGAAAAGAGCTTTACTCCCTCTGTTTCCAGGATGCTGCTGTGGATGATGCCGTGTTAAGGAAGAAAGAGCAGAAAGATGTTGAACTTGATAAGAAAATCTTGGCCTTGCGGAAAAAGAACGAAGCGCTGATCCGAAGGTACCAGGTGAGTCTGCAGATCCTTCCTTCCCCAGCTCTGATTTGGGGTCCTTATCCCACACTGTAAAGAAGATTGTCAGCACTGTCAGAGTGTTTTGTTATACAGATACCATGTTTATATTGGAAAGCACTCAGAGGTGCCCCACTCAGGTGGACAGAGCTCTGCCTTTAGCTGTGGCTCCTGAGGTGTTTTGGAGAACAGACAGTGACGCCTCACTGCTGCAGCATCTCCTCTTCCCCTGCCACCCTCCTCCGTGTGCATGCCACAGCTGGGACACAAGTTGGTCCACTCCCTCTTAGAGGTGGAAGTGGGTCCATTTAGCAGAACTCCTAAACAAGAAATGAACATCTATAGACATCCAGGTACAGGTTGATGGTAAGGTGGTATTTGTGTTTCAGGAAATAGAAGAGGACAAAAAGCGAGCGGAGCAGGAGGGAATGGCTGTTACCTCCAGGAGACTCAAGCAGGATGCACTCACTATTACTATCACCAAAGCTCACAACGTAAGTGCTGCCTCTCCTTCATCACAGGCTAGCTCTCGCTCCAGTCCTGCCACAGCAAAGTGACATTTCTGAGAGGCTGCACAGCAGAGCCTTTTGAGTCACAGGACATAGCTCCTAAGCCCTGGAAAGAGTGGGGAGACTCTGCATAGGTGTGTGCTCAGAGTGATTTTAGGTGTTGCACCTACATTTCCAGCTATGCTGAGGCACCTATACCCAGGAACGCAAAGTTAACACTAGATGGATGGATGTGTGAACAGGCACACATAGCTCTGGACAGGTCCCAGGTATCAGCATTGCTGCAAATACATAGGCAGAGTGTATCAGGGATGTGTGTGTCACTGAAGGCATCAGGAATGTCTCTGAGAATGCCATAGGCTGGGGAAACTCACGGTCTCCTTAGGCTTTGGGAGTGAGCAAAGCAAGTGACCCTGGGCCAAAGGCTGCGAGTCCCAGGCTTTTGTCCCAACTGAACCAAATCTGTGTCTGACAAGTCCTGTGCACCTGTCCTGGCAGGGTGGGGCCTGGGAGGCCACCAGCCAGTCCTGCCTTAACCCCTGGATGAGCTCCTTGCTGAGCCAGCCTATCCTCCTTCCAGCACTCCCGGGTTGTTGGATCCGGACCAGTGCTCTCCTCCTACCTCGGCCCAGCCCTTGCCTCTCCTGGGGCGCGCTGCTGCACACATTTTTCTCTCATACAGGACCTGAAAGATGCAATTACCCAGACTGAACACTATGGACAAGATAGCCCAGCCCTCCCAATGGTGAGCACCGCCCTCAGCTATCCACTTGGCTTCCAAGGCCACCTCCAGCAGGACTTAGGCTTTCCCGAGCTAACTCAGAGTGCTGCACAAAGAGCTGAGGATGACATTTGTTTCCCATAACTCTGACATTTTAGTCTGAAATGTCAGATTTGTAAGTGCAAAGGATTTTTCAGCCCTGCTGTAATTGTGGGTTTTGCTGCTGAGGAGACAAGGAGCCCCTTGTTCCCCAGGAATGTCACGGCACCGTGCTGGGTGCAGAAATCTTCACTGGGGCAAGGTCTGCCTATTCTGTAGCCACCTCCCTGCTTGTGTGCAGGTGTGTTTGGGGAAGGGAATCACATCCCTGAGCCAAGGGCCTGGGTTTGCTAATGGAAGTGGTTCATTTTTCAGGACAAAAGGGTGGTGAGTGAGAAACGGGCAAGCCCCTGTCCTACGAGCCCTGGGTTCAGAATTGGCAGTGAGGAGGAGGAAGAGGAGGAGGAGGAGGAAGCAGATCATATGTTCACATTCAGGATGGGGAAGAGGATGCAGCTGGCTGTTACCATGGACAACAAGGCAAAGGTGAGCAGGGAAGAGGATTCCTTTTACGCTGTGACCTCTTGACTTACAAAGGGGCTTCTGTTCTGCCTCTTACGTGAGCTTTCTGCCCAGCATGTCACATCCAAAGGGAATAGTTCCCTTCCTGCTCCTTTTCTCTCATTTCTCAAACCTTCAACACAGCATCTGTTTTCATTTCAAGTGGTCACACACTTGCCTCTCCATTTCTGATTCCCAAGGATCAGCCCCCAAGGCCTTGCTACCTCCCAGCAGCTCCCCCCACCCAGTCATGTGTAGCCAGTTCCCTTTCGGAGGGATCAGTCACCTTGTTGCTCTTCTGAGCCACTCTGGTATTAAACTGTGTTGCTGTGGTTGGAAGGGGCTTGAAAACAAATGGAAGCTCAGACAGATTTAGCTGCATTATTCCCCAGCTATTCCCAGGGAGGCAGTGGTTCTTGGTGGTAAAAACAGTATAATTTCTCTCTGATACTGTATTCCAGAACATCTGGAATATAGAAGGAAAAACAGAGTGATATGAGTGTCACTTTCAGCTGCCAATGAGACAGGCAGGAGGTGTGACCCAGTATTTGCAGACTTACTTAAAAATTGTACAAAAAAGTAATTGAAAATGCTACTTCAGTTTTTAAATCCTGAAATATGCCCTGCTGGGCTCTACCCCATTCCTTGTGGAGCCTGTGCTTACAGATAAAATGATCCTTGTTTCTGTCAAAGCAGTGCTGGGAAAAGGAAATGGTGGCAGCAAGTGGTGTTCCCATGGGTCCCGTTTTAGGCACAGCAACGTGTGTGTTTTTGGAACTGAGGTCCAATCCAAAGCCATTCCCCAGACTAACGAAGAGGAGTCCCACCCTTCCTGCTGCCCTGGACACTGGTGCAGAAGTGCTGCAAACTGTGGCTGCCAGCAAAAGGCAGGAGCCTTTTCTCCTTCTGAGGCAGCTTGGAAATGTTTTCCTGATTTTGTGCCTCAAATGCCTGTTCATTTCTGTTTCCCTGTGACCTAGTTATCCTTTCTTTCCAGGAAGAAATAGGCTACAGTCACTGTGCCATTAGAAAGTGTTTATATGTTACCTTGAAGGAACTGAATAATTTAGGAAATAATGCACCTTTCAGAATAATTTTTCAGGAGAAAGAGGTGGAGACCTCTCATTCCTTTTGTTCCAGACAGAGTATCAGGAGTGTGAACACCCTGTTCAAATGAAATCTCATTCTAGCACAACCAAACCCCTTCTTGATGTGAGGGGGGAAATTCTTGTTTTTCTCCGAATAGAGGGTCCATGAAATCTCCAGTCCTGACTTTAGTGATCAGACAGTCACTTCCTCAGCTGCAGTAAAGCAATTGCCTGTCATGTCATGACACCTACACATCTGCCTATGGCAGATGCCAAAACAGTTGTGCTCCATCCTTAAATGATCAGATTTTTCTCTCAGGAAAAAAAATCCTGCCATCTCTAGGGCTGGCTCACAGATGTCAGAGCGGCAGCCTGCATTGACACAAACACAGAGATCAGCACAGACAGTGCTAAAATGGCACAGAACACATTGGCAAGCACAACCTTGCTTTGAACCCAACATGTGGCTTCACTTATTTCAAGAAAAGCAGAAACTGCAAGGGTTGTTCTGAGGGCAGCAAAACTTGTTGGTAGCTGCAGCTGAAACCCAAAAGCAGAGCTGTATGTCCCCAAGGGAATGTGTAACAAGGTTCCCACCATGTCCACACAACTGGGACTGGCAGGACTATCACCCATGCAGGGACCACTCCTCCCTCCTCTGCTTTGCATCCTCTGCTGAGACAGCAAAATCACACAGATGTGAAAGATGAATAAACAAGAGGTTGAGATTCTACTGCTGGAAATACTGCAGTGTCTCCCCAAGTATTTATCATGTGTTAGGAGGCTCAGTGACTGAGAAGACATAAAAAAGGTCATGCTGACGGAGGCTGTGCACAGCAAGGCTCCCTTCACTGAAGCCTCCTTGTAGAGCTTGAGCTCCTTTGAAATCAAGATTCTAGTATGTGTGGAAGCCCAAAGAGGAAAACAGGAAAATACACCATTCTTTACAGAGGGAAGCAGCTGAGGTTCCGTCATCCCTTGTAAAGTCGAGCAGACTTCATATAGATGAAGAGAAAAGAAAAAGATCAGAGATAATGATGAAGATGATTTAGTAAGTCTCATCTCCTTGTAAGACAAAAATTAAAAGGCACGTGATGGACCTGAAAGATGATACTTTTAAATGAGAAGTATGTTTTTGTACAAATGATGTGCTCATTTTGTGGAAGTGATAGCTGAGGGCACTGGCAGGGGCTCAGCCAGCAGCAAAGAAAAATAAGAACCAGATGGAGATCCAAGCAGGGAAATCATGATGCTGATATGGACAGCTGGAAATAATATCTGAGATGGGTAACTGCCCTTGCTCAGGGAGTTTATATATCAGTTTCCTAAACTATCCACTGCTGAATAAATCATTCCAGAAATATGAACACACAATGGCTATGAAATGATATATTATCAAGTACTAATACACTTCATGGGAGTAACTGCTTTGTGGATAAGGTTGCAGAGAATGCCACTGTTCCCCTCTTCCAGCCTCTTGGCCTCTGCTCCAAGGAAGCGTCACATTTTATTGTGTATGGGGTGGGGACAACTTTACATTTGTTTCAAAGACACAAACACAAGCTTAAAATAAAACCATTCAGCACTGTTCATGCTGCAAGGTAAATCCCACCCTACCTATGCAGTACTCAGCTAAACACACCTCTCTAATATCCCAGATCTCTTAAGGTGGGATGGCAGTTCTGTAAACCAAGGGGACTGACTGTCCAGCTCATTTTTCATTCTGCCAGCCCCAGATCTTTGGGAGATCTTCCTATGAAGGCTGTTGGAGGTGTCCCTAACTCATCCTGTCCCTTCCAGGGCAAACGGATTGTCAGCGAGAAACGTGCCGAGAGCTTCCCTGGCCCAGGCCGGGTGCCAGACCTGGATGAAGAGGACACGGACCACTTGGTGGCTTTCCGACGGGGCAGGAGGATGCAGATTGCCATCACCATGGATAACAAGGAAAAGGTAGGTGCATTGCCAATGACTAGACTGTAACCTATCCGTGGCACCCATTTGTTCTGCTGGCATGCGGAGGGCCCAATCACAGGATGCTGGGAGAGACTGTGTGTTAATAGTGTGGAGACACTGGATCCATACAGGTATGCTGTTTTGGGAGGATTGATGAAGTCACTGCCAGATATGGGGCATGAATCTCACCTCCTTTCTCTTACCAGTTTCTTTGTGGGGCCACACAGCAGACTGGGACAGGAGGAGTGTCCTCTTGACTCACTGCACAACTTAAGTGTTAACAGAGCTGGGCAATATCTGCTTCAGAACCCAAGTCCTGCTGTGCCCAGCCATCACCTTCTGAGTGAGCTAGCTGAGCTTTGTTAATCCTTGGAACATATTTCAAATACTTCTTTGCAAATACCATCCTCTTCACACACACGGAGGCATGTGCTGTTTTCCTCTTGGAGAGTTTTCACAGATAAGGAAGAATGCCTGCAGCAAACAGGGTCAGCAAACACTATGTAGGAAAACAACACTCGGAGTGGCTGCTAAACACACCCAGAAATGCTGGGAAACCTCTGCAGCAACCCCTCTGGGATAATGCCAACCACCTGCTGCTCCTGCCCACACTCATCTTCAGCTTCTCCTCCTCCCCAGCGCTTGCCTGGGCTCTGAGGGCTCATTTCTGGTGGCTACCAAGCAGCTGTTTGAATGCCATAGACCCTGTGTAAGCTGCTTGGTCCAGCCACTCCAGAGGTTCACAGGACAGGCATTGCCCTTTCAGTCTAGGAATGACCAACACACCTCGACAAGATAGGAGTGACATGGCCATGGCTGTGCTGTCCCTGTCCTTGAGGCTGTCCAGTATACTTCTGTGATGTGCAGGGCAAGTGTTTCCACTTCTGCTCTTGCTGGGCTTGTCTCTGTGCTCATCAAGTCGGGGGCTGTGCTAAGAGACAGCAGCAGGACTAGTGCCTGGATTTCCGCTTCAGATCCTGTGCTCTCTTTTAAGTGCATGGACAGCCCTGGAAAAGGTCATCTTTCATCTGGTTCTTTTACGGAATGTGAAATTTGGCCCCAAACCACCTGATATTGAGAGTGTACATGAGGGCACCAGTTTGGGGTTGGCAGAGGGCAGGACTGAAGCTCAGGCACTCTTCTGGCAGCGGTGGGCTGTGAGGGAGGCTCTGAGGTGCCAAGGAGGAGCTGGTGCTGATATCCACAGGGAAAGGGATTATGCAAAGCTGTCTGGGGCCTCCATACCTTGGCTGAACAAGAGAAGGATCTGTCAGGAGCACAGGAAAGCCAGAGAGGCTTCATGTAACTGGTTATCTGACACTTCCAAGAAGCACAGCACACTTTGTGCTGCCATGAAGTTTTAGGTATACCCACTCCAGCCTGTGGGAAGGCCCTGCTCCCTGGAAAGCAGTGTGCTTCCAGGAAATGTGCTGTCCCAGGCTGCACAGGAGGCAGGGAGCAGGCACTGAGGCTGCCATGGAGCACAGCTCCCACAGCTGGGAAATGGAGGGGCAGGAAGACCCTGTTAATGAACTTATTTTCAAATGGGCTTTCATGGGAGTATTTGTTGTTGGTTCTTGGGAGTCCTCTTACAATTCAGAAAGAGTGTTTGAAACTCTACTTTTTAGTAGTTGTTACCAGCTGGATATGTTTCAGAGTCCAGCTGAGCTCAGGAGATTTCCTTGTTCCTGGTGATTTCCCGTGGCTGATCAGGCCCTGTCCCATCCCTGGTTAATGAAGATATCTTCCTATTGCCATGTTAATTGTGTCACTTCAGGCACCAGCTCTCCACACACTCCGGCACCATGCAACAAGACAAGGATGTGGCTGCAAGGGAGTGAAATGCTCGGTTTCATGTCACCTCTGCAAGCTGCTTCCTTCTGTCCACACTTGGACAACCTTTTTCCAGGATCAGTGACAGAAGCAGATGGGGCCTGAAGTGACAGGTCATGTTGGCATGTCACATATCATGCCAGCCTGGGCTGGTGGAGTGCAGGGAGGTTTGGGCTGGCCTACCCTGTCCCTTCAGCTGATCCTAAGCTGTGTTAGGGATTAGTGTTTTAAACAAATACTTCTTCCTGAAAGTGAGTGCTAGAAAACTGAACCCAGGCAGATGCGTGTTGCATCTGTCCTGCAAGGGACGTGTTTTCCAGGAGGAACTGGGAGCCTGCAGTGCAGAGGCAGCAACACCAAATGTACAAAACCTGTTGGAATGACTGTAGCCTGCAGAACTCATTGTGTGTCACAGGGGTGGTGCACACTGAGTGTTTGCAGCAGGGAAAGAGGAGAAGACCAGGGAAGCCTGCAGTCGTCCCTCCCTCCTGCACTCACCGTCTTCCAAATTGGGGCCCTCTGCCAAGAGCAGAATCATTGTCCTTGACAGGCTTCTCCTTCCCTAAATTCCACTCTTTTTCTTCTTTGAGTCCATCTAAACTGTACCCCTTCCAAGCAGCCAGGAGCTGCAGTGTTAAATGATGTGCTATGCTGAAACATCCATCCCTTCTCTTTCTGCAGCCTTGTTCCCTGATAGCTCTGTTTGCTGTTCCTGCGTCGCGGGAAGCAGTTCGTAGATCATCCTCTGGTCACTTCCTAAAGCACAAATGATTTTATTAACCCATTTTACGTCTCCCTTCAGCCATCTCATAAAACTTAAGAGACTGTTAAGGATGTAATTCTATATTTTTTGATCATTCTAATTGTACCCATTTCTGCTTTGGTTATTTTTGCCATATTCTTTCAGTACAAGCAGACCAGAACTGCACATGATATTCCAGCTGCAGGCTCTCCTGGACATAGTCACATAGCAACCTTTCTGGCTTGTTTTCTATTCTTCTCCCAACAATTTTGCATTTTCTTTGCTAAATAATTGAGCTAACATTTTCAGAGAACTGGTTACAATAACACCAAGATGTCATTCCTGACTCTTAATCGTAGGTCAGCCCTTGTTACTATGCGTGTGTGTACAAGAAGGGCATTTTTCTCCATGGGAGTTATTTTGTATTACTGATATTGAATTTCAGCTGTAATTTTATGATGCAGCCATTCAATGTCAAGAGATCTTTTGCAGCTCTTTCCGGGCAAATTACATTCTTTGCCCTGGATGATTTAGTATCATCAGCAAACTGTCATCCCTCTCTTCAGCTCCTTTTCCAGACCATTTATGAGCATGTTGAGCAGCACATGTTCCAGTGGCACACCCCTGCTAATCTTCTGCCATGGAAACCGCCATTTCCTTGCCACTTTTTCTTTTCTGCCTTTTAATCAGTTTTTAATCCAAGAGAGAAACTTCATGTTCATCCCCAAACTGATTAAATACTGGGAGAGCCTGGTGGGGTGTCAGCGTTGCCATCTGGGTCGCTGAGTGGTAGGGCCTGAGGTGGGACCTCTGATTCAAGGATTAGCTTTCAGCCTCTCGTTAACCCCAGCATGGTCCCTCCTTTCGGGGTTTTCACCTCATGCCCCAGCTGGTTCCCTGGTATCCTGGGGTTCTCAGAGAAAGGATCACATCCATCACTACCCCTTCAGCAGCCTGGCCACTGGCAAATTTGCTTCCTCCTTGCACTTGTCAAATTTATCCTATTAAAGTATTTGATGGGTGTCCTTGTTACCCCACATTTTCCCTATTTTTATTCATGATGAAATTCAATAAAAAGAAAACAAAGAAGAAAAAAGGAGACTCCCATTCTTATTGCTCCTGCTAGAAGCACCCATGGTGCTTCTAGCTAACCCCATACAGTCCGTGCTGGCCTGCAGCACAGCTGGGCCAGGAGCTGCCAAAGAGGAAATGCAAGTGAAAAAAAGCTGTTCTCGTGATCTCCTTTTCCAAGGCAGCCTCAGTGCCATAAGGAGAAAGACTCTTTCACTCTCTGTTAGCACAGAGGGCTGGAGGGACCAGATGATTCGCTCCCCCTTGCAGAGCCCTTCACTCTGCTGATGGAGCTTCACGGCCTCCAGAGCTGCTGCTGGCTCAGAGGTGTCACATCTGGGAGCCACCTCTGCCTGTGTGTCCCTAAACCTGCCTCAAGGCTCTCCCTGCAACAGGGCTGGGGACAATGTCTCCCGTTCAGCCCTAAAAAGCCACTCCATGCTCTGGCAGCGTTTCAGGCTCATTAATACATCAGAGCTTCGAGCCAGAAGTCCAGGACCAGTGGAGCACAATGGTTAATTAACAGGTTACAAATCATCTTTTAAATGGGCGGTTGATAGAGCTTCAGGGCTTTTAAATTGTCCTTTTATTAACAGAGTTTCCCAGGATGGTGTATCAGAAATTACTGTAATCAAGAGGCACAAAAGCTGCTTTCAGGGACTAACACAGATGAGTCGGACTCCGGTGCCTGCATGGGAGAGGAACCAAACCTGTGGCAAAAGAAACACTTGCTATTATATTGCAAGTGGGAGAGGAAAATAGGCAGAAAGGGTGGCTGAAAAGTCTTCAACTCCCTTCAGGCAGCACAATTAAAAGGCAGATTTTTCAAAAGAGTTAGAAAAAAAAAATCCTCTTGTACTAGTTTCAAAAATCCTGCCCAGTGGGGAATCTGAGCACTGGAAAACCAGCTCTAAGCTCCTACAAAATTCTCCTCCTGCAGAAGAAATTATGGTTGTGGTGCTGGCATGTGCCTATAGAAATGGGTACCAAAAGGTTAATTTAATTTAACTCATCTGTCAGAACCTATTTTTAAAATAAGAAGACAGTGAAGTAGCCCAGAGATGCGGAAGCCTGTCAAAGCTTTTGGAGAACTCTGAGTTCTGAACGTGGCTGAACATGCTGAACGTGGCTGGATAATGGTATCAGCACTGTCATCACTGCCCAGGCACAGTACTGGGAATACGTGTTGGGAGGTCAGACAGGCCCAGTGTCAGAAAACATTTGGGATCCCAGAGCTGTATCCTGGGTTGGAGCAGGCTCTACCCCACCCTGGGCCATTCTGGGCTGAGAAACAGAAATCCTGGCATCGGGATAAACAACCATAATCTTCCCTCTCTGCCTCAGGCTTTTGTGTCCTCCCCGTGCTCTGCAGGAACAGTTGCACTAGGGGTGGTAATGTCATTTTTCATAGTTTTGGGGGCGGAGAGGAGGAAGGAGAAGAAAAATATGTTTTGCTTCCTTATGGCCTGGGTGTGTGGTAACAAGGGAGCAGCAGCTCTGGGGCAGCATGACAATAGGAAATCTGCTTCAGAGCCAGTGCAAGAGCAAAGCTGGCTGTTCTCTGCTCAGTTCAGACCTGCTGTCCTGGTACAAAAGAGCTACATTTTTGTGGTCCTCTCAGTTTTCCACAGAGCCCTTTGAGAAGCAAAAATAGCTGCAGACTAAGGCAAAAGGCAAGGCTTGGAGTGAGGGTGTAAGGGGTTGAAGGGTTTTGCAGTGTCCCTGCAACCCAACAGTTTGTGGTGGGCACTGATGAGCCAGTGCTCTGAACAGGACAGCCCTGGGATGCAAGGCTCTTGGAGAGCCCCAGGATGCAGGGCTGTGGGACATTCTCTGGGATGCAGTCTCAGGAAGGCAGGGCTCTGGAATGCAGGTCTCCAGAACATCCTCCAGGATGGAGGTCTCCAGCACTGACCAGCCATTCAGGAGCTGCCCCTTCTCCCATATCCTTTGAGCCACAGCACAGTCCCTCATCCAGGCCATCCCACTGGGTTTCCCGGGCACCAGGTGGCTCCTGGCTGCTCCTGGGCAGAGGCAGGGCTGAAGGGAAGCTGTGCTGGCTGCAGGCAGAGCTCAGCATTCCCCTCCAGCTTACTCATGCCCTGGCTCAGCACTCTGGCTGTGTAAATGCTCCGGCTTTCTGGTTCCTGTCTTTGGGAACAAAACTGGGCATTGTAAAGGGCCAAATGGAATCATCCTTTTCATGAGCTTGCAGGGGAAATAGGCAGACTCAGATGAAACAATGAGCACACCCTGAAGCTCCCTGCCTCAGTTTTTCCATCGATCATGAACTGCCCAGCATTTTGGAAGCAAACAGTGCTCCATCTCTGCTCCCACACCAGGTTTCCCCCAGGGATGGAAAGACTCCAGCTCTCTTGTGCTGACACCTTTGTACTCTTTCTAAAAGGAGTTCTAGTTTCTCTCCTACCTGCTTTAAGGTTCAAACACCCCTCTGCATGTTGCTCCTAACCAGCTCCCAAAATAAGCAAAGTTTCCAAATTTCTGCTGTTCAACCTCTCTGTAAATGCTCAGTTTGGGGTGCAGAGACTCGTTCCATCCCTCACTAGAGGGTTCTTCACACGAGGCTGCAGGAGCAGGGGACTTGGAATCCAGAGGAAGCATTTTCTTGTTACATAAGTTTTGTAGCAACATTTTGAAATAAATCCCCAGTATCAACTTTCACCTTATCTCCTTTTACAATAGGCAGGATATGCTGAGGGGTGGCTTCTCTGAGCACCTGCAAATCATTGCTGAGAAATCCTAGGGCAATACCATTTTCCTCATTATTTCCAAGGATCTGTTCACACAAGCTTCCATTTGTTGTGGAGCTACCAGTCAGACTAGTGAAGCTATTGTGCACCCAAGTGCAGTGTCCATGAGCAGTGGCTCTACGGCCACATTTCCTACCTGCATGAGGCTTAGCAATCTCCCAAAAAGCCTGTCCCCAGCTCGCTCCCTCCAGGATCCCACCAGGTGCGTGGAAAGAGCTGGCAGCAGGAGGAGTTGCCTTAGGAGATTGGGCAAAGCTGCAGGTATTGAGACTGATATCCTGAGTTTTCCACATTTGACCCTGTAAGACTAAATCTGGGACTGGCAAATGCCTGGGCTGGATCCCACCATGCTGCTGCTTTCTGGAAGGGCTAAGCTGGCAGTTTGTGCTCCACGTTCGCCTTTGTGTTTCAGTTCTGCTTGGCACTGCACAATGGCAGCAGGACGAGCTCAACCCCACACACCCCTGGCCCCGCAGCCATCCAGCCAGGCAGGAAGCCCTTCCTAAAAGGTCTTTATGCTCTGCAGACTTTATGTTCTGCCAAGACTACACCACCTTTTCTCCCCAGCCTCTCACAGGGCTCTGTCTGTGTTATCAGTGCCGTGCGGGCACAGAGAACTCCTGGCCCCCGACTTGTCTCATGTTTAGTGTCTGTTGCTCATTAGGGCAGAGGTGCTAATTGTCACCTCCTGCCAGGCAGGATATTGCCAGGGCAATATCAGCAGCAGAGCAGAGCTTGCCAGTCTGGTGACAGCATGGATAAACGCAGTGGGAGCAGGGATAGATCCCAGCAGAAGGACACCCATGTTTGCCAAAGGCAAAAATCACTCCCAGCTTGACCATGCTGGCTTTTCACTGCACCTTAGGTGGGCTCCCAGATCTTGTTCAGTTGAATCATAATATGGGTCTCTGGTCCAAATCTGAAACTTGGTCTGCCTTGGAAAGAAATGGGACTATACAGGACAGCTCTCAGCCTCTACCTTGGGAGGAGGGAGGACCTGTGGGATGCTTTTCTCATGTATCCCTTGCTTTCTGACTTCTCTTTTTTTCTATACCAGTCTGATTCAGGCTCCCGGAAACCTGTCCTTCCCCTTTTGCTGACTTTTTCTGAGTAGTTCTTACATGTTTTGGTGGGCACAGGGTCAGGCAGTAGCTCCCCTGCCAGGAGTTCTTGTCTAATCCTTGAAATGACTCCTGTGTCTGTGCTTTTGCAGGCAGAGGAGCGGAGAACAGCAGAGAAGAGAAGATCAGACAGTGACAGAGGCCCAGAAAGTGAGCACAGCCGAAAGGTGAGTGAGGCCTGTGTCCCTTTGGGGGACCCTTGTCTTGGAAGAGGAAATCAGTAGGATGTGCCTCCCCACCACAGTCCTAAAGGAAGGTGATCTTTAAGGTCCCTTCCAACCCTAACCATCCTGTAATTCTGTAATCCTGTAATGAAGCAGCATGTGCTCTGATGTGGACCCCACAGTTCATCCCTCTCCTTATCCAAAGCTTTGCTGAGCAGTTGACACACTTGGAGCAAAGCAGCACTGGAAAGGTGACAGGGACTTGCCTTGTGGCTGCTCAAGCCCCTCACAGCCACAGGGATGCTCACCCCTGTGGCAGCACAGCCCTGGCTGGTTTCTCTCCCAAAACCATTTCCTTGTGGATTGCAGAGCTCAGGCTGTATTAGCTACAGCTCCTCACTTCCGCAGGAGCTGAGGAGAATGGAGGTAAATTAAAGCAGAGGCCTTCCCACTGACTGTTTAATGCAAAGCCTGGAGACATGCTGGCTCCCCCAAGCCTGCAGATGCTTTAATTAATGGAGTACAAATTGAATAACCCCACCTCAGCAGGATTCATTAGGAGGACACAGATGGGCTCTTAGACAATAATTCCAGCTGAACCCCCCCAGAGCAGGAAAGGGGAGCACGATGGCCTGTGGTCCACAGTTCTGCTGTAACTAAGGTGAGCGACCAGCCCCCCCTGCCTGGGCCCACGAGAGAGCACAGCACCTGCCTCAGTCCTGCTTTTTGGCTTTATGGGTGCATTGGGATCCATCCCAGCAGGACCCACAGTGGGACTGGAAGTGGTGGGGAGCCTCTCCAGGCTCTGCCCCAGCTCAGGGACAGTGCTTGCCCTGGCTTTGCCCTGCTGTGTCCTGCCTTTCTGTACACCTCCTCTCTCCCTCCTTGGGGATGTGGACTCACGTCCCCCAGCTCCTGCCAGCTCAGGATGGAAGAGCAGCTGGAGCCACCGCAGCTCCAGCCCACGCAGGTGGGTCACCTTGGTAACAGAGCTTTTAGTCCCTCCTTCCTACTGCTCTGCTTTCATTCACAGGGCAGGCTGAGGACGTAATTCCTCTTTGGGGAAGGTGTGAGGGTGGCTGGCGTGGAAGGACACGTGCACGATGAATTGCCTGCTGGTAATTACCACCCCAGGACTGGCTCTGCACTAAGCTGTTCCCTACGCACTGTTGCTTGACAACACATCAGAGCCTGTTGACTCCTGCTTCCACATAATTCATTAACCTGACAGCTGAGATACCCCCCCACCCTGGCTCCATCAGCTCTGAACTATCTTTTCATCAAGCTTTACATTTTTGAGCAGTGTCAGTCTGTCAGGAGGAGTGATAAATGGAGAGCCTGAGAGCAGTGAAGGTGAAGAGCCCCTTTGCTCTGGAAATGGGCAAAGAGTTGGCCCCAGCTCGGTGACTGTGGGCTCTCACAGATGCCCGGTGGTCACAGAAGGCTGGCTTCCTTTTCCACTGTCTCAGTGTCAAGGATTTCATAGGCATAACTTTGATTTAAGTGTCCCAAAGTGTTCAGGTTGGGGAGACTTATCAACCCAGTGCATTTTCTATGTGAGTTCAACCTCTCAAAACCAGCTGAGAGACATCGCAGACACTCTAGGAGCTGACTATATGCCATAAGTAAACCTTAGCAAAGTGGCTTTTCCAGGAAAATCTGAGAACATTGGGTTTAAAACCTTCAGGTGAGCAGACACACAGCACTGAAAACCGCTGTCTAATTTACACCCACAGTTAAAGTGGCTGCAGGTACAAAGGCGGTGAATCCATCCTGTGGCCATTTGCACATGGAATTACAGAGGCAGGCTCCAAAAGATTGTAATCAGGGGCTGAATATCTAGAATGAAAAATTGCATCTTACTGGAGCTGCTTCCCAGATCCGGAGGTTTGACAGTGCTCCAAGAACCAAGGAAACATTGTGGTTTGGGTTAGAGAAACAGCAGTGACACTTCATCTGTTTAGGCTAAAAGGAATGTGTCCAGATGGCAAAATCCAGGGCTATAGGTGAGAGTGATTTTAATCCTTTGAAATGTAAAAACTGTAGTCTGGATGAAGTGGAACAATTGCAGAAATACACTGCCACCAATTATCATTGTATTGTTGAATATAACCTCTGGAAGTGTTCAAGGCCAAGTTGAATGGGGCTTGGAGCACCCTGGTCTAGTGGAAGGCAGGGGGTGGAACAACGTGAGCTTTAAGGTCCCTTCCAACCCAAGCCATTCTGGAATTCTATGAACATCCCTGGAAGGGAATGATTGCTTCCTGTGATTTGGCTGTTGATTTACAATGTGACTCCAGGCAATCCATGTAACTTTTTCCTGCCTCAGTTTTCCTCTCTGTAGAGCCAACCAGCCAAAGGACTGGTGTATTTAGGGTGTGGGTAAAGCAGAGCCCTGGGGTGTGCACAGAACTGCAGAGAGGCGAGCTGACCTTGCTCCAAGTTGTTCTCAAAGACTGCTGATCATTTCTGGTGGTGACAGCACAAAGTACCATGGATGCAGCTGTTTCAGATAGTTTTATTAACCAGAATCTCTTTTCCCTCCACCAGGATGGTGGGAAGTCAGTCCAGAAGAGCCCTGGAGACCTGAGTTTCCCCATGACTGGCCGGGAACGCTCGGAGTACATCCGCTGGAAGAGGGAGCGAGAGCAGATTGACCTGGAGCGCCTGGCACGGCACAAGAACGCCAAGGGCGAGTGGCGGCGGGCTTGGGATATGGAGAAGTCAGAGCACATGTAGGTCCTTCCCTGTCCTGGGGTGGTTTCCCTGCAGAGGCCTAAAGCCAGTGCTGGGGTCTGGTGCAGATATTTCTTGCTGAGCAAATCCCATGCTGTCATGTGCCCTTCCTGACTGAATCCACATGGCTGCCTCTTTCTCCCTCTGACCATGGGATCAGATATTAGTCCACAGGTTCTCTCACTGCCCTGCTTGTTTGTCCTTTTCAAGCAAAGGAGAGCCCCATGGCCCTAAATCCTCCCCAGCCCACACACTGAACCTCTTTGGGCACTGCGGGGTGAGGGGGTCATTCAAAGGGCCAGCTGTGGGATACGGGGGCAATGCTGGGGATGGCAATGTGGGAGAGCTGGGAATGGGACTGACACATTCCTGCCTTAATCACTGTCCCTCTGGGTCACACCATCTAGAGAGCTTTGGAGGACAATCTGGCACCTGCAGCAGGATAAGACTCTGGTAGGCTGTGGAGTTAGGGAATGTTACAAAGGTTCATTGATAGAACAGTTTGTACAGGTAGGTGGGACAATCCTTTGAGTGAGGAATGCGACCAAGTGCATCAATTTTCAGACACAGACCCCAATAATTAGAGGTGAATTGTTTTAAGTGGGTGCTGAGTGCTGCTGGCAAGACAGCCTTGAGCCCTACTGTTCTCTCATATATTAATTTTTTTTAAAAAAGCCATAACACAAATCAAGCAGGACTGGAAGTGTACCATGTGAGTCTGATCTGACATAACAAGTCCTGAAGCTACTTCAGACTCTGTTTGGAAGCTTGGGAAGCTGCATTTTTAGCTACAATACAGGCATTTATAGGGTGTTCATAGAACTTAACACATGCATGTGGATACTCATGTAAAGGTTTTAGAGGTTCTCCTTTGGGGTAGAATTGCCTCACAGCCTTATTTCTCCTGGCTGGTGCAGCAGCTTTAGCTCCTGCTGAGAAACCTGCCCAAGTTTGTCCGTGGGCAGGTGCAGAAGGGCCAAGGGCTCCTGCCCATGCTTTACACACTGGGGGAGGATGGTCAGGTCTGACAATGCCTGTTTTTAACCTGCAGGTTTGAAGAGGACTTTGTTAAGGATGGGGAGCCAGCCTTGGATAATCCCAGCAATAAGAAAGGTTGGCAGGGGACACCTAGACTCTGTCCTGACATTAGTAAATGCTGGTCCCACACATCCCAGTGCTGCAGCCACAGGGGCTGTGTCAGCTGAGAAGCTCCGCTTCCCTGGGCAAACACCTCTGAGCTGGGGCTCAGCCCTCCCTGCTGGGCAGGGGGCTCAGGGGATGGGATTTGAGCTGGGTGCTAGACCTTTGGACCTTCCTAGAGCTTTGGACCTTCCCAGGGAAAGAACTGACTTCTGTAACCTGGGATGGCACCATACGGAGGCTCAGCCCTGCCTCCTTTCCCAAACACTGGTTTGAGAGGCAGTCCTATTCTAGAGCACAGCATTTCTGACCCCTGGGGCACATGCTGGCTTTTTTACTAGCATAAGTCCATCTTGACTCCTGTTTCTCAGGAGATGGGCTGGCAGAACAAAGCTTTCCCTTGTGACACTCTGTTTGAACATCAGGCTTTCTGCTGCCTGTCCATTGCCGACCTTCACTCAGTGCATCCTTTGCTGTGTCCTTGCAGGGGGAAGAAATGCAAGGAAATTTCAGCATAGATCCTTTCCTCCTGATGGCAGAGGTGAGTAAACCACAGGATGCTGTTGTGTCACCCCACTAAATACTAGCACCTCTGATACTCCTCATGGAGAGAGTTCTCTCCAGGCACTCACAGATTTGGAGTGGCTTTTGGGGTCATGCCACATGGCTGGTCTCATAGCTGTGTGCAAGACTTCCAAGAACAGCCCAGGGGAGATTTATCCAAGGAATAAGATTCAAAGTTAAAACTGGAATTTGGAATAAAAAAAACCCATGGAAGAAACACCCTAAATTCTCAATTTGTATTTATTACTTTAGAAAATAGCTCTGCAGTATGCACACAGATGCAGAGGCTTCCTGCTCCAGAGGTACTTTCCAGGGATAGAAGGATATTAACATCTTCAGTGGTCTGCAGAACCAGAAGCTGCAGGCTGGTTTTGCCTGCTTTTGCGTGGTATTTCCAACCTGTTTTCCAGGTGGAGGACACCACGGGGTGAATGTGAGCGACCCTGGCCCGAAGGCAGTGCCTGCTGTGAGCAGTCGAGCCAAGGGGAAGGACAGACTGACGGGCAGAGCCAGAAGGTGAGGACCTGGCAGCAGTGCCATGCTGGGCATGGCTAGGTTTCCCTCCTTGCCTAATTGGGAAGAGGGACAGACAAAGATACTTCTGCCATGTCTGGCCAGAATTCCCTTGGCTGGGTTTGTGGGACTTGTGGGATCCTGCATAAGAAGAGAAGTGTTCCTGAGGCCCCTCCCTGCCTGGTAGCACTGCATGAGCAGGTTCAGATTTCTATTCACCCAGGAAATTCAGGCAAGACAAGGAAAGCAGTTCCTCATGCAGCCTTTAATGAAGCCATGGCTCTCCCTGGCACAGGATGTAGTAGCTGCTGCAAATTTATTATGGGGTCAGAATGCTCTTACACAAATCCTTGAGAAAAACTGTCTGCTAAGCTCAGCATGACTCAACACAGAGGTACCATCTCAGGCTCAGGAAATCCAAGAGCCAATTCCTGGAAGCTGGGGAGGGAACTGGGGGTGTTAAATGCATTTTTCCTCTTTTCAAACTCTACCCTAAGCATCTCCTAGTGATGGTGGCAGGGGAAGAAAGCCTGGACCCCGAGTCTGATCCTTATGGCTATCCTTGCATTCTGCTTCCACAAGTCTACCTTTCCAATTATAGAGTCATGGAATGGTTTGGGTTGGAAGGGACCTTAAAGCTCGTCCAGTCCCACCCCCTGCCTTGGGCAGGGACACCTTCCACTGTCCCAGGCTGCTTTTGTCCTTCAGCCTCTGCCTCTACATCCACTGTCGTGGAGACCTGGGACACTTGGGCACTGTCAGGACGGCAGGACCAGACTGTGGCAGGCACCAGCACAAGCAAACTGTATCTTCTTAGTCTAGTTCAACTGTCTGTTCTGGCAATTGTAGTTTATGTTTTCATTACAATTAGAATTATAACAAGCAGATCATTAAGATATAGTGGCCTCAGATGAGTGTCTCTGTATGGGCCTGGACAAGGGGCTCAGACAAGCAATGCATGGCCCTGGTGGGAATCCCTACCAGGTGTCAGGCAGGGACAGTATGAGAACTTGAAGGCCTAAATTCTGATTTATTTATTTACTTGACAGATGGGATGGAAAAGAAGGTGAGGACATGTCTTTCCTGAAGGATGACCTTGATGCCCGGGTGAGTTCAGGCGTTCCAGGCTAGCTGCCGAGTTTTCTCAACACATGCCCTACCAGAAAAGTTGGATTCTCTGAGTCATTGTGAGCTGGGACCTCCGTTTCGGGGTCATTAGTACTCTCCACATGGCTTGGGTATGACAGCAGCTTCACTGCTTGCCCTGCCCCTCTGTCAGCACAACCACCCCACCTATTCTGGCCCCTGAACACTTTACCTACATCATTTCACACCCTTTAAAATGGCTTTTGCCTCAACTTCTGAGAATCATCACAGACAAGAAACCCCATCTACTGGTACTTTAAAAAGCTGAACTAATTATCTCCTTTGTTTCTCAGAGGAGCCTTGGTGTGGACAAGCAGAAGAGCAGAGGAGACGAGGTGGTGGAAGAGAACTGCACAGCCGAGCTGGAAGAGAAGGGGAAGCAGCCAAGCCTCCAGAATCATGGGGCCTCCTCATCCCAGCGGCTCCGAAGAGAAGGTGGGAAGGTCCATCCTGCCCACAATGGGCACAAGGAGGAGCGGAGAGGGGTGAAGGGCTGCAGCACAGAGGTATCTGTGACCAGCACAGGGGACCCAGAGCCAGGGCCCAAGCCAAGCAAGGAAAGTGTTGGGGAAAATGCCAGTGGGAAGCCTGACACTGCTGACACCTCCCAAGAGAAGGAGAGCACTGACAGCACTGCTTCCCCAAGCAGCCTTCTGATCACTGTGCCAGCCATCAGTGAGGAGACTTTGTCCCTGCCTGTGGGAGCGAATGTAGATGGAGATGGATCAGAGAAAAACCCAGCTTCAGAGCAGGAGTCCTGCAAGCACTCCTCAAACTACCAGGGAGAAAGGCTGGACACAGCAGCAGGAGACAGATTAGATGCAGATCAAGGACAGCTGGTGAGCAGAGGAGAGGAGGAAGTGAACCAGAGCACTGCCCTGGAAGGGCAGGCTCTTGCACTGAAAGGAGGTGAAGATGCCGAAGGCACTGAACACCAAAAGCCTTTGGCAGGGAAAGTCAGCTCTGACAAGACTGTTGTGCCTGAGCAGTACACAGCAAAGTCCCAGTCCGGGGAAGGAGACCAACCTGAGGACTGCAAGGACAAGGACATTGGGGATGCCCTCAACTAGCACAGATTGCACTGTCTTGCCTGAGACAGAAGGTGAGTTCCTGAGCCTCTCCCCATGGAGTGTTTGTCATGCCATTACTGCTCTCAGACATAGTACAGGGCCACAAATCCACTTTCTGTGCTCTACTAGCATCATACCAGAAAACTGTCCAGAAATATTCATTAGCAGGGCTAGGGATCCCTTAGGTAGTATATCTGTGAGTCCCAAAGATCTGTCCTGGAGTGGATGGGGAAGGAATGGAAACTTAGACAGGAAAATTTGGCCAGAAGACTGGGATGCTGAGTCTGGTTGATGAGAAACATTAGTTAGGGCAGAAACTGAAACCATTCCTGGGAAGGGAAATCCTCAGAAAGAATGGGAGGGATAACCTCAGTGAGATGAATCTGTTTGTCTCTGGGGCTGTCACAATATGCGGTCAGTGTGCTCTCTGTCCCAAACACTTGCAAAACCACGGAGGCCTTGTGGGCAGAGGTTTGAAGAAGGTTGGCTGTGTGTGGGATTGTCTTCCCAGTACGAGATCTGTGGGTGCCACACTTTGAGTTATAGGCGGTAACGCTGGTGCAGGGCAGTATATAAATAGAGTGAGATGGGTCATGAACCAAACAGAAAGGAGAGAGAACAGAGCTGGTTGTGGAGAAATGCTCCAGGTTTTACACAGACAAAGATTTTTCTTCCATAAAGGCAAATGGAGAGCAAGAAAAGCCAGGAGAAGGAACAAAGGATGACAGGCACAAAGGTAAGGTAGAAGTTAGGAGCAAAAGGCAAGGAGAGAGCAAAGGGGCTCTTTGTTGCAAGGTGTGTTTTTTCCAGGCAATGTCCCACAGATCAGGATATCACACAAAGCAGAGATGAGCATTTCCAGAAAAAAATCCAGGTTGCCTAACACCTGAGTTGCTGTCACGATACTCCTGGCTCTCTCCTTTACAGAGGCAGCAGCCCTGTTCCATAAGTAGGCACTTGAGGCAACTGGCTGCTCAGAGCCAGGCAGGCAGACACCCCCTGCCAAGTGCCTTTCCCAGGTTCCATGAACTTTCCTGCAGACCCCAACCCAGCAGTGCGTCCCCAGCGTTGCTCAGCATTCATCACAGAGTACAAATGAGCTTAGGGATGAAGTGGCTAAGCTGCTAACAAAGACTTTCCCTATAATCCCAACCGTACAAAAGGCAGGGAGAAGTGCAAGAGTCACAGCAATTTCAAAAAGACAAAGCACCAAGAACCAGCAGGAGCTGGTTCTGTGCTTGAACAAAAATTCCTTCCAGTGAGGGGAATTAATTCCAACAGCACTTAGGAAAATGTTATGAAATACCTGGATGCAGGTAGTGGTAGGTTACTGTCCAGACATGCCACTCCAAACTACCAAAATCCCCCCAAATTAGAGGATAAAGGATTTAATTACTACCTTGCTTACTCAGAGTAACTTCAGTTAGACACCAGCTAAGAGGAAACACTAAATTACAGCAGTCCATTTTCATCTCAGTGATGGAGATTCCTATGGTTTGGTAATAGGGCCCTGAGTTCACTTCAGTTTGGCTCTCCACTCCATCACTCCTCCCTGGACTAATTCCAGCAGACTTAATTACAGACACAGCCTTGTGTCCTGAAGAAGAGGAGGTGCCTTAATGTGGTGTTTGCACTTCAGCACTCAGGTACCTGCTGGGCTGAGCTGGGACTGGGGACTGGATGTCAAGGGAAATTGAGGGGTTAACTGGTGTCCCAATTATCCTGTACCATTTCATCCTGCCTTCTCATCTATATCCTTCCTGCTGCCAGGCTCATTTTCCCTTGCCTGACCATGTCCCCACTTTTTTTAGTGTGTAGCACAGTCAGTAATTCCCAGCAGAGACCATCCAGTTTCAATCTTGTGCCATTGACAGGGACACCCTCCACCTGAGGAGAAACATGTGTAGCAAAGTCTGTGTCCCTCAGCTCAGCAGTAGGTTAGCAGGACTGGTTAATAATTCCCTGCTAGGAGGTAGCAGGTGACTTCCCAGTGAGATTTGCTTTTATTTCTCTGAAAAATAAAGTTTTGACAGATGCCATATATGTACCAGGAACGTGCCTGCTTCAACATCTCAGATTCCATAAAACCCAAATCAGAGCTCTTGTTAAACTTTTTCAAACAGAAATCTTTAGTGTTATGTTTTTAAATGCTGGTGATCCAGTTTTGATACAGTCCAGTTTTTGAAAAATCAGTGTTGAAAGAGATGGTGTGATATTGCAAAATATACCCTATCAGCCCCAAAGGGATGGAAAAATACCATGCCATTACAAAGTTTATTTTGTGGGATTTCCATCCAGTAGAAAAGCCTGGACTGGGTCACTTTACCTGCTGCCAGGGCCATGTATTCTGTTCATGACCTCACATGTCCCAAAACAGTGCAACATCTGTAACAGCTGGAAACATCTGTATGAGTGATAAGGATGTGTGGTCCCTGCTCTGCTCCAGGGCTCCATAGGGCCCCGCGTTCCACTCACACTAAATGCAGATCTCACATCCCTTCCTGCACAACAGCAGCTCCATGCAGCCACCACGTGTGTTTCACAGTTCCCTCTCCCAATGTCTATTTATGGCACTAAAAATCTCCAGCACCTTCAAACCAGTGGGAGATGCTGTGGAGAGAGTGTGGTGGGGCTTTCATCCGTCACTTCAAATAACAAGGAATAAATATTTACCCAAAGTGGAGGACTGGAATCCCTGGAGAATGTCCAACAAGTCCCAGAGAAGTAAACGATACACAAAAACCACAGAAGCTTTTCTCTGAATTCTCTTGAGAAAATTAACTTTAACATCTTTAGAGAAAATGCAGCTGGGGGTGGATTTGCGGAGCAGCTCCAGGGATCTGACCTTGCCGCTCTGGCTGACGTAAACAGGAGTGGGGCTGGCAGGGCCTGTGTGCTGAGGTTGGAGGGGTCGGCACAGGTCGGCTCTGATGCAAACCAGCACCCAAGGCTGGTGCAGGAAGCAGCACAAGCACAAACCAGCACTTGCCAGGAACAGTCATGGAGCTGCGGAAGCACAACCAGCTTCCTGGAGATTTGGGAGGCAGGAAGATTCCATCTGCTGGCATGTCCTGGGAGTTGGCCTAAGATTGGCAGGGTTAGGGGCTTGCTGAAATAGAAATCCGACTCCCTGGTCCTTCTTGCAGTCCACAGCACCCTCTGGAGCCCACCGTCATTCCATGGGCATTTCAAATTCCAAGAGTACCTCTGAGTGCCACCCCAGCAGAGAGCTTAGTCCTTGTGTAGAGCCAGTGAGTAGGACTGACAAAGTTGTCTCTGTACCTCTGGAGTGAGGGAAACCTTTCCCGTAGCACGACATGGGAAAATACTGTTAATACTGGATTCTGGGGGAATGGTGCAAGAGACTAAGGACACACAGGGAAGGACTCCAGGGCTGGTGAGGGAATGTTGTTTAGTCTAGAAAATTGAAGGCAGAAAGCATTGGAGTTGTGATCTCTCTCCGTAATGGGGGTAGTGAACGCCAGCAAAGGGGGAGAAGCATCCAAGCCAGGACACGATGCTGAGGCAGGGATCAATGTATTGGTGAAACATAGGAATAAATATGGGAAAATTAGGAAAAGGTGGCCACCTGTCAAGGACAGATAACTTGGAAGCACACCATGGCAGAAGCAGGGACCTCCTTAGGGCCACTTACCAAAGCTTAACAATCCAAACAGAACTTGGGGTTATGCCAGATGAGCTGCTGCCATTCCAACACTGGGAACAGAGCTGCTCTTGGATCCTGCAGTTGTTCCTGCTGTCCCAGGGCTCCAGAAGGGAGCAGGTGACCACACCTCAGCCCACACCTGTGTTCACCCTCCTAGTGTAAACCCTGATGAAGAGGAGTCTAAGATAAATGTCCAACTACAACAGGGATCTCCAGCACAGACTGCCTTTACAGGTTCAACCCCATTGAGAATTGCAGTGATAATTTTGCTACCAGGAAATCTAGACAAAAACCCCCAGTTATTATTAAATTGGGAATTAATTCAGGGATATCCAATGGCCTGTGCTAGACGATGTTTCCTGATCTTGAGGGTAGGTTTAGATGAGATAGTGGGAAGAAATTCTTCCCTGTGAGGGTGGGCAGGCCCTGGCACAGGTTGCCCAGAGAAGCTGTGGCTGCTTCATTCCTGGAAGTGTCCAAGTGTCCAGATTGGATGGGGCTTGGAGCAACCTGGGCTAGTGGAAGTTGTCCCTGCCCAAGTGGAGCTGGATGAGCACTGGGCACCCTCAGCAGCAGGACAGGCCAGCCCTGGTTGCTGCACACAGACAGGACCAGGAATGTCTCCAGCAGCAACCTCCTCTTAACTGGACATGTCATTGGTTGTGTCAGTGCCTTGGGTCTGGTTTTAGAGCAGTTCTTTATTAAATATCCATGGCTGTGTCCTTAGATGATTCCTTGAGAGGTTTCTTTTTTATGGAAGCCAAGTTTCCTGTGGCCTCTCCTGACTTCACAGGATTTCATTTGGTTTGCTTTTTGTATCCCCTCCCTGACTTTCTCGGGAGCTTTGGGTGCTGAAATCTGGATCAGCAAAAGGCAGAGCTGTGAATTTAAACATGGAGGGAGGAAAATGCCATCTCAGCAATTCTGAGCAGCGCCCAAGCATCTGGCAACTAGGGAAGAATAAAAAGTCTGCCTTTCCCAATTAAAACCAGTGTGTCTGGGTCTGGAGGCAGCTTCAGAACAGCAGACTCCAGACACGGGATAGTTTTTCACTAGGGAAAGCTGAGTCATGCTCTGCCCTTGGGGGACACAAGTGCTGCACCCCCAAGCGAGGTTCACACGGAGGATCATAAAGGCCTACCTGAAACAAGCCCCTCCTTTTGCTCCAGGTGCTGAAGCAGCATACACAAAAACATATCAACACTATTGTTCCTGAGATGTAAGGAAAGAATAAAGGAGTCTTACCTATCCCAGAGGAGGACTGGGAGTGTTCCATCTACAGCCAGCTGGTAGTCAGCTCATCCCCTGATTTGGCATCAGGTATCTGGGTTATGCCCCAGTGGTGCCTCCCAAGCAGCCCCAGCCGTGCAGGAAGGGCAGGTTGGAACTCAGCAGACATTTTAATTTACAGCTCAGCAGTTCCCTGGAGACTGATAATCCCGCTGCTTTCTCTGCTCTCCTTTTGCAGGATAACATGCTGGAGGTAGTGGAGGAGAAGAGGAGTACAAGCTTGTTCTCTTTTACCTTCTATGGAATCAGCTTTGAGTACCTGCCCTGTGCCCAGCACCACCCCACTCGCAGTTCTGGCATTCCCCTTCCCTATCTGTGTGCCAGAGGACAGGGAAGGGTGCCCACACTCCCACCCTACAGCGAAAACACCATCACTTATCTTTTTATTTGTTTGGCCTGTATTGCAGCTGCGTGGCAAGCCAAGGAAATGTCTACTGAATGCACTTTATTTTATTTAATGACTAATTCTGTTTAGAGTTAAGGTTTGGGTTTCTGGGCACACACCCCCCATTTCCTCCCCTGGAGGCTGAAGGGACCTGCACATGCCAGGGCTGCGCCAGTGCCCGGAAGAGCAGGAAGCAGTGAGGTGTTAGGGTGTAGTTCATAGGTGGCTGCAGAAGTAGCATTCAGAGCTCTTGTACTAGAGGTTTGTACGTGATTGAAGTGTTGGCAGAGGTGTATAGTAGTGGCAGGGCTGTGAATGGATGGACAGATGGACAGATGGAAGGATGGAGCACAGTCATGGGGCACAGAGCTCCATCTGACAAGCACAGATCACCCCCAGCATCTCCTCCCTGAACAGCCTCCAAGTCTCTCCTGTCAGGGGCTGAGGAGCACAACAGGACACTGCTTTGTGCCAAGGGTTGAGCAGGTGTATGCACGGCTCCCAGGGACACTGGGTAACTGGGTATCCCTGCAGCAGGGCAGGGAGGGGGACAGCACAAACACAACATCCTTCTCCACCACATTGTCTGAAGCAGTGGCAGCAGGACCCAGGCCAAACTGGAGCTGGATGTCCAAGACTTCCTATCAAATATTTTCACCTTCCTGGTTGTGCCTTCCATAGCCTCGTGCTTGAATAAGGGGGCAGGAGCCCCCTGGAAGCTGCCTCACAGACCTTCTGAGCTGGCCTTAAAGACACGTTGCAAATGGCAGATCTGGAGGAGCATTTACAAGCACAAACGTGCAGGAATTTCAGCTGCTTGGATTTCCAGTCACAAGCTTGGATCCAGCTGTAATATTGCTACCAGTTCAGGAGAAGGCACAAGGAATAACACAGCATGATTTCTGATTTGGAAATGATGGAGCAGAAAGGGCATCACGTTCAGGGTGCTGCTCTAAAACCTGATGCTGGAGTAAAAGTCCCTGAGACAGGTGTGTGGAGACTGCCTGGAATGCTCTGCAGGACTTTCACTGGCCAGGCTGCCAGACTACCCTGGAGACCAGGTTGGCACGTGTGGACTGAAATACTCGATGCTGCTTTAGTAAACTAATATTTGCACAGATAAACATCTGGTTTTCCACATGACTTAAACCCACACTATCTACCATGAAGCACAAGCCTGGGAATTTCCTCCATGTGCCAGATTCAGGAGAGTTTACGGGCTTCACACCAAGTATTGTCAAGAAACAGAGCATGCAGCTTTTGTGTTTTATCAGTAGAAACATCTTCACTCCACAAAGCCCAGATGGGTTTCTTTGGACTTATTCAACAGATAAATAAAAGACTGTAAAACTGCTCCAGGTCCTGAAGCTCCTCCATTACTGTTAAAGGCTGCTTTTCCTTATCTGACTGGCTCAAAAGCCTGCTCACAATTGTTAAGTTTGTTAATTTATTATTATTTTGTACATCAGGTCCCTGACCTCACTCTTGGTCCAGTTAGCCCCAGTCATTACCAGCCTTTCTCAGGAGCCAGTTTGCCTCCTGGTCCATGGAACACACAGTCTCAGCTCAGGAGCTGTTGCACCCCAGGAACAGCTGGACACAGCCAGGCAGGGATTTCCCACTGCCCTGGTCCAGAACTGTGCTGGAGACATAGGAAACCTTATTGCCCTAGACTCTGTTCTGAAAGGCAAACCATCACTATTCCTCTATCCCCTCCTTTCTCTCCTGCAAATCCAAGTGACTTTGCAGGTGTTGATGCCCAGGAAGGACTGAGCCTGATCCAGGCTCTGAGAATGGGACTGGGCAGGGTGTGCCTGTTGTAAGTGTAATTTTTTCCAGCTCATTAACACTTTGCTCAATGCACTTTGGTTGGTGCCTGGGTTGTGATTTTTCAGACAACTGTGGCTTAGCTGTTTCTTCTTTAGGGTGAGAGAAAAGACTCAGAAGTTGACAAATCTGATGCACAGGGATTATTTATATGAAATAAAAGTTGGAATGAGGAAAAACTGCCTGTTTCTTACTGTTTCTCTCATGTAGTGTTTCCACATGTAGAGTTTTCTTCATTGAACCAGTAATCTCTGCTTTTTGGAGGAACAGCTCTGGTTCAGAGGGCTGATTGTTTTGGAAAGTGCAGAACTCCTGGGCTAGCTCAGCTCCCTAACCGAAAAGCTCCCTGCAGCAATGCCAGGAAGACAAGGATCACTTTTTCATCAAGGCATCAAAGCCACTACCTCATCACCACGGCACTTTCCTCACAAGCAAACATGTTGGCAGCTCACAGAATACAAAGTCACCTGCCTGCAGAGGGACATGTTCCCTCCCAGTGGTGCTTGGCAGCTCAGGGATTTGGTGGAAATTACTCCAGCTCTTTCAGACCCCAGGGAAGCAGCAGCACTCCCAGGCAGACTGCTTTTTCCTTCAAAGGAGAAACTTGCCACTAGACCCTCTTCTTTTTGGTAAAATTTACCATCAATTGTAACACAGGAACTCTCTAGCTAAAACTATCAAAATTGATCCCAGTCAGCTCTTGTATAAAGGAATCAATTTAAAAAACCTCAAGCCAAGGACAAAAATACATCCGGATAAAGTTGGAAATACTTGTTCCCAAGGCAGTTACTAAAGGAGGCAACGTAAAACCCTGACAGTAGTTCCAGCTCTCCATTCCCACCTTAGCAAGTCCAATACCTAAGCAGGAGCATACCCAGGTCACCAATCAATAAAGCCCTTCAGAGTGTCTAGAAGCAGAAATAACACAATTCAGTGATGTTTCACACCAATCCCCATCCAGACAAACTGACTGCAGATGGCAGAGGGGACTGGCACTTAGTCAGCAGTCTTGTATTTTAAGTGCATAATACAGCAGTCGGTGCTTCCTAAGTCAGTCAGAGGCCCAGAGCAGCAGCAGGATACGGCACTGCTGGGAAGTTCAAGACACTGCCTGCTGCCTTCCCTGGAAAGGTTGTGCAGCAACAGCTCAACCAGTTTACAGGCTCAGCAGCCACCAGCAGGCAACTCTGGGAATTCCGAGGCCACTTCCTGCTCACACCATCCCACGGCAGTGACAGCAGCTGACCAGACACAGGGCTTTCCCAAAACTGCCTCCCAACACCCATAGAACAGCCAGAAGCCAAACTTCACCTCCTTAGCTTCACCCTTCAGCTTGGCTATGACTGTTTCTTACCCCATTCCCTTCTCCAGACACTCCAGCTGCTCCAGGACTCAGGGCCAGCCATTGGGAACATCCCCCAGAGCAGCCACTGAGATCAGCTTTGACTTAGCTCTGAGGAAATCCCTCATGCCTAGAGCAGACAGTGATTTTGCCATCATCGCTCCACCACAATTGCTCTTCAGTTCTGCTCATGGACTAAGCCAAGGCTTCCTATCAGAAACACAGCAGAGGAATCTGGGATTAAGATGACGTGTTGCATCAGCTGAGCCCACGAGAGAACACGTGTGGGGAAAAGGGAGCTTTTAGAGATGGAAATGGAAGCCAGCTGCTGTAGCACATTACATGCTCCAGTAACTCCTTTTCCAGCTGTTTCCCTTCCTTCTGGTCCCTCTGCACATGAGTTACACCAAATCCTCTCCTTGAACAAACAGGGCTCACTGGGACAAGATCAGTGTGAACAGGCAGAGGGCAAGTATTGGATGCCAAGAAATAGGGGTGAGCCAGAGGCACTTGCCTGCAAGAAGAGAGCCAAGGAGGTTTGGACAAACACCCTCTCTTCCCTGTGCCACTGTTTTTTAAAGAATTTCTTCCAAAATCTGCAACTCCAGCCCTAAATGATACAGAGACTCAAAGTGCGGACATTACAGAGTTATTACCATGTTTAACCAATAAAAAATGAAGAAGGAAGGCAGATGCCAGAATTCCAGCCGTGTGCTTACAGCCATCATGCCTTTACAGGAGCATCCCAGAGTCAGGACTTCTGAGACTTGTCAACTTCCTTCTCTCACTAAAGCAAAGGGCTTTAAGGTATTTCCCTCACATTTGAGTATCTCCTTCACCCAAACTGACTTTCAGCAATCTCCTTTCCAGACCAAAACACAGGGAATTTGCCAGAGGTAATACCAGGACATCAGCTGTGTGAAGGGAATAACCCTCCCGAGCAATACCAAAGGAATACCCCAGATCACGACAGCCACTTCCATCTACGAAGCCACACCCTCCCCTGTGCCTTGTCTCGCCTGGTACAATCACACTGAGTGAACTGAATTTTTTTATTTTTTTGAGGAACAATGAAGGGAAAGACTGAACTGGAGCTGAAATAACACAACAGACCACACAACCATCTGCCTTTTAAACCTCAGCTTTACCCCACATGCGTGACTGCACCATTTTAGGGCACTAAAACAATTCTGTTGGGATGCAGGTGACTGTCTCAGTACAACATAATGCAGAAATTCCTAGTCCAAGCTGTTCTCTGTTGCAGCCAAACAACTTCTCAAGAAATCCATGATATCCTTAACTTTAAATTAGCTTACACCTAGAAACCAGTCTAGACAAGCCCTTTTTATTACTCAAAGTATTTGCAAAGTGCACTTAGGCACTGGTTTCTTTGACAGTCTGTCACAACTGGAGTCACAAGTGCAGCAACAGGCTCATCACAGGCTGGCAGTAGCATCCTGACAGGAACACGCCTGCCTCTGGAGGGCTGTGGTGCCTGGCTAGGGAACAGAGGATGGGGAACAAATTGTATCTGAAGAATCTGGGACCAGAAGATTTGGAAAAGCTGGCTGCTCGAATCACCAGAGCTCCCTGGCCATTAGCCCATGATCCTTCTGCATCCCCCTCAGGCTGCCTCCCCTCCCTGGCTCAGTACAAGCAGAGGGAAGCCCCAGGAGGCTCCAAACAGGTATAGAAATAGCAGCATTTCACTGAGATGTTTGTCAGCAGAGAAGATGCAAAAACACAGTCTGGGAACTCATCAAGCCTGCACTTTCCTCCAGGAATGCAGAGAGCCACAACCATCCTCGTACTGGCTCATCAACTATTTTTAGCAGCAGCAAGGGAGGCAGCCATCAGGAAAGGGCCTGTTCCCTTTGATCCAGTGGATCCGAGCACTGTCCCAGAGATCCTCTGCCACCAAACCCACAAACCACGTGAAGAGCTGTAGGTTGTTCCTGCTCCTGAGTGCAAGGTGTCTCCCAGCAGTTACATGACAGGTTGGAAGAGGGCCACACAACCTATTTCATTCCATTCACTTCCTTTCCCTTCCATGCCACACAGATGGGCTGATTAGTCTTCTGAGAGCAACTGTAGTTAAAGTGAAGGATGTCAGGGGGCCCTGAACACCAGCAGATGTTGGATGCACCTTTCAGAGCCACTACAGAGTAACCAAACTGCAGGCCAGCAGCAAAGAAATCCCAGGATCTGTGTCATCCCACCCAGCTTTGTCTCCAAAGGTTTACCGAGTTAAACACAAGCTCCTTCTCAGAGACACTTCCAAACTGGTTCTTCATTCAGCACTGAAGCCAAGGAACAGCCTAAACTCAACTGTCACCACAACGAGCCTGGTTTGTTTCTCTTTCACTCATTCCTCCCCCAGGGAGCTGCAGAAACCTCCCCCCACAACCAGAGGTATATCCTAAGGACTGCAAACAGCATCGCTGTCACCAGGACCTGGAGCTACCATTGGAGTGTGCAGCCCCCCGGGTAGGGACGAACACACTGCAGGCAGAACCAGCAGGGAAAATGACCCACCTACACAGCAGACACTAGCAGGGTGTCCAGGAGCCAGTGCTGCCCTGGGACACGCTCAGTCCTCTGCAACCAGAGAGATTCAGGCTTCAACTCCTCTCCAACTCCACCTGCCCCACAGGAGGGTGGCACTGATCCCATGATTTTGGCTAAAGGAACTAAGCGGGATCGTTTTGTCCTCCCCACCAGCTTTCTGTTCTAGCAACACACAGACTTCTCTGCATGCTCCCCAGAGAACTGAGAAGGAGGGTGAAAAGAAGATCCCAAAGCAGTCTCTCCCTGCAAGCTCCTGGTTGTACCTTCCACAGACACTGTAAAGGCAATGGTCAGCTGACACAGACCTAACACACACCGTGGTCCCAAACACCCCGATTTCGGTAGGAAACAGCTCTTTCCAAATGCCAACTGCTGTATTTTACAGTACCTTCATGACGTGCACAACTGAAACACACACGCCGCGTTACAGCACATCTTTGTCCCTCAGCAGAGGGAATCTCAACTGCTGAGATTGTTTCACAGGGATGCAGCACAGGCTGGCAGCCTCACAGATTCAACCAAATCCATCCATCTGGAAAGCAGCAGCCTGGAACAACACAGCTCTTACGGTTTCCTAGTTGATACCTCACATCCCAGCGTCATTAAAGGCCAGTTTTTTGCTCAAGCAATAGACCATTTCTGAAGACTACAGGGCAGGAAAACACGGAGCTGGGAGGAGAGGCTGCCCAGGGCACATCAGGAGCTGCCTGGCCCAGATCTGCCCTGGCTCCGGGTGCCCCCAAGGAACAAGGGTGATCCATAAGTGATTCCATCTCTTGCGGGCAACAGCACAAGGGTACAACCACAACACAGCTCAGATCCCACCACCACAGCTCCACCTGCTCTGCCAGCACCATCTTTCCAGCACCACTGCTTCCTTTCCAGGATCAGCAGGATTTAGGCACGTACGGAGGTTTCTCCAGCCTCACCTACCAATGACAAATGAATCAACATCATCCACCACAGTTCCCACTGCAGCAGCCAAATCCCTGCTACTTCAGCCCTTCCAGTGCAGCATTCCTCCTCCCACCACCGAAGAGAACATACCGTGTTTACAGAGACTTTCATATTGGGAAAATATTTTAATATAGTAAACAAGTCAATTTACCTTCCACATATTTTAAATAAATTTATGCTCATCGTTAAACAAAACTGGTTTTACTTAAACAATGGATTACAGCCTCTAAATTCGTATTGTTCCCAGCTGATCCTGTAAATAGTGAAGGAATTTTGGACACGAATATCCTTGTATAGGTAACAGACTGGCATAAACAGCGCAGGAATTCGATGCGGGTTCAACGGGAGAAGCTAGCCCTGGTGAGGAAGGAAACGAAGCCACAAGAATCCCTTCTGAGGACAAATGGAGGGAAAAAAGAAGATACCGCAGTTCCACCGAGTCCAGCCGGGGCCGAGCCAGTGTCGTGTCAGTGTCCGCTCAGTGTCCGGCGCCCCGCGGGGCCCGCCCCCCGCCGCGCCCCCGGCCAATGGGCGCTCGGCACGGCCGGCGGCCCCGCCCACTTCGTGGGGACTACATCTCCCGGCGTGCCCCGCGGCCGCCGGGGGGGGAAAAACTACAGCTCCCGGCGTGCCCCGCGCGGGCCGGGCCGGGGAGGGGCGGGGCCGCTCTGTGGGCACAGCGCACACCCCGAGCCGGCACCGCCCGCACCGAGCCCCGCACCGAGCCCTGGGACCGCACCGAGCCCTGGGCCTGCACCGAGCCCTGGGCCTG
>JAWWEW010000165.1:9081698-9248069 GCA_035583185.1 Anabacerthia variegaticeps | reverse complement strand
CCGGGGCCGGGTCCGGGTCCGGTGCGCGGCGTTGCGGGCGGAGGCCCCGCGGTGGGTCCGGCGCGGAGCTGCGCGGGGGTGGCGGCGGCGGCGGGGCCGGGGCTGGAGGAGCCGCCGCTGCCGCGCACCGGCTGCCAGATGAGGCTGTAGTAGACGGCGAGCACGATGGCGGCCAGCGAGACGGAGAGCACGTAGGCCAGCACGGTGGCCAGGCGCACCCACTTCTTGTTGGTCTTGGCCGCCATGCGCGCCTTCTTGTCCCCGGTGTAAGTGGCGGGCTTGCCCCGCTCCGCGCCCGCCTCCTTCTCCTTCATCGGGGCCCGGCCCTTGGCCCGCTGCTCCACCGAGCCCTCCGTGCTGGCTCCGGCCCGGCTCGGCCGCCGCCGCCGCTCAGGACATGCCGGTGCCGCTGCCCGCGCTGCCCCGCCGCGGGCGAGGGGAGGGACGGCGACAGGGACAGGGCGGGGACAGCGACAGGGCGGCCCCGCCCCGGGGGGACGGGCGGGCGGACAGACAGGAGGAGGGAGGGAGGGGAGGGGGCACAGCAGGTTTAAAAGGACTCCCGAGGAAGGGTTGTGTTTTCTGTCCGCCGCAGCCCTTTAGAGCCCCGCAGCCGTTCGTGTGTCCCCCGTTCCGGAGCGAGGCAGGTGATGCTTTAGTTCCCCGGCGGGCCGCAGTGGAGGCTCCTGGCGCATGCCTTGTGCGGGAGGAGGTCAGGAGTCCCCGCTCCGCCTTGGATTCCCGGGGGAGCTACTTCTTGGTGCCTCCCTGCTGCGTGTAGGTGCTGGCTGCACCCTCTGAGAGGCTCAAGGGTGCCCGGGTTAAGGAGCAAGTGTTAGAGGGAAAGGCTGCCTTACCTTCGTCCAAACTGGACTAATCTCAAACCTGGGTTTGGTACAATCTAAACCTCCTCTTAAGGCATGGGTTCACCTCACTCCCGATGTGTTAGTTCGCTACAAAAACATTGTATCATCTTATGCAAAATACAACTAAACCACCGATGTAGCCTGTTAATTTAGTATAAATTAGCCGGTTTTATTTATGGGAACAATGTAGTAGCTCCTTTTACAATAACTTTCTTCCTCCCTTCAATTTCAGGTGTGGTGGCTGCAGCAGAAACCTCTTGTAAACCAAGAGCTGCAGTTCTGGAGGAGGCAATGGTAGCTGGAGAGCTGCCTGTCACCCAAAGATGCTTCCGAGAAAGTGAGTGAGTCTTGAGTTAACTGCAGCATTTTATTTGTGCTCCCAGTCACAGGAGAATTGTGGAGGGCTGAGAGAGGGAAAACGTTTTGCAGGAATAAGTATGGAGCTTGCAGCTCTGAGGAAGATGAGATATCTTCTAGATTTATTAGGGAATAAATGGAGTAGCTTTAAAGTAGATGCAATTCCTGGGAAAGGTGGATTGTGTTGACCAAAGGCTCCAGGACTGCTGTCTGCATGTGGAGGGGCAGCATTGCCATGGAGGTCTGTGTGCACTGACTGGGCAGGGCTGGAAGCCCTAGTGTCCAGCAGCAAAAGGAGCACCTGGAAGGGGCTTGGTGTAGAGTGCCTGGCTGATTGTTCTTACAGGGGCAAAGGAATTTTGGGGACTAAACTTGCCTGTTTGGGGCAGAGGGGGCTTGTTGCCCATAGCAGGAGAGTTGAACTAGATGGTTTTTCAAGGTCCCTTACAACACAAATGATTTTTAACTACGTGTTGTAGCCTCCTGAAGTGTTTCATATTGATTAAATGTTACTGTTTGTCTGGGGAATGCTTTTAGAGGGTGTTGGGGTCTTTTTTTGTGCCCTGTGTCTCTCTTGCCCTCATTGGTTACACCTGATTGTGTTCTCCTGGTTAAAGTCAAATGTCCCACACCTGAACAGCATGAGCTGAAATCAGTTGTCACACCTGAACAGCATTATCTGACAGTGCCCTGCTGGCAGAGCTTTCCTCATTTACAGAATTACTTCTGTGGTTTACTATAGATTCTATACACACATTCCCTTAGACTCTGTAGGTTTAGGTTGAATTATATATGTGAATTTATAACAATTCCTATCAAATGGATATTTTAGTAATTTTTCAGTGTGTTTTCCTTCAATGATGGGTTTGCTCCAGCCCTTTCTCCCCTTGCTTCTCCTCTTCCATTCTGCAAGTGAAATGATGATGAGTTGCTACCTCTCACAAGTTCTTTCCCTATGCTCTTGTGTAATTCCAGTTCTGGAATTTCTGAAGGAGAGGATTGACATGTACAGGAAGTTCCTCTGGGGCTGACTGATGTCTTGGCAGTTTGGATGGTTCTGATGCTTATCTAGTCCAGGATGTCTTCCTGCATTTTAAGTCTGGACTGGATAAGGACATGCAGGGGAGTTGTAGGAACATTACCAGCTAACATAGTGAGCATGGTGTGGTTGATATCCCAGTGTGTCATTCCAGAGATGTTCTGCCTTCAATCCAGCTTCATATTCCCGTTGCATTTATTTATGGCTCATTCATGCTGCAGTGGAGACTTGCCCTTCTTGGAACACACAATTCCATGGTATTATTACAGAAATTCAGTGTTCTCAAGGCTTTCTTCTCCCTTCCAACCCTGTGCTCTCATGGCTCCGAGTAAGACCATGTTTGTGTTCCTTAAATATTGTGAAGTCTTAGCTTTTGCCAAAGTCAGGTGACAGTTTTTCAATTTACTGTGAGCAAGTAACTGGGTGTGAGCTTCTCTGCAGGCAACTGCCAGCAGGTGTGTGCCTTCTCTTCTAAACAAAGTTCCTTGCTAACAACCACTTCTAAGGCAAGTGAGAAAGAGCTGCAGGAATGGTGTTTGTTTTGTCCTCGGGGTGTAAGCAGAGATCCCAGGCTGTGCTCTGAGTGGACTCCTGTAGTGCAGAATTGGAGGTCTGGGGTCTTGTGAAGTCAGGGACTGTGTCTGACACCAGACAAAGCTTGCAAATTACCACTCTCTGGGAGCTCTTCCTAAAGAACACAAGAGATCACTCTCGTGAGGCACGTGGCACACACTGAAAGTATGACCCTTGGACAGCCTTCCTCCCACCACAGTCCAAAAACCACTCTGCAAGGTCCTGTTCTTAATAAGCTGCTTTAATTTTGGCTTCTCAGATCTGAGGGTCTGCTAGAGAACATGTTTACTCCCTGCCTTACACCTGTGTGCTGTTAAAACCCTGAGTGCTGGGACAAATCTCCTCTTGAAGGTTTGGGAGTTCTGCCTCTCTTAGTGAGCAGCGTGGCTTGAATCCTGCTGCTGCCTGATGCAGTGGGATGTTTGTTTGCTCTCCGAGCCCCTCAAGGATGTAGCTAAATAAACCTGTGTTATTGATTTCCCATGCTTGCTGTCTGTGAATAGCATGAGTGCTGCAGATTGGGGAAGACTTAATTAAGGGAAGATTGCTGGCCTGAGATACTGCCTGCCTGCAGACCCTGTGTCTGCAGTAGCAGAGAACTGGGTGGATGAGAGTCAGCTGTTGAGGCCATCCAGGGCTGATAAATGTCACCTGGTCCTACCCTGGGACAAGGGCTGGCTTGGATGGGGATGGCTTCCCTGCCCCTGTGGCTCGTGTGCCTTGGTGTGACACTCTCCAAGTGCTCCGTTATCCCTGAGCTGTGAGTTTTGTTGCTCCAGTGAGGTTACACTGAGTAACTCCAACTATCAGCACCCACTGCTGTGCCTGCCTCCAGCAGTGAGGCTTCTGCTGCTTCTAAGCAGATTATAGGTAAGTGTAACTTTTTTATTTGTTCTGTGTTGGTGTTTAAACTTTATAGTATCTTTTGGTCACACTTATGAGCTGGGGAGGAGTGAGATGGGTGAGATCTTTCTACATGCCTCCTAATGTTTAAAGGATGGAATAGTTTAAATTAATTTTTCTCTGGTGAAGTCCTTGAGCAAATACTCTGGTAGGCCTGCTGTCATAGAGAAGGTCTCTGCTCTTGACTAGAGGCATCTCTCAAGTTCTGTTGTCTGCCCTTCCCCAGGGAATACTCTGTATTTCTTATTGCTGCTTGAGCCTCCTACTGGAGCCTGCAGGGAATCAGTTTCTGTTCCTCTCTGGCATTTTCTTCTTACAATCAGAAATATCTCACCTGGGAAGGTGCAGTTTCACTTGGTAATCCAAGAGCAGATGGGGGAGTTGGTTTTTTTTTTTAATTCCTTCAGCTCCAATTTAGCTGTGTAAGTGAAGTTGGCCCAACATAATCTTGCATTGATTGGGACAGTGTTCTGCAGAGGTTATGGCAGGTGGGGAAGGTGGTAAAAGTGATGCTGAATTGGATATACAACAACAAGTTTTTGTTGGGTTTGCCCAGGATTGAGGCTATGGGCAGAAAGCTCCTGAGAGCTCAGGGCAGTTGAAGCAGCAGCTTCAATCTTGTGTCATCAATGTGGGGAAGCCCATTTTGAGCCATTTGATTATCCTGTATGTTGCGTAAAATTGGCTCTTACCACTAAGACTCAGTTGGTGAGTTTTAGGCATTCCTTGATTACAACACCCTGCAATCATTCCAGCCCACCACATGCTCCCCCAGTGCACACAAGAGGTATCTCCACTGCAGCTGGTATGGTAGCATCACATGAGTGTTCATTTTCACTCCCTGCGTTCCTGTTACATATTCAGGACATTTCCTAACACTTATTACCATATATACAAATCCTTACACGTTCCCTGAGGGGCTTCACTAAGGGTCTTTGGTTGTCTTCTCTATCATACCAATAACCTTTACAGTGACATTGCTTAATTCTCCTTCTATTGTGTTAAGAACTGAGGAAGTTGCACGTGTGTCTAATACATGGGCAAAGCAGACAGTGGGGACTAGAAACCCACACCTTTTAACCAGAGGGTTCTTACAATTATATTTAATAGAAAATAGCCAATTATATCATCACCAGTGATTTCTTTTCTTAATCCTGATATCACAGTCCCTCTTCTTACAGTTATATCACCACTTTTATAACCCGATTGTATTACTTTATGGAGCTCCATTTCTGTGATGGATATGTATGCCTCTTATACCCTCAGAAATGCCTTAATAAATTTCCAGGGATCTTGCTTTGAACACGCCAGGACCAAGGACCCAGAGGATCTCCCTGAATAATCCTTTTGGTGCACGCTGGAGTCCTCAGGGTCCCAGAACCTGGGGAGCATCAACAGCACTGTCCCTCCAGGGGGGTCCCCAATTTATTCCCAAGGTCTCAAGAGTACAAAATAAACCAAATACTAGTTTCCAAGATCAAATAAACCAAATATCAGTTCCAAAATGAAATAAACCAGTGAGTCTGGCCACCCTGGGCAGCAGTGTCTTGGCATTGCAAAAGCATATGGGATGTTTAAGTAGCATGTGGTCCTGCATGCAGCACTCACTGCACCATTTGGAAATGGGCACAGTCATCAGTGTTGCAAACACAATGTACTCCTGCCCAGTGAACAGTTAATTATGGGCCTAACCATGTCACAGTGGTTGGGCAGATAGTTTCTTGGAGTTTTTTTTGTTCAAGACCTCACAGTGTTTATGGTATTGTGGCATCTGTGGCCACTCGTCTCTCTGTGTCATAGTCTGCTGCCATCTGACTCGTGCAGATCAAGCTGCAGTCACGGAGCTATCAGAAATCCTTGGCTTTCTGGTTTGGGCTCAAAGAAGGACACAAAATATACCCCTGCACACCCACTCAGCAGCTCTGCTCTCCAGAGGTGGTTGGAAAATATTGGCCTTTGTGTTCTTAAAGGTGTTGTTGATCCTTCCCTAATTGCCAGGGCTCCGGAGGCAGAGCAGCTCCAAGAGCACAGGAGGGATTGGGCTGTGCAGTGTCACAGCTCTTCACTAGAGGACAGCATTACACATGCCAAAGTGTCATTAGCATGGATCAGCGCTGGGAAAGATTTCGTATGGATTTTGTGTGTGCCAGGAGTACATTGAGGTTGAGGTTACAGACTAATTCCTTAAAAGTCGGGAGCCATCCAGTTGGGGGAGGTTTAACACTGTGGTTTAAATCAGTGCCTGCGGACCTGGTGATGCTGGGGGACATAGAGCCTGCTGGATAGGTAGGACAGGGAAACAAGGAAGTCTTCACTAGAACAAAAGAGGGCAATTTTTGCATATCAAAACTGTTGTAGCAGATGGTGGGATGCCCAGTGGTGAAGGTAAGGGGTGAAAGCAAGGAGGCAGAGGGATGTAGGATGAGTGTGCCCTGGGTGATAGATCTTGTAGGAGAGAGCAAAGAAAGGGTGGTTGGAATAACTAAGTACTGCTCCAGTGCCACTGCTCCCACTGCTCAGATATCGGAGCTCTCCGCAGAGGGAGGACTGCTGCTCCATCTGGTCATGCAGGGACAGAGGCTCCCACAGAGCCTGGAGCACGAACCAGAAGATAAGGAGGCTGGGTTGGGTAAAAGGAAGGGAGCTGCAGCTTTGGGAACCACCTTTGTGCAAGCAGGACCTTGGCCCTTGATGTTGTGCCACTGTGTGGGCTCACAGGACTTGGACACTACTCTTCATGCTGCTTGTGTTTGGTTGGGTCTTAATTATTATTATTATTATTTGATTTTAGGGTTTTATTCCTTAGGGAAAGCTGCCCTAGAGTGACATGAGTAAAGCTGTGGCAGGATTCTTACTTTAGGTTTGTTGATGAGGCAGAGAAAGCTGTTTGCTATCCATTTTCTGAGAGAAGGCAGGACTAGAGTAGCCTTTCTGGGAGGCCCTGCTTCTGTCAGAAAGCACACTTGGATCACAGAGCTGTGATAACTGTGGTAAGTATCAGAATACCATCCAGGCCACTGGAGCCAGTAGCTGTGACTGATCTCACCTGCCCTCAGCAGTACTAGGTGGCAAAGCTCATCCTACCTCTCACTGATCCCCAGGACTGACTTCCCTCCAGGGCTTTCCTGCAGTGCTGTCAGTGTTCCAGAGGCTGAGAGAACTGCAGCACCTCTGAGCAAGATTGATTTTTTTTATGTCCTTTCCACTGCTGCTCCCTAATTCAAAGGGAAACAGCCCTGAAGCTGCTCGGGTCTTGCAGAAGCAATCATAGGAGGGTAGAGAACTTTCATTGTACTCTCTGTCATCTGCCACTTCTCTGCTTGGGAATAAGAGTTCCCTGAGCATGGAATCCTGATGGTGTGCCTTGGCTGGGCCTGGAATTCCCCAGTGACCCACATGGCACTGGCACACGTGCAAAAGAAGATTAATGTCATGAGTGTGGCTCAGTTGTGAGACCAGAGATCGCTGGAAAAGTGCAGGGTGTCTTAGTAAGTGCAGAAAACACAACGGTAGCTGGAAATGTGGAAGTTCTTATTCCAAGTTTTTTGGGCAGATAAACCCTTTAAGACCATTGCACAAAGGATGTTGGGTTTGTTCAGCGTTCTTTGTTTCCTGGTCAGAAATCTCTGATTCCTGCCTTTTTTATTGTTTTACAGCTGGAGCACTTGCTACAGTTCCACTTAATCTCTCCTGCCTTGTGCCACTAACACCTGAGAATGCCCTTAGGATTCCTTCAGGCAGCATTCCCCTGTCTGTCCAGGCTGCTCCAAAGTGCTGGACTTACCAAACTGGGTCTGTCTGGCCTGGGAAGAAGGGAACAAAATGTACAGCTGGCTCCCCTTGCAGATTGGGACGTTTGACACACTTGTCAGAGTCTGTGCTACCTGAGCATGGCAAGTGCCACACCTTGGCCTTCCTAGAAGACAGAGATGACATCCCACTGTGTGTCTGGGAATCCTGTTCCAGACAGTGTGGCACAGTTACCTCCACTTCTGATTAGCTCTGCCTCTGACTGAATTAACCTTACCTGTGTCAGGTCTTTCACAAGGTCCTGGTCAGCCAGTGCCCTTTGGCCACCAGTGCTCCTCTCCTCCTGTGCTTCCCAGGGTCAGGAGCAGGGACTTGTTTGGCCCTGTTTGCCTTTAACTTTTTCTGCTTTGGGCCACTTCCCTGCAAGCCTCAGCACTACAATTCCCACCTCTCCCATTCTGTGTCCCACGGGATCTGCCGCAAACTCAAGTGAATCTGGAGAGCAGTGCAGTTCCTTGGGACTCTGGGAATGTTTTATTTCCTCTGGGGAATTTCCAGCTGCTCTGCTGGTCTGTCTCACTTTCTGAATGACGTTCAAAAGAGCCCTTAAGAGAAAGGCAAACTGTTAAAGGCTGGACAGTGCAGTGAGTGGCCCCAGCAATGGAGTCAGTGCGGAGCAAGGAGTGCGTTCCTTTCCCGGAATATCTGGCTCATCACACGAAGGGGGCAGTCTGCCTGTAGCCAGGGCCGGGCTGCTTGGGACCACAGCTGCTGGAGCAGTCAGAACGTTGCTGGCAGTGCCTGCACTTCGTCAAGAGAACACTTTAAGGAAGTTGAGCTGCGGAAGTGGAGAGAGCCGGGTCCCTCACGAGCTCTGATCGGAGGAGCGGGTCCCTCAGGAGAGACGGCGGTGCCTTGCCCACCTGCCCGTGGGCACCTCAGCCATCGCCTGCCTTCCCGTTGACCTGGGGTTAGGCTCTGTTTGCCTGGAGAGCTGCTGATTTACAATGCAGATTCCTCGCTCCTCGCCCGCCTGCCCCTCCTAACCTGGGCTGGGATATAAGGGGTTGTTTGCTCTCCAATGCCAACAGCGGGCATGGCAGAGCGCCGTGCAACGTGAGGGGCAGAGATAGAGCAGAGGGGCCGAGGAGGAGCGAACTGTGCAGCTGCCCTTGCTCCTGGAAGCTGAGGAGCACATCAGCGGGACCATGTCCATGCTGACCCCCGTCCTGCAGCCCCCCGAGGTGAAGGAGTACCTGTGCAAGGGTGAGCGCTTCATCAAATGGGATGATGTGAGTACTGGAGGCTTCACTTCCCTACACTGTGTGTGTGGTGGCAGGGAGACACTGTGGTCTAGTCAGGGTTTGTGGGGAGGCTGGGAGTGTGTTCAGTGTGGTGGATGGGACGTTGTGTGTCCCACCTGAGAGCAGAGTTCTCTGCATAGGGAGAGGGAACTCGAAAGAACAGGAGAGCTGAGGGCTAAAACCCTGAGGGCATGTGTGTAACTGGCTGGGGATGCGGCTTCTGCACCTCTTGTTGGGGAGGATGGAAGCAAATGGAGTGAGTGTGCCCTGGGTCTGTATGTGCAGCACTGGTGTGGGACCCAGAGTCCAGCCCTTGGGAAGAATCCTGCTGGGATGTCCGTGGGTTGAGAGGCGTGCGCCGCATTCAGATTGTCTGAAGGAGCCTGAGGGGTAGGATCTGCTCCAGATCCTGAGAGGGCTCACTGTGCTTTGCAGATAGAGAGGAAATCAGGCTCCAAGTTGCTTCCTCTTATGGCCCTGTTGCCTGAGTGGATCAGGGGGCCTGGCCTCCCACGCCTGCCCAGCTCCTGGGTCTGGGAATTCCCAAGTGCACAGTGACCAAGTGGCAAAGGGCCTGTGCTTTGACAGGGCTGGAACCTTGGAGGGTGCTGCGGGAAGGTGCTGCTCTTTCCAACTCTGCATCCTCTTTACCTTCAAAACAGCTGGTTCACAGTCGCTGCCTTTCTGTGCGAGGGGAGGAAAGTGAGGAGCAGCAGAAGTTAATTTGAATGTAATGGTTCCACTCCTCACTTTGTAAGGAGGCAAAGGAGTATTCCCTCCAGTACCCACACACCTGAGCAAGAGGTGGATTTTCTGTTGTTGAGCATGATGAACGTGATAGGAAGCGGTTATGGTTATTAACAGGGATCTGGGGGAGGCAGTTGTTGATGTGTTACAAATGAGATGATTAGAAGGAGCCTCAAGCAGCAGTGCAGGAAGGATTAGTGCTTTTGTGCATGCGAAGCTGCAACAATCTGAAGTGCCAAGGCAGTGTGTGGAGGTAGATCACTTGTGTGCAGCATCAGCAGGTGGTCCAGGGCACCAAGAAATGAGAGAGTAATGTGCTGTGAAGCTGACAGAAAATATGGCTGCTGGGGAATACAGGTTGGAAGATCACTGCCTGTTACTCCACTTGCAGTACATAGACAGGAGGATAACACCAGGGTACAGTGGAAAGTGCAGCCTTCCCTCTCCTTCCTGTGGGCCTGTGCCTGCAGGGTGTGCTTGGAGCTTCTTGGAATTTGAACAAGGATCTGGTTTCTGAGAATTAACAGTAGCCAAAGTTGTCTAGAATTGCTGCTGACTTTGTGCTCTGTCCTTGGGAACCACTCTCCCAAAAAATTAAAGCTGTTCAGTACTTCACTGGGAATTCCTGGGATAGGTTCCCTTGAAACCCAAGGTGGGTCAAGTTGGGCTTCCAAGACCCACCAAGTGTTTATTTGCTGTTGCAACCATTGGAGTTTATGAGCTTAATTCCTGCCTGAATGTTTCCCTAAGGTTTGAAAATTTGTAAACATTCCTAAAAGGTTGGCTCAGCTAAGTAGTTTAGAGGCTTGATCTCCACCAATAACAAAGGCTTCCCCCCATGAGTGGGCTGTTTTGGTCATGTTGCTCCATCACATTCTGCTTACCCAATCCACAGTGGGAGCAGGCTGCAGAGGATGATGGTGAGAGCTCCAGACTGCAGAATTGCTGTGCTTTAGAATCCCTGAGTGTTGGTTTTCTGTCTCTCTTTGAACTGACCTGACCATGCTCTTGGTAGCAGTTTGGAACTCCTTCCACAATAAGTGAGGCAAAGGAGTGAAGGTAGATCAGATTGGCCTCTTACATCACTCTGTACAGTTTGGGACTGGACTGGGGCCTTCCAGCAAAAAAAAAAAAATGCAAACCCACACTGTTGCCACAGAGCCCTCATCTTGTCCAGCTTTTGTAAGGCATTGTCTGGGTGAGAGGACAGTGGATCCCTGATGCACAGAACTGTTCTGACCTGTCCCACAGTGAATTGCAACACCTTGGGGTAAGGAGCAGCATTACTTTGGTCAGCACTCAGCAAACTGCCAAGGGGACTGCAGAGGCAAAGTCCTAGTACACGAATGGTAGTTTAGTTCAAGAACCAGCTTGGGAACCCTTTCAGAACTCCATGGAGGGCTTAGAGTAGTAGGTGGCCTCTTAAGTGGGGCAGATGTGTATGTGCTGACTCAGCCCTCGTAGTAGAAGCAAAACTGTTCCTATCTCTGCAAGATTATGGGTGACAGGATTTTAGCAGACATTGCTTGCTTTCTGTCCCCAAGTTGAGCCCCACAGTGTGAGCAGCAGCCAGTTTGGCTGCCAGACTATCTTCTGTAGAATCCCTATTCTCTTTGTTCCCAGGAGCTCCCTGTAGGAGATCCTGCCTGCACTCCAGGCAGGCCCAGCCCTGCTCAGGAGCCCAGTTGTCACAGCCTCCCTGCAGCCTCAGTTGACCTTCAAAGCTGCTTCATGGGAGATAAGGCTAATCTAGAACATGGCACAATACTCTGGGGTAGTACAACAGTGCCTGTGCTGCTCCTCATGGCTTGTGGCCAATGTGTGCAGGAGCTCTGAGAACACAGGCAGGGTGCTGGGCAGGTCATTGGTGTCTGAGATCTCTGGGAACGTGGACATGGTGCTGGGCAGGTCAGTGCCCAGGAACAGCAGAACAACAATAGGGAGTCAAAGGAGCACATATTATCTGGGTGTCTCCAGAGCTGCTTGTTTCATAGTCTGTATACAGCCAGTCCGTGGGGCTGTGTTTGAACTGGGAACCTCATGTCTGAATCACCCAAAGTGCCAACGGTCTTTCTCTGGTTTTCTTTTGGTCAGGAAACAGTAAGTGCTTCTCCCGTGATTCTCCGAGTCGATCCAAAGGGCTTTTACGTGTACTGGACCTATCAGAACAAGGTGAGCACTGACACTGCCCACCTTGGGCTCCAAACAGCCATTCAGGTGCGTGTGAGATGAAAACACCACAAGTGCTCGAGTCCTGCACTCAGGAGAAAACTGCCACAGTCATTCGTCTCGGCAGGAACACCCCACAGGGGTGGGAGTTATTCATGGCAGGTTTATCTTCACAGTGCCAGGACAGAGCAGACAGTGAAGCTGCGAACGTGGCCTTTCTGTGCCTGACACGCTGGCATGTGACTCCTGCAAAGGTTGTTAGGTGTCCTTCAAAGGACTCCATGGAGAACAGGCATATTGGTATCCCTGTCACCCCCCAGGCTAAAGGATTCTCCCAGCCTGGACAGTGGAGCCATTAACTGACTTACTGAGGTTTTAGACATTTAGACATCAAAAAGTAGTGACCATAGTGCTGTAGCACCTGCTCTGGAGAGTGGGCTGTGCTCAGGGTGATGTGTCCTCGCTGCCAGAGCAAACTGCAGCTGCTGGAGGGGAAGGAGAGGCAGCACAACTAGGAAAGAGAGTTCAGTTCCTCACTGGTGAGGAGCAGTGAGTGGTGGGGAGCTCTGGCTGAGGGAGGTGGAAGGCTGGGCTTACTTCTGCTTTCCAGAACTGGGCTGTGGTTCAGCTACACTTCCTCCCCCTGACCTACATGCTGAGGCAGAGAAAGAGGCAGAGACCATCCTGCACAGGCCCTGGCCAGGGACCAGAGGACTATGGGTGAGACAGGCATTGCCACAGCTGTGTCCTCCCAGAACAGTGTCACAGGGCTGGGGGCATTCACACCTTCAAGGTGCCTCTGTCACTCCCATTCCCCTTTCAAGGTCTGCTCCAGGCAGTAGAATTTCTGCTGTAAGGATTCCAGCAGGAAGAAGTGGAGCACAAAGTGAGAGAAGGGGAACTGGTGTCACTACGGAAAGGGAGATATTTCCCTGGAATACCTGGGAAAAGGGCTGGTGGAATGGGGGAAAGCTGCCACAGGGAAATCGTGACTGGAGGGGGTCTCATGTTCCTGGAAAGTACTTTTGATTAACTCCTAAAGTCTAGTGAGCTGCTTTTGCACTAGGGATTTATAAAGGAGTGGGATTAGGACTAAAATTCCTGTCCCGCTTAACAAAAAATGGGGATACAGCCAGAAGATGTGGTATCCACATTGTTCCATGTTGGGATCTTGAAAAGTAATATTATCTGCTGCAACAAGTATAATTTGTTCTCCAGACCCACAGTGAGAAGAAAAATTAGTAACAGAGGAAGGAAATTCAGATTGGTTATTAAAAGAACAAATCAAAACATGACACCAAGCCAGTAGTGGGGATGTGGAGGGGCTGCCTGGGGAAGGCTGTGTAGTGTCCTTCATGGAAATTGCTTCCCTCCCTGCCCTGTTCCTGCTGGGACATCTCTTCTCCAGGGAAAGGCACTGGCTCAGACCTGCCTTGCAGCTTCTGGGGACTCTGTAATGGAATGCTGTCCTTCCTCCTTTGTCCTTCCTCATCTTCCTTGTGCTTGTTCTGTTGTAGGAAATGGAAATTCTGGATATCACCAACATTCGAGACACCCGAGTGGGACGGTTTGCCAAAATTCCCAAGGTGAGTCCAGAGCTTCTTTGTGTCTCATGTTCCTGTGGGACAAGCAGGGCTGCTGGGGGCTTTGGTGGAAGCTCAGGCAGTGTGTCCTGTGTTTTTGTGGGAAGAAGTTGAGGAGGGTCTCATCTTCTCCCATCACAGCTGTGTAAATATGCCTGTCCCTGACCTCCCGGGGTCCTCTCTGCACCCAAAAGAGGCACTCCCAGAGTATGGTAGATGGGCTTGTTGAAAGGAATATCAACAATTCCCTTTCCAAGTGCCCTGCTGCTCTGGGAAGTCCTGCTAGAGACTGTGGTGCTCCTGCACTGAGTTACTGGAGCTGCTCTTGTGCAAGGGTGCATAGGCTGGGTCAGGGCACCCCTAAAGCTGGAATTACAGCAAGATTCCAAGAGTGTGTGCTGGGGGGTTTCCCTTTAAAGGGAAGAAAATGCATTTTGAGGAAAACTAGTTTCTTTCCCTGTTTTTTTTTCCCCTCTATAATTTTACATGGTCTGCTTGCAGGATGGCACATGAATGGAAGCACATGATCAAGGCTTTGCTCTTGGATTCAGTTATAATTTAAGCTTCCTGCAGCAAAGTTGTCCTTGTTAGGACTTTTTTTCTGGGACTGTTTTTTGGTTTTTTTTTTAACTTTTCCATATATGGAAAAGGCAAGCAGAAAACTGCAGTAAAAGTGCAAAGGTACCAAAGGAGTAGAGCTGGTGGCTCCTGTGGTGACATAGGTGACTATCTAAGGCACAAGGAGAGGGTTTTGCAATATCTGCTGAGCCTTTTGTGTAAGTCCTGCGGCTGTTTTCTCAATCTACTCTGAAAATGTCTATTCATAGCTCCCTCAGACCAGTATTTCTCAAAACACCATGTAAGGTGGGTGCTAAGGGCACTGCAGAGCTCAAAGGCTCCTCTCCTTAAAGATCATCACTTCTGAGAAACTTTCTCCTTGGAAATTCACTGAAATAGAACATATTTGAGTTTTCAACACACCTAAAACTTTGTCTGCAACTTTCTTTGTGGGAATAGTGTTTGAAAAAAAGCTCTCAGAAGGTTGTTTTCTCATTTGGAAGGATAAAATATTTGGGGCTGGTAGAGTTGGTGCCACACTTCAGAGAGGATCACTAAGGAAAAGGCCAACTTAGAGGAGAGGTACGAGATATTTTCTAGGATGTTAAACTTTGAAGAATAACCTGTTTGCAAAATCAACTGAGCTTTGATACAGGCGATAAATTGGTGGTGGAAGTACTGAGGTCATGGGTAGATGTCCTGGTGGCAACAGGCAGGAGAAAAATGTCCTAGCTTTTAGCAATTAGTTAAGGAAGACTAATTGGAGGCTACCAGAAGAAGACAGACTTTGCCAATGGACTTATTTGGGGTAATAAAATGATGCTCGTTTGTAGGAAGATCCTGAATTGCTGATTGACTTAATGATCTGGTGAGTGATAAGTTTTATACAGATAAAAATCAGACAATGCAGACAGAAAAAATCCCTCATTCTTCTGCAATAACAGGCCCTGAGGTGACTGTTGGTGCTCAGACACGCCATGGGTGTTTGGTATAATATCAACACTGTTCAGCAGGATTGCCCAAAAAAAGTAAATTGTATCTTAGGAATGATAAGGAAATAATTAGGAAGTCATGCTGCTCTGTACATCCCCAGTGCACCCATATTTCTGTGCTATTCTAGTGTCCTCTCAAATGAGGCAAGAGCTGGAAAAGGTAGGGCAGAGCAGCAGGATTAATAAAGGAATCAAGTGGCTTCTGTGGGAAGAGCACCTGAGTAGGAGGGACTGTAGTCTGGCAGAGGGGAAAAGGTGAGTGGGATGTGGAAGAGGATTGTGAGTGCTGCAAAACCAGGAGCTGAGTGGAGAAGGTGACCATGAAGCACTTACTCAGAGTTTCTTCCAGGGTGAGAGCTCCAGAGCAAGTGGAGTTTTCCAGAGGCAGGTGTGGCACAAACAGGAGGTGCTGCTGTCCCACTTCATGTCACGGTGCCGTGGGATGCACCAGTCATGAAAACCTGTGTGAGTGTAGAAATTCAGGAGAAGAAAACACCCGTAGGGGGTTCTTGGATGTGAGTTGATGTCTCTGGCTTAGGAAGCTGCGAAGATTCCCAGATTTCTGGGAGCTGAAGGGATGTGTCAGGAAGGTGTCAGTGCATTTGCCTTGTTCCTGTGCTTTTCCCCAAGCCCTGGATCTGTGTCTGATGGAGGATCTCCCATGTTCCAGCTGTTGTAATAGGCCAGGGATGGTCTGGGAATTGGCTACACCTCAGTTTTGATGAACAAGGAAGCAAAGGTCAAACACCAAGGGATTTATTAAGTATTCTCAGCAAGCAGAAGTGATGCACTTGATTACAACCTGTGCTGTGAAAATCCCAAGTGCTTTTTAAATTCTGCATTTCACAGAGGCCTGTTTGAAATAAGTCCTGGTTATTTCATGGAGTTTTCTGGCATTTCTGTGACACCATACAGTAAAAGGCACTAAGCTGTCTCTTCACCTTTCCCTTAGGGGATGCTGGAAGGTCTTGTGTGGGCACTGAAAGGGGTATTGAACCAAAGTGGTGAGAGAGATGTGCCATCCAGGCCTAGAAAATTCTTATTTATATGTGGCTGTGCAATCCATGATGATCCTGGCTCAAAGCCCTCAGGGGTGTGTTTAGCTGGTGTTCCCGAGAACAGAGTTTCACAAAGGGATGCAGAAAGCAGAGAAAATGTCTTCACAGATGCAACACCCTCCACATGGGGCAGTTGCATCTGGGGCGTTCTTACCAGGGGTATAAACATGGAAAACTGGTGTGACAAAGCAAAGACCTGGTTTGGGGTGAAAGAGTGGACAGGGTGCTGTGTCCCCTGATACAAAATGAGGGCTTGGAGTGGTTGTGGGGTAGAACTGCTGGCATTAATACAAACAGTTGTTTCTGGCTAAAAGTGGAGGAGAAAGGGCTGATGGATTGTATGTATTTAGGACAAGGAGAACAGGATTACAGCTGTAGGAAGAGCTTTGGGTAGCAGCAGTAACAAATGGAGCATCCTCTCCCCTTCCCTGTGATTCCATAGTAAATCCACAGCTGCTCTGAGGCAAAGCTTGTGGCCTGGTTTTTCTACTGAATTGTGACTGAGGGTATTCCAAAGGAAGGAAAGTGCCCCTGCTTCCCTCAGCAAAGGACCGTGCAGGTTTGGGCTGTGGCTCAAGGGTGGAACATGCCCTGAGCTCTCCAGGCCCGTGACAGTGGCATCAGTCTCCCTAGGAGTGGGATTCACTGTGGATGTGGGGAGTTCCCGGCTGTTGGTAGCACTTTACTACTGCTGCTGAGCAGGAGGTTTGTGGTTTTCATTTGTGACCTCTACACACGGCAAGAGAAACGAAACCGAAGCACCTCCGTGAGAAACCCCTTGAAAAGGGACACGCACAGGTCACAGTCAAGCCCCATCCCAGGGCCAGAGGGTTTAGGGAGGCAGGACATGCCCAGTGTACTGGGAAAAGGAAGTCACCGGGGGCTGGAAGCAGTAGCAGCCCCCTGTCGATAGGAATGCTGTTCTCCTGCCCTCCCAGGCACGCACAGAGCCCTGTCCTGACCCCTCCTTTGCCTGGCAGGGTTCCCCTGCTCCCCCTTCCTGAGATGCTCATGGGTTTTCCTTCACGCAAAGTTTCTCTTGAGAGACTGGGCAGAACGAACCTTGGCACGTGTTCAAGACTGCTGGAGATAAGAGTGAGCAGGGCCTTTGAAGAGCCAGGAGACAAGAGAAATGCCCTGGAATACAGTTCAGCACCGACACAGTCGGGTGTTATTTACACTCAGGTCTGTCTGTGCTGTTTGGTAATGAGGGACAATAAGGGCTCCTCCATTTGGGGTGGGTTTTGGAGGCACCAAGGCACTGGAATGCTGATAGAGAATGTAATAATGATTCAGGCCAAAGTACAGGATGTTTTAGGCCAGATTGTTGCACTGTTGGCTGCTCCTTGGGGTTTGTTTAGATGTTTCAGGAGGTGTTGGCTTTGAGACAGGCATATTTTTCATAAGAACAGAAGTTGTACTTTCTGGTTTTCATGGATATAAACCAGCTCAATCCTCCATCCACATTCTGCTGTTGTTGAACCCAGAGATGCAGCCTGAACTGAACATGTCCAGGGAGAAAATGATACCAAGGGATGTCACACACCATGTTTTGAGATGATAAAGTAAGAGCAAGTGGGAATGTTTAGGAACCATCAGGAGCAGCCACAGTGCCCTTGGAGCTGAGCCATGGGCTGTGAGCCACGGGCTGTAAACACTGTGGGTGGTCAGTGGTTCTGCTGCAGCACAGAGGATGGGGCAGCCCAGGATGGAGCTAAACCAAGTCTGATTCCAACTCTCCAAGTAGAGAGCAATCCCGTGGAGCCATATGGAGACACTGATCTGTGTTCGTGCAAGGTACAGACCTGTGGCTGGCAGAGGATTTATAAACGGGGTAGCAGGAGCTGAGCAAGGAAAGAGAGTAATAACTTTGCTGGGCTCTCCTCCTACCACTTCATTGATGCACAGTGAAAGCTGTGGACCACGGGGCTGGGAGTTTGAGAACACACAGCCTTCTATGTGCACGGCAGCCTGTCCCTGTTTGGTTCCAGAGCCCCATGGGTTATTTTGTGCCTGTGAATCCATGTGCTGCTGCACGCTTCCATTAGATAAGACACTGAGAGCTGGGAGTGCTTCCCTGTGGATTTTGAGCTGCTGGTTGGCACAAGGACAGGCTGGTCCTCCCTGCTCCCAGCTGTCACCTCCAGCACAGGAGACAAGAGTGGTACCTCCAGAGTCCAAGGCATTGGAAATAGCTCAGTGTTCCCTTTTCCTCTTTTGGCAACCAAACAAGATCTCTTTCCTCCAAAAGAGAAGATTTGCTGTCCCATCCTCAATGCCACCGGACATGGATCTGTCTCAGGGCACGGTGACATGTGTGGCTGTGGCAGGTCCCACTGGCCCTCAGCTTTGTGCCCTTCCAAGCAGAGAGAGGACCATCCCTGTCTGTCTTGCATCTGGCTCTTTGTTTATATTTGCATGAGAATTTGATTGTCTCTGGACTATGGCTCTGCTTTGTACAGCTGAGGATTTTAGGGAAATGAGAAGGGTGGGACATGAAATGGGAGCAGACTCTGTCTTTCAGCTGCTCTACCCGTGGGTTGTTTGCTGCTTGTTTGAGTTTTTTTTAAGTGGATTTGCTGAGCGTGTTTCCCTTCTGATTTCCATGGCTAATATCCTAGTCCTGCTTTTCATGCAGCAATTTCTATTTTTCCATTACGGCCACCTGCAAGGTGACTCTAAATATTAATTCTGGAATGAAACTGCAGCACAAGGCGCTCGAGGAGTGCAGGTTGTGGAGGTTCAGAGCTCCTGGGCACCGTCTCTGGTCTTCTCTCCCATCTCATTGGGTCCTGGATGCATCCCTGCCTGGATAAAGGCAAAAGTTCTGGTGCAGCACTTGGGGGCATGCCTGGACAGAAAGGTCTGGAGAGCCAGGTGACAAGTGTCTGCAGGAGGGCAGTGTGGGGAGAAGGAAGGGCTGGGAGGAGCCCCGGGTAACAAATACAGGAAATGAGTTCAGCACAACCGCAAGTTCTTCATTGTCTGGGCCCCATCTCCTGTGCAGCCCTGGAGTGAACAAACACTGCTGGGTTTGCAGGATGCAGTTACATTTGGAATTAAAACTCCAACCCTTCACTGCTGGTACTGAGAAGCTGAGCTCTGTGGAGGAGCATGGGAAGGAGATGGGGGTGTGTGGGTGGTGTTCAGCTCTGCCAAGGAAAAGGGCTCACAAGGCAAGAATGAGCCACTTGAGAAATTCCTTAGCAGAAAATAGCCACATTTTCTGCTGGGTGAGTGCTCCCCTTTGCCTCCCTCCAAATGCCCTGGGATTAGGCAGGTCTCAGAGTTACGCCCTAGAAGAAGTGTTTTTCCAAAGGGAGAGACAGCAGTCAGGTGATCCTGACTAACAATCCGGCCCATCCCATTTTTCCTAAAGATACCTTTTTGCTGCAGATGTGTCAGAACTGCAAATGCTCCAGAAATTTGGAAAATTTAGTGGAAGAACTCTGCAGTTCCTTATAAAATGTCTATGCAGCTGTGTGTGTGATGTGCAGACACAGGATGCCTGAAGCTGAGCTCAGATTCCAGCTCCAGTTTAACTTCCCAGTCTGACCTGCTGTAACCATCCCAGATGGTGGATTTTGCCCTGTTTCTGAAGGAGCAGGTCCTCTGACAGTTCCCTGTTTGCTTGGACAGGGATTTATCCTGCACTTCGGATAACGAATTGCTGTGCTTTATTCTAGGAGTGGGAATTTTATCTTTTCATTATAAACAGCAGCACCAGTAGAACTCCAGGATACCTTGGCTTAGCAACACCTCACATAGGAATGCAGAAAATGCTGAATTATTTAAAGGATTCTATAAATACTTTGATATGGTGCCGAAATGCAAGTACCACTAATCGGATGAGCCTTAAACTTAACAAAACAAATCCCCAGTGAGCCATTGCTGTAGGATACTGGAATTGCCATGATAAAAAAAAAACACTGTTAACAACTGACAACAGCAGAAAATGGGGCTTGGAGAGAGAGAGCCCGGCTCTGCAGTGACCAGGTCCCAAAAATCATCTTTCTTGTGGAGGGAGGTTCCAGGTAAAGGTGTCACACCAATCTTAAAGACTGTCCTCGTGTGTGTCTTGACAAAATCACCCTGTGATACACTTCTGGTGTGAGCAAGCCAAAGCCTCCTCTCCTTGTCTGCAAGTCCAGCCCCAAGTTCCAGAAGGAATTTCTTTAAGAACAGTCTCCAACTTTGCCTTTTTCAGCCCAAAGCAGCATTTGTGCAGTGGTGTTTGTCACGAGGGATTGTCCCAGATAATGCAGGTTCCAGAATAAAGGCCAAAAACCAGGAAAGCAAAGGAAAGGGAGATTGCAGTAAGCAATTTTGCAACCCTTGAGAAGTTTGCTGTGGATTTGAATCAATGTTTGGATTGGGGCCTGTTTTTTTGGGTACAGTTTTCCCTCGTTCTCCCATCATCCCCCTCTGTTGTGTTTCTTTGGCAGTGCCCGAAGCTCCGAGAGGTTTTTAACTTGGATTACCCTCACAGCAGCTTCTTGCTGAAGACCCTGACAATTGTATCTGGCCCTGACATGGTTGACCTTACTTTCCATAACTTTGTGTCCTACAAGGAGAATGTTGGCAAGGTATCCTGAGGGTATGGAAGTACTGGGCACCACTAAGGATTGGGGCATTCCGTGGGGAGCAGGAGAGGACCCTGAGCCCTGTCAGTGATACTGGCAAGGTTATAAACAAGCAGGTATATGTTCCATTCAGGTGTGGGTCCTCCATAGTTCTAGAAACTTGGGCCTTGCATGGAGAAGGACCAGTAGAAGATATTTAGTGAGTTATTGTAGTCCTTCATGTGTTTTGGAAGGATGAACAGACAGCCGAGAAGTGGCAAAGTTTCAGCTGCTGGTGTCTATAGGCAGGAGGAAGGTGATAGAGCCAAGCCCAGGGCACAGATATTTGGATCTGGAGCCAGAAGTGCTGGACAGCACAGGGGGTAATGGTTTGAATCTGAAACAAGTAGATTTAGTGGGAAGAAAGTCTTTACAATGAGGGTGGTGGGGCCCTGGCACAGGTTACCCAGGGAAACTGTGTCCACCTCATTTCTATTTGAGGCTGGGTTGGAGCAACCTGGAATAGTGGAAGGTGTCTCTGCCCGTGGCAGGGGGTGGGACTGGATGGCCTTTAAGGTCCCTTCCAGGCCAGCCCATTCTGGGATTCTGTGCCCTTCCTGAGTTTGCTGTGTGTGTCCCAAAGCAGTTCCATAGTGCCTGTGCCCTGTGTGTATGTTCCAGAGCTGGGCTGAGGATATCCTGGCCATCGTCCGGAATCCCCTCACGTACAACGCCTCTCGCTACACCTTCCTGGAGAAAATGTGAGTGATTGCTGACCAAGTTGGTTCTCTGAAACATCTGTGTCTTTTCTGTCTGTACTGGAAAAGGCTTTTAGCATCCAGGGCCCTTGGCAGCCTCCAGACCAAGGCCTGGCTTAGGCCAAGGTTAAGCTGATGGTCTGCAGGACCCTAATTTTCTAGTTCACTGAGGGATTGTGTTCCCCATAAGTGTTTTTTCTTTCTCCTTATGTAATAGGATCTCTCAGATTGTACAAGTGCGTTTTCATAATCTTGTTTGGTTTTTTCCACAGCCTGGTGAAGCTGAAGATGCAGCTGAATGCAGAAGGGAAGATTCCTGTCAGGAAGTGAGTGTGGATGTTTGTTTTATTGTGTGTTCAGTCAGACTGGAGGCAGAGCAACTGGGAAGAGAATAGTTGCCCAGTGGCTTCAACTGCCTGTTTTTCCTGGATCTAAGAGGTGAAGATCATTCCCTCTGGATTCAGGCTGTGGAAGAACTCCTGCTGCACCTTGGTTCCTCCCCAGGAAGGGCCTGGCATGTAATTTGGGTCAGGAAATGGGAATTTGGCTTTCATCTACAGCAAGAAATGGCCTTTAACAGCCATGGATTTCAGATGGTGGCTGTTGCCATGAAATAATCAACAAAACCAAGGAAAAATTAGGTAAAATTCTGATCACAGATTGTTTTGCAAACACTTTTGAGTAGATACATGGATGAGGTGTAAGGATTAGTTTCCCTTTTTTGTGAGGAGTTCTGGATTTGGAGAGCTCTTTGCTGGGCTCCCCAGCTCACCTGCAGTGGGGCTCCCTTGCTTTCTTTTGTCTCCTTTTCTCCTGTGTGACCACTCCAGCCCTTCTCCACTGGTCCTTCTTCGCTTCTCCCATCCCTCAGCCTGTAGGGATCCATAAATTACCTTTTGTTTAAGAATAAGGACCTACAGACAGTACATTTGGGAGGTTTCGAACCACTCTGCTTTAGGGCTGAGCTGTGTTATAGCATCACAAAGGCCAGCAATAATCACCCCTAATAAACACAACTCCACGGGGTGTGTCGTGTGGCAGAAGGTGCTGGATTAAGGTTGTGCTGGTTAAATGGTCTCCTGGGTGGCTGAGCTTTATTCAACGAAAAACATTTTCTTTCATTTGTTTTCTAAACCACCAGCCAGCAGAATTTCATTCTGTTAGAAGCCCGAGTATTCATCAACGGGCTGTTTAAAATGTATCGGTCTGTAATGAATAACACACCAGGGAAGAGTGCTTTGAATTGATCTTTAAAATGCAAGCCAAGGTAGCATTGGTGCAGGGAGAAACCAGCTTAGTCCTCTGAAACAAGCTAGAAAAAATATCTGGTACAGGCTGTACCTCTCCTCAGTGCCCATTTCTTGCAGAATGGTAAAAATTCAGACCATTGAATAGTCCAGACTAAGAAACAGATTTATAAAAATACTCAGTATCTCCAGGTGCAGTTAAATGTAAGGCTTTCAAAACTCTATGTTTGAATTATTCTGAAAATTCCATGAGCATCTGCCTTTCTCTTTAGACATGCAAATCCCTTTGGAATCATTCCAGGGCTACTGCAGTTTTGCCTTGCAAAGGGCAACTGTGGCACTGGGTGTACATGAGCTGCTGCAGCCCCCCAGCACTCCCACCTGCAGCACAGGGCACTGCCTGGTCCCGGTTTGCCTGTGAGCACCAGTGGTGCCAGGAGCTTAACAGAGCTGAGACTAAATTAATCCATGGAGGAGACCACAGTGCTGCTGCCTAGGATGTTCTGAAAGGAGGGACAGTTCACTTCTTGTTCCTGCTCCCCAGCTTTAAGCTGAAGGTTTGACCTGCAGCCCAATCCCAGCTTTCCCCGTTGGAAGTGATGTTTGATTTCTCCAGTAGTCATGTAGTGTCCTGGTCTCTGCCTGTGCAATGAGTTTGGTCCTTGAATTCATGGAAAACCTTTGAAAGAAGGCCAAATTTTCTGGAACCAAAGCAGTAAATGTGCAGAATGGCTGTTTGGTTTTTTTGAATGTTGCCTTGACTACAGAGTAATTCCTTGCCAATGCCTGCTCCCACATGGGATAGCATCTTGTGGGAGGAAGTGTCTTGGGAAATGGGGACACGAGGTCTGCTGCCACAGGGAGCGCCTCCCAGAGGAGCAGGAAAGGACAGGGAAGAGGGATTTTGAGTGACAGGGCTCTTACAGAGGCCATAGCAGAAACCCAGAACTTCTGCATTAAATCAGCAGTCAGAAAATCCTGTGTAGGTTTGTCAGACTCAGCACTTCCCTTGGAGAAACACTGTCTATCTCCCCTGGTCCATCAGCCTCCTTTTCTGTGCATTTATGGTGTCCTGCACTGCCTGCAGCCCCAGCCTTCCCGACCTCTTCCCTGCTCCATTGTGATCCATGTCCTCCCTGTCAGTATTTTCCAGATGTTCCCTGCAGACAGGAAGAGGGTGGAAGCAGCACTGAGTGCTTGTCACCTCCCAAAGGGCAAGGTAAGGGTTTCTCTGGGTACCCAGAGGTCTCCCTGGCTTGAGAAGGATCTTTTTGCCTGCCCTGACTGGGGTGCCCTTGGCTGTGAAAATCCACCAGTCCAGATGTTCTTAGTTGCTGTGAAACCTTTTCCTTACAATGTCCAGGCCTTAACTCTGGCCTGCTGGGATCAGTTGTGGCTGTATTTCAGGAACATTTGCTTTGGGTGGCACAGGGAGCAGCTTCACCTGGGCAGATGCTCCAGTCACTTGTGTTGGCCCAGCCAGGCGCTGGGTTGTGTTAGAGGTGAGAGCTGTTGTGGGTTTGTGGTCTTGACATGTCCTCTCTTTGTTTTCAGAATGATGCCATCAACCCCGAGGACTTTCCTGAGCCCGTGTACAAGACTTTCCTCATGAATCTGTGTCCCCGACCAGAGATCGATGAGATATTTACCTCACAGTAAGTTTCCCTCAGGCCACAGCCCAGAACTTGAGCTCTTGTGGCAACAGATAGACAGAAAGTGGGGGATTTAATCCCACATGGTTTGTCTGGTCTGAAGCCTCAGAAGGGCAGGAATATGGGTCACTCAACACCGTCACTTACAACCTGAATAAAAAGGATGAGACCTCCCTGTGCTGTGGGGACCCTGAGCTGTCCCCAGCAGGAGGGTGGAGCCCAGGCCAGCACTACATCATGTCCATGTGACTCTGCTTGTGACCAGACCCCAAACAGAGGCAGTGTGAGAACTACAGGTCTCACAAGTACACAGGGACCTTTTGCTTTTCAGTAACCTAAATCTGTGACTTCTTACATGGGACTTGATTTCACAGGGCAGGCAGTGAATGCTCTGAAATTCAGGCCTTTTTAGGGTTCAAATTATAGCCTCAAAATACGCTTAGTTCTCCCTTCAGCACAAGCTGTTCCCAGTATGGAATTAGGAATTAGTGAGGAAGAAGAAAGGGCATAGTGGGAGGCATCATTTACGGGAAGAAATGTGGACAAAGCAGACGTGTGTGAGCCCAGGGAGGGGGACCCCCCACTGCTAATCTGGAGAAGGATCAATCTTTTTCCTGTGTAAAGGTTTCCTGGGCAATTCCCAGGCCTTACCTCTGCCCCTCTGGGATTTTCTCTCTGCAGCCATCTAAAAGCAAAGCCCTACATGACCAAAGAGCACCTGGCCAAGTTTATCAACAAGAAGCAGCGCGACTCCCGCCTCAATGACATCCTGTTCCCTCCAGCCAAACCCGAGCAGGTGCAGAACCTCATAGAGAAGTATGAGCCCAGCGGGATCAACATCCAGAGAGGTGAGTTTGATTCAGCCCAGAGGTCCTGCTCCAGAGGTGGGGTGAAAGAGCAGAGCCTCTCATGCTTTCTGCCAGCCTGCTTCCCAGGGGAGCCATCAGCCTTGTTCCTGAGCTCCCTGTGCTGAGGTACATCACCAAGTTGGTGCCAGAACTGTTCTGTGTGGGTACCATTGCCAGCTCTGTTTGCCATGCAGGGCAGCTCTCTCCAGAGGGCATGGTCTGGTTCCTCTGTGGCCCTGAGAATAATGTGATCGCTCTGGACAAGCTGATGCTGTACCAAGACATGACCCAGCCTCTCTCACACTACTTCATCAATTCTTCACACAACACCTATCTCACAGGTAGGGGCAGTTCCCAAGGGAGGCACCATCCCCAGGGAGGGAGGGATGGATGGATGAATGGCACAGACAGACTTTGTGCCTTGGGGTTCGGGGGGCTGAGGGCTGGACTGAGCTCTGAATGCTGTGTGAGAAGTGACACCCTCTGCCTGCAAACCTCTTGTCAGTCTGCCACATCCCCCTGCTGAAGGCTGGCAGAGGTCCCTGATGCTCCTGTCCCTGTGAGTGGCTGACCCTGAGCCTGTGTCCCACAGCTGGGCAGTTCTCTGGGATCTCCTCTCCTGAGATGTACCGGCAGACGCTCCTGGCTGGCTGCCGCTGTGTGGAGCTGGACTGCTGGAAGGGCCGTCCCCCAGATGAGGAGCCCATCATCACCCATGGCTTCACCATGACCACTGAGATCCTCTTCAAGGTAGGGAGGGTCTTTCTCCAGGTGTGCTTTTGACTGATCACTGGGGGAGCTGCCAAAGGGATGGGCTGAGGGCAAAGAGAGGAAAAGACTGATGGAGGTGACACGTGAATGAAGATGTGGGGAGGAGGAAAGGTGAACAGATGTGCACTAGGTTGGAGTTTGTGTACATTTTTGGAGCAGAAGCAGCAGAGGTGAATAGCTGGAGGAAGACAGATGAATAAGCCAGGGAGATGTGGGAAGTCAGGCAGAAGCCGTGGAGAGATGGCTGAGCAGATGTGTCTGTGATGGACAGGACATGGCATGAGTCTGGTGGATTTATGGATAGGTGCACAAACAGGATGGCTGTTAGAAAACACACAGTTAAAAAAAGTTTATGTTCTGGTGTGCAGCAGTTTTCTGTGGCAGGAAGCCTCACGTGATGGCTTTTGGAGGAACAGGGTTCAATTCCATCCTAATGACCTGAGTGTTGCAGTTAGTTCTGTGGGCAGCTGGCTTCCTTGAGGATTCAGCTTCCAGGCTTTGGAAGCACAGCACACAGTCTGCTTGTCCCTTGGCAATACAGAGCAATTATCCACAGCTGGCAGGTTCCAAATCAATGCATCCCACTTTTTTCTGCACCCCTTTCCACAGCTGCTGCCAACAGGCAAAGACACAAAGATTCTTTTTACAGCTCTTTGTTTTTTTCCTGTCTTCCCCCCAGTTCCCACACTTACTATTACTAAAATATTTTGGGGGGCGGGGGGGAAACAACCAACCAAACGAATCGTTAAGGTCAGAGGTATTATCATGTTTGGTGTCAGTAATTTCCCAAGTGCTGCAGTACCACTGCTGCTTTTGCACAGCAGTTCAGTGCAGAGAGAACAGAAACTGCAGCAACTGTTGCTGCTGTAATTGCAGAGTTCTGCTGCAGCCTGGGGCTGTTCCTCAAGGAAATTAGAACCTGTTAACACAGCATGTGCTGGGCTTTGGTTTTACCTAATACATAATAATACATAACAGACCTTTCCCTCCACACCTCTCTGTTCTACCATTCCTGGGGCATTTCAGTAGCTCTGTAGCCTCTCCTCAGGGCCTTGGGGTTTCTGTGACAGACCTGAGTGGTCTGTGGAGGAGCAGCTGTGGCAGCCTCCCTCCATCCTGAGGTCATGGCTGAACCAGGATTTGGGATGAGCAGGGAATATAACTGCAAAGGAGCAAATGACCTTTGCCAATTAGCAACATCAGAAGGGAAAATAGTGGATAGTTTGTGGCAGTTTAACAGGGGCTTGGGGAAAATACAGTTATTTTGTCTAACATCGTTAATGCTGAGGTTTCCATGGTATTTGCATTTGAAATGTCAGCACTGCTGGTGACTGAACACTCCAACTTTCTCTGCTGCAAGGCAGAAGGGTTTATAAGCAGCTGAAACTTTAGAAAATTGGGCATGTTCAGAGGTAAGTATGGATAGGGTGTGAAGTGATTTAACCTGGTGCTGCACACACCTTTCTGTGTCAGCTCAAGGTGCACAGGGCAGTGGTTTGGGGCAGCAGTTTGTGTTTGGCCATATACTCTCACGTTTGGTGTTGGCTACACTGAACTATGTAGCAAAAACAAGACCTCATCTTCCTGCATATTCAGCTGCATTTTTACATAAGCTGTTGAGTTTAGCTGCAGGTTATATCCCCTGGAGCTGGAAATCTGGGCAGGTGTGAGAAAGGTGACACCTCTCACCTTCCTACTGGGACAAGTTCAGTGACTTTGAAGGGATGATCCTGAGGATGACAATTCTGGAGTCTCTTCAGTGGGTGGGCAGCTGTGTCTCTGTGATCTCTGTTACTAATGAGTGCTGAGCTCCCTGACCTTTGCCTCTCCCCCAGGATGCCATTGAGGCCATTGCAGAAAGTGCTTTTAAAACATCCCTGTACCCTGTGATCCTGTCCTTTGAGAACCATGTTGACTCGTGAGTATCCAGTGCTTGGGACAATCATATTCTGTGTCCAGAGCAGAAGGGACACAGGCAAGGGCTGCTGGTTTGAACTGAGTGCTGAGCTGAAATGAAACATTAATTGGGGTTTCTGAAATTGCTGGAGGTGGGTCAGAGCTGAAAGACGAGCCTTAACCTGCAGGGTGGAGTGACCACGATTGTGCAACCTTTCAGCTTGAGGTGGCAGTGTGAACATGGGAGTTGGCCTGTGAATGGACCCTCAACATCTGCACAGCTGAGCAAAGGCAGGGGTGGTTTCTGGGTACAGGACATGGATCTCGAGGTGCTGGCTGATACTAAGCCCTGGGTTTGGGCCTGCTCTCCTGCTCACTCCTGCCTGGTCTCTTGCAGGCCCAAGCAGCAGGCGAAGATGGCCGAGTACTGCAGGACCATTTTTGGAGACATGCTGCTGACAGAGCCTCTGGAGAAATACCCGGTGAGGGGCAGCTGGGGAAGGAGGCCACTGGGGAGCCCTTTCTGGAAAACTTGTCATTCCTGGTGCTGGGAGGTGCTACAACAGGCACAAGGACAGTGAAAGAGAACACGATGCCATGAACAAACAATCCTGATTCATATGAATGGGTGGAAGACTGTCTGTCACAGAGATTTTCCTGAGCACTCATTGGACTCTGCTCTTGTTTTACATTCTGTGACCTCAGGGACTCTGGGTACTGAGTTGGTGGCCAAGCTGTACCAGGGGTACCACGTGTGTTTTGCACATGGCATTGGTACAGCTCTCTTTGCCAGCACTTGCCTTGGAAATGGGAACAAGGGCCTGGAAATATTCCCTTCCAGGCACAGGTGGGCAGGTCAGTGCCAGGAATAGCTCAGCAAAGCTCTCCATCTGCTTGATCTCAGCCATCAGTTTACCTGCATAACATGTATTTCTGTGGGCCCATTGACATGGGGTGCTACAGCTGCTCTGCAACCACGGGTGAAATCTTAGGGAAAATCTGCATGGATCTAATGGGACATGGTGACAGGTGGAGGAAATGAATTATACAGTGGGTGAGAGATGTGTCTGTGCACCAGGAATTGGCCGGAGGGACAGGAGGGGGGAGTGTTTGAATTCTCCTTGTCATGAAGTTTATCTATTGCAGCTGAAGCCAGGAGTTCCTCTGCCTAGTCCTAAAGACCTTTTAGGGAAAATCTTGATTAAGAATAAAAAGAACCAATCTATATCTGGGAAGAGGCAGAACTCCTTGAAGAAAGGGAGGATTGTGGAACCAGAAATCATCGAGCAGCCAACCCCTGTGGATGCTGAAGACACTGGTAAGTCTGAAGGGAAGTGGGACTAGTAGAGCTAGATGGGCAAAACCTTCCAAATCCCTCAATACCAGCTTGGGACAAGCCAGCATTAGTCCTTAATTCAGTTTTCTCAAGCAGCAGCATAAGCTTGGAAGAGAAATTAAATCTTCAGAATATTTTCAATACTTACTGCAACCAAAAGAGACCATCACTTACACCCTGCCCATCATCTCTTGATGATTCACTGACACACTGACTGTTGGGTTGGGGGAAGAGGGACGCTTGGTTACTGCTTGTAGCTCTCTAATGACCACACATTCATCATGGCCTAGTTCTCTACCCTGAGGGTCCTGGAGGTTCATAGAACCTTCAGCCCTTCTCTTCTCCCTTCCTGTCACTCCCTGGGCTCGGAGCCCCTGTGGTAGAACAGTTCTTGTCCTGGTAGGAGCACATGAAGTCATGTGATGACAGGAGGCACACCTGGAAATGGGCATTTATTCTAAAAATACATGTGATCTTGGTGGGAAAAGAACCCTTTGCTTATGTGAGTGGAGTCTGCAGGAGGAACAGTTTGGTCTCCTGGGTGTGCTGGGCCACAGTGTGCCAGTTCATATTTGGATTTGGCCAATAAAGTTGAGGGATTCTTCCCCTCATTGTTTCTGATGACTTGGTTGTGAGGTTATGCACCTACACTGTCCTGTCTCAGTGTTGATGTACCACTGATGTGGCCTGTGTGCTTAGTCTGGGCAGGTGATGTGGCTGAAGAGGAGCCAGAGGAAGAGGATGAACAACTCAGAAACCTGGATGAAGAGGAGATTAAAAAGATGCAGTCAGATGAGGTATTGTCACTGTTAGTTCTCTTCCTTTTCTGTTCCATTTTATCTGGCTTCCAGTTTTCTCTGGGCCTAACCCAACTGAGTGGAGATGAACCCAAAATGCAAATGGGAATGAATGTGTTGAGAGCTTTCTTTCCCCCCTGCAACAAGACTTTTGCCAGAGAAACTGAATAAAATAAAGCATAGAGAATGTGGAAGAAGGGCTGTTATTGCTGACTCTGCCTTTGATACTCCATGTGATTTGTAGATAACTGTTTGCCTCCAGGCTGTTGGAGAGGCTTAGCCTTGGTCTCAAAAAAGTTGTTACTAAAAAAAGTGCTGCTGCTGAAGTAAGAGGGAGGAGATCAGCATTCCTGTGAATAAAAACCTCCATTTCCCATTTCTATCTCCCTGGTATGCCTTGGAGAGGAGGGAAAATTATATCCACAGTTTGTCCCAGAGTCCGCATTCTGAGAGGTTGAAGAGGTTCTGGGCTTTATACATCCTGACTGGAGCCTCTCCATGTGCCCAGATTCAGTTCTTGCCCAGCTGCCTAGAAACTCCTTGCCCTGCCTGGAAGCTCCATGCCTGTGGAGCTGTAGGGCTGGGAAGCCAAACTGGAGCACTCTGGTCAGGGCAGCCCCTGGAGCTCTTCCCTTCAGAAGTCCTGGTGGGGTTTGTTTCCTCCCAAGGGAAGGTCTCTTCACCTGTCTCCCCTGGGATGTTCTCTGCTCAGGGCACGGCTGGCCTGGAGGTGACGGCCTATGAGGAGATGTCCAGCCTGGTGAATTACATCCAGCCTATCAAGTTTGACTCCTTCGAGGTCTCTGCCCGTAAGTCTGGCTCATTCCCTTGGGGGTGCAGTCCAAGGGCTTCCTGGGCCTGTCAGTGCCCACACCAGGACAGGGGCTGGGTGTACCTTACCTCTAATGCTTTATCATCTCCTGCTTCCAGAAAAGAACCGGAGTTATGTCATCTCTTCCTTCACGGAGCTGAAGGCCTACGACCTCCTGAGCAAGTTCCCTGTGCAGTTTGTAGAGTATCCTTTTGGCAGCCCTTGTCCTGGGGAGTTGGGGACTTGGTGTGTCAGAGGTAAGCTGGAGCTTGGGCTGAGGTATCTCCAAAGGGCTTCTGGTTCCAGCACCTGCAGACTCTTCATCAGAGGTACAATGCTGGAGACATGGGATCTTCCAGGGTGGCTTGGGAGTTCTCCAGAGAGATTCCTGACAGAATGCATCCTGCCGTAGTCAATATCAAGGCTGCCAGATGCTTGTCCTTAAGTGGAAAGGGTATGGAAAAGGAGCCCGAGCCTGTCTGAACTCTTGTCTGGAACGTTCTGTTTGGTAGCAGAGGTTAAACAGTTTTCATAATGGAAACATGTGGGCTGGTCCCAGGGCACACCAGGAACACTCGGGCCTTGTTTCCTATGGAGCCCCTGCAGATACAACAAGCGGCAGATGAGCCGGGTTTACCCCAAAGGCACTCGGATGGATTCATCCAACTACCTGCCCCAGATGTTCTGGAACGTTGGCTGTCAGATGGTGGCACTCAACTTCCAGACCATGGGTGAGTGTCAGGCATCCTTCAGCGTCCAGCTGCATGAGGATGGGTGCTCCTGGTTCCAGGGTGCTCCTGTTCAGTCTCTCTTCCTTTGCTGCTGTTTCCCTTGTGTTTTTTATTCCATGTGCCTTCTCCCAAGTGCTGTTCTCCTCTAAGTGCATCTCCTGCAGACCAACAGCACTTTTCCATGCCCAGCACACACACCCCCCCACCATGTGCTGTCACTCCTATCTGGGTGCTGTCCCCAGTGTCCTGTTCCGTGATGTCCCACTGGATCGCATGGCTGAATGCACCCACAGCCCTGTCTCCATGTTGCTGCCCCTTTACAAGGCAGAGGCACAGCTCCATGCGACCACAGCACTGCCCTGGCTGTGCCATTATTTCCAGCATTTTGACCTGTTCCGGAAGGAAGGGCCTTTCCTTGCTGCATAGCCAAGATGGGAAAGAAAGAAAAGCCTCCAGAGAAAGCTATTCCTTACACCTCTTCCTTCCTCAGGGCAGCGTGTTACATATAGAGAGTGTATGAGACAAAAAGGAATTGACTTGGAAAGGGGGTGAATGAGAGGCTGATTCTGAGGGGGGATGACAGTGTAGGCAGGTGCCATCCTGTCTCCTCAGGAGAACTGCAGAGAGAGGATGGACTCAGAGGAAGTCCAAAATGGAAGAGGGAAGGAGTAGAGGGGCTCAGATACCTACTTATTCTCAGCCAGAACCAGTGGGTGCTCCCTAAAGTATGTTTGAATTTAGTTCTGCCCGTGACTTACAGTGCAAGTGTAGGAAAACCACTTCCCTTCTGTGCAACAGCTGCTCTCATATTTTTCCCTGTAGAGTGCCGAGAGGCTTAATTGCTGTTTGAGGAGGCTTTGTGAGCCGTGGCTGGCAGGGGCTGGAGGCTCCCTGGTGGCACAGGGGTCCCTGTCCCAGCCCTGTGTCTCATGGTGTTGCCCTGATTGCAGATGTGCCCATGCAGCAGAACATGGCCCTGTTTGAGTTCAACGGGCAGTGTGGGTACCTGCTCAAGCACGAGTTCCTGCGCCGCCCTGACAAGCACTTCGACCCCTTCTCCCTGGACCGCATGGATGTAGTGGTGGCCAGCACCCTGTCGGTCACGGCAAGTATTCCCTGACAGCCCCTCCTGGCTCCCTCTGTGCCACCCGGGGGCTCATGGAGCACAGGAACCTGGGCAGTCCTTGGGACAGTGTTACCTTGGCAACCCCCAGGCTTGTCTCTGTTTTAAATTAATCATAATCACATGAAAATGGAAAAGGAGCATTTGCCACATGGCGGCAGCCAAGGCTGGGATGATGGGGAGGGAGGAAGTGCTGAAGCAAGAAATAGGGGTGGAGGTAAAATAAAATCTGGAGCAGAAGAGCTGTTTTGGGATGGTAGAGTGACTTTAGAGTGAAGGAATTCTCTTCACCAGTTGCTGACTCTGTTTCTGCTGTTCACAGATACTCTCCGGTCAGTTCCTCTCGGAGCGCAGCGTGAAGACCTATGTGGAAGTGGAGCTCTTTGGGTTGCCAAGGGACACCAAACGCAAATACAGAACCAAGCTGACCTCCACAGCCAACTCCATTAACCCTGTGTGGAAGGAGGAGGCTTTTGTTTTTGAAAAGGTGAGAACATTTGATAGTAGTTTAGACACAGAATTCTTAAACTCCCATTGGCTGCAAGCGTTATCCTGGGAGAGGTCAGTGACAGCAGAAGGGACTCCCTTCTGCACACCCCAGGCCCAGCTTTCAGCACACTCAGATAACACCCAAGCAACAATATCTGAAACAACTCTCCATCAGCATTTCCCAGAACAGATAGGGGTAGCTGGGAATGTTTATGGAAATAGCAGGCATCCAAAGTCTCCCCTGTGATGCCTTTCAGACTGAAGTGACTGACTTGCCTGGAAAACTTCCAGCACCCAGAAGCAGAATATAACTGAATGTCTGTGGTTAAACTGTCAGTGAGAAATAGCCAAACTGGAGCAGTAATGGGACCAGTTCTCAGCTGTGCCAGAACACAGAAAGCTGCCCTGTCTGTGCCCAAGAGCAGAGTGGTCCCCAGTGCAGCCGCAGGATACGGGGAAGTTGTCCAGTCCCCATTACACAATTAAACTCTGTCAGGTACACTCTGAAACTGTGGTTATTTTCAGCCTGCTTGGGATGTGGTGGGTAAATACCCTCCTTCCAGAAACACTCTGAGGCATCAGTCCTGGCAGAATAATTTTTAGTTCATTTTATGGCACAAGACAATGGGGAAGGAGGGAGGCAAGAGCCCTTATGGCAAGGTTACCATGTTTGCCTAATTATTCCTCCCAGCTGATTCCCTTCTCCAGTGAGTTGCTTCCTGGAAACTGTGGCTTGGAGGGTTTGCCCCATTTTTGTCTTTAGGCAACATGCCCTCCTGTGATCCTGGGCAGACTGAGAAGCCTGTGTTTGGTGGAGTTTTTGGGAATTCAGTTATGTCTGTGATAAACTGTGGCCTTAAATTACAGGCTGCAGAAATAGGTGGTGACATCTTGGAATTTTGTGGTTGGAAGAAGGAGAGAGTAAAGCTCTCCTTGGAGGAGGATGCTGCTGTCAGGAGTTAGAGGTGAGAACACTGGTGTCTTACTCTGCATTTCTCTCAGATCATGATGCCTGAGTTGGCCTCTCTGAAAATTGCGGCTTGGGAGGAAGGAGGGAAGTTCATTGGACATCGTATCATTCCTGTCATCGCAATGCACTCAGGTAAATCTGTGGAAATCACTTCGGCTTTTGGGCCTTCGAGACTAGTCCTTGGAAGGTGTAAAGAAGATACAAACAGCTGCATATTTGGCTCCTTAATCTCCACTCCTGTAGGCAGTGGAATCATCCTGTTGGAGCCTTGGCTGAATTCCAGGATATCCTCCCCATGCCCTGCTGGAAGGACGGGCTGTGTTTGGCAGCTGGAGGGCCAGGACTGTGCCAGCCCAGCTCAGTGATATGCTCTGTTCCAGGGTACCACCACGTGTGCCTGCGCAGCGAGAGCAACATGCCCCTCACCATGCCCTCCCTCTTCGTGTTCCTGGAGGTCAAGGACTACGTGCCGGATGCTTGGGCAGGTAGAACATGTTGGAATGTGCAGGGTGTGGGCTCTGGCTTCATCCAAACTCTGATCCATAAGCATTTTCCCAGCCCAGGGTGTGCTTTCCTGCTGCACCCTTCATTCCTGTCAGGATGGGATTGAGCATGTGCCAAGATTCTGCTCCAGCCCCAGTGCTAGTGGGAAGAGCATGGATGCTCCCACTGCAGCTATGCCTGGGACCCACCTGAGGGGGTCAGTCCCAGTTTCTCAGGGGCAGGGAGGGGTTTGCTTGAGGGAAGAGGTGCCAGCTCTCATGGGGTGATGAGAACAGGGGTTTTAGGGAGCACAGGAGTGATGTTCTTCTCTGTTGGAAGAGAAGGGAGGTTCTTGCTGGTACAGAGACCTTTCTTTGAAAAGGGTCAGACAGAGCTGGATGAGGATAAAAGCCCCACTGCAGGGATCAACATTCATGACCAAAACCACACAGAAAGTAACATCAGCCACACACCTTCCTGTGAATACTGCTCATGTTTGCTCTTTCCTCCCTGTGTTCATACAAATGAACCTTTCTCATTTGGGAAATCCTGAGAAATTTTTATAAAAAAGGTGAGGTTTATACAGCATTGGACTGGAATTGGAGCAGGGAGCTGTGCCAGTGAGGAAAATCTGAACCTGGCTTCAGATTTTGGGAGCAGAGTTCCCAAAATCACTTCACAGAGCTGCCCTGAACATCACCTGTGAACCAATGACCTTAGCATGAGACTAAGGTGAAAGTGGTCTCCTCCCTTTGTGCTGTCAGAGAGAAGCTTGTTACAAGCAGGCAACACAAATTGGCTCTTCTCCACAGTGTCCTGTTCTGGGCAGGGAAAATGAGTCTGTGAATTATTTGCTGTCTGAGCCAAACCCTCTCTCTCTTTCCAGATCTCACTATTGCCCTCTCCAACCCCATCAAGTTCCTCAGCCTGCAGGACAAGCACTCCATGAAGCTCAAGGATTCCTCAGGGGAGGTGAGTTTTTCCAGGTTCTGTTCTCATAAGCACCTTGCATGGATTCAGCCTGGAATAATAAGCCTTCATTTCCCTCTGATCTTTGTTTTAGAGGCCTGGCACACAGAGGAATGTCCCATCTGCTGAGACTAACGGGATGCCAGACTCTGCTGGGAAATGCAGCATTCCTCCCTCCAATGGCTCCACAGGTAAGTTTCCAGGAGTTTTCAAGTACTTTAACATTTTGGCAGCTTAATTAATTCCTCACACCAAAGTCCTTCACATGGTCTGTGTTCTGGTGAGCTCTCCACTGTCCCTTTCCAACCTGAACATCCAAGATGGGACATTAACAAGAACCTCTTTTGGGATTTCAGGAGCAGCAGCATTTGCCAGGGATGAAATCGTGTTAGGAGCGATGCAGATGGCAGGTAACTCCTTGTGCTGTTCAGCTGGGCTGTGGCCTGTCAGTCAGTATTCCCTGTCTATATTCCCAGACTGAAGACCTGCCCCAGGCCTGCCTTGTATAGCCAGCACTAAAGACAAATCCCAGGAATCTTGGGGCTCAGGGTTCCCTTCATCACACCTGCACTCTCTGTACAACGTGTGGTTCACCTGTGTCTGACTGCAGTGTGATGCAAATCCCTGTGAACAAAATTATGCCACAAAACCCATCTGAAGGCACAAGAGGAAACTTGTTCCACTCAGGATATGTTGCCAAGTAACTGTTATGAACATTGTTTTGCTTTTAAAAGTTATTACTGCAGAGAAGTGTTCCCCAGGACAGAATACCTGGTGAGAGGATCCCATGGTGTGGAGCTGAGGGGGCTGTGGCTTGAATGGTGACTGAGGGATGAGTTTGCCCAGGCCAAGCCCTGGGAAGGAGCTGGCTCTGCTCAGCACAGTTGTGCTCTGACACACCTGCATGTTCTCTTCAATTTTACACATTCTAAGTCCCAAAATGGTTACTTTCCCTGAGCAGATAATTCCCCGTGGCCTGACAGCAATTTTGGCTATCCCCCAAACCCCCATCCATCAGGGGCAGGAAAAGAGGGAGGCAAATGAGTGAAGGCAGTGCTGAAAGCCCCTGTGTGACCCCAGAGGGTTTGGTAGCAGGTGGAGAAATGGGGTGGGAGAGCAGACTTCCTCTGTTTTGTGTTTCAGAACCTGAGACAGCCACCCTGGATGAGCTGCAGCAGATGAAGGGCTTCCTGAAGCTGCTGAAGAGGCAGAAGAAGGAGCTGAGGTTGCTGGAGCAGAAGGGAAGCAAAAGGAAGGAGGAGCTGCTGCAGAAATACTCTGTGCTCTTCTCAGAGCCCTTCTGCCACAGCAGCAAGAAAAGGATGATCCACATGAGAAAAACCCAGAAGAAAAGGTAAATGGAAACCAAGGGTCATGTCCCCAAACCAAAACATGGGCTCCCCTTCTCTGAAAGAAGAAGGAGCATCCACATGTCCCTGGGCTGTTCCCATGAGGGTGGGTGGGAAGGCTGGGATTGTACTGGCATGGCCAGAAGCATCACAGCCCTGATTGTTCTGCAGGAGTGTGACCCAGGGTGACATTGGTACCTGTGCACACCCTGTGGAAGTGGCAGAGACTGTGGATCACCGGCTCCTGGAGCTGAGGGAGAGGCTGGAACGGGACCTCATGCATCTTGGGCAGGAGTTCCACAAGGGCATCCAGAGGAAGAAGGAGCAGCATGCCAAAGAGGTGAGGCTGCCAGTGGCACCAGGAAATGGATCCTAGGACAGCCTCTCAGTGGAAAACTGAATGCAACATAGGACAGGCAGTTAATTTGGCTGCTCCAGGAAAATTTAATTTGGATAATTCTTCAAGAGGAGGTCTGTGTTGTTGTTTTTTGGGTTTTTTTCTAGACTTTCCTAAGAGAATGGTTTTGAAATAAATAAGATTCAATTTTTTTTCTGATAATATCTTAAGGAATTAAAAGATGAAATCCAAATAATCAGAACAAAAAACTCACCCTCAGCCAAACACTTCACCTCGTTCTTTTTTTAAAATTACTTGCCTCCCTTGAGGTTTCTTGCAATCTTTCCTAAAGGGACTTCTCTAGAAAACCCCCACTGATGAACCCCAGAACTAAACTGGTGGAAAAAGTGGCTCCTTCTATGGAAGGAGAGTTCATGCTTTCAAGGTTAAATGCATAGCAGAAAATAATTTATAATTTCTTTGCTAATGTAATTTGGAAATTTTTGTGTTTTTTTGAGGAAAACCTGTATTTGAAAGTTTTCCGTGTAGTACTAACTCACATCTCACCTGCTTGATTCGGTGAACCATTAGGAGTGAATACAGTGAGTATTTTTCACAGAGCTGATATATAAAAAAAGTTTGCCAGAATTTTTGATCAGATTTTAGTTTTTTATTTCATGTCAAAAACAAGTTTAGGATTTTCCCAGTAACCATCTAAATACAGGGTAGTAAGTTTTAAAATGAAATATTTTTATTTGCTCAAAATGTAGACTGAAGCCCTGAAAAGGCAAAAGCACATTTTCTGCCTCTGCCACAACTTCATCTGGGAAACTCTTTAACCCAAAGGCAGCCAGCAAAACCAGGGTGGTGATACTTAAAAATACAGGTGGAGTTGCACCTCTCAGTAGCAGCAACTCTGACCAAAGGCTGCTGATGGGTATTAGGTGGTATCAGAGCTTGTAAATTCTAACCCCTGTGTGTCAGAGATTTGTGGCTGCGCCCTTTTGATGTTGTTTTCATCCCTTGACCAGCAAACTGCCCGGATGCTGGAGCTGGCCAGGGAGAAGCAGGGAGACGAGCTGGAGACGCTGCAGGACACAACAGAGAGGTAAACACGGCTGGGATCCCAAACAGTGCCCAGCTCTGCCTGGGCAGAACTCCCTGCACTGCACACAGGGAGGGAGGGCAGGGAACAAGAGCATTTTCTTTCCTTGGAGAGAAGTTAAGGCACAGGAGTATGACACAGGGTCTCACCCAGTGGCACTGGGGGGACATGGCTCTTGTGATCCCCAGAGCAGAGTTCCTGCCATGAGGCACCAAGCAGGATACCAGTGTTTCCCCTGCAATGAGCAGCCTTGAGTGACTGATTTGGGCCAGCAAACAGCTCTGCTGGTCTCTGGGTACCTTCCAGGGATTGATCCCACTCCATCTTCTAAGGGAGTGGAGCAGCTTGGCTTCAGTACTTAAACAAACTGGCAGAATCAATTCCCCAATTTCTAGCAAGGTGTATATCTATTTGTTCCTGCAAGAACATTATCCTGAAGCTACAATCCTCCCTCAGTCAGACACAGCTCCCTCTTTTCATGTCCTGGCCAGATCCTGTCTGTTTCTCTGAGCTATTCAGCATATTCAGGCAAGACAAGGGAAGCAGGTGAGTAGCCAGGCACTGGTTTGCTGACACTAGGATGTCATTAGTACAGTCACCTGTGCTGTGAAATCCAAAAGTAGAGGTGAACTCCAAGATATGAGTGACACCATGGAGAGAAATGTATAGATGCCGGAGGATAGACTGCAAACTGGGAAGGTGGACAGAAAAGCTCCTGGACAATTGTTCTCTCTGACACATCCCTTCAGCATCTTCAGCTTTCACTGCTGGAGGCAGAACATGTCCTGACTTTGGGAGGAATCTTTGTTAGGAATCCTTTAAAAAATAACCCCAAACCTCCCAAACAAACAGAAAAGGCTACAGGGCTTAAAATATTCTTAAGCCTTTGGGCTTTCTGCTGCCCAATCCCTTCCACTGGCATTTCTGGCCAGCAGAGCACTCCACAGAAATGGGGATGGAGGGCTGCTTCTGTGCTGGTCCCCAGGCCTGTCTCTCGTCTCTTCACAGCCACATCAAAGACATCAAGAAGCGGCTGGAGGCAAGGAGGGTGGAGCGAATCCAGACCATGCAGAGGAACACCAGCGACAAGGCTGCCCAGGAGAGGTGCTGGATGCTCCCATGCTTTAGCCATGCAGGATGCAGGGCCTGTTGCTGCCTGGGAAGTTGAAGAAGTAGAATTTTACATCCAGTTCTTTGCCTTATGTCTCAGACACATTGGAATGGTGTTTTGTCTTTCCTAAATTAGAGTAGCTTCCCTGTGTGGCAGGACAGCATGGAAATGCAGCACACATGGAACAGTGTAGCACCGACTCATACTGACAGAGGGGTTTGATGCAAACAGGACAGCTGGGTAACAGGTTTCTATACTTTACAGGCTGAAGAAAGAAATCAACAACTCCCACATTCAGGAAGTGGTGCAGACCATCAAACAGGTGAGTTCCACAGGGGGATGCCTGGGGGCATTTGTGGGTTGGAAATGATGGGAAAGTCTGGGAGGAGCAGAGAAACCTCAAGGAATTCAGAGTTGCCCTTTGGAGAGCTGGTGCCAGACAAAGCTAAGTCCATGCCTGTGAGCCTGTCTGTGATGCTCTGTGTCTCCCCCTGTGTGTGTTCTTGTCCATCTCTGAATATTCCCAAGTGTCCTGCCTGTCCCTGGGTGTCTGTGTGTGTCCATATGACTGTGTCCATGTATTTTTCTGTGTTCAGTTGTGTCTGTGTATTCATGTTCAAGTGTCCATCTCGGTGTGCATATCTGTGTGTTTGTTACCACCATGTCTGTGTGTCTGTATGCCTATGTTTTATTTGTCTGTCCATATATCCATGTGACTGTCTGTGTGCCTGTCTGCGTATCTGTCTGTCCCTACTTCTTTGTGTGTCTGTGTGTCTATCTGCCTGTGTTTGTGTCTGTTCATGTGACCATCTGTGTCCCTATATGTTTTCACATGTCTCTCCATTAGTCTTGCTGTCCATGTGTCCACATGTGTCTCTGCATGTCCATCTGTCTCTCCGTGTGTCTGTCTGTGTCCATGTATGTGTGTCTCTGTCCATTTTTGTAGCTGTGTCAGTGTTTCTGCCTGTCCATGTTTCCATGTGTCCATCTGTTCATGTGTCTGTTTGTCTATATGTCACTCTGTGTCCATCTATCTCTCTGTCCCTGTGTCTATATCTAAGTTGGTCAGTCCAACTGTGTGTTTGTGTCCATGTGTCTCTCTGTATGCTTGTCTTTATCTCTGTGTGTCCATCTGTCTCTGTGTGTTTGTTCATCAGTGTTTGTGCCTGTATGTCTATTCTTGCGTCTGTGTCCGTGTATCCATCTGTCCATGTTTATCTGCGTGTCTATTTGTCTGTCCCTGTTACTGTGTCTATCTGTCCATGTGTCTCTGTCTTAGTGTCTGTATGTGTGCCTATGTGTTTGTGTCTCTGTCCATCCATGTGTGCCTGTGTCCATGCATTTGTGTCCATCCATGTGTGTATCTGTCCATCTGGGCATCTCTGTCCATGTGTTTGGGTGTCTCTCCATGTGTCTGTTTGTCTGTATGCCTTTCTGTGTGTCCATCTGTGTGCCCATGCTTGTGTCTCTCTCTCTCCATGTGTCCACCCACATGCCTGTATGTCCCTGTGTCTGTTTATCAACTTGCCCATGTGTCTGTCTGTCCATGTGTCCCTGTCTCTGTGCATCCATTTGCCCATGTGTCCATCTTTCTGTCAGTGTTTGTGTCTGTGTTTTTTCAAGTCTGTTTATTTATCTGTTCCTTTATTTGTCTGTGTGTGGCTGGCTGTCCATGTGTGTCTGTATGCGTTTGTGTCCGGGTGCCTGTGTGTTTGTGTCCCTGAGACTGTCCATCCATATGTGTGGCTGTCTATGCACGTGCCCATCTGTGTGTTTTGCTTGTGTCTGTAGGTCTGTTTGTATCCATGTGTCCCTATGCCTATGTCCCAGTGTCTGCACTCACTCACCTGTCCAGGGTGTCCCTGGATCCAGTAGTGTCAGAGCTGGACATGATCCGGGCTGTGGCCTTGCTGGGCTCAGCTCAGGCTGTCCCAAGCCCTTGTTTGTTGAACTGGAACCTGAAGAGGGGGTTACTTTTTTCTTTTTAAAGGTGACAGAGAAGACAGGCAGGTTCCAGCAGAAACTGCAAGAGAAGCAGGCAGAGTGTCTGCGATCCATCAAGGAGAGGGAACGCCAGGTAAGGACAAGGCTCAGGGTCAGGGCTGTTCCTTAGCACAGCAAGTCCAAATCCACAGGAGCTGTTTACTGTCACCCTCAGCCTACCCACCCCAGCACCCAAGCCCCAAGGGCTTAGCAAGTGCATGAGGAGCCCACACAGATCCCCAAAGTACCAACAGCTCGTGCCAGAGCTCCAGTGTGTGGGAATAACGTGTCTCCATCCACAGCTCCAGCAGCAGGCACTGGCAGAGTACGAGGAGAAGGTGAGAGCTCTGAACACAGAGGTGCAGGAGATAGTGAAGAACTACACCAAAGTTGGCCTTCCTGCAGAGCCACAGACTGGGCAAGCAGGTCAGAGCATTCCTGAGGGAGAACGAGGCTCTACAGACCAAGTGGAAGCAAACATCCCAGAGACAGAGGTGTCCAGGCTGACACTGGCCATGCCCCCAAGAGCTGGAATGGACGTGGAGATTGAAGAGAGTGTATTCTAAGTCCCTTCCTTACTGTTCATTGCAGGAAGGTCTTTGGAAGTATACACTGAAGTTAAAGGCCAGTTTCCCAAAGTACTGCTATCCCTTTCCACTCTAGGGAGCTCCTGAAATCCTTCAGCAAAGTACTTACTTTTTTTATCCAAGTATTTGGAAGTAGCCTGGAGAGCTTACCCCCCAGAGTGCTCCTCTTTCTCTCTCCTCCAGCCTGAGCTATTTCAGCAGTGGCAAAGGGCCTGTGCCTGCAGACCAGCTCCTGGCTGATATCACAGCAGCAGCTACAGGAATATTTACTTTGCATTAATACCAGGTTTTAGAATTTTGTGGGGATGGGGGTGGGAAGTGGACTCAGTCACACAAATACACAACAGGAAAGGGGTGCTACAGGAGGACAGTTACACCTGAAGCTTCATTAACAAACATGAAAAGTGCTGCTATAAAAAAAACCCCAAAGCCCAGCTCAAGCAGGTATGAGACAGGATGTTCCAAGCCTGGCCTGACATCCAACAAGAGCCCACATCTCCCCTGTGGTGTTATTACAGTACTGGAATGATGGATTGTACATTTCTGACTTATTTATTTTCTAAAAAAATAAAACATTGCATTTCCTAACAAATGAGACCACTGGTTATTAAACCACAGGTAAGAATGTGGGAGCACTGTGTGTCCATGTCTCTATCCTGTGTGTCTCTGTGGGGCTGTGCCTAACCTTGTGTGTCTGTGTCTCTCTGTGTACCTGTGCATTTTAGCATGTATGTCCATCCACGTGTCCCAGTGTGTGCCCAAAGTCCAGCTGCAGCCAGGAGCAGTTGCAGCTCTTACCTTAACCTGAGGGGCAGCACTGGTAGTTCCAACCAGAGAACAGGGGCATCAGCCCTGCTTCCTACACCCACTTCAGCCACACAAACCTCTCCAGAGAAGCCTTTTAGAGGTTATTTTCAAGGAGAATTTATCCCATCTCTCCCTGGAGGAAACCCAGACAGCTGGATCAGACCAAAAGGTGGGCCTCTCTCCATACACACATTGCCAAGACTCCAGAGGCTGGTTTTTCCCCTCAGACCCTCTCAGTAAATGAACCCAACAGAATAAACCCAAGTCAGAGAGACACACATAGAAAGCCAGGGCACAGCAGGGCCAGGGTCCACAGGAATTTTCCCTCCCCTAACCCCACAACCTAAAAGGGAACGTGTTGCTCAGGGACAGCAGCAGTGATGGAGTAGGACATGCTCTCAAGACAAACACTCCCAGGCTCCCCTCCATTCTCCCCTCACAGGCTGCTCCCACCAGCTGCACCAGCACGAGCTGGGACACAGCACACAGGCACAGCCTCCTTTCCTCCAACCTGTCACAATTCCCAAACTGCATCACTTTCCAGCCTGAACACCTCTAATTCCTGCCTTTTGGCACCAGATTTCCTGGGAGTGCTCTGAGGGTGACAGAGCTGGCAGGACGCAGTGCTCTGCCTTTCTCCCCTTGAGCTCCTGTGCCCCTCCCCAAGCAGAGAGAGCATCAATGCCCCAGCAGCTCTGAATGACACAAAACCATCAGCCAAAGCAAAGGCTCACACAGCACCAGAGCAACATGCTCTGTAGGAGGCTTTCTAAGGTGTGGGCATTCCAAAACCAACCAGAGCTCAGCTGGACAAAGGCACAGAGGGAAGGAAATTCAGCTGCAGCACTTGGGATCTGTGGCATTAATATACTCTGAGGTTTGAAGCCTCAGGAAGAAAACACACCATGACAACTCATGCCTTTACATCCTATCACAATTTCTGCTCTGCAACCCTTCTGTTACTGAACCAACCACTGCCACAAGGGATGGATGCCCAGTTTATCGAAAAACAGGGGCAATGTTTTACACAGATCTCACCTTTGTGCTAAAAACACCTTCCAAATGTACTTTTCAGAGTGCACACAAAAGAATCACTGTAAACAAAGCCAGGGCTTGGAAGGAGCACAGACCACATTCTGCATCACCCTTTCCCCCCGTGGTGAAGCCCCTCTGAGCCCACACGTGCTGGGGCACCTCAGACACCTCCCTGCCTGCACAAAGTAGAGGGAATTCCTGCAAGACGGGAAGTGGACACAATTAAATTACAGCACTAAGCCAAATGTTACTGCAGAGGTTTCTGAGCACACTGAACCCTGAGCATCCCCCTAGCAGCACAACTCACTCACACCCTGGTTTCGTTACTCACGGACTCCAGAGGAGAGGGGCCACCTTGTCTTCCAGTCCTACTTTTTGCCATGAAATCCAGACATCCTGGAGGATTCCTTCACCTGCAGCCCTGCCTGTGGTTTTGTTTACATGCTGAGCACAGGGTGATGTTGTAGTTGGGTCAGACAAGTCACTGTTGAGGCTGTTCCAGAACCCAGATGCAATGGTAAATAAGACAACAATTTATATAAGCTCAACCTTTGTTCTACAGTAGTAAAAAATTAGATAACGGGGATTCCTAAGCAGAGAAGAACTCCAGCTCCAGCAAGGAATACCAACAGGAGACATTGTACCTGAAGGATCCAAAATTATCTTTTGCCTCCAGAACAGAGATAGTGCCCATTGTACTTACACAAGAAATTGCTGCACAGTAGCTCCTATGGTTTAGAGACATTCTTCCTGCCCCACACATATCCCACATGGTCAAGATTCTCCAAGATTATCAAGATTATTACTTGTTTTATGCCCATTTATCGCCAGGTCCCAAGGCACAGCCAGAAGCTTTCTGCAGGCTGAAGGGGCAAGGGTGGGGTTCTCATCACCAGAATCAATCTTAAATTCGGGAGCCTTGTTTGATCCAGGGTCCATCTGTAAGAGAGGAGTCTCCAGAGAAAGATTTGTCCTGGAATAATAAGCTGCTGCATCCAACAGCAGAAGTCTGTCTGAGGGGGACAGGCACCATTACAGATAAACCAATGCAACTGGGACATGATAGCACTCACAGAGCCCCCATTTGATTCAGAAAATTGTTCCTATAAATCCCACCCACCATCTTCAAAGGCCTCCTGGAAGCTGATTGCCAGGGCTGTGGCAGCACAGAAAAGGCTCAACATTAGCAAAGCTGACAGGAGGTAAAATAAAAGGGGAGGATTCAGGAGAAACATGACACAAAACAACAGCAAACCCTGAGACACGAGCATAACCTTGTAGGAGACAAAAGATACTCAGAGAAAACAACACCTCCAAGCATAATTACCCACTGAGGAGGCTCTGAGCTCATCAGAGAAGAGGCCACGTGTTATTGTGTACTCAGATCTCACCTGACACACAAGAAATCCTGACCTGAAGAGTACTGCAATGCAAATTCCAAACCTGCTCTGGATCCTCATGCTCCTGGCCTGCTTGATGGGGAAGAAACTGTTGGCCCTGGAGATGGAGCTTCAATCTTTCAGCTAATCTAAGTTTATCTTAGGATTTATGTTTGATTCCACACTCATCTAAGGAATGGCGCAGTTAATTGGTGATGTGCCGTGCACAAACTGCAAACAGAGAAACACAAGAAGCAGGAATTGCTTTCTGCATCCCCCAAATATGGTAATGAGGGTTTAAAATTTTATAAGACAGTTGAATGCAATTTTTCCAGGGCCTTCCCTCACTGTGTTTAGTCAGACTTATGCTACACTATAAAATGGTGTTAAATGTTAAACCTGTCATATCTGTCTCCAACAAACACTTGTTTCAGGATCCAGGCTCCTGCCCCAATCTCTTCTTGCTTTAAAAACCACATTGCCACAGAACAGAGGTAAGACCAGACACCAAGGTTCACACTCCCACCCCTGAACTACAGACACATTGTGAAGCATCTCAGCACCGCATGAGGCTTATGAATAAATCAAGATCTACTTTAATTTAAAACACAAGTGCAAAGAATTCACAACTTACAGACCAGCAGGACTGTTTGTTTCAAATTATAAATCTTTTACAAGCCCTGCTCTTCTGCATAAAAAAGCAATATATCTGAAATACAGAAACATCTTAAGTCAAAAATTTTCCAGTGCAGCTAAGGAGGAGCCAAATGAATTAATTTCAATCAACTCCATCAGCCTCTTAGACATTCAGTCTAGACAAACCCCCTACGACCCCTCCACCTGCCACAGGTGAGAGAGTAATTTCCTCCTTCAGCAGGTGTCTGAGACCAGGGGGTGAGCCATCCTCTGAAGGTGTTCTCTCCCCACAAATACAGAGCCAACCTACGTGCTCCACAGACTGGGTGCCCACCCTGTGATGGCATCAGTGCAGATCAATTCCATCCCAAATTACTTCAAGTAATCAATTGTGGCTTCAATTTTGAAGCAGGATCTGGAGCAAACAACAGAAGACAGAGATTATGAACATCTTCTGAAGAAAATGCAATTCTGAGGTTAGTTTCTGGCACAGTAGAACTGTCCCAAGAATAACTTAAATTCCAGTACATTTGTATGTGGAGTTTCAAAACAAGATACCAGTTCCACATCTAAGAGTATATTCTTGAGACCTCACAACAACACACACTGTCACTGTACAATGTTAATCCCAACCTAGAGTCCAATTACCTTGAGGATCTCACTGACCAAAGAGTGCAGCACACAAAATACCTAAAACCGTGTTAAAAGAACTCAAAGAGCTGTTTAAACAACCAGAAACCTTCCAGATGCCAAGGGCTAGTGGGGAAGGGCAGGCCAACAGCCAGACAGCAGAGGTGTCTCACCATGTCCTGCAGCAGCCAAAGGGAGATGGAGGTTCAACAACCACCTCACACGAACACAGAGATCAATCCTGGGATGTGCAGCAGGCTCAAACTTTTCCATTCTGTCTCCTGCAGCCACCCCAAAATGCTACCCAACGACTGCCTCAGGGCAGCTTTTCTCAGCCTCTCCTGGGAGAAGGGACTGGGAAAGGAAGGCATCTGGAAACCAGCCAGCACCGGGGGCGTCGCATATGGTGAATTGTCAACCATGAGGTCCTGGTGGTGGGAGCACCTGGTATTCACAGAGTCCACTTGGAGGCCTGTATCCAAGGGTTTCCGGAAGTTTAAAATCGTGAAATGGGTTCAAGGTTGACCACTAAACCACACACATTCTGCAGCAAAAGAGAAGCCTGTTGATGCAAGAGAGCCACTTAGAAACAAATATATACATATCACATCACTCCCAAGGGAAGTGTGGGCAGGTTTCCAGGTCCACATTTAATCCAAGGAAATTAAAATCATCTGTGAAAAAGCCTCATAGGAAAAAAACAAACAAACAAACAAACAAACAAAAAAATATCAATCCTTGTGCATTGTTTGACAGTTTAAAGGGGTCTGTGCCCCAAAATGAGTCAACTCAGGACTCCAGCATAGAAGGAAGGTAACAAAGATCACATTTCTAACTGGGAAGCATCATTTCAGTTCAGTGGTCAGCAGCCAAGGTGTGCAGAAACTCACATTCAGATACACAGCTTCAGACTCCGCTTCAAATGCCGTCCCCCGGCAGCAGTGATTCCCAAGCCATGGAATACCCGCTTTATCCTTGAGACAGATTTGGTCTCACCTGGATCTAGTCTGTATTGATTGTCTTCAGCAAAGAAGAAGCCACAGAAGGCTGAGAAGCTACAGACAGGATTCACACTCATCCTCTAAAACCATTGCTGACAAGTTCCAAGCACCATTCACGGGATGAAACTACCTGGGCTCTTCATTTTTTATATATTTTTTTTTTCTACAACTTCCCTCAGACAGAGTCAGCAGGTGGAGGTACGTTTCCTGTACTGTTGGATAAGGGGCACCAAGCACTCTGGAAGTCCTGTCTGGAGCAAAAAGGGGTGATCCAGAAGTTCTTGTGCTGTTGCTCTCTCCAGTGGATCCCGTGTCAACATCCTTTCCAAGAAGTCTCTCAGAACTGGAGAGGTCTGTGAAAAAGGAACAAACCAAGTCAACCCTGCAAAGGGACCAGGCACAGCTCATGCACCACCAGGTTGCACAGGTGGGTTTGGTTAAGGGGATCCTGCACCATCCCCTGCTGTATCCCTGTTTTCCCAGCAATGTGACACAGATCTCACACTTTCCACGTTAGGGACATAACATTCTGTCACTGGTATGAGCCTGCAACCGTCATGCAAGAAGCTGCACAACAGGTACCAAAAAGTTGAATGACCTCCCAAGGTTTGTCCTTTGGAAGAGCTGTGAAAGCCTGGAGTAGCCAACTCCAAGCACCACTTTCAGGCCCTGTACATCTGCAGGTTTAATCCTCTGCATTATTAAAACAGAATAGAAAATCAACTTGGCTTATATTTATTTATTTAAATGCTGTTAATGACATCCACTTTGGACTGGGGGCATTTTCCCAGCTCTGGTTCCCTTAGAGGTAGATTAGGAAATCCTGTTCACACTGAGCTACTGTTTATTTCAGGAGGCTTTTGGATGACTTTGATGGGATTGCTGGAGGGGGAAGGCACTGCATAGCTCAGGATAGGAGCTGGGATCCAGCCTGTGCCCCTGGCAGTGAATCTGCCCATGCCTTAGCAAAGCAGCAGGGATTATCCCATGGACATCCCTTGAACCTGGCGCACCAATACTGCAGTCACTGACCACAGTGAGCCATGGACTGGCACCAAAATAGAAGGCCTGATCCACAGCTGGAGCTGAGCTCCCCCAAGATCGGAGAGGACAGCCCCTGGCCTGTAACCCAGAGATCTGCTGGGAGCCAGTCTGCTTCCCAGGATACACTGGAGAAGATTACGACCAGCTCTGGCTGGCACAGCCCAGAGCACGGCCATGTCACCAAGCAAGGTGTGACCCAGACCAGGATGGCTTTACAGTGCCCAAGGAGGGCAAACACTGGGTCCAGAACGTGACTGTGAAATTTTAATTAGTGTTGCAAAGGCAAAGAGCAAGCTGTTGATGTTGGAGTGTGTGCTGTTAGTTCAGTAGTCTACTCTGTTAAATAATTCAGTTTTAGCAGCTGCAGATCCTCTGATTAACTGGAAAGGCCAGGTAGCTCAGGATGCTGCAGAAGCTGTTTGATCTCACAGGCTGGGCCTGGAATGAAAGGACTGCTGCAAGTGGGGACTGAAAGGTGATCACTATTTCTTAAGCCACTGCTACTTTTTCCTAAAAAAACATGAAGCCAAGTTCACCTTCAGAGCAGCTGCAGTGTCTCCACAAGCTCCTATCCCTCCTGCTCTGACCGTAACACAGCCTTGGCAGTCCTGAAGGCCACAAAACTGGAAACTCCCAAGGATTCTCCTGTTTCCTTCCCTGGAAGATGAGCTACTCTATCAACATCAGCAAGCTGGGAATGGCTGGGTCCACCCAAGGCAGCTCTGATTTGCATTCTCCACTTATGCTCAGGTGCTGTCACACTGTCAGGGCTGTTTCCCAAAGCAGCCACCAAGGCACCAGGGCCAAAGTACTACCCAAGGAACATGTCCTAGCAAGACTATTTCCACAGCCAGCCGTTCTGGGAACAGCTGAGACGGATGTTCCCTCGTGATAACCATCACGTGTACAAGTGTTTGCCAGCATGCTCACCCTGTGGAAGTTTTTCAGTTTGGGAGGAGGACTGTCACGAAGTCTCTTCATTGCCTGGACTGGAGAATCACTAAAGTAGGGGGGTTCTCCATCCACCATCTCTATCACCATGATCCCCAACGACCAGATATCCACCTGTGGGAGCCAATGGTACATCAACACATACACTTCAGAGCAGCAGGTCCTTGCTTTGTTGCTTTTACCAAGTCTGCAACACTCCACCATGACAAATGGAATCAAGTTAAACACTGACCCCTTGACGCTCTTGGGCTCCTTACAGCAGTTTAACAGAGTCAGTTTTGCACCCAGGACTGAGCCTCAGTGGTGTTGCAACACGTAAAAGTCTGCAAGTAACTGCTTGTGCTACACCTGGTTGGTTGGTAAACAAAACTCCTTAGTCTGCAGCCACCTGCCTGGAATTCCGGGCTCCCACCCCTGTGTCCCCGAGGTGAGCCCCTCAAAGCTCACACCTCTTCCCCTCCCTTTCTGGCTTCATTTAGTGATCCCTATCATGTCATAGCCTGTCCCTTGCTCACATCTGTCCACAGCAGGTACAAGTCTAGGCCAAGCTTCAGGTGTAAGAAGAGAGTAAGTTTATGCCTTGTTCCTGGAAGCAGAACAATCTGTTTTTCTAGTGACTTAGGAAGTATTGCTATCACCACAATCAAATCTGTAGTCACAGTTGGCTTTAGTTTAAATACAGTGTAAAGGCTCTTCCTAGAAAAGCCAATAGTACTTTTTCTGTGACACTTAAGAATATTATTTGCTCCCTCCCCTGATATTAGGGAGGTGCCCCTTACCTCAGTGGTGTATGGTATCCTGGCAATGACTTCCGGAGCCATCCAGTAGGGAGTACCTACCAGGGACTTTCTCTTGGGTACATCTTTACTGATCTGAGCACAGAAGCCAAAATCTGAGAGTTTGACCTGCACAAAGAGAAAAGCAACCAACCTTAAAAATAAACCTAAAACAACATAGAGGGAAACACCACAGAAAAAGACAACAAAGGGAGTAAGAGGATGAGAGGGAAACAAGGGATTGGGAACAGAAAGGAAGCAAGAGACAAAGGCTGCTGCAGCAGCAGGAGAGGAAACAATCTGTCTGAGGACACTTACCCTGCCATCCAGTGTAAGAAGAATGGAGTCACTCTTGATGTCCCGGTGAATGACACCCTGGGCATGGAGGTAGGACAGAGCCTGCAGCACCGACTCGCACACCGTGGCAATCTGCTCCTCGTTCAGCCTGCAATTAGGGACGGGGATGCTCAACTGCTCCGTGCTGGGCACGGACAGAGCTCGGCCACAGGGGCACAGTGCCATTCTCAAGTTCAATCACAAGTATTTTGGTTCCCTATGACCTTTACTATCTCACCTTCACCATTCTTCTATGTCTGTTACTGTGAAAAACAGCTTTGACTTGATGGTTGGCAATTTTAAGTTTTCATAGGTTTAATACAGAGAAATTGCATTTTAAATCCTGTATCTAAATTCATTGTGCAAGATGCTGTTTCAAGGAGTTCTGACAGGCAGCAGTACTGCTCAATGCCAAGGTGCTGCAGTAACCAGTGAGACAGTTGCTTTTAAGCAAATACATTAAAGCCATTGTTCACAAGGCTTATTGTGCAACTGTATCCAGAAAACATCTAAACATATTCTTTGATAGCAAATATAGGGATCCTTTAGGTGTTTCCTGCAGACACCCCAGGTACACTCACACCTAACTACAGGCAGCACAGGTTACAAAGAAGGGAAGACCCTCCTTATTTCCACCACTCTGCGAGCACCAAGAACCTCACCCTTAGGTCTAGATAACAAGAGGTGCACTTTCAGCCTGTCATGGATGAAATCTGGTTTCAGTCAAGTGTCTGGCATAGTGTAAAACAGATTACTGGAGAATTACCTTACTCCTGGAGATGCAAATCAGTTATGCCCCTCAGTAAATGTTTAGTGACTAAAATGAAGGTATTTTTCTCCCTGGGATACAGTGCTGTAGGCTTGCAGCTTACTTCTGGTAAGTGTTGTGGTTAGAACAGACTGTTTCCAGTATGTGGAAAAACAAGCATTCATTAACAGGTTCAAAGAAAGCTTCATAAAACCAATCTAGGCTGAGGTCCCCCAATGAAATTCAGACTCCCTGGTGGATATAAACACACAAGCCCTTCATAAGCCTCTTCAGCACTTTTTATCTGTACTCCCAGTGCCAGCTAAGAGTTACTGGAGTTTCACAGGCTCTAACAATGCTGTAACTCAGCACTCCTCAGGATTAAGTGTTGGTTCTCAGACCCTGAGATGTGTCTGAACTCCGTGCTGGAGGGCCAGCCCAGCTAAATGTCTCCAGGACACTCCTTTCAGGTGCAGGCTACAGAGGACAATGTGGCTTTTCACACCTCACAAACACATCACAGATGTGCTTCCAAAACACAGAACCCAACAGAGCAAGATATATGCCTTAGATCTTCCAAAGGCTCTAGTCCAAGCACATAAGTGAACCAAGGATATACTATGATTTTAAAAAAACTAAATACAATTAGTATTACCAATACCGCCTAATTATAATCCACCTAAATTCTGACTCTTCAAAAAAGAAAAAGCTCACCCTACAGACTTTTCTGGTCAGTCTTTCTGCTGGCATTCTCTGCCCCACTTTCCAGCCTTGCAGGACTGCTGGGAAGGAGGAGGAGGATGCTCCAGGGCCACGAGTAAAGGCACAATCACTGTAACTGCATCCCCAGAACAGCCTGTGAGGGCGACTCCAGGGGCCATCTGAGAACAACTTCTCTGCCCTACAGAGATGCTTTGGCCATTAATAAATATCAAGTGGTGTGGATAAGGAAACAAATTTAGCAGAGTGTCCAGTATTTGCTATCTTTAGGCAATGAGATTTGGGAAGGAGTCCAGATCTCAAGGCTCTGCTGCACTTTTCCAGAGGAACTAGTGAGGTTGAATTTGTGGCTAAGGTTGCACCACTGAAAACTATTTCTGCATGCTCTTTAATACTTATTCAATGAACTTCATGGCCAGGATTCAACAAATATAGTAAACAGTGCTTTTTATGAGTCAGTGTTTTACACGGAAGGTCATCAAGGAGATGACCAGTGGCTACTTAAAGGGATTGGTACTGTAAAGGAGGTTCCTTCTACATCCAAAGTATTACCACATATTTCAAATGGATAACAGTTACAAAGTGTAGAAGTTCCAGGGCACTACAAACACAAGATCTCTGAGGGAAATCACCACTCTGCTCTTGGTTTCAAGTGTTGAAGTTCTGCATTTTGCTTCATACCTGATTTGAGACACAATGTCTGTGAGGGCTCCTCCCTGCAGGAACTCCATCAGCACCCAGAGCTCCTCTCCCACGAGGTAGCTCTTGTACATCTCCACAACGTTGACATGTTGATAGTCCCTCATTATCACCACCTGTGAATCCACAGTGGACAAGTGACCACCACAAAATCACTCACAACACCTAACCTTCCCCAGCCAAGCAGGACTCACAGCTCTGCAAGTCCAATGCAGAGCCCCCATTCCCCAGCAATAATTCTTGGTACAAGCATAATCCTACTCAAAGGAAGATGGTCCTGCTCTTCCCTTTTAGCCCCCCTGACTGTTCTCCCCAGCCATCCCCTCCCTCACCTCGTTGAAGAGGAGCTCCCGGCGCTGCTGCTTCCTCAGGTCCATCATCTTCACGGCCACCTGCCGCCCCGAGTGCTTTTCCCGCGCGATGCACACGATGCCTGTGGAGCCCTCCCCGATCTTGATGTAGTTCTCCAGCATTGCCCGGGGATCCCCCTGGTCCACGACCATCCTGAGGGCAGCTTTGAACTGCTCGTGGGTCACCACCACGGGGTCCTCGCTGGCTGGCTGCCCCTTCCCAGCAGAGTCTGGGGGCAGGTGGAGGTTGCTGGAACTGGTCTGGGTGTGCCGGTTCCGGGGGGAACCCGCTGGTGAGGGCCGGCCCGGGGGCACTGTCACCACCTTCTCCACTGGCGGGGACTTCTGGGGCGTCCTGGCTTCCAAGGCCAGCCTGGGGAAATCAGAGGCAGGTGGATCTGGAGGGAGAGACTGGGCTTTGGCTGCAGGGCTGCGTGGGGAGCCCCACTGCTGGGGCCTGAAGAAAGTATTAGGCTGCCAGAAGAACAAAGGGGAAAGGGGAAAAGAGGAAAAGGGATAGTTGGATCAAAAAGGTCAGGAATCAGTTTTATATCGTCCCACTCTGCCCTAGCACATCTTGTAGCAGACTGGAGTCAAGAGCTCCAGGTCTGCCCAATGTATGCTTGGATGAAGATTTGCTCAGATGCAGATCTTCGAGAATCCCTCAGGAAATGGGTTCTACACTTTAGGGACCTCCAAACTGAAGCAGTTTTAAGAGAATCTTTTAAAGCACATGCTTTAAAAAAAACATCAAGAACCAAAACCCACATTAAAAAACCCCTAGCTGCTAAAAAGAATTCCAGCCTTGCCACCAAAATTCAGGGGCAACCTGTGCTTCAGAGAATTTGAAAATCCCTTATCCCTCTGTGCCTCTGATCTTGCTCTGTATAAAAGGAAGAGAATTCATGCCAAGGCTGCAAATCACTTTGATGTCTTGGCCTAATTCCCTTGGGGTAATTACATTCTGCCTACTGAAAACTCTCTCTGCACTTTCCACTGGTACCTGCAGAGCATTCCTGTCAATCAGGCACAGAACTACCCCTCTGTTTTGGGAAAAGCACCAGGATCCAGGCCAGCTGGAGGCAGCCAGCCTGAGACTCCAGCTACACAGAGCCACCTGCCCAGCTCCAAAGTGACCAATCGTGAATTTGGATCAGCACCAGCCGAGGTTTTTGGAGACCTCCCACTCAAGTGCCACACAGGCCCACCCCAGTTCAGTGTGTGAGATGTAGTGAGATCACAGCCCCTGGGAATGTAGCTTTGGAATACGCATTCCCATATCAGCACTACACATGGGTCTCCCAAGAAGGATAAATCCTGTCATGGCTCATACTCACCCTGGAAATGTTGATTAATTAAAATTCAACAGCATCTATCAGGTGGGGTATAAAATACATTATATATTTACATGTGTATATGTAAAATACACATAATATACATATACAAACACTTGCAAAATAATAGTGGAGCCACTTACTTCAGAAGGGGCAAGCCAATCATTTATATTATAGGGCAAAATGACTACAAAGCAAAAAGCACTTTCTCTCTCACAATTCAGAGAGATTATTAATAAAGTTAATAATATGAGAACGGTAACCAAAAACTGCCAATCAAGATGTTTTTAGAGTAGGACTCTTTTTCCCATCTCAGACAGGAAATAATTGTATAGGATTTAATTCCATGCACTTTGGGTTTTAATTGAGGATTTTTGTCAACAGCAGCATCTACAAAAGCCTCACACACCCAGACCCTGTAAAACACCATTTAGTGCCATCAGGGCACAGCACAAACACAAGTGAATGTCAGGAGCTTCTTCCCCCTTGAGTCCCAGCTCCACCCCTGCACTCCTGCGCTGACATGCTAACAGCAACACAGCATTTATTTCCCAAATCTTGTTTTGTTACAGGAAAGAGAATCCAAAAAGGTTTTCTCTAACCCAGAGTGTGCAGGACACACACCACGTGTGCAGGCTCACACAGGTGTGCCTAACCAGGTGTGTTATCTCCTGCTCCCATAGCTGACAGCCCCTTCTCACTCTTGGGACATTCTGAGGTGTCACTGGTTCTTTCAATCCTTCCCCCCATACAGGACTGAAAGGAAATTTCACTCAACCCTCCCATGTAACTGTTATGGCACCCACCTCCCAGGAAAGCACAATGTCAAAGACAACAATTGCCTGCAACATTCAGAAACAAACAAAAGGAAGAGCTCTTTCCTTAATCTTTTTCCCATGAAGAGTTTGCAGCAGACCCTGCTCAATCTGGAATTTTGTCAGATGGGGAAGTAGTAAATCTCCCTCTGCATTTTTACTGTCAATCCTAAACCTAAAGTAGATTGCCTTGACCAACCGAGATGTTGCCTTAGAGGAAAAGAATGCAGCATTAACAGGTTCCAGCAAGTGGAGAGTCGCCAGGGCTACAGGAGAACAAGTGATTGGATAATGTTCACAGTTAACATTCTGAAGGTGTCCAAGGCCAGGTTGGACAGGGCTTGGAGCATCCTGGTCTAGCTGAAGGTGTCTCTACCCATGGAACCAGATGAGCATTAAGGTCCCTTCAACCCAAACCATTCGGGGATTCCACAATTCAGTTGTATCCCTGTCCGCTTTACCTGCAATTACACATTTCTCATACATCATCACCTCCACCTGAGAGGGAAACTCATGTTTTCACCATCAGAGGCTGCTAAGACCATGTTAGAGAGTCACTCCCAATGATGGCACAGATCCCTCCCTGGAGCAGGGAGACGGACTAGATAGCCCTAAGGTCTTCCCTGCTTCTCTCCTCTGACAAACAGCTGGAGTTCAAATGCACCCAAGCACATCCATTTGGCTGGTAACCTCTGCTCCTGCTCACGGAAGTGCTGAGGATGGCAAAGATACTCCGGCTAGGGAAGACACAAGTGGCCAGTTCTAAGTACTCCAGCCAGCGCAGTTGAGCCCAGAGTTACTGACACAGCAGTAAACACAGTTTGTGCTACACAAGAACTGCATTCCTTGACAATCTGCCTTGGAAAGGAACATCCACTGTGCCCGAAGCCTTGAGCATGATCCTTACGAAAACTGCAAAACACAGGTTGGAGACATCTCCCCTTCCAGCAACACACTTCAAAACAGTCGGTTTGGTTTGGACCATGGTTCCTGTCATTATCCTCCCACTTTAGGGACTTCACAGCTGCTGGAAGTCAGCCTGTTCCAGTACCAGCCCAGCACAGACTGTGAAGGCACCAGGCAAGACCTGAGAGGATGATGGGTGCTGGGTCAGCCTGGGATGGAAGAGCATCAGTGGCTGCATCTCCTATCCAGTACAGGAACCAGAAATCTTCTCCCAGCTCAACACAAAGTGAGTCATCCATTCAGAACAGCTTTCCGGGGGGAGCTGTAGCCATGAGCTGTCCCACCCTTTCCAGCAGCCACATTTCCTGTGTGACAGCAACGTGGGTGCTGAGGCAAACCCCGGCAGATACAGCTACACCCAACCCACTCTGAGAAGCAGCTCTGGTTTGCACAGGCAGAAGAACACATTACTAATGGAAACCACAGCCATTTCCCAAATGGCAAACGCTCCCTGATGCCAGTAGAATAGCACTGCGTTTATGACTTTACCTCACAGAAGGGCACAAATGAGTAAGTGCCCTCATCCTTGCCAGCTCACGCTTCTGCAAGCACAGCTCTGCCAACCAACCCATCTTCCAGAGATCTGGCTGCCATCCTGAGCTGTGCATCCTGTGAAACACTGACGGACCACGCACTTCCCTTGCCCAGAACTGTTTGGATTCCAACATTAATCATAACAATCAATGACGGTTGCATGATGTTTGCAATTGAATTGGTTCAGCTGTATATGTAACCTCTGGAACTGTAAAGTCAACACTGCACCCACTCAAAACCAGGGAATAACTCTTACCTTCATCTGCAGGGAAGGGCCCGGCTTGTTTGAGGTGCTGGATGAGGAGAACACGCTGCGCAACAGCCTCCTCTTCAGGCTGTTCTCCCGGGATTTGGAGCTGGGGCTGCCCTCTCCCGAGGGCCTGGAGCTGGCTGCTCGCTGGGGCCAGCTCTCCTCCGGGCTCCTCACCCTGGTCTCACTGTCCTCCAGCACAGCCGGCACGTGCTGCAGACCAGGGGTGCGCTGGAGGCAGCTGCCATCAGCCCCCTGGAACTCTGCTGGGCCCAGAGACTGGGCTTTTGTCACCATCCCATTGGGCTGGGACTGGCCTTCCAGCTGGGGCTTGTAGTCTGGCCACATGGTCTGTCTCCGGGCCACCTTAGACCCACCATTGCAGCTGAGGTAGTTCCCATACTTGTCTGCCCAGTCTGCTTCAGGACTCTGGAGATACATGTCTGGGGGTCTCTCATCCCCCAGGAGCCCCAGGGACTGGGCTCTCCTCCTGCTGGGGGGACTCTTGCCTCTCAGGGTGTTTGAGCTGATAGCAGAGAGCTTCTGGATGTCATTGAGCAGCCCCGAGATGTAGCCTTCCACTTCCACAGTGCTGCCCCGCACCACGGTCTGGGAAACAAAGTAAGAGAGTCACAGTTGTAACAATCTAGGCTAAGTTTATCTTGCCAAAGGTTAGATTTTGTTTATATAGCCAAAGAAGGCTCAAGGAACTTAGGGAAAAATAATTTTTCCTGTTTTTTTCTCATTGTCTTTTACTGAGGGGGGAAAAAAATTGGAATCTTTGGATCATATCCTGCTGTAGGAGCAGAAATGCTGTCAGCTACAACAGTCAATTCTGTTGCTGTGCTGAGGTTCTAAATCATAATGTTAGAGTAAACCTGGGATATTTCAACTCTCCTGGCTCTCTTGTGCTGAAACTGTGTGACACCACATCACTAATGCACTCAATGAGCTCCTGAAATATTGGTTTTCAGAAGAAGTTGCAGCATACTGCAAGCTCCATCTGCAGAACCCGCTTTGCTGTTCCAACACAAGGTTCATCTCTCCCCTGAAGCGCTCTCAGTGTTGGAGTCAGCCTTCCCCAGTCTGTTTCTCCCCAATTTCTGCTAATGTATCTCCATCCTGAGCAGTGCAGAGCATGCTGTTCCAGCTCTGCATCCCACTCTGCTCTGCCAAGCCATTTTAATTAAACCTGGCACAAAGGGTCATCACCGCTCACAACTGCTGTGTAAGCACAGGCTGGAAAACAAGACTTCCATCCAAAGGGGCACCAGCTCTGGACAAGCAGGACACTCGAAGCTGTCAATATATTATGTAGTGCTCTACCCTGTCTTTTTCTCAAACTGAAAAGCTTACAGAAGCTTTTTTAGTGCTGGAAACCAAAAGGTCCCATTTCTCCACAGAAATTCATAGCATAGCATCCCTCCTACACTTTCATGAATCTCTGCCTGAAGGAAAGTCCTTCCCCGGAGTGACAGCAACCTCCTGTTTGCTAACTGAGCTCCAGGGATCTTTCTAAACATGCTGGAGAGTAATTACACCAAGTCTAATATTTAGCTGGGGTAACACAGCAGCTCCAGTAATTTCAGCAGAACGCCACCACTGCGCTCCAATGAGCACCTGGTTTGCTCAGTGTTCGAGAATGAAAGGCACAACACAACGTTTCTGTCACACAAGGTGAAGGAAGCAAAACGCCACACATTCCATGGCACACACACCAGCTGCAGCTGGAAATTCTGGTCATCATGTTGCTTGCTCACCACACACACCTTCCTTCACAGCCCATGCTGGGAACACAAACTTGCTTGCCCAAAATGGACAAAAGTAATTCCAGAAAGACTTGTGTGTTCTCAAAATAAGAAGTCTCCAAGAACATGCTGCGGCCCCTCTAGAAAATCCACTCCAGTGTTCACCTCCTAGTTAGAAACATCCTAAATTTAGACTCAAGTAACTCTCATTAAGTCAATCCTACCCAGGGGAAGATGGGACTTAGCCTTGCATTGCTTCTGTGTATAAAGACTGCATCAGATTAATGAAGAAACAACCAAATTTGAGCCAAACCCATCTGGAATGCTCTTACATAGAACGTGCCTTACTGAACAGAGTTCAGAAATTACCATTTTAAGAAGAAAAGTGCCTTTTTATAAGCTACACACAAAAAGGAACAACTCTGACAGCTGAATCCAGGACTAAGTACAAGGGTTTGGCCAATTAGCACTTAAAAAAAAGATTTCTTATTGATTGGTATATTGAACAGGAATTAATTCAAATGGAGTTTATCCGAAATACTCAACTATGTGATGCAGTCTAAAAGAGTATTTGCACTTGGATTTACTGAGGAAAAAAACAATGTTAGTTTAAGATTGTCCTTGAAGCCTGTTGAGTATTCTATCCTTGTTCTCTAAAAGATTTGCACCTCCTTCAGCTTTTGTCATCCTCAGCTTTAATAAGTAATACATGAAAGTACCAACCAGCATGAGGCTCAGGGCAAACTTCAGGAAATCTCTTCACACACATTTCTGACAATGATGCCTCACACTATTTTTGGAGTATTGTTTGCCTAATATTTGAGAAAATGGCTCAGTTTGCTGGAAACACCATTGGTGCAGTATCAGGAGCCTCACTCAAGTCAAGCCACAAGAGAGTGCTGTCATCTCCTCCTGACCCACAGCCCCACACCCTGGGATTGATGGAAACTGGGTTGCTTGACATGATTTCTTCTTGATGAATCCACACTCACTGCCAGCTATTACCCTGCTCTCTCCTTGAAAGTGTCTGCAAATAGATTACTTGCTTATTTGTTCCAGCCTCTTTCTGGGAATAGAAATTATTCTGACTGATCTGCAATTCCTTGAATCTCACTAGGCCCAGCCGACTTGAAAATATGCAACTTCTTAAATAAGTCTCATTTCTGTTCACATTCTTTTCTTATTCCAGCCTGCATTCCCATCTCTTCATGCTCGTGCTAATTGTGTCAGCCCACTGATCACACTTAATAAAGACTGCAGAAAAATCATTAAACACTTAGAATTCCCAGTGTCATCTGTTATTAACTTTCCTCCAAGATCAGCAGTGAGCAAATTCTTTCCTTCATCCTCCTCCTCCTCTGTGCACTTATAATGTCTCTTTAATGCCCTTTATGTTCTCTTTTTGTACCTTGGCCTTCCAGTTTTGTTCCTACATAATTTTTTTTCCTGTTTGCCCTCTATAACTTGACCTACTTTCCACCCTTCTGAGCAATCCTCCTGCAGTTTAAGCTCATTAAAGAGCTCCTGATCTAACCAAGTTGGTCTCTTATTACACATTTTATCTCTGCTCTGGATTATGCTGCTATACCATACTACATTTTGAACCTCAAAGCATATTCAGGACACTAGCCAACACCACCTGCCTTTTTCTTTCACCTTTTCTCCCTGAGCAAGTTCTTCCTTAACAAATCAGCATCCTGCTCCAATATGATGTACCATTTCAATTGCAGGTCTATGTATTAAAACTTGCATTATACCAAATATAGCCCCATTTAGTCCCCATGTTTTAAAGACCTATACACAAGAAGCTAAATATAGTCATCAGATGACAAACTCTTCTATATCTCTCCTAAAATCCAAGTAGTAACATCTCTATTTTACAACTCACCTTTCAGCTTTAAGTTCCCTGCAGCATTTTTTTTTTTAACGGAGAACAAAAACTTCCCACAAGCTTTGAGGACTTTAAACACAATAATTCTTGTCAACACCTTTCATTTCCTTTTTCAAGAGGTCGCCACATATCTGCCTGTTCCACAGCAGATCTCTGCTATCACTTAGACAGTCTCCAATGCCAGTACCAGCAGTCATGTGAATCCACCCATCTACCAGAATCACCTGTTTCTCCTTACTGAAGGCCTTGCTATAATATGCCCCACTTTCCATTAAAAACACTGGTTTATAACCCCTTTTAGCCCAAACCCTCCTTTAGTTCTTGCTGTCCTCACTTGTCCATGAACAGCAAGCCAGTGCTACTCCCACTCAGGCTTCCCTGGCAACTTCATTACCAGCTCACCCTTGAGAATGACAAACCTACTAAAACAGGTCTGTCCCCATATTATCCTCCTTCCTTCCCTGTACAACAGCTGAACATGTTTGGGGTCCTGTCAGCTTCATGGAAGCTTTCCCAGGTCCCCAGCACGCTGACAGGCAGCCAGCTGGTTATTTCAACAGTGGCACTACTGCAGTTCAGGACACTGCTGTCCTTGTTCCTCACGAAGTTACTACCAAAGCCCAGGCCCTGCTCTCCACTCAATTCCACACAGATCCCACCCTTAGCCCCACTTCCAGGGCACTGGAAGCACCGGAACAGCAAACAGCCGCCTCCCTCTCTTACCTTCATGGGCTGGAGCTGCATCCTCGTGATCCTCGAAGGATCTACCACTGGCTTGGGGCGCCTCAGTGTGTCTAGAATGTTCTGCCACTGCGGGGGCAGGCCCACAAATTTTCCCTCCTTTGGGTCAAAGGAGGTGTGGACACGGTGCTCAAAGTTCTGCGGAGCTGAGATCTCCGGCCGTTTCTTCTTCTTCTTGCGGAACATGATGCCTAAAGAGGGGAAGGCAACATGGTCAGTGCATGCCTGGGCCTGAAGTGCCCAGCCAGTACAATCACCTATTAGTTAGAACAGTTAATTATACTGCACCAAGAATATGCTCTAGGGAAAAGCCCTTTAACAAAACTTGATCATCAGATGAGGAAACAGAGGCACCAACACAGCAAAGACCTGCCCAAGACCACCTGGCAGGTCCATAGTTTGAGCTGATTTCTACTGACTGCCTTTATTTCTACAAATTCATATTACCTGATATAACATATAAAAATATATCAGGGATGCATATTTATATCTTACAGACTCATACCTAAGTTAAATGGCTTTGGAGTTCAGCCAGTTGGAGTGTTGATTGCACTACAAGGCTGGAATAGAAGGTGGTTGTGAACAGGGCCTGAGCTGTCTTCTCACTGGTTACTCCAAATAATTAATATCCCTTTGGTTCCAATTTAAAGACAACAAAGCTGTTGCCAAAGGAAGATTTGCCCAACATTAACTTCAGATCTCAGTTTTTCTTGCTTAGAGGGCCCATGAAGGAGAGAGGAGGTGGGAGGTGGAAATCAAACTCTGTCAGCAGGTAGCTGAAGAAGCTAAAATTAAAAACTAAGATTCTTTCCCTTGGGGGCTGAGAGAGACAGCTTGTGTGAACAGCCAGTGCAACAAGCCAGAAGCAGCTAACACTGAAATATTCCCAAACACAGGAGACATTTAAAATCTGAATCTAAATTTTACAGCCAAAAAAAGATAGACAAATAGAAAGCTAAGAGATCAGACTTTAAAACTGGGAAGATAAGAAGAAAAAGGTAGCCCCAGAGCTCTGCATGCAGGAGGTGGGAAAGGTGGAAGACTTCAAGGGATGGACGTAATCTCTTCACAAAAGACAGGGAAGATGGGGTGAAGGGGAAAGTACTCTTTCCATGAAGAACAGCTCAAAGGAGGGAGATTTTCTATGGAGAGCCAGGCTTTTCCCAGTGGGAAGTGGTGGGAGGCAGAGACAACAGGAATGGTCCCAACTGGACAGAAGCAAAAGCTTTCCCATGCCCAAAAGAGTCCAGCACTGGAGCAGGCTGCCCAGACAGGATGAGCAGGCTCCATCCTTAGGTTTGTTCCCAAAGACCTGGGAATAACTCTGAGTAACCTGGAGTGACCCTCCAAGCAGACCCTGATGCGGGCAGGGGACTAGGCAGCAACTCACTTAAGGTCCTTTCTCCCCTGAAATGTTCCATGATTCTACTGACTGGTTTGGGAAAAAGCTCTACAGGTTTATTAAAGCGATTAAAATCCACCAGTAAAAGAAAAAAAAGTTTATATGCTCTTCCCTTTGCACTGACAACTTTAATACTGGCATTTGCCTCTCACTAACACTGCTCACAGCAGTGAATGCCACCTTTTCCTTAACCTCTTCCAGCAGAGCATTTTTGCCACTTCATCTTCAACTCTGTAGCAGTCACTCTTGCCCTGGACAGGACCTCAGCTTCCAACTACGTGTACTGAACAAGTATTTACAAAGGTCAAAGACCACAAACAGATAACCTGTGGTGGAGACACAAACACACTTCGAGAGGACACCCATCTCCAAAATCAGCACATCGCAAGGAAATCTACGTCAACATTTTCCAGGTTGTCCCACTCCAAACTTGTTTGGGGAGCAAAGGGCAGCCACCAGCTGAGCAATTACTTCAATTCTTGGTGCTAGACAGAGATTCTGAAATCCAATCCACACTGGCTCCCAGTTTGGTCACAATGATCCTGCAGCCACAGGGTGGGAAGTATTTGTATGGCACAGAAGGACCTTTACTCTGTCTAACACACCAGTCATGCCATCCCCCCTTGAAACAAATACTTCACACTGACACTGGCCACTGCAACGCTGCAGCCAGGTGCCCACTAAAGAAACCTCACAGCTGAAAAAGAAAACAACAGGTTAGGAAATTAAAAAAACAAACAAACAAACCCCACCACCAAAAAAACCCACAAACAACCCACCAGAGAGGCTGGAAACAACTGTTCTGCTTGAAGGTGGTTTCACAGCCAGAATAATCTTGACTTAGAGCAAGTTCCAATGAAAACTCAAATACATCTTAATAGAGAGCTTATTGGAAGGGTGTCTGTGCTCCAGGTATGGACAGCAGATCCTCAAACAGTGATTCATCTCTCAGGTCCCTTAGGTGCTGCTTATTAACTAAGGATCAAGACTAAGGTCAGAGGGTAGTTCTTTAAGGAAAAGAAAAGCACAACCAATCCTGGAAAGGAAAGATGCTCTAAATAGCTCACCGTGTTGGTACTGATCAAACTCAACAGCTGTTAAGGAGTTTTCCAGCCTCCAAGAAGAGCAGGGAGTACCTCTGTGGTATTACAGCAAGTGGTACAGTTCTGAATCCCTAATACATCTCAGTCACGACCATTTCTTGATCCACCAGGACAGGGATATTTCTAGACACAGAGATACTACTATTTCAATCACCATTTCTCCTTCTCCTGCTCTTATTCTCACAGCTTCATAATGAGTAGATACCTAGAGCATAGCACAGTCTCTTTCAAGTTTGGTCTTTAATTGCTTCAGGTGGCAAAGGGTCCTGTAAAATGGGGTTTTCCAAATGCCACAACCATTAGCAGCATCAATGGTTTCCTGATTATGTCAGGCAGTTCCCCATAAGGAGTGATTCTGGCTGAACTGCTTCAAAATGCAAATTTTTAAAGCCTGGGTGATTTTTGGTGCCAGCCAGAACAGTGACTCTGTCAGCATCTCAGCTTGCATAGGCACAAACACTGCATTTGTATATTGTCATAAAATCCCCATACCTGTTAAATCAATACCTGCACTACACTGCCATCTCATATCCAAAAGCTCTCAAGACCCCAAAATAAGCACTTCCAGAGTTCCTGGCTGGTTTTAGGTGACTGGCTAACAATGGCCTGTAAGTATCTTACTTGCTTATAACAGACATCTCAAAAACAACACAATGTCATCAGCTCCACATACAACACACCCCTGGGCACCCAATGGCATTTGATTACATGGTCAGCATCAATCTCTGATTAGAAAGAGATCAGACAGGTGGTTTAAAGGTAAACTGCATTAAGATCAAATGAAATCCATACACTAAAAATAGTGATTTGAAATCCAGTGGATTGTAATAATCTGGGTAGGTTTTGCATTTCATTGAGGAGCTCTGTATTTAACCAGTCTCCTTTCACTTTGTGGTTTTCATGCAAAAGCTATTTATTTTTATTTCCAATACCCAGCTAAAGAATGTTTAAATAAAATACATAAAAACTGGCCTTTTCTCAGTCAGTAAGAAATTCATAAGAACATTTTATGCATATACGATTTTGTAAATTAAGATAAACCTGTATTTAAAGGTAGACAGCATCCCTTTAATACAACACCACAAATACTGTGACACTGATTTCATAATAATCGACTAGACTTTAGTCTTTCATTCACTGCTGACAACTGTACTCTAAGAAATGCCACAAACATAAATAATAAAAGTCACTACCACAAGACAAAAGCAGTCGGAGATTGAAATTCTCTCAGCGATCCATTCCTGCTGCCTGGGAAACCACGTTAGGTTTTTCAACTCCAGATATAGCTGTTCCTGGATGATACAGTTCCCAAAGCTGTCACATCTGCCAGTGAGCACGAGAAAAAATCCCACAGCCAGCAGATCCAGAGCAGAGGGAGGGATCTGCTAGGAAGGAGGGGCAAGAAGAGTGAAGGGTCAGGCTCAGATGAGAGGAAGGGGTGGGAAGATTAAGGATGGAGGGGGAGTGAGAGTTAGGAAGGAGAGAGGAATGGGTGGAAGCCAGGCAAGCTGAGAAGCAGGGCACAGAAATGAATCGAGCCCACTGATAAAAACAAGTAGCTGGATGTTATGAGGAATGGCTCCTTCCAACGCCCAGACAAAGCAGCAGGCACTGACACCTCACCCGACCTGCCTCCACCCTGCTCCCCAGGATACAGACCCGTGCCCGCCCTCTCTCTCCCCCAGACAGGCACTTGATGATCGCCAGGCAGCGCGGAGCTCCTTCAGCCTCACTTCTAAAGGAGCCTTCCCTCCCCTCCCCGCTGCAGCGAACTCACTCCTCGGCTCATCGCGGACCTGGACACAGCTCCCCCCACGCCGCTCCCGGCTGGACCACAGGGAACGCTCCGGCCCCTGGCTCGGCAAATCCAGACCCATCATTTCCAGGTCCTCCTGCAGCTCATACGCCAAAGTGCCCTGGTCAGCTGCGAGAGGAGAGGGAGAGGGAGAACTCCTCCTCACAGGACCGGAGGAACTGCAACGTGCAGACGGAATTTGCAGTAGGAAGATGAGGATTGCAGAGAACACGCCAATTGAAAGAAGAACTGTTTCCATGCTCTGCTCCGCAGGGCAGTGTCCTGTGCTGCCGTGGAAATGGCTGCCAGGTTAACCAGGCCATTAGCCATGCGTGCCACATGCACACATTGCTGTGCAAGTGTGCACGCAGGGAGTTCCACTGCAGCCCAGACCTCCAGTCCTCTGGTTGCCTTCCTAAGCTTCCCCACGTCCTTTGTATTTATAACAGGCCATCAACATTCACAGCAGTTTACAGACAAAGGGAAATGACAGGTTAGGTCCCTGAGGAGCTAACAAACCCAAATGTGACTTCACTCAGCAAGGAATGACAACAGGGGTCAGTGGAAAGCAAAGTGGTCCAAAATCTGAAATGGGATCTAAGAGCACAGCCCTGACACCACATCGTCTTCCTCATTTGGCTGCAATTCTAGTTTTAGAAATCCTGGTTGAGGCATTTTTTTTTCTCCTAAAGGAGAGTGCCTGTTTGCTTGCTGTGTATCCCTTCCCCCGTTTCCAAGTTCTTTCCTTGCACTCCTCTCCCTCACCAGCTCCCCCCCGCCCCCCATGGCAAAGCTGCATGTTGGAGCGAAGCAGCAGCACAGCAAACTGATGTAATGCTCTAAATCCTGCCCAAACACACACTTGAGAGCACAGATTAATATTACATTAGAAATAAGCTTAGGGATAGACATATTTGTTACATTGGTGGGTTTATTTCTGACAAATGAGAAGAACTACTCAACTGCTTGAGATTTTTTGCTGTGCCCCCACTGAGCAGGGTCTGAAGTCTCCAGTGCTGCCTCCTCCTTCCCTGCTCCATTTCCTTGCTCATAAATGAGGGTTAAAACCTGAAAGCAAATGAGCGTCTATTTTCTCAGCTTGTTTTGGACGCTGCTGGGTGACATATTTTTAGATGTGTTTTAGCTATACCACACCAAATTCATTCTGGGACATATCAAAGCACTTGCAAAGAAAAGACCTCTTGAACTTTCCGAAACCAGTATAGGCATGCCTCAGACGCTAATGGGCTTTCACTTGACAAATAACAAAGTTTTCCCTTATTGACAGTCCCCTAGGAATTCCAGCTGAAGTCACCGTCCCATTGTACCAGTCTCTGAAGTCAGGCCTCACCCTCCAGAGGTTTCATCTAAACAGACGAAAGGTGAGGAAAAGGAATTATTATCCTCATTTGCAGATGAGACAGAAAAAAATTACTAGCTCAGTTTCTTCCCACCTATGTTTAGAACAGTAAATCTAAAAGAGTTCCCAGGTATGTCTCCTGGACACTTTTTAACTTTCTATTAAGGCCAGATCCAGGCCCAACACACACTGGCTACAGAGGGAAAACCTGAGTGCACAGCCCTAGTGGGAGCCAAGACACACTCTGACCACAGGTTTGATCTTGACACCAGCATGTAGGTCCAGACACTGTGACAGAGCACAGCAGCACAGACAGAAACCACACCCAAACTTCAGCTGCAGAGCAGTGCCTTCATTAAAAAACCAGCCTTTCCCCCTAGGTTTGGTGTGTGAGAGGGTACAGCCCCCAAACCATGCTGCAGCACTAGAGGAGGTGGCGACTCATCATGTCCACCCAGAGCCAGCAGGAAGGACACGTGCTGCAGGTCACCAGGCTGAGACCAAACAACTCTGACCCTTTTTCACCACTTGCTGTGGCCTGTGCCCTGCCCTGGCTATACCAAACCACAGAGTGGCTCACACCTGCACATCTCCAGTGATCTCTGCCCCAAGAGCAGCTCCTTTGTTCCACAGGCATTTACTGACATTCTTTTGTCACAAAGGATGCATCAGGGTTAAAAACAAGTGGCTGTATTTTGCTGTCCATGCAAAACACTATGAGACATGCTCAGCCTTACCAATAAAATTTAGAAGGGACAAAGTATTCAAAGCAAAACTAAAGTTTTTATTTAACAAATTCAGCTGAATTGGTGTGTCCCCTCTGGCCTAGGAGACAGACCCAGGCCAGCAAAACCAGAGGTTTTTATGCCCTGTCCCTGTTCCGTTCCTATTGGCCAGTACTAGGAAGCTCACAGCCTGGCCCAATCCACCTCCTTGCCCGAGACCCCCACCCCCCAAAAAGGCATGAAAAACAGGTTAAAACCACCCCAAGTCCCAACCACGAAAAACTCAACTATCCCCTCCTCCCTCTTCTCCTCTTTACCCATGCAATTCCTTTGACTTCAGCAAAACCCCAATTCTATTTCTAACACCACCAAAGAACTTCAAGACACGGCTTGAAGGATTCAGGGCTTCAGTTTCCACTGTCTTGTGTGACAGATCCATTCAAAATCAGCATGAAAATACTACCAAGATTAGAGTAAGAACATTTAAGGTTCTGTCTCCAGAAATCCACCTGAATAGCAACATCATCTCTATCTGACAAGAGGTAACACTGGGACAACCACAGGGGCCACATCTGACACGTGGGGGTCACATGGAACGAAGACACTGAGCTGTGTCTGGGGAACATGTGATGCCACAACACTGGGCACCACATCTTGTGGCTCCACTGAAGTGCTGGGCCCTCGCCATGCCCATCCAGATCCAGCTGCCTTTGGCACAAGGGGTTATGAGAGGGAAGCTGCAGCTCTCTGCTGCCACTGGGCACAGCATAGACCTTACTGTGTGCAAGGAGAGTCACACACTCTGAGCATGGCTGAGTTCTCCCAAGGCAGACCTCTCACAGCAGAGGCACTGGTGCTCACAGTCATGGGTCACAAGCCTCTCTCCAGCAGCACAGTCAGGGGCTGGCAGAGACAGCCCAGCAATGTCCCAATCACGCAAGAACAGAGATGCAAGACTAAAACTTGATTTCAACCAACAGTAAACAATCTTAGTCCCTGTTTATGCTCATCATATTCTCCCAAAGCAAGATACAAATATATTTAATTGCTGTCAGCAGCCTCCAAGGCAGTTTGTGTGTGCTATCTCTGCAGGATAACTGATGGGAAAGCTGAAACCCAGGCAATGTGCCCCAAAACACAGAGGAGACAGACTAGCTTGAACCCCTCAACCTGGCTGACTCTCAGTGCCTTCCTGCTCACTGCTGCCAACACAGAGATGGAAACTTAAATTGTAACAGACAAGTCTTCTCCCAGGGGAAATCGGTTCTCCTGCTCTGTTTACAAAGGTCAGACCTGCCATGAGTGAGTGCTCATAAAGAGTCAGCATGTTAAAATCTGAGGTGCACTTGTAGCACAAGGCAAATAACGGGTATCGGCTACAGCCACACTCTGTTCATCAATTAATTACAAAATGATCCAGTTACTAACACTACAAGTTAAATGGCTCAGCCCTAGGGAAAATGTAATTTCCTGAGACATTTCTGAGGGAAATAGGTCTCAACTTTGAGTTTATGGGCACCCTCCATTCCCATTGCTCTCATTTGAGAGCCAAATAGAAGATCAGTCTCAGAGCAATATTGTCAGTAATGACCCCACCTCAGTGCATTAGTCCACAAGCCACAGGGTAATCCTTCAACTTTAAATCATATTGAGAAATACCTTTAAAACAGCCAGGTCTCCATTGCAGTGAGTCTATGTAATTGTAACTCCAAGGCAGTGGGACTGGTGCCTGGGCAGGGTCAGTACCATAGACACGTTTTGGGACTCGTGCCTGGGCAGGGTCAGTACCACAGACACGTTTCGTCCAGGTAAAGAATTCATGTGCTGCTCCCAATGGGATTGAACTTCAGCACCATACCCCTGCTGGTACCCAAAAAACACAGTTTGTGCAACACAGAGCTCAGGACCTGGCTGAGCTTTTACTTGCAGTTGGGCTAAGCTAGATCAAGATGTTTTAACCAGTTTTCTTTAAAGTAATTTACACAAACATTTAGCTCTTTTCTCTGCTTGTGCATTTTCCTGAGCACATTAGGGAAGTAGGTTAAAAAGAGCTCTTTTTTCCTGATTGGAGGCAGGACAGCCAAACTTTTAAGGAATTCTTAATGAATTTCATTCTCCTTGGGAATGAAAACCATTTTGTGATCAAACAAGAGTTATGTTTTCTCACTTTTGCAAGCCTTGGCAGCAGGACCCAGGGTGTCCTTCCCAGGTACATTCACACTCACACCCATCTAGAGAGAAAAAAACCCTATGCAGGGAACAGACTTTTCATCTGGGAGCACAGTTACTAATCCAGCAAATTATTTGATGACAGCTCTTCCCACTGTTTGGTCAACTTTGCTACTGGGTACATAAACCATTGCTCACACAGTACACACCATGTACATTCCACAGCATGCGGAATATTAAAATCAATATACAGCTTCATCACACTATCAGGAATTTGACTTTCTGGTGGGACAGGGCTGGAGAGAGAGCCAGGCAGCAGGTTCCCTTCCCCAGCAGCTGTGTAAGGGCTGATTCACATTTTACCCAAGCACAAAACTCAGAAAAGCAGAGGAAGTCTCTTATTCTACGTACATCCCCCAGCCTCACCTGAGAGCTCACACTCACCACAAACTTCTCTTCTGTTTTTCAGTGGTCTGTCCCCAAATGCATTAAAGCATTAGTGTCCTGGCAAAGAAGAAAGCAAACATTAATGGACAGGACTGGTTTCTGTCGCAGCAAATATCTGCTGTATACGTTGGTTACCACCTGACAAAAATAATTAAGTACAAATGCCCAACAGAATCATAGACTGTAAATTAAATAGGAGGAGATTAACCAGCTTCCAGCCAGCCAAAACACTCACACACCCATCCCCACACGAGTACTACAGCGTGGCTTCAGAAGGAGTGCTGAAGAGATCCTGGCCAGCATAGTAGCCAAAAGTTGGGAGCACACACAGGAGGGATTTGATTAGACCTCTCTGTAAAGTACACTGAGGGTCCTTGCAGATACCAGAGACTTAAGAGCAGATGTTGCTCTTTCTCCTGTAAAGGCAATGAGCTGCATATTCCTGACATGCTGTCTGCTCTCTCGAGCATCATCCAGAGCAATTTTTAACCCCTTCTTCATCCCAAGGTTTTAAGAGCATCACCCTCTAAGATTCAACAAAGCATTTTCCTTGCTACATTCCCCACCCTCTTGCATGTCAGTCAGTTGAATCACTGGACTCCAACACCACAGCCCCACACCTTGTCCCACCTAAAGACCATAGAAAGCAAAAAAACAGAAGATCTTACTGGCAGTCCTGCTGCAACAATGCCCGTGGCTGACAGTTCTAAGGGAGAAGAGTAAGAAGGGTCTGGAGGCAAACTCTCCCACACTGTCATGCAGCAAAGCCGATTGGAGGACAGTGTTGCTGGGCTATAGGAGCAAGGATGAAGTAAACTCCTTCCCAAAGGAATCCAGCTCCCGGTTTTTCTTCTCTTCCGGAACCATCCCTGGAGACAAAAAATTGTATGACCCCCCCGAACTATTCTGCTCTCCCTTCGCCCCAGGCTGGCACTGCCAACACACGTGTGATCATTACACTGATCCTTGGCACAGCTCAGCTCTGAAGGGAAGAGGTTAACCCAAGGCAGCACAGCCACTGGGGAGTGGAGACGTTAGTTCAAACTGACAAACCCAGTCCTCTGTAAACACAGGGAACAAATCCCACAGAACAGCGGCCATTAGAATGGCTGTTACGGCTTTAAAGCAAGCAAGCAAGTCAATGTTCATCCCCATATCTGCGGGAGGGCTTACCCCTGACTCCTCATTGCTCCGTGACCAGAGGTGAGGTGGGAATGCTCCGCCACCAGAATCTGCTGACACACCAATAAACTTGAGAGAGAAAGACAGCAGGAGAAAGCAGGAGAAGGAAAAGGGGTGGAGGCAAGTCTGACATGTTTGTACAGTGCCTAGTGCACCTAAGCTGCTGAGTTTGATTTCAGGGTGTGGTAGCAGATGGGACACAGAAGTACTTGGCACAGAGAAGCCTCAGACTGCTGTTCCATGGAAAATGACAGACACCGAAAGCAGAGCCTCCTGGGACCATCTCACCTTTTGCTCACTGTCTTCTTTCTTGGTCCCTAGAGGGAAGGAGAGAGAAAGAGCTCAGAATCACACCTGGGCACCGAGGTGTGCAGGGTTTTGGGCAAGAACCTTGGGGAGATCCTTTCCCGTTCCCCTCCACCCTTTTTCACTGCCCCATTCCACTGTGACTTATTAAAGCATCCCTCAGCTCTTCTCCCTTGGCTCTGTAGCCTCGGGGCTGGGAGCTGCTGCAGCTCCTGAAGAACCCACCATCTCGCCTCGTGTTTCAGGACCTGCCACCAATCCCTTGTCATACCCGGCAGGAAAGCCTGGATTTCTAGCTCTATGGCTGGCTGTAGAGGAATTCACCCCACTGATTTGCATTGCAGATGAGCAGCACATGACCTGATGCTTTTCCTTCTGCCCTGTCCTCACCGTGAGTGAGTCAGTGCTGCCGGCTCTGGAGTCTGGGATCGCCTCCCCTGCCGTTGCGCTGCCTGTGCTGCGCCTCAGGGTGTCCTGACTCCTGGCAATACTTTCCCCAAGTGACGGGTGCCCAGTAGGGTACCAGCTCCACCACCAGCAGTGCCGGACTTGTAGGTCAAAGGGGCAGAGGACACTTTGGGGATTACAGCCCAGGAGACGTCAGAGTTTCTGTCACCAAACCAATCAGCTGCACTTGCTCCACTGCAAATCGAGAGGATTCTTGGCCTCTTCAAACCACAAACAATCCTGACTTAACACTCAGGTATTTTTAGGTCCAAAGAGCAGACATAAAAGCCATAAAAATCCACCCCCATGACTTTTTAGAGTTTTATTTTGGGATTTTTTTGGGAGGAGTTGGTTTTTTTTTTTTTTTGAACTGCCCTTAAAATAAATAAAATTAAATAAATAAATAAAATGATTAGGCTGTCATCATTATTGCTGGAAGTCGCTTCTCCAGCAGAGGTGGGCAAGCCCAGTGATCTTTTAGCCACATTCCCCCATTCCCATTTTCCTTCCTATCTCTTCATCCCACCTAAAAAGGCTACAGTATGTTTGTACAACAACCAGAGTCACAGATGTAGTTGGGATTCTCTAGCTCTGTGGTACTCTAATGGATAAAAGAACAGAACTGGGGTTTATAGAGAGAACCTAAAGGAAATCCTGCCAGTGGAGCTGATAGTCTGAAGTTCCTAATCCTCATTTCCAGACCAGCTAGCTAAACTGTGGAAGGCTGCTTTTCTGAACACACAGTCACCACTTCGATGTTACACTGCAGGCCCCTGCCTGCCACAGCCTGCCACAACGACCCAGGTTTCCTGCCTCTTCCCTCCCTAGGGTGTAGGAGATATTTAGCCGGGTTCCTTTTTGTCTGGGGATTAGCTTGTCTCTCCTCCAGGGCAGGCCCTGTACCCAGATATAATCAAAAACTGAAAGTTCATGTTAATAGTAGTAAAGAGCAGTGAATCCTTTGGGGACAGCATGCTTTCCCAAAAGGCTGGAACTCACATGGCAGAACAGCACAGTGGAGGATCAGAGAAGAGGAAGCTGAGGTGATCCTCGTAGGGGAGAAGCACAAAACGTCCCTGTCTTCTGTGCACCTGGGCTTTGCTGCTCTGCCACAGACAAATGGCATTTACACTCTACAAGGAGTCACCCAGGCTTGGACCTGGCTCCAGATTTGCATAAGGATTTTATTTCCTGGGTTACATGCTGAGACAGTCTTCAAGAACAAGACAAGTTCTTTATAAATGAAAGAGCCTGGTTTTACTTGTCAAGACACAAGCTTAGATGAAACCAAGGCAGCTCTGAGTCAGTGTGAACCTCTGCTGCCTACAATCTTAATGAAAAATTAGGACACTTTCCAGTCTTTCTATTCACAACTTTGGTCCCAGCAGTCCTACGCACTTTCCAGAAAAATTTCGCAGTAAAAGCAACACATCTCATCATTTTCTCCTTTAGCAACTGTCCCTCTGTTACACATTTCACTGCTCCTTGTCTGCCCACTGGTCCCTTCTTACCTAGAGAATTGCACAAGACAATATAGATAATTACACTGGCCCATGCCTATAAACACGGGCCTCCACGCCCCACTCCTCCTACAGCTGCTCTGGGCAGTCACTCAGATCCCAGCTCTCTCCTCCAGGCCTGCAGCACAAGTGCTGCAGGCTACGCTGACTAAAGGCTTGCATCACAGCCTGCCTGATTTATCTGCCAGCAAAGGCCCTTCCATGCTCCCTGCCCCCTCCCCAGAAACAAAGCAAAGCCAATTTCAAATCCCAAGTGCTGATCCAAGCTCGTTCCTTGCCCTGCCCAGTCACATCACTGCGCCAGGAGAGCTCCAGGACCTCCCATCCCGCCCCTATCCATCTCTACTAGAGTACAGTGAGGAAAAAAACACTATTCCATGTTCTCCTATTCCAACAGGCAAGATTAGGCACTTTTAAACTTCAAAAATAAAAAAATCAGAGACACCCAGACCAACTCTACCACATACCATCTCTTTCTTCTACCTCAGCCAGAAGAAGTGTATCTGCCCACCTGTCTAGAGTGTGTGGGAACTAGGAAAACTGCTAAGGAAAATTTATCCTTATTCAACAAAACTTCCAGGAGAAGCCTAACACCAAGGAACAGGAAATCGGATACATTCAGGAAGTCATACAGCAATTCCACCCACAGAGCCAGGCTGTGATTCAGGGCCAAGACCTTTCAGCAGGGCTCCTCTGAGCTCAGAGATTTGATAGGAGACACAAATGCTCTTCCACAAAGAACACCCTTCCCTCCTCTCTTTCACGGCTCTGCAGATACAGAATAAGCTGGTCAGGGAAGTGAAAAAAATACACCAAGGATTGGGCCAGAGGGGTCACTAGGAGAAGAGGTGTGTTGCAAATTCATGCATCAGCACCAACGGGTGGGAGGAATCCCAAGATAGGAATCAAGTCTGGGAGTCTCATAATCACCACATGACATGAGCGAGGACTGGAGATAAGGAGGGAGAGATCCAGAGGCAGTTTCACTTTAACTAAATGCTTACAGCTCAGCCACCTTCCCCCGAGGCTGAGGCTGTCGTGTTCAGAGGGTGGCAGAAGATGCCAGGAGAGCACTACCTGGATGGCCAGCTCCAAGGCTGAGGATATCCTCCTACTCGCTATGCACGGCTGCCATTATCCAGGGAGCATCTGGAGATCCCAGCAGGACAAACCCTTCCTGCACTCCCCACCACATGTGCTCCTCCTGTGTGCTTGTAACCTCTCCAAGGTTTACAGTCTAAACCAGGTAGCATTTTTTTCCAATTCCAAACAAAACACAAATACACCAGAGCTGAAGAACTGGAAGATGGTTTAGCCAGAACTTTGGGAGCTGTCAAGAGATCAGGACACAGGCCCATGCTCAAATCTGCCAGGGCAGTGGGGAGCTTGGAGTCACTCTTCACCATATGCATGTTTCAAACACAACCAGCCTGGGTCACATGGAAAAAGCAAATCTGTGCTGCTTCAGACTCTCATTGGGTTACAGCTAGGTTCTCCTGGGCCAGACAACTCCAGAGGTGGAACAAAGCACAGCCTTCACAGAAACAGCACAAGGATCTGCAATTTCTGCCAGACTGAGAACATAAGATGCAAGAATCACAGAATCCTAAATGTTGGACAAGACCTCCAAGATCGTGGAGTCCAACTCTTGACCCATCACCACCTTGTCACCCAGACCAGAGCACTGAGTGCCACATCCAGTCGTTTCTTGGACACCTCCAGGAATGGGGACTCCACCACCTCTAGCCTCTTCCAGTGCCTGCCAAACTTTTCCATGCAGTGACGAAAGCAGGGTACGCTTAAAGAGAGTAAGAAAACAGCAGATTTAAAAATTTCAACTCCCACTCTGGTGAGAAGTTGAAGCTAAAGCTCAAGAAGAGCTCCTGAACAGCACAGGCTCTTTTGCTACTGGTTAAATTCCTGTGGCTTGGTAGATGTTCCCTGCAGATAAAATCAATACAGCTTGGATCACAGCCACCTCACACTTCTTCCAGATCTTTTACTTGCAAAAACTGCACACACTCTTTGATTATAACAGAAGTAACGACATGCTCCACCAGACAAGCCTGTGCCACCCTCTACAAAAGGTGCATCTGCTGCTTCCCACAAAAGTCAGGATGATCAGTCCTGCAAATAGCACCAATCCCAGCAGAAAGCCAGCATTGCCTACAGATTCCCAGGTCACCTTGGGAAAGTCATTCTACATGCTGGTAAAATGACTGTGACAATGCTCAACTCCCCCACAACAGAGGCGGCTTAATCTGTTGTTTTTCCAAGCATGCTGTGATCCTTGAGGATGCTATAGAAATGCAGATTGAAATCCCTGGCTGGCAACAGAGGAACATAGACACAGCCTCTGTCCCCAATAACTAGGTCAGTCAACTGTCCCTCCAGTATTAACCAGATTCCAGCAAATTCCTAGTGGTCAAAATAACAGCAGCACAAGTCTAACTGCCTGTGCTGTCATTTCTCACCCTCTACCTCTGGGTACATCTAAACCCAACTCTCAAGAGATTAGAATAATTGGAGGGTTGGATCTTATGCTTGTCAAAATCCAGGCACATAGCACCATGCAGCACTGGTTTCCCATCCCACTTGCTCGTGGAGACAGGGAACAACTGCCCTCACAGCCAGCCCAGCCTTAGGGAGCTCAAGGCATTCAGCCCACCTCAGGAAAATCAGAAAGCTGCACTGATAATCCCGTGCCAGGGAATGGGTGTCCCATCCCCTCCCAGCAGCAGGCTCTGGGCAGGAAGGGGCCTTTGCCCTACAGTGGCGTATGGGAAATCTATCTGGGGGGAAGGCTGGTAGAGACAGAGCAGCTGTTGGAATAGAATCCGAGGAAGAGAAGAAGGGAAGGGTTGACCATTTCAATGGGGATGAGTATCCAAAATGCATCTCAATCCCCTTCCAGGGGACTACTATTCAAAACGCATTTCAACCCCCTCCAGCTTCTGAGGCTGGACCAAGCATTTGTTTTCCTCTCACTGGAAAGGAGGTTGGTGAAGGGTTAAACCAGGGTGGGGCAGGGTATTATTATTACTATTATTTATTTTCAAGCTCTCCTTGTTTCTGCAGCTTGGCCTATAGTTCAGCCCCAGCTCAGCAGCCACAACCTGCAGTGCAGGAACTGCAACCTTCTTGTTCTGTCACTGAAAGCAGCATGTCCCAATATTGTGCCCTCAGTTTCCTTTGGCTCCATAAATGTGAATGCTCTGGAGCCCACAGGAGGGGTTGCAAAGGATTACTTAGTTACAATCCCCTCTTAAAGATTTATTGATACAGTATAGAAAAATGGTATCTGTGACATCCTTGTCTGGTGCTCTAAGTGTTACTCCAGAGAAGAGAGGAAAAGTTAATTTCTACCTCCCCTAAGATTGATTTTTAGTCTTTCCTGATAGTAGTTACAGAAGCTTCTTACTTTCTTTATCCTCAGCAATCTCCTCCAGCCTTCATTTGGGCTGGAATTTATAACAACCTCAATACCAGCCTATGACAGTGAGGTGCTGGTTGCTCTGAGACACAGTTGCAGCAGCACACTGGCTGCTGGGCACACAGGAAAGCTCCAACTACCATTTTTTCTCCATTAAAAGCTGATTTCTTTCAGAACTACCCAAAGCATTTGTGCAACTATTAATGCTGGCAGATTCCACACTAAGAAACCGAAACATGCACCAAGTCAGGCAATGCTTGTTCCAGAGGACAGACACCTCATGATTAACAGAGGCCAAAGTGAGCACAGCCACAGCCCACCTGAGCACACAGACCTGCTGGCTCCTGGCAGAGCACACATGCTTCCTTTGGAATAAGCCTACATCCTGCTGGCTGCTGGGAGAAGGGAACCATGGTGGAACAACTCAACCGGAATCCTCTTCCACATGACACCAGAAAATAATCCACTGAGGCATATCTATTTGTATACATAAAGACATTAAAAGAAATCTCCACATTCTGAATTATAATAATGCAAGAAGAAAGGAGCAACATAAGACATAGCCATTTAAGCTGTAAATAAAACTTAATGTTTCCTATTCTGCCCATTTAGAGATTCTGAAGATGGCATTGTAAAAATAAGTGAAAAACTTCAGTTCATCTTCTACATCATTCCTCAAACTACTAATTCAAAAACACATTTCTTGCTCATGTGCTCTCTGGAGGGCCAAATAAATTTTACAAAGAAATTAACTCAGAAAAAAGATGTTGAAATACAAAAAGTATTAACTTAGTTCCTTTGCACATGTGACCTTTGGAAACAAATGCTTGTTAACACTCAACATGAGCGTTTTCTTATTTAGTTCTTCAGAACTTTGATGAAGGTCTGGGGAACAGTTGTACACAAAGATTTCCTACAGAAATACTCAAACAGTTATCTGGAAGATTCCTTCATTCCTTCTTTAAACTGGGACTGCCATTTGTTGAAAGTACAGGCACAGCCCACTGAAGGGGATCCCAGACCACCCATTAGGAGTAGCCAGACAATTCAGGTGACCTTGAGTTCTAAGAGAATATTTTAAAAACATGCCTTTAAATGACACACAAATAAAAGGCAACGTTCCCTAAATAAGTCACCAGCTCAGCTTTACGTCACTCAGGCTGCTGCTCTGAGGCGCTTGGGAGAACATATTTAGAACTTGGAAGAGAACACAAAAGCCCAAAGAGCTTTGCAAATTCCTGATTTGGGAGTGAGCAGCATAATTGGTATTTTCTCCCCTAGTAACACCAGACAGTATTTTATAAGAAAGGGTCAGAAACCAGGAGGTTCCCTCAGTAGCAGTCACAGGCAACAGCATCTTATCTACTGGGATCTTGTGGTTGATGAGGTGCTACAAGATCTGAACTATGTGTGATATCAGTTAATACATTAAGTTTTCCAATGAAATAAACACAGCACACGTTTTTCACTTTATGGCCCAAATATTCCAGAGCAGCAGCTCAGTTTGCAATCCAATTTCCCCCCCTCTCCACATACACTCAGAGCTCTGACTCCTGCAGATTCATAGTGAGTGTCCCCAAAGCAGACAGGTTGCTGCAGCAGGAACAGCTCAGATTCCACCTCCCAGACTACTTCCCAGAGTCAGCTCTAACAGCTCTTCTGGGGATGCAATCCAAAATCCCTTGAAACCAGAGCTTTTTTACTGACTTCCACAAGAGCTCAAAAGATCCTGATTCTGAGCTGTATGTTACAGGAAAGAAGTTAATTTCTAGCATTGTTGTAGGCAGTGATGTACTTTCTTGGCCAGGGTCCAAAGTGCTCATTATGAAGTGTAATACCCTGCTTAATTCTTCCACAAGCCAATCATAAGGCTACTATGAATTTTAATGAGCACTGAATCAAGACCCAGATGGTTTTTTAAGCCAAATTATCCAGTTCTTGGTTATTTTAAGATCTGTGTAGAGCCTTCTGGCCACCACACATATTAACTCCTCTGTTCCTGGTCCAGATTAAGACTTTCACACCACCCCATCTAAGCTCAGCTTCCCAGCTCTGCTGTAAAGACCCTCAGCTCTTGCTATGCCTTGAAAAGTTAGATTTGAAAGAAAAGTCCAAGGCTGACACAGGTGGTGGAAAAAAGGTATCTGACGGAAGGCCAGAACACTGACACCACAGACAGCCCAATTTAACCATTTACAGGGGAAAACCCATCAAGCTCAGAGCCATCAGGGTGACACAATCAGTTCAGAATCACTGTTTCTGCTGAAGCTGCTGAGTGCTTTTGCTTTCTAGTTTGCAATTATATGTTTTATTCCAACAACTGGGCCATCTTTCCTACACATGGTGTTAACATCTGCCCATGCCACAGCAGCAGGACACTTGCCCTGGCCAGGGGATGCTGTTGCAGGGCCTCAGCTGGGGCTGCACCAATGACCCTGCTCAGAGCTGGAGCTGGGCTGCACTCATTCTGCAGGACCAGGCTGCTCTAAGCCCTATCTGGCCTCACTCGTGGGGTTTTTGTTCTTTTTGTATTCTGGGACTATTTCCCTCCCACCAAAACCTTGTCTGGTAAACAGATGGATGTCAGAGCAATGGAAAGCATGACATGCAAAGGATAACCCAAACTGAAATGCAGCATTATGCAAGACAGCTTCAGAGAAGAAATGCTGTTATGTCACTGGGTATTATTCTGTCAGGAGTGGTTAATGAGTTTATGCTATTTAACCACCTCACCTGAACAGCCATCACAGCTTGAGGAATGCAGGCAGAGCTCTGAGATGATTTCACAATTAGAAATGAGGAACGGGAGGGAAATAAAGAAGCTCGAGCTGGTTTTTAGTCCTTTCTTGCATCCACGTGCATGACACACAGCTCACTTGTCCTGAGTCTGGCCTGAAGTATATTTTTAATCCCCTGCAAAACACCCTGGCTGAGCAGAAGTGCAAGTATCACACTGACTTTGCCATCATTTTCTAAAGCAGAGAAGGAGCTTGACCTCCACCTCTGTGCTGGGACTGCCAAGTCCAGCTCAAGAGCTTGACCTCCATCTCTGTGCTGGGGTTTGCCAAGTCTAGCTCAGGAGCTCAGCCAGCCCTGACTTCAGAAGCAGCCCAAGAGCCCCAAGGAGCACGTACTTTAATAGGCTCCAGTCCCTTTTGACTTGAACCACATTTGAACTTCTTAGCTGTGAAAAAAATCATTCTACCCTGTCCTATTCCTCTGAGCAATTGCACACAGGCCTCTCATTATTACATTAGTGTAATTTTGTCTCCAACATTCCCCTGAGAGGAATTATTCATGTCCCTGCTATTATTTAGTTTACTGCTAAGAGCCTAGGTTTTAGGAGTAGTTTTAATTAAATACCAACCCTCCTTGTCAATTAGGATCACCTTTATCTAGCTTGCTCTGCTTTGCATTCTCCAGCAGCATCACTTGTTCCCTTCTGTTGATCCCTGCTTCCCCAGTTCTCTCTGGAAATGCAGAAAGCTCCCCTTTCCCATGAAATCCTATCAGCCAAAATACAAGGTTTTACCCATGGTAAAGAACCATCCCATACAAGATATGGTGCTTAATACTGGTTACACAGAGTTCCAACTTCAAATGATGTCAAGTGACACTGCCAAGAGCAGCAACATTTTCCATAGCCCCCAGATCCCCAGGCTGCTGTGCTGTCCCATCCACCAGCCCACAACACATGGCTACTACTGTCCCTCTTCAGTTCCCCTGCTCCTCTGAAGTCTTATTCCCACTATCCTTACTCCCTTACCCTCTGATGTTGTGGTTTTCTTGGGCAGTTTCAAGTGCAGCATGTCCACCCACTGGGTAAACACCTCTTCAAAGTCTTTGCTGTCCATGGATCATGAATCAGATCACAATGTATTCCAGACTTCAGTACACAGCATTCTTGGAAGCTGCCCTACATTAACATTTCAAGAGTCATTCATTCATGCTCCCCAAGTGACAGAGGCAGAAGTGATGACTCCTAACTGGGAAGTTGGCAGGAATATCCTCAACTATTTCTACAAAGTGAAATCCAACTGCAGCACAGCATCCAAGTGTGTTGGCTGCTCCAGCGCCTGGCAGTGGCTGTGGAGCCAACCCAGGGTTACGCAATGGCTGCGGGCACTGGCCCTCCTTGCCCCACACTGGGCACAGGTGCCCTTCCACAGGCAGCCTTACCCCCTGTCATACAGCTCCTCCAGAGCACCCACCTCCCTCCAGGCACAGCTCCAGTCCCACCCTGCCTGGGGAAAGAAAGAGGCAGCAGCCTGAAAGCATTTTCATTTCAGTCATCACAGACTTGATGAGGCTCTTTCCAAGAGTTTACTAACTACAGTTACTTCCCTAAACAGAAGGTGGTTTTGCTTTTATGAGCACAGATTAATCGTTTTCCATGGGCAAAATAGAACTGCATACAAGTATCAGATCCATTAGTGTGCAAAGGGAAGGTGTGGACACTCTGCCTTGCACTTCCAGGCTCAGCAAATGCTTCCTCCATGGCTCCAACACCTCTGCTGGACTTTCATCAAGGACTAAGCACACAACTGTTAGTCTGGATGGTTCCCAACTAGGAGGAATTCCAGTTTATGGTTTATACTGGGGAGGAGGGGATACTGATGATTACACATTTTTAAGGTGTCGCCAGGTATTTTTCAGAGCCATCTCTGTACATTCAAGGTATTTTTTTCCTACCTTAAATAAGGCTTTTCCTCCAGCTGGGACAAGGACCTCTCTCTTCCGGTCTCTCCACAAATAGTTTTCAACAGCATTAAACTGGTTTTTCAGGTGTCATTCAAACAGATGCTTAAAAAAACCATATCCTATCTCCTTTCTCTTGGTTTCATGAATGTTTCTTCAAACCACGCCAATTAAAAACTTTCCAATTCAGGTTCCCAGGGCAGGAACCATCATTTTGCCTCCTACAGAACAAAAAATATTCTATTAATTTTAAAAACCACTAAATGAAATTAATAAACCATAAGCTGATGTCCATTTACTAAATTTTACTTTCATGCACCTGCTGTTCTACAGCGCCCATCATTCTGCTATTTAAAGACATGGTCTGGAGGCACAGTCCATCATTTATTCACCACTAGAACCCAGGCAGGCACAAGGCAGGGTTAAAAACATTCTCCCTCACCCCTTTTTATGGCTTCAGATCTCAGAAAATTAGTTCTTATTGGCCGATTTAAATTTTCAGCCTAAAAAGGGAATGCTTGACAGAGGTTTATCTCAGTTCTACGGCATGGGAAGGTAACAAAAATGTAGAGATCACCTCAATTTTAGAGTTCAGAATGCTGGACCCTGTTGTGCCATCTACCTCCCACAAGAGTAGGCTTACCTTGAAAAAAAAGATTCTGAAGAAATATTTCTGGAGTGAATTCAATCCCTTCCTTCTGACTGCAAGTTGCTGCTTGTCTTAAACACAGGAAGCATCCCTTGCTTCAGGCAAAAAATCTCAGCAATTTTATCTTCAAGCTTCTCCAGAAAGCTCCTTCTGCACATGCAAACCTCTGGCTCCACTGCAGACAGCACAGGTGGCAGCACACTCAAGGAAGGTAAAACAGCCTCATAGCAAGCAATTCCATTAAACCCTGCAGCTCCAGCTAAGGAGATGTCACTGCAGACACATCCCCTGGCAGGATGCTGGGATGCAGTGAGTCAATATTTTCTGGGACCTTTCTTGTCGTGGGCTGATGCTGTGAGCTCAGCAGAGAGGATGGCACAGTGCCTTGAGTGGCATTTTGCACAAAAGGCAAGAGCGAGATACTCTTCAAGATTCTAGTATGTAAAGACTGTGCATTTTCCCTCAATCAAGCCTTGAAATCACAGGCTTGGCTTCAGCACTGGTGTAGGGAGGGAGCTACAGTAACAGAGCCTCATGCTTGATTAAAGGCTCCTGGGCCCTACAAAACTGCAAGCCATGAGTGGCAAATACAGCACTATCCCATAACAGAGTTCCTTCCCAGTGTGGGGTGTTTCCATGTCCCACTCTGGTCGTCACGACTCTGGGAACATTGGACAGAGGCAAGTTAGCAACATCAGCACATATCCCACCATGTCACAAAAATGCCAACTCTAATACAAGGTTGACACTTCTGCAGGCTAAATTTCAGCACCAGATCTCCTGGCACTCTGCAGAAGGAAGGGAAACTGTTCTAGGCTTCAGACTTCATAGGTATGTAAATGAGGACAGATTTATTAAGCTGATTGAAGCAGCTCCCACTGGCTGAAACTCTGCAGCTGGAACCATTATGTTTGGGACTAGTCAGTCCCAAATGGAACCCAGCAGAATCCAATGCTATAATCAAGGCAGCAAGTGCAATGGCTTCTCCCCACTGCAGCCAGTTTTGAAGTCAAGGCAAGACCAGCAGGGCAGCCAGTGGGTCAGTTATTTTTCATAGGTATCCTGATAAAGAAGCCAATTATTTATAGCTTCCTAGCATGTCAGTTACTTTAGTATTACCTGAACAACATTCGGAAAGGAGAAGCTTTTTTGTTGTGTTTTTTTTTGTTTTCTTTTTTAAGTTAAAGTTGCTATATCCAAGAGAATTCCTCTTTCTTGCTTTTGGAGTTAGCTTTTATTTCCCCTGTAGATAACCACAAGCACATTTTTGTGAACATTAGGTAACAAAAAAACCTGCTGCTAATTCTTTTACATCAGGGCCTGGGGAAAAATCCAAACTGTTGGGTAAAAGCAACAAAAAACAAGCAGAAGAAATGGGAGGGAGAAGAGAACAGGAGTGAGAAAATAACTCAAGAGTGAGTCAGTCATGCTTCTCCTGCTTAGTCACCTGTAGTGCTGCTCTCTAGACGCACGGGAGATGGGGAATAAGATGCCTGCCTTCCACCCACCTTCTCCTGACAGGGACTTACCCAAAGAGGAGATGGGGCAGAGTTTTGGAAACCAGCTGTTCCAGGTGCCTGTTTTGCAGAGCAGCAGAGCTGGCAGTAACCTCCTTGCTCCTGTTTCCCCTGCATTATTTCTCAATTAAACCATCTGGATTCAACCTGTTCACGTGCTGGTTTGAGTTCCTTTGGTGGTGGTGCCCTGCAGTTTTGCCATCGGAGGGGGTTGCCATGGAGAAGAGGGTGATGTCATTGACACAAAAAGCACCGAATTTACAAATACAACAGGAACGGAGCTATTTATAAAGAGCTGCTTCTCTCCCCCCACTCTTGGCTGGGGTGGGAGGCAAAGGCAGCAGTTCCATTCCTCATGTTTCTGTCAACAAAAAATTAATTTTTGTGTTAGAAAAATATCCTCAGCCCGTGAAATTACTGAATGCTGGCAGCTTTGGGACTTAATTCATTAGAGCAGGATACTGCTTTTGAGGTCAGAAAACTGTGTCTATGTAGTAACTTCTACGCTAAAAAAATCTCTGCAGCATTACTGAGATACACCCACTGCTGGGAGGACAGACAAGTGCCTGTCACAAAGAGGGGACAGACACCCTGGCTTCTGTAAGGGCTCTGTGCTACTTAGAATCACTGAGTGCTCACTCCTGGGATCACAGAACACCCCAAGCTGGAGGGGACCCCAGGGTGAGTCCAGCTCCTGGGCCTGCTGTCTTTGCCTTGGCTGTAGGGGGTGCCACTGCACATCAACACCACCCTCAGAGAAGGAAACAGCACATATAAAAATTGCAAAACACAGAAGAGAGAAAAAAGGGAGGATTACGAACTTAGACTGGAACAAAATAAAAAAAAAATTAAAATGCACTTGGAATGAAAGGGTGGTTTAAGAACAGGACAGGAAAGCTACCATAGACTTCAAAGGAGTATTATTTATGCCTGTGGCACCCAAACCAAACATGCAACTATCTCTCACACCAAAATCTGACAGGAGAGTGACATCCTAAAAGCTTGATGCTAAGAATTATTTCACCAATACACATCAAGGTCCAACATTCACTTTTAAGTTAAAAAAAGGAAACAGTTTGGATCTTGGCAGCTGGTGGAACAGCTACACTTAAACAACAGCATGAGGCAGAGCAATGATTCCCCTTGTTTTACTCTCTGGATTCCAATCAATACTGAGCCTATTTTGGTGCCATGTTACTGGCTGCATTGTGCATTTCAACTGCCCAAAAGCACCACAGTGGCAGGGAGCCACAGAAATTCCCAATCCCAAAGCAGGTGAGGAAAACAGCAACTAAATGTAGTGTTACCTTGATTTAGTGAACCATTTCTCCTCCACACAAGTGAAAAGTTTATAAATATGCATATATAAATAAGAAAATATACATAAAATTATAATATCAGTTTTATAAATAAGCAAACCCCAAACGTACATGTCCAGTCTCCTATGCAGAGCCAGGAGCAATGCTGGCAGGGGAAGGTGGGTCCTCAGTCTGGAACCATCTTTTTCTCAGTAATACAAGTTTAACAAAACTACAAGAGCATTAGAAGAGGTTTGCCAAAGCACCCACAGCTCAGCATCCAACAGGCTGGCTTTTAGTGTAATGAAATGGCAAGTCAAGAGAAGCAGAGTTCTCATCTGTCCTTTACAACAAGGCCAACTACTCAAACAATATTTCTAAACTTGTTGTCTCTCATTTTAAGAGGACCAGTGTGTACTTATTTGGGAAGCAGGACAAGAAACTCTTTTCCATAAGCCTCATCCAGTGCACCAGTGTGTTCCTCCTCACACAGCAGTTGTTCTGCCTTTCCTACTCCACCCACACTGCTAACCATCCTTTAAGAAAGGCTGGGAATACATCAGGAAAGATCACCGTGGAAACCACAATAAAGTTTAAGACAGTGAAGGATGTGCCATATAGTGAAAGCACACAGAAACCTACTCTTGTAATTGAGAAGGTTATGATTTGTGGACAAATATATTGCTCACTTGGATAAAAGCTTTCTCAGTTCAGCTGATAGGAAGCAAAAACCCATTTTGGACTTGATGCATGGAGCACATGTAGAGGAGAAATGAATGCTCAGAGAAGGTGAAGGAGGCTGCAATGTCCTGCTGTATTGGAATTAGCTGAGAGCCAATTAGCTGATGAGCTGCGCATGGGATCATAGTGAGTTGTCCAACTGCCCCAGTGAAAAATGTGCTTTTCCAGGACATAAGAAGGAATAATACTTTCTCTAATTGCATAGAGATGGACTAGTATACATTGTCCATGTTAAGCAAATCAGAGAGTTCCTTCACAGCTGAGAGTAAGGTTTATGGTTCATGCTAGTTAAGACTACTCCCAGCTGACACTTGTTTTACATCTTGATAAAAAACTGCTGCTTTTAGACAGGATCTAAGCCATCCTTTCCAAGATAAAAGACTACGGCTCCACTAAAACCAAATGAGGAAAAGCCTTCCCTAGTTCCCCTACAAACAGTAGGAGCAGGTAAGGTGCCACTAAAACAAGAGGTGCCCGCTGCCATTATTTTCTGAGGCTATCAGCAGAACTGGACTGGAAGCCGAGGAAACAGGCTCAGGAGAGGAAAAGTTGTAGCTGGTTAAGTTCACACCCAAGTAAAGTACTAAGCCAGGCTGGCTCTCTTGGAGCAGATGCAGATGGGGCAGAAAGGTCCAGTGCCTTTTGAGTGGCTATCAAGGAAACACAGCAACAAGCCACGGTCACCACTGAATTTTGCGTTTTTGCAATATATCAACTTCTTTTCCCTCCAAGATGATTGCTGAGTGAATGATTACATAGACTACCACACTACATCAAAGTACATGGCTAGTTTAGCTTCAAGGAACCACACAACTTGAGATCCTGAAAACTCGAGAGAATCCAAAGCACTGGGAAAACAACCATCAGCTCGGGCCCAGAAACTGAACACTAACATTTGTCTTTCTCCGGCATTGTGTCACTCAGCTGCTGCTCCTGCTTTGTAAATCACACTGCCACACCAGCTGGAGCCACCGGATCAATAATTAAATAGCTCTGGATGGTAATTATTACAAAGAAGTAGGGAACAACCATTTCTAGAACCAACAGAAGGAACAATATGCTTCCTCAGTCTTATTGAGTGACCTCAATAGCCACGTGTTGTTTAATAATTTAAAATGTTATGGAAATAAAACCTCCATATTTGTAAGTTTCCAACCCTGGCATTCTGCTGGATTAATCAAGCAAAAGGGCTGTGAGTGTCAAACAGTAAGAACCAAGGGAATGAAGCTGTTGGATTTGAGCATTCCTTTATTCAGCTTTAAGGGCAGTGTGTGTAAGCACAGTTAATATAAGCACAGTGCCCACAGCCCCAGGCTAAAGCAGAGACTCCAACTACCAGTTCTGCAGCCCACAGCAAAATAACTCCCTCAGAATAAGATCTCTCAGCTTCTGTACACCTAGGCACCCCTGGGGAAACCACCAGCCACAGCCTGGAGCACAGCATCTCCAGAGCCACACTTCAGCCCCAGGTCATGTGGAATATTTATTATTTGGGAAATCAGCAGCAGCACAGAGGAAAGATTTAGAATTATTTGCTGATACACATGAAAGAGAAATACTTTGTCTACTTTGAATAACAAAATCATTATGGTTGGAAAAGACCTCTAAGAGTCCAACTAGCACTTCCAAGCTCACCACTAAACCACGTCCCTAAATGCCACCTCTATATATCCTTTAAATCCCTCCAGGAAGAGTGACTCAACCACTTCTTACTGAGGGTGCCCCAACACCCTTTATAGTTTCTCCTCAGCTCTCCTTTTGTTGTTTGTCCTATTGTCTTTATGCTTTTACAGCAGCATCCAGATTAAGTTTATTTGGGCTTTGGGCCTTCTAGTTTTCTCCCTGCATAATTACACAAAATCCTTGTAGCCTTCCCGAGTGTCCTGCCCCTTCTAGTTCATTCTGGAAACACAAAAATCCCAGTTTATGAAGTGTTACCTGCTAGCCAAGCCCAAGCTTACACCTCTTACACTTTATCAGTTTATAGACACATCTTTCACCTCTAAGGTTTTCTTAATCTATTTACCACAGACCCAAGGCTGGAAAAGTCTCAGATGACTGTACTCAGAAAATATTTAATAAATTTTACAAACTTTCCCAATTATCTCAGATTTAGGATTTTAAATCTAAAAATCACAAACCTTTTAAGACGAGCAGATGATGAGTGCTCCGCAGCCTTCCTTGAGCTTTCTTACAATGATCTCTTCAGGGGTAAAGCGTGTTTCAGAGCTCACAATATATTTAATTATGTGCACCTTGGAAAGTCATTATGTTCTGTACTACCATTGGTGGTTCCACTCTCTGACACTCCTGGGTAACCTGGATCACTTGTGTGTCACAGGTGTGGGCAGTAATCTCCAGGTGCACTAGAGACAGTGGAATCAACTCCTCTAACTCCAGTTGCAGCTCCCAGAGCTTAAGGGCAGAAAACGGCTCACACCATTGGGCTTTGCCTGTTATAGTTTCAGAATCTCCTTGGAATTCCTTCCAGAGCTTGGAGCTAACGCCCAGCATCGTGCTGGTGGCCAGCAAAGGGAATAATGAATATTCACATTCCTATTTGATGGCAGAACGGAGACCCTTTTGTTCTTTTCTCCCTACTGTCTGAGGAGTGGGGGTTGTGGCTTTTGGGAGAGCAGTTCTTCGGGTTTTTTGACTCTGCTTTGCCCTTTCTGCCCCCCCAGTGCCGGGGGATTTGGGGGTGGGGACATTTTTGCTTTTGTGTCCTTCCGCACCGGTTTCCAGACGGGGCCAACTCAGATAGAGAAGCTGCTGCCGTTTCTGCCCTCCTGCCTGGCTCAGCGGCTCTTCTGTCGAGCAGAGGACGGGAGAACCGGGGATGTGCGGTCGCTGCCTCCTCCTGCCTGTGCCTCCCTTCTGCCCGGCTGTTTGCCTGTGGGGCCAGACCCGCTGCGGGAACGGCCACGAGGACGGGAACGCGCCTGTTTCTGCACCTCGGACAGGGCGCCCCGTCGTCTCTCTGCCCATCAGTCCTGGGGGTACCGGGTCGAGATTTGCTTTGGTGTCCAGCGAGAGGACCCGCAGTCAACTGGGGCGCGCCATCGCCAGTCCGTAAATACAACTGCACCCATAGGGGAGCAGAAAACTGGCTTTTTTTACGTTCAAAGGGTTTATTACAAACTATGTGGTCCTTTTCTGGACATATGTATAGATACGTTGTGGTTAACTGTTATCCTTTTCTATATATTTTTCTAATTAAAGTTTTGTTCTAAATTTAAAGAGTGGGGCTATTTCTATCTTTTATTTTTGTCTGGCCTTCTCCTTTCTCTCTCAGCCAATATAGATATCTTAGTTCTCCTCTGAACTAAGACATTGCCCCACCCAGAGCTTGAGCACAATTTGATCAGCCTCCATTTTTTTATCTGTAGCGTTTTTGGGGGCTTAGTGACTTCCTGCTATTATTTCTAGACCCCTTTTTCACTTAACAGAGTGGACATTAACAATTGATTCTCTGACGGTTTCTGAATAAAAGCAGTTCAAGGCCACACAGGTCTTCCAGACATTCCTGTTGTACCTCTGGTCAAATGTTGTTCTCAAGCAACCTGATACAAGCATGATTCATTACTTCCTTGGATTTATTTTCCTTGGTGCACTTTCATTTATATCACAGTGTATTAAAACTCACAACAGCTCAGATTTCATCACCATATCTTTTTGTGATAACCGTGCTAGGACTTCTATGCTCTGTCACACATTTCACCCTGCCAGGCACCCCTTGTGGCACTTCCTGTCATCCCAGAATCTGTAGATGCCTCTTTTCCTCAGAAAAGGTTAAGATAATTTTCATCTGCAAATATCTCATGGACAAGGCTGGTCTCTCTCCTGTTTCATGACAAGTCTATGACAATCCCAGCCTGTGAGAGCATCTGCCCATTACACAATGATTCAAATGTGATGCTTAGGAAAAGGTTTTAGGTTTGGAGGCAGAATTACTTGAACATACAACAGGGATGTCAAAAAACCTCCCTGCCCTCCTGGTAACATATTGGTGCTATCAGCTCATGGGATGGGGGAGCAGAGACTTACCTGTGTGGAAGAGAGGCAGAGTTCCATTGGAGTAGAACTGGAAACAACCAGCACAAGAGATGACAGCTCTTTGTTACACCTGCTCCTTCCTCTGTTATTTGCATGTGTTTATTATGGCCAAGTTTATAATGCCACTGCTGTGCTTCTTTTACAGTAGTGGGAGGCAGTTTTGTGTTGTCTGGGACATACATTAATAACTCATCAAGGGCAGGTTTATTACATGGAGAAGGATTAGTGCACTTTTTGTTCAGAAAGAAAACAGATGCCAAGTCAACATCGAAGTAATAGTGGAGGATTGCAGCTTAGAAATATATCTCATTATAGACAAACACATTCACTTACAGATTTTAAAGACCTTTGCTGACCTTGTGCTGAGAGCTCTTATCTGTACGTTCAGATTGTTCTTAAAAGCTTTCTGTCTGAATTAGACATGGTGAAGTTGTTTTGTATTGGCTGGAAACATGTCTTGCCTGAGGAGTCCTTGGGATGACCGATACTTTGCTAGCAATGTTCTCTTTCTAAGCTACCTGGTTTTCAGATCTGTGCTGCAGGATATAAACTGAAACAGGAGGAAGTGAGAGGACAGGAAGTGAGACACCCCCCCCGATTTTGTCCAAAAGGCAAAAGTTATAGGATCAGCAAAAGAAAACAAATTTCAACTAAAGAACAAATATGCAATCTTTTTAGAGCTAGCAGAAGTTAGCTATGCATTGGACTCCTAGTTGCTCTACCAGTGATCTTGGCTCCAAATTCTGGTTAGAAATAGATCATTATTTATTTGCTTGCTTGACATGACTTATACTACAAGAAGCATTATTTAAGGCATTAATAGACCAAAATAAATTCTTCATCAGCAGTTTACATTAATCAGGGCATTTCAGTCCTATTCCTGAATTACAAGAGCATATAAAAAAGACATTAGGAATCTGAGAGAGCAGAAAGAACACAGGCCAAAACAAGAGGAGTAGTGATGGAATATGCAGAAAAAACAGGAAAGAAGGTGGCTTGTAGCGATGTGGAAAAGACAGAATTAAGTTCCAGAGCAGAACTTGGAGACAACAGGAGAATCAAGAGGCAGGATAATTTAACCAAATGAAAAAAAAAAAACCACCCACAGTCAATTTGGCTTTACAGAGATAAGAAATTCCTAGTGATGCAGTCATGTGCTCTCACTGTCATGCATGGCAGAAACTATGAGGAAGTCTCAAGTCTGAGGAGTTCCTTCGTGTTTAAAGTACATACTATCTTGGGTTTGGATGCTGTAAATTCTGTTGTCTTCAACAAAATGAAGCCTTTGTATTGGTTTCAATAACACCACGTATAAAAGGTTAACACAAATATCTACCCACAAAACCTCCCACAAAAACCTGCAAACACTTCACTTAAGGCAAATTGAGACTTCAGGGAGATTTCTGGAGGATGCTCAAATCCAGTCAGGAACTCCAGGTAAAGTAAACAAAACACTTGCCTTAAGAAGCAAAAATTTAAGTGTGCAGCTTTTCCACTCATGTCTTCATCTACTTTTTCTTATGACAACCATCCATGAGAGCATATTCCAATACAATCACTCAGGTTGTGTCCCAGTGTCCAGGAAACGCCGTATAGTTATGAAAGCTGCCACCAAACGAGAGGCTCCTCTATCCAGCAGCCACAAACAATTCCCAGCAACAGCACTCCAGCATGGATTCTAAACCAAGTCTTTCAAAACCTTCTGACAGAGTGTTTCATATGACTGAGTTGCTATCAAAACACAACTTTATTGATCAAACACTAATTGAAAGACCAACCGAACGCAGGACAAAGACATTTCAAAGAGCACAGTGTGAACTAGGTATTAAAGACATCTTTAGGAGCTATACAAGGGGAGGGGCAGTTATGACAAACAATTTCTCTGACAAAGCTGTTCAGACATAGGTTAACCTCCTAAGCCTCTTATGTGCTCTGGGCACTGATGCAACAGAAACATCCTTGGCAAGTCCCATGTGAAGCGTTGGAGAAACAGCTCCAATCACTCTCACACTTATATGAAAAAAAATAAATAAGAAATCAACAACAAATTCTTCTCTATAATACAAAGTGTGTTTGATCTCTATGAAGTCACAGGAAAGTTCTATAAGAGGAAGGTTACTCCCAGTGCAGCTAAGGACTCACAAAGTCGTTCTTGGAAACAGCTGTCAAACATGTCATTGATTTCCTCTCTCAGCTCCCTCAGCAGAGGCACTGTGGACTTACCATCTGCATTCAGAATTCTCACAAAAAGTTTATTCCAAAAATCATTGTCAGCAGTCCTAAAATAAACAGAGCAGTATTCATTGGAATAGTACACACACACATTTGTCAGGGTCTGCATTTACATTCAGCACTAAATATCCTAAGAGAACCACCCCTGCAATAGTAACTTTAATCAAGGAAAACTAGGAATGTATTGTTCATTGTATATGCATGGGCCCCTTTCCCCTTCTCCACTAAGCTCTTGGATAGTAACTACATATGTCTAAGCCCCACTGTTTGTACCGTCACCTCTTCTAGTGCACCTGACCACTATACCCATTCACACTGAACCACATCACTTGTAATTTAAAGGAGTTATCAAAAACTTTTTTTGAAACAACAAACTTGAGAGACTCCTTTCATGAATAAGGGGCAGAGGCAAATCTTTTTTCCCCATTTGCAAGCTAAGTTAACAGGGCAATATTAAAGGAAAGCTGCAAGAGAAATAAAGCAATTTTTTAAGAAGTGGTTTACAGCCAGTTTTACTCTCTTTTTTCTCTGCCTTCCATCTCCCAGAGTTCTATATAGATAACATTTCAGAGCCAACTCATAGTAATAAATCCCCTCTCTCCCAGATGTATGCACACAACACGAATAAAAAGGTTAAGTGACTCACTGAAGTCTCAGAAAACTGATATCAGAGATAACCCTTTGTTCCTCAGTCTTGCACTGCTACTGACTGCCGCAGCACTTTCGCCCCCGAACCAGGAGTTACAGTAGCTTGGGAACAAATTATCTGCCTCTGCTTTATGTGATTCATCAAACATCAGCAGCCAGAGTCTCAGAAGGAATCCAGCCAGTACAATTACACTAGTAACTCTTATATTTGCTAAGATAATTATGGCATGCAGAACCTAACACAGCAAAAAATGCAAGAATTGAGGCCATTTTCTTCATGGGCTTAGACATGTGAGAGGCATAGCAGGAGAGGTTAAGTGTTGGTAAGGAGGTCTAAGATGTTCCGAGTGACAAAAATAGTCCTCAAACTTCAAACACAGCTTCTATATCCTACCTCTCATAAACTTCCACAGATCAAGTTTCCTAAAATAGCACAGCAAAAATAGAAAAATGAAAAAGACTTTGGGAACTGCAAAACCCCAAAATCCATTCTTTAATAATGGCAAAGACCTCCCCTGAAAAACAGCCTGTCAGCCTTCTAGTGACACTCAGAGATGAAAAAAGCAAGTTGGTCAGAATTCACACTCTACCTTTCCCTAAGTCTCTGCCACTTTGAGAAGCAAAGCAGAAGACAGGACAGAAAAGAAATTCGTTATTTCTACTCTGAACTCCACAGTTATGAACTGATGCACCCAGGTGAGCAATGAGCCATTAAAGCTCCACAGAACTCATGCCTCCTCATCACCTCCTCTAGCCTTTCCCAGCTCTCTTCTGCCCAAGTCTCCCTCCAAGTTCTACCTCTACCAGAATCCCAATTTTTTTGATCCAGTGTCACCAGCTTTTACTGCAATTCCTTTCCAGTTGACCCCTCCCCTCCAAACTCCAATGACAAGCCAGCATCATCATTCCAAACTCAGACCTACTTTTCCTCCTGCTTCAGTTATCCTGACAGTTATTGCTATTTTTCCCATACTCACATCTTGATCAGGTCCCCAACACCATGCTCCACCCTTCTCAACTAGGCCTTGTGTGGCTTCATCTGCAGTAGCTCAATTTAATCTCTTGCAGAGTTAAAAAAGAATCAGTAGTAGAAAACCAGATATATGCCCAGTAAGGAAAAGAAGCATTTCCCCCCTATAGAGAGCAGAAGATGAGACTTTTTCCAAAGGCTGAACACAACAAACTAGGAGGTGTAAGCAGGACAGGTTGCTATGGAACTGGACAGCTCCCATATGGGTACAAGATTTCTTTAAAGCAGTGCTTTCAGGAGTGTATCCACATAGTCAGTAGAGCCAATATCCATGATCCTTAATGCAGATATCTGTCAAGCAATTGCTGTTCCGAGGGGAGAGCTCTGGAAAATCCTTATGAAATGCCAAGACAGAATGCTGCAGGATGTGACTAAGAACATGAACAAGTCTAAGAACAAAGGGCAGATGAAGGCAGAGCAATCTTGCAGCCAAACATGTGACTAAAAGAGAGCAGGAGAAATTAATACCTGAGGACAAACAGCAGCTTCCAAAAACAAGCTGTTTGCACTTGCATCTTAAACTGTAATTTTAAATTCTATTCCTTCTTGTGCACTATATTGTTTCTGCAACTGTTAGAGATAACCCTGGCCTCAGTGTCTCAGCAGAATGAAAAAAGCAGCAAACCAAACCAATCCATTTCTACAGCAACATGCTCACGGGATCTTTTCTTTCCCCTCACCCACTTATGAACTTCAACAAACTTGGTCTGTAAGGTGCAAAGAGAAACTAAGGCAGTGTGGTCTGAAAGGATGGAAAATGATAAATCATCTTACTGGACTGTTCATATTCAGGTGAAAACTGCCTCCTAAGCATGAAGGCCACCAGTGAACAAGTCCAACAGTTCACAATTTCAGTTTCCACACAACTAACACTTTTTGGCAACAACAGCCCCAAGTTCTGTGTTCTAAGGTCTGAGAATGGTACCACTATAAGGAAAAGGAAGTTAGATGTCTACTCTTTCCCAGCAGCCTCCTCTGCAAAAGGACTTACTGGCTGATTTTCCAGATGGAATTCTCCTGATAGGCCTGGATATGATCCCCAAACAGCATCAGATGGACTATATCTGCAATGCCAACCAAGTCTGCCTGTAATCACAACAAACATCACAAAGTTCAGTGTCTGTCACTTTCTGCAGTCCACTACAGCTTTCTGCTTTTGGTGCTTTTACACATTTAAGTCTGGATTGATCTTTGCACCACAATCTTTCAGAGACTGTTAAGCAAGAAAACTTCAAAAAGTAAAATTTGTTCTCATTGTACGTTTCTAAATAAATACGGTAGTCACAGGGACAGAACAGCACTGCTACTCCCCTCACAATGCCAAAGATTTCATCAGATGTCAAATTCTCTTTATTCAGTATTTATTGGTCAGAGCTTTCCACAGCACTTGCAAATTGTAACTTAAGAAAATAGATTTTGTAAAGGAAACACAGAAACTAAGATGTCCTGCTAAACAGAGACTCACCTGATAAGGAAGAGAACCTGCTGCCAGAAGCTGCTGCCCATGAGGGGTCTGAGAGATGGGAAAGCTGTCGCACAAGCTTACTCGAGACTGCAACCTCAAATCCAGACTGTGAGAAAAATCCACCATCTTCAGAGCACTTGACACATCCTCATTAGCAAAGGCATCACAGATCCTGAGCAGAGGAAGCATGTGAAGAACAAGACAATCCAACAAACTTTTTTCTGTAATTAAATTTAACAGTGCAGTGAAGGTGAGTCTTCGCCATGTCAATGCTCCCCTCTGATGGCTGCCTTCAGAACTACTGCCTGCAAGGGCTGCCTCCCTCCAGACAGGAACAGCTGGCAGCCAGGAGCCTCGTGTCTCCAGAGTAAGCCATTGGAAATGCCAAAGAGCTGAGGATGCTGCTGGTTTAATATTGGCCACAGTTATGTAAACACAGTTTGTGGAATGGGACAGTACTGCAGTGTTTAGCACTTGTCCCTCTCCTTCAAGATCTCAGAATGCTTCATACAAAAAATAATTTTGATAATGCTTTAACAAACCTTTCCTACTCTACAGGTGAGGGAAGACAGATAGGAAGGATAGGGACAACTGCCAAGCCAGCAATATCCACAGACCACAGCTCTCAGTACCAGTCTTACAGACTTGTGTGCTCTGAACATTGTTTGTCATTTATACTGTGCACTTGTCCTTTAGCTATATTAAAAACCCCAAACCATTATCCTAACTTTTTGGCAGCTGTTTTTTTTTGTATTTGCCACAGAGAAATCCAGCAGAATATATCCAAGTCCATCAAGCCACTGTTACATCAGTGACTTCCAAAATAGGATGCAACAGGCTATGGGACGTGCAAGACAACCCATTGCAGGGTGTGAAGATAAATAAGAATTTCAGTAGTACATGTATGTAATTTATAAATAACATATAATATTATAATATATAATAATATAAAGTTATTAAGAAAATAATCACAAAGAAATTTTAAATAAAAAATGTTGGGTGTGCATGTTAGATGACTGTATGCTCAAAATAAATTTAATAACCCTTTCTGACATATCAGTGATAACTAAGAACAGCCTCAGTAAATTTATGTAATGAAATTCTACCTGATTCATTAGACATTCTGGTTACTGGCTTCCCACACTTAGTTCACAGATCACATTCCACAGGATATGAGACTTTGTTAACACAACATGAGAAAGAGCTTCAAGAAGAAAACTAGATCTGTGCATGAAGGTACAAGCTGGACTGCACAGGAATCTGAGCAATCTGTTTAAGGGTGTCTGGATATTCCAGTCCCACCTGTCCTTTGTCTTCTAATTTCCTCGTTTTCAGATATGTAAAACCAAAGGCAAGTTATGTATCACATCCAGTTAGAGATCCAGTACTCTGGTAAAGTTGAAGCTTGAAAACAGAGGCAATAGCAAAACCATTTTGTTTAGCATAAGTTTTACAATATCATTGTATATTACTTCTATAGAAAGGCTTATTCCTAAACAGTGTTTTGACTCTTTCCAGAATACACTGGAGCCTAAAATACCTGGATGCAAAATCAGTACCCCAGCTCCTGAGGAGAAATTACAGCAGCACGAGAGCCGTAGCTGCAGTGAATGTTCTGTACGCCCCCACATTCACACGAAGAGACAAACCTGTCTCCCAGAAAGAACACCTCTGGCCTCAGATCTCCGTGGACAATTTCAGCTTTGTGCAGCTTCTCTACCACACCCAGAAGATTATAAACAACCAGGAAGATGACTTCCTCCGTGATGGACTTGCGGCCACGGATAACATCCTGAAAAGAGACAGTAAACATGTATCTCTGTGCCATTCTACCTTAGATTAGCTCAAGTATTTATAGCTCACCTTTTTTTCATTACTTATCTGTACAGAAATAACAGTACCACACTAAATTAATAATCAGATTTTTCCTGTGATCAGCCCAGACACAATTACAAGAGCCATGAGTTCATAAAGATCAGGAGGAAAAAATTGAACTCAAGACTGAAATCATTGTTTTGTTTCTATCCTACTTATATGCAACAATTCAAAATGCGCTTACGAGACTTTATTTAAAATAGAAATCCTTCAGCAAGACATTAAACACTATGACCTTGCTATAACAGATGAGAATTTACTGAAACATGTCACGTTAAACAACAGTTTTAGATGCCAATCTTGTTTGGAATAACCTGTGGTTCTTTATCATTCACAAAGATAGAAAACGTGAAAAATTTGTTCAAGGTCATTTCTGAGAAGCACATGATCTATGAATGAGAAACCAAACCCAACTGAGGCTGTAACAGACAGTCCTGATTTGGGTATGGATAAGACACAGAGGATTCAGATTTCAGGATTAACCAGGAGAAGCTCTTCAGCCCAACTCATTACTGGTACCCAAGCAAGAGTCTGTCTTGTACAGTTGTACTTGGTTTGTGTGTACTGACCCCGAGTGTGAAGCGATTGATGTCCCTGTGCACCACGGCACAGCCATCCTCATACAGGTGACAGCTGCAGCTCTCACTGAAGCTCTGGTCAAAGTCACTGTTCAAACGCCTCTGCAACTCAAGGATGATATAAAAATCCCAAGGCACAGGCTGAGAATACACCTACAAGAAGGTATAGAAGAACAACTTGTATTTTTGGAATAAAATGAAAATTGTTCATCTTCATATTCTTCTCATCCTTTTTTTTCCCCTCCCACTTTAGTAAGGAAGACATTTGCCACAGTCAGAAACCTTTAATCTATATGCACAATTAGAAATAGAATTGAAGTAGCAAACTTCATGTATGGAATTCAGAAATTAAGGCCAAACTTACTACACATTTTACATATTAATGGATGAGATTTTACCATGTCACAATTCTTGTACAATAACCTTCATATGTGTTACCTTTATTGCAATTCCCTTTGCATCCAACTGGAAAAGGTTAGTTGGAATGGCAAAAAACATCTTGTATTCCTCATTGTTCCAATATTCCCATTTGATGCAGTAAGTCTCATTTCCTGGGATGAAAGTGTACATTCATAAGCTCTCACAGCAAAGCAAACACATATTCCCAAGTTATTCCCTACCTGCACCACATACAGCTACAAGGGTGAACATGAACCACAATTCAACCCCATGAGAACACAAACAGATCCCCTGCACTGCAGAGGCTCTAGCACACCTACCCAGCTCAACATCTTTCTCAACCTCCATGCCAGGCAGAGCTCCAGTTTCCAAGTAAAAATCTGGAGAAGCAGCCAGTGATTCTGGCAGAGGATCCAAGAGCCTTTTACGCTGTTCAGCGCTCCACAGGAACGGAGCCACATCATCCCCTATGAAGGCAAGCAACAGAAAGATGAGCTGAAACTCAGTGCTGAGTTTCTGCAATTTGATTATATCTCTCAGTAAAGGTATCCTGGATATTGGAAGCTTTCTGTCCACATTCTGATTTACTGTTCACATTCCAGCAAGTTATTTCATCTCTTTCCAATAGTTTGTGGAGTGAATGTGACAGTCTTTACAACTGCCTCACAGACACATCATGACGTCTCAAGGATTCTCCTGTGGCATCATGCAAAATATATCTTCCACAAGGGAAAAAGCTCTAAATTAATTCAGCCACAGCAGAATTCAAACTCATTCTGCAAATCAACACTTCTTGTTTTAAATCTCTGCCCAGAGTAAGCAATCAGTTTGGGATTTTAAAGTGAAGGGTTTTAGGGAAATTTCATCCTTTGATTACAGCAGCAGTTTTATGTAAGAAAAGGAAAACTAGGTTGGACTCCAACTCTGCTGCTCACTGCAATATTAAGAATTTCGTGGCTTTTATCTACTGCAAGGCACACAAGGTAATTTCATGTAGGAACTGTATTTTCATTCCAGGTCCCAAGCATGCTTCATCGTAAAATAGTCTGCAGACACACAAGAACATTCTTCTCCAGAGTAGAGACACTGAGAATTCTCAGATACATGATTCTAATTAAAGTATCATAAGCCAAAAATCAAAGGAGTTAAAGCAGGTTAAACACCTTGAAAACCAGCATTCCACATGCACCTAATTCTATAGGTTAGATTTGGAAGGCCTTTTGTGACCATTCCTGTTCTAACTATAATTTAAATATTTAGAACAGAGAGAAAAAAGGGCCTTTAGCTAGAAGAAAAAAAGAAATTGACTATTTAAATATCAGTATTGTTTTCCTTCAATAGGAATAAGAATCATACTGTGAAAGAGCACCACAGTTTGCAGCATAGTTAGAAGTGCAAATTTACACCAAAAATTATACAACTTTCACTCTATTTCAAATTCATATTCACCTTTTTCAAAGTAGTAGTTATCAGCACATCAGGAGACACACACAGTGTAATTACAGAGAAAAAAACAAGACAAATTTCTCACTGCCATCCAGTCCAAATATCCATTTCAGAATTTGACCTTGTTATTCCTACACACTCCCAGCTTTACTACCATAATGACTTCTGTCACTTTAATATTTACATGTTTTGGATGCTGACAAGCATTCTGTACTGCACCTCACAGCCGCTTCTGACAAGGGACACAAGTTCAGTCACAAGTCACAGTAATGGGAAACACACAGAAAGCACAATGGGATACAAGAAGGAGGAGAAGAAACACGTTTTAGTGGCAAGTGCAAGTTGTGAGTAAAACATTTGTTGTGAGTGAAACCCAGTCTAATACTAACCAGGAGCATTTCCACAGATACCTCCAGAATCAGTAACCACCTCAGCAGGAAAGCTCTGAGCCAGCTCCAGTTTCTCAGGGATACGCAGGTATTTAATAGCAGAGGTTTGTGTAACAGAGGACAGAGAACCTCCTGAGACTGAAGAACCTGACGAGCGAGTATCTTCCAGGCTTGCTTCCATGATTGGGCTAGAAATAAAGTCATCAACTATTCAGACTTCCAGAACATACAGGTTCTAAGTAATGCTGGCCCAGTGACTAGGAGTTGATACTGTGCACTTCCAGGTTTAATTAACAAAGAAATCCTTTCCCATCCTTAGTGAAAAACCAAAAGTCATGCCAAAGCTTCTAGCTTTGATGATTGTTTATACTCAGAATCTTAGTCTACAGATCACTTTTTATCTCCTTTTCCACTAAATCTGACTGCTACAACAGAAGACATACTGAATATTTATTACTCCCCTTGCAACCAAATTTCAGTGTTTTTAAAGCAGTGAAGGGTTGGGTGGGAAATAACTCTGCCTGATTATAATCAGCTTGGTTTCTAGGGAGCTTCCCAAGTAAACAAACACCTTCAGCATGATATACGTGTTTACATACTAACAGCTAGCAAATCAAACTCAGCTCTAAATTAAGAAACCCTCACATAACAGATGGTTTTTTGCTTTACAACAATAAAAAATGAGGGGTTTTGATAGTTTTTTCTTCTCTCCAGCTTCTCTCCTCTGCAGAAGAACTAAACTGTAGTCACCAGATGCATCTTATATAGATAAAGTAACTGCAGAAGCCTAAGAGTATAAAAGGAACTGATGATTCTGCTTTGCATGTCTGATAACCAAGAGAGAATGCATTTATTGTTTTCATTGCAAGTTATTTGGTAGAACCATGGAGTAAAGTCCCAGAGCAGCAATGCTGAAAAGCCGGGTGGGCTTGCTATTACCTCTTGAATCTGCTTAAGGCAAAGTGGACGCTGAGCTACAGAAATGGTTGCCTTTGGAATACTCTGGTCTATTCAGAAAACTGTTTCTTCAGCAACAGAACAGTAAAACTACAACTGTGAAAGACACATAGGAACAGGGGCTTAAGGTACTTTGCTGTTAATTACCTCAGTTTATTGACACAGAGAGCTTCACTGTATGCTCCCTCACACACCACCGTTTCCTGATTCAGAGGGGCACTCTTGGATTCTGGACTATCTTCCTTCAGGTCACTCTGGGAGAAAGCAGGAGCTGGGGCTCTCTGAGCTCCCACCCCGTGAAAGGGTGTAGAGGCCAAGTGGGCAGCCCTGTTGAAATCACATGTGTCTTCTGGGTTGGCACAAAGGGATTTGTTCTTGTAGGAGCCTGTCACAATTGCATCCTCAGTCAAAGGTTCAATCCCATTTAGCTCATCCTGAAAAAAAGCAGGAAGAGACAGTGAAAATCCTGTGCATTTTATGACAAATTTTTCTTTAATTTATTTAAAAGCTAAACATTTCTCTCCCCTTTCTTCCATCCCACTACCTTCCAACATGTATCTGACACTTTGGCCACTAATCACTTGCCTAAATCTTGTAAGACTCCCTACCTTTATCTCCATATTGCCCACCTTAAAGTCCAATAAAAACATGAATTTTCCAGTATAATCTTAACATCCCCCCATTCAAGTCCTGCCATGCCAGACAGCAGCTTAGAATCCTTGCTTATTCCACATGAGGTCAGTCCAGCCAAGCTCCCTCAGTTCAACAGCAGGACAGGCTGTGCTGGTTTCTCCTGGGCAGGGAATCTGCCATGAAGTAAACTGTGCCCTTACACAGGTTTCTGGTGATACGTTTTCCTTCTCCGTCAGAGAAGCCAAAGGTTTACGAACAGCAAGAGGGCGACGGGCAATTTTCTGGGTGTGATCTGCAGAACAACTAAGATAAAGTTACATTCAATTAAATATTTATTAGAGCAGCTTCCTCAGTTTTTCAACAGATTGCTCAGTTTTTATCTATTGACAATTTCAATCATTTTTGAGTACACAACTACCAGTAAACTGCAATATATACAACTCTCCAAAATGAAGAAAGTTTATATAGCAGCTTAAATATAAATAGTTCTAGGCTGAGGAAGAATAACAGAAGAGTATTTCCTCATCTTGAACTCTGAGCAATGAAATAAACACAAACACGAACAAAACAAAACACCATCCCACACCCCAGCAACAAACAGTTATTTCAGATGCTACGGAAAGTGGTTTGATATTTCAGTGTTCCCTCCCTCTGAAATCTCGGTCTTGAATATTTCTACCTGATATTCTGATTTTCTAAAGTAGAGGATTCATCAAATATGGAGAAAAATGGAGCAGGAGCCAGAGAGGGAAGCAGACCTACATCTGCAAAGAAAAACCAAGAAGCTCTATCATATCAACAGTTTTTCCACAACAATGTATCTAACGTCTAATGCTACTTAAAATATTTAATACATAGTTTTAAAAATATTGGTCTTAGCAGGAAGTTACAGAACTGGCATTTAAAGAACCCCCTTAAAAAAAAGCTTGGCTTTGTCCCAATACTCAACCAGACCTTTACCATCATATTATGTGAGCTAGCTTGCTCTTTTTAGACTGCATGAGAATTAGTACCTTCTTTTGCAAGGCTGGCCTCATCTCTCTGTTCCTCCTCAGGATCTAAAAACACACTTCCCCTGTGGGTATCTGGGGATATATCAGGAGTCTGGATAACCTCTGTCAACAGCAACGGGAGTTAATTTGAGTCAAAAATAAGTTTCTTCAGTACACATCCTTCCCAACAACACAAATTCCCCAAGAGAAAAATATACAATTTCTGGCTGTATTCCTCCACCAAATCCTCTGAGGAAAAAGAAGGACTTAAGATAATGAACATTTTAGTAGGACTGCAAACATGAAAGCTGAAAGAAAGCTCTCCAGCTATTGAAAGAAAAAAGCTCTTCTGCTCAAAAGTCCTTTTTGAATAGTGACATTCTCAGGCCTCAGATACTCAATCTGCTGAATATGGTTAAAGTCTAGAATCTCTTGTTTTCATTCTTCTAACCCACCTAGACTTTTGTTTGTAGTTTGCTGCAGTCTTGCTATTCACATAAAAGAACACTTCCCCTTTTAACAAAACCTTCTCCTTAATGGTAAAAAACATTTTAATACTTACCCTCAGAACAAGATGGTTTATGTAGTTGAGTATCTTCACAAACCTGGAATTCACTGTGGAAAAGATATAAACTTGTTCCTTATATTTTACAGACCTTCACAAACCAGAAGTGAACTCTGTATAAAAGGTAACATATGTTACTTGCAAGAAGTTAAGACCCCATAATCAAAAATATGGAGAGAGAGGACAGATCCTGGTTGCAGGCTGACAGGAGTCTGTTCCACTCTGTCTGCAGAAACAGGCTCTTATTGATCCACTCCTAACTTATCCCCACACACACTCTCATTGCTGGCAAAGAAAACCCTCTATTACCTTTGTGATGGAAGCTGCTTCTCCCCAGCTTCTACTGCACTGGAAAAAGTACATCCTTGCAGTCCCAAAGGTGCTGAAGTTTCCATTATCTCTATTGCCTATAGAAACAAAACCGTATTTCAGTTCCACAATGATGGAATCACAAGCCATGCAAAAGGTTCCAAAACTATTATGGCAATCCTATGTAGGCCATTAAAATCCTGATAGATTAATAGTTGTCTTTAGTAATTTTTATTTGTACTTAGCTTACTGTCATGAAACAGTCCATTTTTATTGCATAGTGTAGTTAAAACACACAATTTACTCTTTGCAATCATATATAACTTTCATAGAAGATTTTAGTAATCCTGTAACTGCTAAAGACATATGTAAGCAGTTACATAGCTTACATTGAAGTAACAACACTGTGTCTCATTGTTTAAAATATTTACTACTATGGCACCGTTTTAAAAATGGGAAAGGAGGAGAGAGAGAACATACTTTAGTGAAGAATCCTTTCTTAAGAAGTTTAAAATGTGGTAGCCAAAAAGAAACACGTTAGATATTGTTCTTCCTTTGGTACTTTCACTTAAATCGCAGCTATTTGTAAAAGAATAGTTAAGTGAGGGCAATACCTGATCAAGTGGTTGTTGCTGCTTGTCATCTTCTTTCTTCTTTAATTTCTTCTCCAGCTCCTCAATTTTCCTTTGTATTTCTTCCTTCTTCTGTGCTATGGCTTGCATTTCCTCTAAGGAAAAAAAAGGTTTGTAAGGCCCAATGCATATTTCACATACAATCAGTGGCTAAAGCCTAGATTATTTGTATAGGGGCCTTTCACATTCCACAGTCTCCATGTAAAGCTGTCAGATATGCTACTGGCTCTGTACCTCAGAGCAGTTAAACTATTGCAACAGAAAAAGAGAAGCAGCTGCAATAATAGAGAGCAGCAAATAGAATTTTAAGATCCCATCTCTGAAAGCCTTACTCATTTCAGCCCATTCTGCAACACACCTTCAGCTTTCTTTTTCGCTTTCTTCCTGTAGATTTCCGCCCGAATCTCTTCCAAAGAGAACTCATCAACTCCAGCATAGACCTTATCTTTGCAGTACATCACCATCTCTTTCTTTTCCTGAGTGTCCTGCTGATGATGCTGCACTCGCTGCAACGGGTCCTCTTTCTCAGGTTTGCGAGCACTCAACACCCGGTTTATGCTGGGCTCAATTTTGCACGGAGTCCTGAAAAACCATGACTTTATTACTGAGTTCTGTGTACTGCACTGTAGCACAGAAAAGCAGACATAGGAGAACAATGCTGATTTCAGAATCTGGTTGCAGAATAATCTAAAGACCTTATGTTCTGTTGTTAAAAAAAATAAACCAGAAAATTGGAATGCTAGCAGATAAGAGGTCAGCATAAAACTCTAAATAAATAAATAACACAAAACAATAAAGCAAACAACAAAAACCAAACCCAAAGTATTAATAAGGTTCCATCACAATTCCTTAGTGCGAAAGGGCTTTCTGAAAGCACTGCACGCTAATTTCAAGAGAGGGAACCAACATTTGTACAGCTTTATAGACACCAGCAATCCAGCTAACTCCAGCTGGACTGTCTCAGATGTGCCTCAATAAAAAACCCTGTGTTAACTGTGCTCTGGGTAAGCAGATGGAAAGAAAGCCTTGTGCACGGCTCCAAGACATCCATTTTGGTTTGCACGTGAAGGGACTGCCAGCCCCCACACCATGTGGGAGATCATGAGGCCAACAGGTGTTTCTCATGTTGGGGTTATGAAAGCCTTTTTTTCAGAGTATAGTACTCATTACCAAGGTCAAAGGCAGGAAAAAACCCCAAACTTTTAAACATTCAGCTACATAATATAAAACCATATACAAAGTCTCTGCCTAAGTTGCTCCGAGCTAATTTACATGAGGTTCAGTTCCACCCACTCCTTTCCTCTCCCTGGTATAAAACCCTAAAGTAGCAAATCTTCATGTGGGAGACCAGCGTGCCAAGAAATTTAATCCTGTGGCATCACTGACTTTAAGGAGCAAAAAATAGTTTAAACAGATTTTTTATTTTTACAGATTCTTCAACTAAACTATGGCATGTCCCTGGGCAGGGCTATTCTGCAGTCTGCATGGAACATAAAAATAACCCACAGGAAAAATCCATGCCTCAGCATTCCTTGATTCCATGCAATTCAAAGCTGTGGAAACTGTAATACCAGTCAGTCTTTTCCACTCCTCTCTCAGTAGGAGCCTGTGTATTCCCTGGCCATCATTAGCCACAGAAAGGTAGAGCAACTTTGCAAAATAATGCCTTTTCCTCTGCTCTAACAAAACCACCCCATCTCCTGGGATTTATTAGAATTTCAGGGAGCACTGCGCAAGCAGGAAGGTAATTTCAGGCAAAGCAGCATACTCACTCCTCCACAACCTAAGCAACACTGTTGTCATGGCAACTCTGATAGGTTGTTTCAGAATAAAACTCCAGATCTGCTGAGCACAGAGCTCCCAAGATAGAGAAAAATAGCACTAATTCTGCCTCACTTTGCAGCTGTTCTGCAGCAAACAGCACCCTAAGACAGGTAACTGTGGGTTTGTACAAACACACTGACATAAGCTATTAAACTAATTAGGATATATAAATATGACATCAGCTCTCTCATCATGAGCAGCACTGGCTGAACTCTTCCCATGTCCTTATGCAACCTCTGCTAAAGCCTCTGCCATCGAGCTGCAGCACTAATTGCTTCCAGGCTGACAGATTTTTAAATTCTTGTAGCCCTAGAGGCTTGACTGCTTGGCAAAACAAGTCAGAATTTTAGGAAAGAGCTTTTAGAATTCCGAATGCAATTCCCACGTACAACTCAAGACTCACATTATTTGTGGCTGAGCTGACTCGTCCACATACGGGGTGAAACTGGGCAGTGGGACAGGCACTTCCATGTCAGGATTTGCAGCGCTGCGAGGACGCTGAGGGAGGAAAGGCACTGTTAACAGCTTCAACGTTCATTTTTAGACTCCACATCTCTCTGTACTCTGAATCTCCCTTTTCCTGGTGTTCTGCTCATTCAGAGTTTTTGTTATATAAAAAAAATTAAACCTGACAGACTTTTCCAAGATTAGTTCCATTCTGACACATAAATAGTTACAGTCCCATCAGCTGAACACTGGGACCTAAAAAGCAAGACACTCTTCCTGCATGTCCTCATCAGCCCATTTTCTTTTATTCTGAGGGCATATTATACATAAACATAGAGAGGAATGTTATTCTGGTCAAGGTGGGTATTCCAGTTGCTCCTTGTTTGCTTTCCACAAATGCTACAGTCCTCATTTTCCAGCTAAGAATGTCCCAATTCTATGATAATATTCCTTCTCTTGTCCACCAAGAGCCTCCAGATTTGCTTTTTTCCCTCTCAGAGGCCATTCCAACACCACGAGAACCCCTTAACTGCTTCTGAGGTCAATTATTTAAGACAGCAGGATGGAATTTAGTCTGACAACATGCTACTCTCATCTGCTGATTTGAATTTTCTGTGACCCTTCAGCACAAAAAGGATCTCAATCTTTTTACTCAGCCATCTTTTCATCAGCAATTAGAGAAGCATCTTTCCTCTGTGCAGGTTTTAATACCTCAAAGCCTTCAACAAAGGTTATTCCTTCACTACACTTGAGTGAAGGTAAATTAAACATCCTCAACTCTTCTGCTAGTGGCAGGATTTTATTTTTTCAATTAAATCTAACAAATTTCATTAAGGGGAGAACAGAGAATTCTAAGGGCAGACATTAGAAGGTATAGAGAAGCATTTGGAGATCAGAATAAATGTGTTCAGCAGCCCAAAGCAACCAATAAAAGAAATTCTGTATTAATAATTCCTCCTCATTCTTCTCAGATAAATTAAAACTGTGATTTACTAAACTTTTCCATTCATTTAATCAAATTGCTTTGTATATGAGAGTAATATTCCTGGAGTTTCCCTGAATTTGCACCCCTCCCCTAATCCTAGTTTTTGTTTCTAAGCTTCACTTGTAGCAACTTCTATATTGAGAAGTCTAAAATATTTTTATCATCTGATTACTTTCTATTCTTCCTCTATGAGCTAAAAGAACAGGAACACAGAGGGTTATCTGAGCACCTAATAACAAACTTCATTTCACAGGATTAATTCCCTTCAGGTAATGTCTTGGATCACTTCCCTGGAAGAGCTAAAACACCTGAGAACAGCTGTTTCTTTTCCTGTCTCTTGCATTAGTTTAAACCACTAGAACTTATTCTCTGTAATCCTATTGTCAGGATAAATATCCCACTGATCCAGCAGTTCTTCAATTCTTTTGATCTCCACTCTGCTGTTTTCCTCACAAGCACTTCAAAACAGACTTGCAGAATTCTGCACATGCCTTATTTTCATAAGACAGGCAACAAATTCTTCCTTCAGGTTGTATTTTACAATATAATTTAACTTTTACTCTTCTTTCTCACAGAATCCATCTTACATTCCTCTTCTGCCCTCCAAGCAGTTTGGCAGGCCACCTCTACTAATTTTCCTGGTTTGCAAGAGATTTCTTGATATAATAATTCCAGAGAGTTGTTTTTTTAAACTTATTCTAGAAATATCAGCTTGCTATTCTTGAATAGGTTACGCATAGTCAGAGACTGGAAGGACAGGGACTGTTCACAAGGGCCTAAAGTGATAAGACAAGAGGGAATGGCCTTAAGCCAAAGGATTAAGCCAAAGGGTTTGGTTGAGATATTGGGAAGAAATTCTTCCCTGTGAGGGAGGTGAGGCCCCAGCACAGGTTGCCCAGAGAAGCTGTGGCTGCCCCTGAATCCCTGGAAGTGTCCAAGGCCTGGTTGCATGGGGCTTGGAGCAACCTGGTTTAGTGCAAGATGCCCCTGCCCATAGCAAGGGGTAGAACTGGATGAGCTTTAAGGTACTTTCTAACCCAAACCGCTCTGGGATTCTATGGTTGCATTATAAAAATGTGTCTTTACAAATGGACACAAGCCCCAGGCAAGGAAGAAAGACATCACCTTTGTCTCAGGCATCAGAAGTTATCAGTATAGACACAGACACATCTTCCTCTCTCTTCCCAGTCCATTTTGAGACTCCTTACCCTGCCAGAGTTCCAAGGTCCTGCACTGAGTTCATTCTCCTTGGCCCTGGGAGCTGGAGGTGCTGCCCATGACTGTGCTGAAAGCACGGGAGTCTCCGGTCCAGATGCTGAATTTTCATCAAACACAGCAAAACACGGAGTATTTGAAAGCTGCAGAGAAGTTTGAGGATGGGAGCTTCTGTTTGGGTTGGTGGCTATAAGCAAAAAGATTTATGCAAATATCCCATTCAATTGCAAATTCCATGACAAAAAAGATGCAGCTCTTTCAATAACAGGTTGTTTCAGCTTTTAAATGTACCTTTAATTGCATCTCCCACACGACTAATGGGGGCTCTCACTTTTTTCTTCCCCCTGCCTTTAAGATCTGCCAAAGAGCTTCTCTGGGGCTCTGCAATTTCCAGCAGACCTGTATCTTTTCCATCAGGACTTTCCTCAAGTGCCAGTAGTGCCTGCCGAGAAACACGGGCCTGAAACTGCCTAGAAAAACATCGGACAAGTCAGCATAACCTTCCCTGCACCAGGTACCCAGGGAAACACCTAAGAGTAAGTTGTTCCCTTACCTGTGATGGGACTGGAGTTTGTCCAAAGGCTCAGCCTTACGCTGAAGCCCTTCCTGGAATATCAGATCTGCTTTCTTGAAGCTTCCCCTGGCCTCCAGTGCCTCTGCCCAGGTGATGTAGAGCAGTGCCAGCGTGGTGCCAATCTCCTGGCTGCGCAGGTAACTGTACAGGTCCAAGGGCTCATTACAGCAATTGCCCTGAAACAACCCCAGTACATCAGTAATCCCACGGGATTGCAGTGGAGTCCAAGTCAAAAATCTGCATTCGGATGCCTCCAGCAAGACCCCACTGATTTCAATACAAGTCTGGGAGAAGCATTGTAAGGCCAGGACATGGAATAATTTCTTAGATTTTTTTTTTTAATCTAAGGTAATTCAGTGATTGATACTAGCATTTCTGAAAACAGTTATTTCAGCTTTAGATAAAGTATAGCATATTCCTTGCCAGTTTTGGTACTGTTAAGTCAGCTCATGAAGCTAAATTTGGAGAAAAGCTGCTTTAAAAAGATGAGAACAAAAATTCCAGCAATGGAGGGACAGGGCAGGGCCAGAACACTCAGTTTGGTTTGGCTCAAATACAGAAGCTGATAAAACAATTAGAAGTTAAAATAACTGGTAGGATAGATATAACACCTAAAATATATCTTTAAATCACTTCCCTTTCTCTTTAATTATTTGAGCTCCACTTAGTCAAACCAGCTTTTCCAAAACAAAACTTCTGGAATTTGTAGCTGTCCAAAGTGAACAACCCTAGAAAAGGTCTGAAGATCCCATTGAAAATGATAAGTGGAATTCAAGAGTAACATGTTTGCACAGGGATACTTCTAATATTGCACTTGTTATACAACATCCTTTGTCACAAAAATCAGCTTAGCTAGGTGCAGATAACACAACAAGTCCCCAGAAAAAGCAGACCCGAGAGATGCAGAAAATACTCACAAACTTGAGCCAGAGATTAAGATAGCGAGGATCTTTGTAGTATCGCTGCTGCTCATTGAGGGCTTTCACTGCCCTTTCCAAAACTGCTGCAAGATTTCCATCTTTCCCACCCTGGGGGAAGGTCTGCTCTGTCCACTTGATGTACCTACAGATGGAATATATTCATAGGAAGTCAGTTCTGAATAAGTTTCTGTACAATATAAGGCGATTGAGGAAAAAAATGCATAATGTTGAAACACAACATATTATTCAAAAACTATTATAGAATTTAACTTTGAATAAGTTTCTTATTAAATTAGAATTTTTTCCTCGCTTTTCCAAGGATATCTGACCTTTCTACCCTTTTTTTCAGGGGAAAAAAAAGGGAAACTTACCTGTCCCACACATCCAGAGGATCATCTCCAGAGTAAAATCGGATTTCTGATTCAAACTCCCTAAAAGATAAAATTATCCATCCAATAAATATATGTGTATCACTGTAAATATATTTTCTACGCTGTAAACTAAAACTCAATGACTATAATTAAAAGCAGAACAAAATAGCCCCGGTGTTTGCTGTTTAAATACTCCATTGGAAACCTAAAAGTTGCAGCCTGTACCACATAGCACCTACAGTAAGTAGTTCTAAACACCTCAAGTGTGGTGGTAGCACAGACATCAGTTACTAAACTTCTTCCAGGCCTTTTTTAATGCTTATGAGATTAATACAGTTAAGTAGGACAGAAAAATGAGGAGGAGGGGGGAAGAATATAAGGGGAAAGGATGTGTTATAACACCACTCACTGTTTTTTGAGCTGCACAGCAGTGTGGCTGGAGGAGTCCTGCTGAGCCAGCGCTTCCTGCAAGCTGGACATCACCCGCCCCTGCCTGAGGGGCTGCACATTCTCCTTGCTCAGCTCCCACTCATCGCTGCACTCCTGGGACATGACCACGTCTCCTTTAATCCTGCGCTAACAGCTCGACGTGTTGGCAGGATACGGACCTGAAACCTCACAGACCCGGCGTTCATCAGCCCACTCACTCCAAATTTTCCATGCAGCCAAAACACACCGTTTAGATACCCAGCTTTTAGAGGGCCTTTGGGGTTTAATTCCCTTCCATGGGAATTACATGAAGCAAAAGCCAATCTCTACGATGAAGAACCTCAGGCAGGCCACGTTTGCAGGGCAAGCCACTCAGATTATGGCGTTTTTCTCCCCAGTAACTGGTCCCTTCCCTGCCCCAAGCCTCCTGCCCTCACGGGGACTGTCGAGGAGCGCGCTCCGGCCGGAGGGAACGTGGGCAGGACCTAAGCTCATTCGAGCCCCTCTGGCTCTTCACCTACGACTGGTTGTAGCGTGAGAGCAATAATTGTCCATTGTTCAGTAATTTTCTATTGGCCTTTACAACGTAAGTTTCTGTTAAGGTAGCTGCGAAATAAACAAGTTTCTGAATGTGTTAGTTAAAGTACCGGCAACCTAAGTATCAGTTTTTGGATGAGATGCTGAACAATGGCACTCTCTGACTAGCTGTATATACGCTGCTCAATGACCAAGTAAAATTCAAGCTCCAAACGACCATCAGAGACCACCAGAAGACCCCCCCTCCAGTGACCAAATAAGGACTTCCGAAGAACTTCTTTGAACTAATTAAGCATGAACTTCATAGGTCAAGTAGTGAATACAGTAGTAAAAAATTAAGTAAATATTAGCTACGCTGAGCACGGGGGGCACACACATTAGAAGAGCTATCCTCCTGTGTGTCCGGCGCTGATAATAAAAGAATGCCTGCCTGGTAACGCGCACAAATTGAGTTTTAGGGTTTACTGCCGATTTACTGAGTCGGAATAGACGCTGTTGGTCGCCAGGACGGCTCCACGCCCAGCCCAGGCAGCCCCGCAGCCGTGCCAGGGCTCCCTCAGCGCCCCGCAGCACACAGCCACATTTTTCCAAAACTCAGTCTAAAGAGATACGTAGTTCGGGAAACATCTGCTGCAAACCCCCTGCGCTACCAGCTCAATCCAGCCCGCTGCAGCTGAGCACAGACTGCGCGTCCAAGACCAGTGGGACCAATAGCACTGACGCGTGTTTTGCTATATTAGCCAGCGAGTACTTGTTCTGCCGAGTTTCTTCCCGCGAATATCCTGTTATGGTCCATAGCCAAGCTTCTCACAACTTACTGCCCCCAGCAAATAATTCACAAAGCAAGGTAGTTCTGCGATTAGAATTTAAAACTGCAGTCTCACCCCTCAGCCCCGGGCACTCCCTCAGAGCCCCGGGCACTCCCTCAGAGCCCCGGGCACCCCTCATCCCTCACCCTTCTTCCCTCTCCCCTCACAGCCCCAGGCATCCCCCTCCCCTCGTTCCTCACCCCTCATGCCTCATCTCTCTCCCCTCACCCCTCATCCCTCACAGTCCCGGACACCCCTCACCCCTCACGGCCCCGCCGCTCTCGCCCCTCCGTCTCGCGCCGTAACGGCAGCGCCGCCTCGTCCCGCCCTAAAATTCAAACACGCGCCGCCTCCCCATTGGCTGCTGCCGGGACTCCGCCTCGTCTGATTGGGTCCCTCCCGCCCCGCCGTGCCGCGGGGCACCACGGGAGCTGTAGTTTCCTCTCTCGCGACCCCCGCGGGGCGTAAGGAATCGTTCTGTAATTAATGCCCCGCCGAGACCAAATCTTTCCAGCCCTTGTTTACATGGTACAAGCAAGAACTCAAGTTTAACAACTTATCGGGGGAGAGGCGGGAGCTGAGGCGCTCTAACAGCGCCCCACACTAGTTTCTAGTTGTCCTTCAGCATCACCTTGCGTTCCCGTAGGAAACTGAATGAGTTGGGACTGATTCACCTCTCTTTAAGTGAAAGTTGAGATCTTAATAAAATACAACAGCCTCAGGGGTTTAAAAGTACAGACGTCTCGCTCCCTTCTGCATTCTAGATCTGTGAAAACTGGAATATGAGGCAGCTGCAAAAAAAAAAAATGCCCTAGATTTGGACAGGAATATCCTGTAAATAATATAGATTAGCTGTCTGCTATTATTGGAAAGGGGATCACAAACAGAAATTTAAAAATTGGAATATTTGATGAGTAAAAAGTGAATTTTTTTCTTCACAGCTGACCTTAACTACCAGAGTCTGAAGGCATTTGTGATGCCTGTGGGTTATGGAGGTTCCATAATCCCAAATGAGACAAACTGGGATTATGGTGTTGATGGGTGGTTGCTTCTTCACTACATGAACAAGAAACTAAAGACATACCTAAAAGGGATATATGGCCTTATATCTCCCTAAAAAATCTGTTACTTTTATACCTGAACAGTTAACACACTCATCCTACAATAAAATACAGACCATATGCATAAAGATATATAAATCCCAGCATAACATCTAATATAAAGTGGTGTCTTAAATTTTTCAGCTATTCTGCCATGACTTATCATACAAGTGTTTATCTCAGCTTATCATACAAGTGTTTATCTCAACTGACACAAAATGAAGGTGAAAACCAGAATTACAAGCTCTGTCCTTCATTACAGCAACTTTTCTGCAAAAGAACAGAAATACCACTTCTATCCAAGTATTACTACTGGGTCATCTCTTCAGCCTCAGTTGTTATTGTCATTCCAAATCTGTTCCTTTCAATGTTTCATGGACTCCTGTGTTGTTATTGATTGGATAAATATCTATTTGTAGAAAGGGAAGGCCATAATTTGCTTAAAGCCCATATGATGGAGTTGATCCTGTTTCTTTAAGTTTTCATTTACTGCTCAGGTCAGTTTTGTTTTTATGAGGACTAAATAACCAACTAAAGAAAAAATAAATTGTACAAACCAGAATAAAATTGAATTGACTTCTTTTTTGAAGGAAAAAGAATTCCTTTTGGAGTTAAGGTCACTCAATATCCAAGGAAAAACAGGTTAAACCAGGTCTTTTATGGTTGACTATAATTTGAAAGTTGTTCTTTGAGAAGAATAATTTCTGTGGATGATGTGACTGAAGAGATCAAGGTTCATTACTGACTCAGATAAATGGGAGATCATTCTGCTCCCCGGCATACAAAGATCTCCAGTCCTCTTCCATCCCTTCAAAACTAAATCAACAAGTGTCTCCTGAACTCTGCCAAAAGCATTTTTCTCTTGGAGGCAAAAAAAGGCAAAAGGGTGCATTTGCTGTCAGTTATGCCAGTGTGACTTGATTAAATCTGTGAGGTTATTCAGTTCTAAATGGGGACAGAATTTGGGCAGAAAGGAATTTTCAGACACCTGAAGATATTTGGGTTTGTTTCTGTTACTTTCTGCAGGTAAAAGTTCCACATTTACCTGATTTTTCCAATTCAGCTTTAGAGTTTCCCCTGGCAGATGAGAAGGGATGTGGCTTCTTTTCCTTGTAGAGGCCAAAGGGAAAGTGAAACGGGCACTTCCTAGAGGTGTTACTCCAGGAGAGGGTGCTCCAGGTTCGGGAAAGCCACGAGCATCCTCTCCTTTGGCAGCTGTAAAATCCCAAACCCACATCTCGCACTGCCACGCTGAAACTGCTGCTACTCACCCTGCAAATTTGTTGACGGACTTTTTATAGCTATACATTACAAATATTAAACAGACATCATTCTAAGCTGGTACAGAAATAAAAATCAGAGCTTGATTTGAGTTTGACTGAATCTACCTGTAGAGTTAAACTTCCAAAAGCATTTGAGTGTCCGGTGCAAGAATGAGCTTTTCAAAGTACTTAGATGTTTATTTGCCATCAGAAAACACTTAAGCTGATCGAATTTTCTAAAAATGTTTCTACTGGTACATTTTTCTTCCCCATGCAGATGTTCATAAATGAACACGATTGTTGTACAATGAGGCAAAAAGTTCATCAACATTCCCAGCCTCAGCAGACCAACAAATCCAATCAGATGGAGGGTAACTCAGAGTTGAACTTGGTTATATTTCCTTCTTGTTCCGTTCATATTTTTCTTCATTTCTTTTCAAAAAGACAGGAGTCAAGAACAGGATCTGGAGGCTTTAAGGCAATAGCTGGAGGAAGCTGTGCTCTGCCTTCTGCCAAGTTTTATTAGTTCTCCTCACAACAACAACAACCACTTCTACAGACACAATATTTACCAAACATCATCTCCTTGGAAATTAAATAAGAACAACCCTGAAAAACACTAAGTCCCGTGGCTGTGTGCACTGATGAGAGCTGGAGGAAAACAAAGCCTGGTTTGATGGGACCAGCCTGATCCCAACAGCATGGGGAGCGCCCCAGGAGGAAGGGGTGGCACCAGAAGCTGAGCACAGACTGCAGATCCAGGGAGTTTGTAAATCACTGCCAATATGTGCCCAGAAACCCAGACTGCACTGAAGACAGACAGACAGACACGCAACAGTGCCCTTACCAACTGGAATGAGCACACACGGCACAGCCACGAGGGACACGGAGCTGAGGAGAAACACTCCAGGCTCTCCCACCCATGACAATCCTCCAGGAACAGCACCAGGGAGGGGAGGCTGGGCGCACCCTCGCCCCTGCTGTGCCCGAGGATGGTGGGCTGGCAATCCGGAGCTGCTGGACAGCTCTTCCAGTCGCATGGGAAATGCTTGCTGGAGACAACCCAAGGCTGCAGGAGGAGCCTTGTTTACACAGCAAACACAGAGTGCACTCCCTGCCCTCCACTATCAGCCCAACCACACTGTAATTCCTGGGCAAACAACTTGGCTGCAGGAGGGATCAAAGCTTCCCACATCTCCACTTGCAGCACGACTACAGCTCCTGAAGGTCACACAGCCAGGCCAGCTCTCAGGAAAGCATAACTGAGCACTGGAAGAGGGACATGGATGGGAATAAAGCATGGACCTAGAGGATAAAAGCCTCCTTGCAAATCCTTCGTGCTCTGGAGTACCTGCAGATGCCTGCAGCCATCCTTTAGTTTCTCTCTCTCTTGGGTTTATCTGGAGTAATGGCAGCAAAGTGAAGATTGGTTCGTAGGGAAAAGGCAGGATTATTTATTAGTTTTGCTCTTCGACCATAACACTTACTTTGTTGCAACCCTGTGCTGTTGTGCTGAGCTGAGAGAACAAGATAAATATCAGTGACCCAAGTTCCTCCTGCTGCATCCCTGCCCTGGACACACCCAAGCTTTTTACTGGAAGTCAAACACTACACAGTCCATGTCTGCTCTGCAGTGAGCCCCAAAGTGAGAAAACCAGGAGCAGCACAAATTTTGTGGTGATCAGAAGATGCCAGTGGAGATCAGCCCAGCCTTTCGCTGCCTACTGGGGGAAGAGATGGGTCCATGGGAGGTGCAAATCTAGACAAGAGCATCAAACACCTTCCTCACCCTGCTACCAGTAAACACAGTGCTGACTTGGCAGGGCCACAAGTGAAGGTAATATCTCAGGTGCTCTTTTCTCTCAGAGATAGGAGATAATTAAAATACTGCCGAGTTGGGGGGTTTATGGCATAGAAAATTGATGACAAAGTCCTTCAGTAGAGAACACATGACCAGTGCTTGTTTACCATTTACAGAGGCAACAGCATCTCCTGAGTGTGGAACCTCCTGGCTGGTGGCAGGATGAGGTCTGTGGTGGCACATTCCAGCTGCTTTTGCTGGAGCACAGAGAAGAGCCAGGCCCTGAACTGAGCTCCTCCATACATGAACAACTGCAGGCTCAGGGGGCTTGATGATTATTCAACACTATAACAGCCTGAAGGGAACAGTCAAGGATTCACTGCTGGTTTATTCACCCACCAAAGAGATGAACACTGGGCTGTGCAACTAAACTGTTCCCTAAGCTGGGCTAAGGTCAGACCTGGACTGCCGGGTCAGTTCAGGTACAGCTCTGTTGTACTTGCAGCCAGTTTGGGAAAGGTGATATAAAGGGACCCAGGGAAATAGGCAGGAAGTCGAGAGATGAAATATGTTCCCCCCACCAAATCCTAAGTGATATTCCAAGGTCTCACTAAAGGGGTAAATTAGCTGTATTCTCCTCTGGCCTTATTTACTGCATTCAGACAAGCAGGACTGAGAACCTCATCCCCTGCATTCCAGTTTGCCCCTTGAGCAGAAAGATAGGCTTCATGCCAGCAAGGCTGCTGAGATTCCCTCATTTTGGGGGGATGTAGGTCCATTTCCATTACATGTCAGAGTCATCTCCTGTCACTGTATCTGTGTGAGACACAGCGACTGTCTCCTCTGTGGCTTAGAGTGTCGAGGTCTCTGAGGCAAAGGACACTCCCAGCCCTCTGTGCTGATCATCTGTGTCAGAATCTTCCTCCTCCTCATTCTTCCGCAGATCATGGCCACTGTCATCATCACCATCATCATCACCATCATCATCATCATCATCATCTGCTGCTGCTGCCGCCTTGTCCTCAATCACTTCAACCCTCTCTTCAGCCTCTGGATCCACGTCAGTCTTAAACCACACAGCTTTGTAGCCATCGTCTGCCACGTGCCTGTCTATCTTGAGGATGGACTTCACCTCTTTCTCCTGTCCAGTCTCTTCTTCCACTTCTTCCTCTTTCTCTTCCTGCTTGGAGGTGGTGCTGGAAGCTATAGAACCCCTTGAGAGACCCTCAGTTTCCTCTGCATTGTGGGAGGGCAAGGGAGGTGCTGGCTGCTCCAGCACACGTGTCTTTGACTGGACGCTGCCATTTTCTGATGTCTCATCCTGTGTGGTGCTCACATCTGGGTATTCATATTCCTGGTAATATTCGTTCTGATGACCCCCAAAGATTTCCTTGGGGAGCTACAAGAGAGACAACTTGTGATTGTAGGGACAGGAAGAGAAATGGGGGGGTGGGAGGGAAGGGGTGGCTGAAGTGACTGAGTTACTGCCCAGGGCAGTTCAGTTTGGTTTGTAGTTAGACCTATTTGAAGCCAGGGAAAGATGCAGCTCCCTGGAACAGCTATTTTGACTCCATTTCTGGAGCTTTCTCAGGTAAGTGTGGGCATGTTTTCTAGGAGGGATGAGCACCAGCACTGTGCACTGATTTGTCCCCATCTGTTTGAGGTATTACTCTGGAGTGGGATTCACCTCACCCAGGGGGAAGGGCTGTTGTTATCCACCTGAGCCATGTGTTCTGCACTCATGTCTGGGCTCCTGGTAGTCCCACCTTAAGGCACAGACCATCTATACTTTAAAATCCCCTCAGATGCCACTTTCTAACTCTTAGAAATTTGAGTACAAACAAGGCACTTACCTTTTCCTTCATCAGGTATTTGAGAGGTTTTCCATACCATTTACTAGATTTCCATACCAGCACTCCAAGGAAGATTAGGACAATTAAGAGCAGTGCTGCTAAGGTGCCCCCTAAAATAGCCATGTCTTGAGCAGAGTATATCTTATCAGAGGGGGTTCCAGCTATGAGGCAAACAAAACAGTGTTAGAGAGCCCACACTGGTAGCCGGTGTGTTTACCACAACCCTTCATTGTGGGAGAAGCTCCAACCAAATTTGGAAGGGCAGGGAAGCATCCTGTTCTGCAGAATGTGACAGTGATGTATCTGATATCACAGAATACCATTTTTTCGCTGTCCTAAAAGCAGAGGTGGGTTTTTTTTCCTTATTATACAGAATATTGTAATTTCCAATAAATTACATGAAGTGGAAATAGTAGCCATTTACAGTGCAGTACCTTTTACCTGGCGATTTAATTAAGTCAATATATACCTGACGGTATTAGTCAAGCAGATGCTACATGGAGTAAAGTTATGTAAGTCTTTGACTTTTCCACTTCACCCTCTTACATGAAAATGCAAAAATGAGGTTTGTTTTTCCACATGCGTGTGAAAACGCAAAGCTTCCTTTATTCCAGAACAGTGCCTCTGATAGTGATGAGCGCATTAAAGTAAGAAATAGAGAAGCATAATAGGAAATAGACAAAGCAGCAGAATGTCCCCGGGACAGGAAACCCTTCCCTGCCCTTTTGTAGCTGTAGCAATATTCCCCAGCCTGCTCAGGGGCAGCTGCTGCTTTCAGCCACTGGCCAGTGGAAGGTATCTGTACAGAGATCAACAGGGTAGTGGAAAGACAGAAATATTCTCAGCTTGGCTTGGTGGTGGGATTCTTTAAGTTTTCCACCTTCATTTTGTAGTGTAAATGACTCTCATTAATGATTAACGAAACACAGTTTTGTTTTCCTGCTGACCTGTTAAAGATAATGGACTTTGAGTATTCCCTCCCTCAGTTTATCATTAATACCTTGGGGAGGGCTTAGGACCTCGTTGACTTTCTGCTGCTTACTCACATGTCCTGGGGATGCTCAGAGAGTGTCCCAGAGCTGTGAAACTCCTCCCATGCTGCTGTGACAGCCTGCTGAGCTGGCCCTGACTCACCTGGAGGGTATGGCCAGGCCAAAGGGAACCTCAGCTCTGTTTAGGCCATCTCTGGGTTCTGTCTATGGTACAGAATTCCTCTCAGAGGCTCTGAGCCATTCAGTGTCATTTCAATGTATTTTTTTTCCCCATATTCAACAGCTCCGTTGCTTTGTGTGGTAGCAAGGGCAACATTTCAAAGTTATCCAGAAGTGGTGGTACATGCTTGGAGCATTTCCAGCTCTGAACTGACACCTGAACCACCTCTCTGCTGGGCAAGACCGCACCTTACATTGCAGTTAAGTGGTTCGTGGCTGTGAAGTGACACTACTTTTAGGGAATCCAAATTTACACCCAGGAGCCTACTTTTTTTCCTCATCCCACGATGGTAGTGATGAGAAGGTGAAGTGATGGAACATCAATCACACATCACTGTATAGAAACCAATGGAGTCTGGGCATTATCAGCCTATCCTGATGTGAAAATACATGATATTGGTTCACCTTAATCCAAAGTATAAATAGTTCCATAAATTTCAAACCTAATTAATTTATCAGGCCTATTTAAGAGTAATTTCTCAGAAGTATGGAAGTGTGAGCTATTTTTACATCACCACAGTTAAACAGTAGCTTGAGGGTGATGTATGAAGCCTCCTGTCTATCTTATTACTCATTGGTTATGTCTTCTGGTAAGACCATAAAATCTCAGCATAAAAGAACCTGACCTGAGTGGAAAATGCCTTGGCTCATGGGCAAATCTGGCTCTGGGGAATGTCAGCTGCCCTCTGCTCTGCCTAAGACAGGCAAGAATGTTGAAGTTTTCTCTATGTTTGGCAAAAAACGAGAAGTGAGGTACCAAGGTCTCAGGGCAACCCTCCTTTGCCACGATAAGACATCCTGGGTTATTTCCCAGCACGAATCAACCCCAGATTCAGCTTTGCAATAACAAGAAAAGACACCACAATACACAGCACTGCTTAAGGTCTCAGGAGGCTGTTTGAGGTGTGTGGAGACTACACCATAAGGATGCTGTTGGAGTGTTTCCTCTGTTAAAGCCCCTGCAGAGCCTTCTGTAAGTACAGGGTTGGCCCCAGTCCAGGCCCTCAGATTCAACAAGTGACCTGAACATGGCCAGTTTGCCCACAGAAGCAGAAAAGACTCCCTACGCATCTCTACAGAGCAGAAACCAGAGCCCCCAGCCTACCTGTGTCCAAGATGACCTCCACCTCAATTACAGTGCTTGCCTCCTGCAGGCTCAACATATCTTTTCCAACAGCCTATGGGAACATGGGAAAGAGAGGCTTAGGGACTTCCCAATCTCCAGCTCACTCTCCAGGTCTTGGAGGGCAGGCCTTTGAGGACAAAGTACCTTGTCCATCTCCTCACCACAGCCCTGCACTGTAGCTGAAAGAAGAGCTCTGTAGATTTCCTCTCCTGGGAATGGCTGACCTGACCCAGGTCCATCCTTTGCATAGAGCTCCCAGCCCAGTGCAGTGCACAGGTACTGAGGTGGTGTGGAGCAGGAGCAGCACAGGTTGGCACTTCTCTATCCCCTGCACGTGGAGCTCCAGCAATGATATGGTCAGACTGCTCCACAGGGCACAGCACTGTGCGAGGCAAGCTGAGGGACCCGTTGTCCCTGGCAGGCAGATACACAAAGAGAACACCCAGCTTCTTTCAAAGTCTGAAGTTATTAACTGATTCCTTTGACCCAAGCAAAGAAAGCACTGAAATTCTTCCCCCTCCACAACCCTGACAAAATGAAGAAGAAAGCTGCCCTACCTCGATGAACACAGTTCCTGGAGACTGCAGCATCACGTTGGTCAGGATGAGCCCGTCTCTGGTTGCGATGAAATCAGTGCTGTTTTTGATGTAGTACTCAATGTTTGGGTTGAATTTCTGAAAAGCCAGAGAGAGATGCTCAAGCCACACTGTGCTCCACGTGCATCTTCCTAACAACCCCTTGTCAGCAGCTGTCCAATACATCTGAGGTATGAGCAGGTACATAAAGGAACTCTGCACTGAGCAGCTGAGAAAGGCTGAACTCAACTATGTTCACCCTAGTGCTCAGAGTTCAAGAATGTAGCACAAAAACCTCAAAAAAAATCACAAGTCTTACCCAGCTTGTGTTGGTAACTTTAGTATTTGCCCAAGCAAAATACATCTATGCAAGGGATCCATGTGGGACTGGCTTTGGAAGAGGGGTGTCCAGCAGCTTTTCCTCATTACACCACACCATAAGTGGTACTGATCTATGTGGAATTTCCAAGGAAATAGGGAATACTAGAGGAAAACACGTGTTTGGCTCTCCTCACCTCCCCTTCCTCATGTCTCCTGAACCTGTGAGCCCACAGAAGTGAGAAAGAACACAGTGCATTTCCAGTTTCTTACATCAGGGAAATCCTCGTCCACTGCCGTGATCATCAGGGGGGTGGAAGGATCACCAGCTTGGGAGACAAAGCTCCTTGGGGCCAGCCCAACAAACACAGTCCCATTGTAGAGCCCCTTCTCGAAGTGTGGGGGGAAAAAACTTTCATTGATGACCTTTATCTCTACAGTGGCTATGGAGTATCTCCGTACGTTGTTGACCTGGGCAGCCTGGAAGGAAAGAGAGAGAGATGCCAGGGAGATGCTTCCCCTGTTCATGAGGAGACATGAAACGACAGGTCTGACCCAAAGCCCATTGCAGCCCCAAATCAGCAGGATGTCCCCATTACAGGTTTTTCCTTTGCTGTCACCACCCACACCTGAGGGAAAACATCTCTTAACTGCTTCAAGAGCTTTGCATGTGGGTTAGTGTAAGACACAGGTCAAATACTGGGCCCCTCCAAAAGAAAGGGAGGAACTGAGTTATTTTAAACCTCACTGACTCCTGTCACATCCTGGCTGCTGCTTCCTAGACTGACTGTCACTTACCATGACTTGCAAGAGGAAGGAGTCCGGGGAAGTCACTATTTTGTTCATAGTTATATTCCCTGTGTTTGCATCCACTGAGAACACTTCATCTGTATTTCCTAAGGAAAATGGAAAGGCCATTCAATCATCAGGTCCTTCCTAAAGTGACCTGTATCTCACAGAGTCATTTTTTACATCTTCCAAACAATACCCCCAGGACATAGTGCCATTTTCCTTGCCTGCCTGGCTGTGCCAAGGGCTGGCAGTGCTGTCCTGGGACACAACACACATGTGTGAGCCCAATTAAATGAGGTAGGACAGCAAAGCTTTGCATTTTCAGTGTGTGGGCCCAGATATTGTCAGTTTAAATTTTGATAAATGCCCGGAGCCTCTAGTGCAATTTGAGGACTGAAGTCTCTATCCAGTTCCCATTCTGTTCTAGGAATGCTTATTTCTCTCTACTGCCTATAAAGGGAGCCTAGACACAAACCTTGTATTGATGCAGGGGTAGAAATCAGCTTCCTACATATGTGTGTGAATCATAAAAGTACCTATGTTGGATATATGCTAAAATATAAGCAGAATTTTTAGTTGTCTTCCTCACTCCAGACACTGTGAGCTCTTTTTAGACAAGGACACCCCTGACTGGGGCTCCCCGTTGCCTGTGGGGAAGGGGAGGCCACACTGAATCCAAACTGTCAGTGGAATTTAAGGTTCTGTGATTGATTTGTTGTCAGGAGGATTTTCCCTGCTGTGGTGCCATGAGACACAGGGAAAGGGAGAAGAACACTCCACTTGACCAACAGCTTCTACCTTTGCCTTGATAATTATGCAAAACCCCACTATTGTTAAAATAAAAGAAAAAAATAAATCCTTTGAATGACATAAGGGGCTCAATCAATGATTGGCAATCAGCTGACTGTGTTCAAGTGGTCTTTTAGAAATCAAGACTAAAACAGGTAGTGGCAATGTGCTGGGGAACAAAAACATAATTCTTGGCACTGCAGGAAAATTATGCTGACAATGTGAGAATTTTAGGTCCAGGTTAAAGACTGAATGAAAGTGGCGTGACCAGACTGGCAAAATAATATCTGAAAACATAAAGATAAAACAAGAAAAAAACAATTTAATTGAGATTGGATTGTGGAACTGTAATTCTCTTTTTCTTCCTCCCTGTAAAGACTATTTCTTCTACTTAATCCACAGTGTTCTGTGGATCTTGTTGTGTTTCTGTGACACAAACAGGGGGGCAAATGCCCGGGCCCTCAGTGAATACCATGGGGGTACCTGCTCTTGGTACTACAGGGGACATGAGCAGTGCCCTTTGTGGAAGGTGACAATGTCCACTCACCCCCAACAATGCTGTACGTGATCTTTTCATTTATGGTGTAGTCAGGATCAATGGCATAGACGGGCCCTGGTCTCAGGATCAGTGGCTCCACCTGCAAGGACAAGGCACAGCATCACATACCACAAACCAGCACTAAACCAGCAGTTGGAGCTCTCTCCCATCCCAGAGGGCTCCAGTGGCTTTGTCAGGGCAGAATGGGATTTATGGCTGGGAGATAGCTGTGACAGGGCTAAAGGGGAGACAGCCTTGGGCATGATGTGCTGCAGGAGCAGGAGCAGCAGTGTTGCTTGGGGTGGGGAATAACAAAGGCTCCCTGTCCTGCTGAGCCACCTGCACTGTAACTGGAGACCATCAAGAGCTCATGGAAATGATTGGGCACTTCCCACTGGGAGCGGCATCAGGGACCCTGTTTGGTGGCTCTCACTCACTGACATCCTGGAGATGTTGACAGTCCCAGAGTAGGGGCTGCTGATGCAGACACTGGTGTCGTTGTGGAGGAAGGCACAGGGCAGGAACCAGGGTGCTCTGGTGTCTGTTTGTTCAATGATGATGGTTATTGTTGCAGTAGCTGTCCTGGTGGGATCGGGACTGTTCACAGGCCTGTCCTGGACCCAAAGGCAAAGCACACTCATGAGATGCAAGTTTTATTGCCCAAACAAGGGCCATCCTGCCAAGAGCAATGGCCCAGGATTCTTTAGCCCTTGTCACTCCACTCTGTTTAAGGCTCAGCAATTTATGTGGGATTGGCTAAATCAGTGGGTTGTCTGGTTCTGCTGACAAAGGTGGACTGACTGCGAGTCTGTCCCTATAATTATGCAGGGTGAAGGCTGCTCCCAGTCCACCACCCACAGTACCCACCCTCCCTCTGCCACCCCAGAGATCTCCCATCCAGACTCACCCTTCAGGTAAGACACCAGGCAAATGAAGCATTCTGTTCCTCCCCAAGGACTTACCCTTGCATACAACAGCAGTGTTGTCAACTGAAATTTATCATAGTCCAGTGCTTTCTTTAAATAAATTTCTGGGTTATTAACTCCCTTTATGGCAAAATAACCATCTGTGCCCTGGCAAGGGAAAAGAAAAAATCCTATAGGAGACTCAATCATAGACATGTTCCAAATCTTGCTCATTGCTGTGTTTGTCATCCCAATTGCACCTTTAATCCTGGTGACCTGGATGGGGGACAGTGTGGGAATGCTGGATCTATTTAATCTTTGATACTGCACACTGAAGTTGCCTGGCTTGGCAAAAGCTGTGTTCCTGTGAATGTCCTCTCCCAGATGCCCTGCTTTGCCTGCCCACCTGCTCAGCAGCTCCTGGATGAAATCTTTTATCTCATTTATTTCCCACATTCAACAGGTCGCCAACAAGCCTTGAGTTTTGGTCCCTGACAGGCGAGCAATCTCACTTCTATGCACAAAACAGGACAAACCTAGCTCAGTCTCTGAGGGCTGGAAGGATCACCTGCCTTAGCCTAATGCAGCTGGACTTTGGAAGAAACTGGAAAGCGAAGCTGAAGTAACATACGTTGCATTTTACTTTACAAGCTTCTGCACTTGCTTTGATTCTCCTTTAATTTTATGCCTTATCTACAGTTCCTTTTAATTTCTCAGTTCCTCTGGATTTACACCAATGTGAATACAAAGTCTGGTTTCAGAGCTGAAATTCAGAAACTGGTGGTTTCTGTTCCCAGCTCTTAAAACCCAGGGTTATGGACGTAACAGATGCAAAGTGCCAGGCACCATCTGCTCCCTCCACAATGCTTTTCAAAAGTGTAAACCTACATTTGGGTTTTCTCTTGAATTTGCTTTTGGTTTTAGTTTCTTGCCAGTCCCTGCACTCCAGGCTGGCATCAGGGACGGTGTGCACAATCCATTTCCTCTGCTGCTGTTGGCAAACATGGCAAGGGCCCCTTTCCCCATCTGACTCAGTGCAATTCTGAGCTCCCTGAGGTACAAAGGTCTCCTAACAGGTTTACAGACCATCCCAGCAAGACTTCCCTGAGTCATTTGGCTCTGAATATCCCAGATGAAAGTTTAATCTGTACGATGCAATAAAGGTGTGAGCAGTGAGAGAACTCAATACCTGCAGCATTGATGGCTCTATTCTGTTAACCAAATAAACGTTTGGGATTTGTAAAAGATGAGAGAGCTAAATGCAATGACCTTTGCCTCAAAGCTGGGAATCTTCTGAATCCAGCTTCTCCAGAGCTACTGTTTTTGCCCAGAGGTGCTCACCTGCACTGTGTCTGTGAGTTCATAGTAGATGATGTCCAGGTCAGCATCAGTAGCGCTTAAATCTTCACGGGCTACAATGATTGCATTCACTTCTGTATCCTGAAAAAAAACACATTGCTGGGGTTATTCTCTGTGTGAAATGGTCAGATGTCTCTCCCTGCTGACCCTTGTTCAGTCCCACAGCACTGGATGATCCGGTGCACTCTTCCCTTCCAAAAAACACTCACCTCCCGAACAACCCTGGTGAGATTTGACTGTGCAAACTGTGGGTCGTTGTCGTTCTCGTTGAGAATGGTGACAAGGATTTCCAAAGAATCGCTCTGCAGAATGGGCAAAGTGAGAGAATCAAAGCCAGAAATAGGCTGTTTGGGCTGATCCTGCTTTGCAGAGTGACCAGGGGGAATGGTGTAAGGAGCAGAGCTGGATGGGGGCTGGATGGGACTGGGGTTTGCAGCACATCCTGGGAGGGGAATATGGGTTTGTTCCCACCTCCTCCCCATTTAGAGCCCTGGGCTCTCTGTGCCTGGGAGAGCAGTGTGTGTATTCACAGGCAGGGCACCTCCTGGAACCTCCTGGTTCTAGGACACCTCTCCATCCTGGTGTGAGAAGAGCAGAGAGAAGCTCGTGCTCCATGCAGTACCTTGTCCTGGGGGCTCACCTGGCCAGCAGAGTCCTCACAGGTCAGGTACATCACTAGCAGGGGATCCTCCTGCAGGAAACACAAACACACCCTCTGCAGAAACAGCCAATGTGTGCAAACTCCTACAGCAATTGATCCAAATTCATGCACTGTTGAATCAGTGTAGTGGGCTTTGTCTTGTTTTCAGGTGTATCTAAATTTTCCTTACTTTCCTTATTGCTGGAATCTTGTTTATGTTGGAGTCAAACCAGCCCAACCTTCCAGCCTCTTCTCCTGCAAATCCTGTAAGATGCTGGCAGAGCTAATCTGCCATTTTCTCACACTTCAGGTGAATTCAAAATAGAGACTTCTTTTTCAAAGGAACAAATCAGAAATGCCTCATGCAGCAAGTACAGTGTCACCTGTGGGGTGTTAACTCTGGCTGCTGCTCTTGGCTCAAACAAATGTGGGGTTTTACATTGAAATGGAGCTTAAGGATGCTTGTGGCTGTATGCAGAGTACTCCAGGGAAGTAAAATAATTTAGCAGTAACCTAAATGAACACAGGGACTTTTTATGCTGCCTTTCAGCTTCACACAAGCTCAGAGAATTACAGAATTGTTTGGGTTGGAAAGGACCTTAAAGCTCATCCAGGCCCATACCATGCCATGGGCAGGAACACCTTTCACTAAACCAGTTGCTCCAACTCCCATCCAGCCTGGCCTTGGACACTTCCAGGGATGGAGCAGCCACAGCTTCTCTGGGCAACCTGTGCCAGGGCCTGCCCACCCTCACAGGGAGGAATTTCTTCCCAATATCCCATCTAACCCTGCCCTCTGTCAGTGGGAACCCATTCCCCCTCACCCTATTACTCCAGGCCCTTGTCCAAAGCCCCTCTCCACCTTTCCTGTTGGTCCCTTCAGGCACTGACTCACCTCATAGTCCACTTTCTTTGTGAGCTGCAGCTCAGACCCCTGGATGGTGAAGAATCTGCCATCAGGGAAACGGGGGTCAATGGTGACAGTGAACCCTGGCTCCACGTGGATGGTGGTCACCACGTAGCCTACAGGGTTGTTTTCAGGAACTGTCGGATTGCTATCACTGACAGAACATCCTGGAAGAACACAGAAATGAGTGCAAAGCTGCCCGAGGATTCCCCTTGTGAAGGAGTCAGGTGCGAGCCAAGACCCCTCTGGTCCCCCTGGGGTGAAGTGACTGAACAAAGCTGTCTTGGAGTGTAACCATCTCTTACCCATATCCCACCCCTGTCCTAGGGACACTCCTCAGTGCCCATGGACCTCCTGCAGGAGCTTACCTTGTTGCTGTGCTGAAACCTGTGTCATGAGGGGCAGCAGGAAGAGCACAGGCATGAGGAGCCAGTGAGAAACAGCCATGGTGAGCTGCCAGTCCCTGAAGAATTCCTGTTCCCAGCTAAGCTGATCTCCTGTCCCTTTTCTCCCAGCGCCGTCTCCTGCACTCACGGCTTTGTGACAGCAGAAACACGGGCTGGAGTTGATTGCTGGGCTTCAACCTTTGCCTCCTTGCCTCATTGGATGACTTGTTGAAAGATTTACCAGTCATGGAACACGATGACACACGCATTCCTGTTTCTCCTTTTTCCCCTGGGTCTTCCCTATCCTATACTCTCTGCGGCAACAAGGATGGATTTGAAGCATTTCAGAACTCAGGGAGGATGAGCATGAAGGGCAAGGGCTGGCACTTGGGAAGCTGCCTTTACACTCCAGCGTCTCCCAGTGGGAAGGTTTCTGATGTGCCAGAGATGGGGCCACAAGGTGAGCAGAGTGGATCCTGACAGGGACAAGACACAGCAACCCAGGGATTGCCCAGCAACTTTGTAGGGGAAACATGTCTCCTTCTACCAGTGGCCAGCAGTGGCTCCTTGCAGGGATGCCTCCTAGGATCTCTTTCCAGGAGATTCCACACCAGGAAACCTCCAATTATTTGCATCTCAGCAGCTTCCTGAAGCTTCCAGGGGAACTCTGCTCTTACTGATTCTTTCAAATTCCCAACTGATTTCAGAAGGTTCTCATCTGCTGCATCTCAGCCAAGTGGTTGGTTGTGGCTTATTGAAATCCAGGCTGTCACTCCTTCCAAAAGTATTCCAAGAGGAATCTTGCCTAGCAGAGACTTCCTATGGACCAAAATAAACAGCTGCCAAAGTCTGTGCAGCCCCTCAGTAAGGGAATGGTGCTTAGGTGAGCATTTGAGTGGGAATGGCTCCTTTGCAGGTGTCAGGTATATCATAGATGGTGAAAGCTGCTGGAGCAGGATGGGCTGAGCAAGGCTCTACTCAGCACAGGATTGCAGCTGAAGATTCTCATTTTAAAGCTGCTCTCCAGAATCTGTTGATTTTACAGGAAAGCTGAAGTGGCTGTTCTATCAGAGGAGGGAATCTGCATGTAAACAGCGTGTAAACCTCATTAAGAGGTGGGAACAAATTCCTCCTATGGAACCCTGTCTTTAGTGGCTCTGAGAAAGATGGGACAGCAAATCCAGGGGCAGAATGGAGTGGAAACAACATTTACAGCCAGTATCTCTGTTTTGTAGCTCTCAGAACATTTCTTTGCCATAAAATTTAACACCTGGCTGAGTTCTTGCTCCATGGATTCTGACTCTGTGCACAGCTGGACTGTGGGAACCCCCAAGTCCCAACCATGTGTCCCAACGTGCATCATGTGGGGGGATCCTGGGGAGTGCTCCTCCCCAGACCCTGCGTTCCAAGGGTAAGAGTACCACCCTTCTTCCAGTTTTCCTAAGAGCAGCCAAGGCACAGGCATAGCTAACCAATCTTTATTTAGGAGCAGCAGCAGGCAGACAGATGCCAACATGCAGTGGAAGGGATGTGCTTCACCCAGGCTCCATCTACTGACAGCAGTTCACACCCACATACATTTCACTTTGGGTAATCTACGAGGTTTCGTTGGGTTTTGGCTGCTTTCCAGGATTATTTTTATTTATTTGCCAATCTCAAGAGTTTTTCTTAAGCAAATTCAAGAGCTTCCCTGTTTATTTTCAAGGTCATACACACGCAAAGCTGTCTCCTTGACTGTTCCTTTCCCTTCACCTTCAGTCAGAACCATCTATATCTTCCTTCATGTCTGCAACCAGCAGCTTAGAGATGGGGCAAATGTACTGGCCGGTGATGGCAGCAACTTCCCTGGCATCTCTGTCGGAGCGGCTGTGGGGAGGGAAAAATGAGTGAGAGTTCCTTACTCCCAGGGGCATGGAGAGCAGGAATTGTGACAAAGCCACCTTGTGAAATTCAAGGATAGAGGGACCATGACTAGCCTGCAACCAGCCACCCCACAAAGGCATAGTGGGGTTTCACTCCCACTGTGGACAAGAGGTACTAAGAGCCAGCTTATTCCTCCTAATTTTAGTGATTTAAGAGTGAGATGTCTAAGTGAAAGTGGTTGGTCACTAGGAAAAGACAATATCCAGGTGCTGGGACAGGCCATCCTGAGGTGTATGTTTGACAGGGTAGTAAAGTTTGACAACACCCTGATTAGAAAAAGATATTATTTCTTTTCCCTGAGTTTTATTGGTTTTAGTAACTGGCTTTTCTAGGGCCAGTTATAAAAGTCCGCTTTTGGCTTCAGTACTGTGGGGCTCAGGGCCACAGACGGGACAAATCTGTCCCACCTACCTGGTGTTCAGAAAGCTCTGGTACAGCCAGCGAAAGCAAAGTTCCTCAGGGCTGTTCTCTCCCTCTCTCTCCTGCACATCTGTGTTGACCGGGCCAGGAGAGCTGGTTTATATAAAGAAAATTAATCATGATTAAAAACCCCAAACCACAACAGTGCAACCACCACAGCTGTTGAGCGGCACGTGCACTGTGTGCTTATCTGATGCTGTTGTGTCACAGAGGTGGCTCAGTGGGGGCTGGGGGTTTGCAGTGAGAGCCACAGGGGGGACTGTGACACCCAGGGGTTCCCTCTCACCTGCGCTTGCGGCCCATGAGGTTTTGGATGAATTTTTGCACCTGGGCATTCCCTCTCATCTTGCTGTACTCGCTGGTGAACAGTCCATCTGAGTGCCTCTGGGACCTGTGCCAGGGAGACCCAGGACAACAGCTGCTCAGCCCCATGGGAACCCCTCAGTGCCGGGATCCATCTCCCTCCTTTGCCCCACAGGGTGGGTTTGGCTGGTGCTCACCTCTCCTTGAGGCCCACCAGGTGTTTGACCAGCTGCCTCACATAGGCATTGCTGTTCATCTTGCTGAGCTCGCTGTGGAAGAGCCCGTCAGCGTGTCGCTCCGTCCTGGGGTTGGGAAAGGGAAGAGAGGCTTAAAACCAGACAACAATGGGCACTAAACACTGCTCCTTCAAGGAAAAAGGGTCTCAAACACACAGGACAAGAATTTTTGCCAGTTTGGCAAAGTTTTACCAAAAAAAGGGGAAACCTTGGAGGAGTTTAAAAAATATCTGTTAACCATCATCCAGAAAAACGACCTGCACTTGCTTTTAGTAATGTAATCACCTTGCCACAAGGATGTGGAAATGTGAGGTTAATGCTGGTTCAGCACAAAAGGGTAGGGCAAGAGGCTGGAGAAGTAATAAAGAAACACCCAGAGACACAAAGTGGAGGAACAGATAGATAACAGCAGTGGTGTCAAAGACTAGTCCTTGCCAGTGACTCCTCTGGAGAACCCGGTGAACTTACAGGGTTGGCTGTTTCATGGGACCAGGCTATTGGAAACAAACTTCTACCTCTATCAGGCTGTGTAACTACCTGGCAGGAAAACAAACTCAAAAGTGATTTTTAAACTTACTTTGATGTGTTTGGGATCATGAATTTTCTCCGCATTAAGTCAAATCAACATTCCCATTCTTAAGCAAGAAAAGGATCTTTACAATTTTGTATTCATTTAACTAAATCAATGTAAGGAAGACAAAAATTCACAGCCAAGCAGATGCAAGTTCAGAAAGGCAAATAAAAGGCTAGTTTTACAGTGAGCAGGCTCTTTGAACAAAAACCATGGAGAAAAAGGAGGGTCTCGAGGAATGCTCACCTCTCCCAGGATGACAGAGATGCTGAGAAGTGGGAGAGGACAATTATGGGAATAATGACTTGCCACAGGGTTGTAATCATGGAAACCATGTCCTCTCCTGAAATAAAGCACAAGGTTCTGTGAGCAGCAGTACAAGTGCCCCTGGGGTGTGTCTGGTGCAGTTCACAGGGACAGGGCTGTAGAAATACCACACTGTCATTGAAGTGGGCAGGAATTCCAGCCAGCAGAGATAAACAGCTGGAGACATCTGGGAGGGCTTTTGGACAAAAAAAAGGTCATGTGCCAGATAAAATCCATCCACACACAGGGAAGGGAAGAGCTCATGTGTGTACCCGTATCTGCCTATTCTCTAATCTTTCCAGAAGGAAAAAGAAATAAAACACATTTTCAGTCACTGCAGAGCCCCCTGTTTCGTTTTCTTACTGAAATAAAAAGAACAGTACATTTTGTTTATCCCCAGCCATTGCATGTTTCCCCTCTTTATTCCCAGGCTCTGCCCTATGCCTGCAGAGTTGGGTATGTGCCTGTAAGAGGGCGCTCACTTTTCCCCAAGGATCATGCAGGAGCCATATCCATAATTTATAACACACCTGCCTTCCTCCTACGAAGAAACCAACCTCCCTCACTGTCCTGCAAACTCTCAGACAACACTTGCTAACCCCAAATCAAAGTCCCTCTACTTGATTTTTACTGTATTCTGAAATATTTAATGTATTCCAGCCATTCTCATGGGGTTGTTTGCTACTCTGGAGCTGCTGCAAGATGAGAAGAGGTAAGAGGAGGAAGGACAAGAGCATGGGTTTATCCAGAAATTTATTCACTGTAAACCACAGCACAAATATTTAACGGCGGCTGCAGAGCAAACAGGTGAGAGGATAAAGGAGCCTTAAGCTTCATCTAACACACACTTAGAGCTTTAGTGGTGTGTTTTCCTGCCTGATTTAGCTTTGAGAGAATGGAACAGTAAAACAAGGACAGTTCAAAGATCAACCTCTTACTGGAGTCCAAACTGGGGGGACTCCACAGTCCTGCCTCGCAGGCAAGGGACATAGGGGAGCTGAGAACAGCACAACACCCTCGGGGAAGAGGAACCTGGATCCTGAGCCTGCCCTTCCATCCATCCAACACCTACCACAAGATGCCTTGACACCCAGGATCTCACCTCAGCATTTGGCCTTCCTTGTGCCGGCCCTGGGCTGGCATTTCTCTGGGAGCACCATATTCAAGAGCCCATTTTAAACCCCATCAATAGCTCCAGAGTTTCCTCTCTCCAAAAACTTTCCAGCTGCTAATCCAGTGGATCAACTTGTCTTTTCCTGGATATAACTTTTGTCCAGAGGTCTGAAATCCACCCCCAAAACTGAAATAGGGGAGAAGCACAGCAGAACTCACCAACCCTGGTCACTCCTCGCTCACTGCTGATGCTCCACTGGCCCACTCCTCTCATGGACCCCTATAAATACGCTGCCCTTATCAGAAGCAATTATTTGGGTAATGATATGAATATGAGCAATCATGATTAACAGCAAATAATGCAGCGAGGCTGGAATGTCCCTTTAATTACCTGATGGGGTCATTCACAGCAATTCAATAGACTATTTCTGCTGATGGATAATAATTCCTGCTTCCGTCCATAACAGTCATTTGTTGGGCAAACATCCCTGTATCACTTGATTCAATATGATTGTCATCATCATCTTCCAGCTTTAATTACCTCTTGATAGGAACTTAATCTTCTGTTCTTCTCTTTTAATCCCAGCTTGGGCTGTGTTTGCAATTGCCAAGATCTGTTGGTGAGTCCATGGGTGTCCCAGTGATTTGGCTGAACGATGTGTCACTTTTTTAGGGCAAACATTGCCTGTTCAGTAGGATCAGGGCTGCCTTTTGCACAAGGGGACAACATCTTTTGAGCTGTGGTTTCAGCTGGGAAAGGTGTGCTGGAAACAGACTGTGTCACAGCTTCTAAAAAAGCAGCAATCACATACACACATGGAAAACATCCTGAATATATTCCCTGCCTTTGCTGGGAGTTGGAGCTGGTTGGTCTCAAATATTGCAGCTAAAAGTGATGTGGAAATAGTGGCAGCAGCTTCAGCCTGGGCTCCTGGTGTTGCCAAACATCCACAACTGAGAAAGGCTATGGAGGAACAAGGCAAAGAGGAAGGAAGGTTTATAAAGGCTGAACAACATGTAGGGAGCTTAAAATTACTAATGTAATTTCCCTTCCTTTGGAAATAAACTCAACGGGTCTGAAATGCCCCTGAGCTCTGGGAAAACTCAGTTTGCCATGAAAATCTGTATGAGAGGACAGAAGAGATTGGAATGACAGTGGCCCCACGATGGCAGCAGAGGGTGAATAACAGGACAGTAAAAGCATCTGGGGACTGGAATAACATGCTCTAAGTAACCTGATTTACCTACTTTGCACAAAAAGTGGGGTTTGCCTCCAGCAGCAGTGGCAGAGTGGAAAGGTGGTGGGGTAGGAGACTGTGTGGCCATGCCCAGCACTGCTGCAATTAACGCAGGTGCCAACCACGGGCTTGAGCTCAAATACAGCTCCTGAGACCCTGACAAGGAAATTCAGGGAACTCAAAAGCATTAGCAAGCTGACATTTGTATCTGGATAAACCAGAGCCCAAACCAAGTCTCCAGACCTGAAACAACATCTGATTCTCCTGAAGCAGAATTAGCATCAAATGCTCCTCAGGAGATGTTATGGACACAGGAGTGATAAAGAATTCTGTCCAACAATATCAACTGATCAGAGCTTTGTGAATCTGCACCTTGCTTCTCCCATTCTCCATTTGTGCGAACGTTCCAAGTGAGAGTGAAGATTCCCCTTGTCTGCGTCCAGCAGGGACAAAGCAGGATTAAATCACACATTTACTGATGGAATCTAACCCACCACCTCTGTGCAGTGTCAGTGCAGAGAAGAGCTCCTCACCACTGGCTCTAGAAATGACGGCCACACCTGATCCCTGCTCCTGCACTGCTGTCCCACCTGGAGCTGCAGGAAGTTAGGGCTGGACTGATCCCAGGCACCACCTGCCCAGGACTGACCTGCCCATGGGATAGAACATTGCTCTACAGCATTGTAGCAGAGTGAGTTGAGTGTAGTTGAGTGTAGCTGAGTGTGCATCCACATTCCTTGGACAGGGCAAGGAGAGATGCTCCGAGAAAGGACGTGTGAGCCACAGGGCCATCCCTCAGCAGCCTTGGGGATGCTGCCAGGTGTAAAGCCACCAGCATCTTTGTGCAGTCACTGGTGCTTAGGCTGACACCGGCTGACAGGCGCAGGGTGCAGAGACCTGTGGTGGGATGTATTAGGTAAATCCAGCTGCCACGGGTGCCAGGGCTATTCCCAGCACCATGCTGATGGCTGGGGACACCCTCGTGAGCAGCAGAGAGCAAAGATTATGAAACAGAGGGGACACCCCCCTTCGATAGCCAGGGTCTGGTTCCTGTTCCCAAACTGACCTGTCCCAAAGGTGTCAGAAGTGTCAAAGTGCAATTGAGAAAGGCCTTTTTTCTCCTCTTTACATCTGGAGGGGTCACTAAACCTGCAGTATGAAATGCAGCACCTTAGGACCATATTAAATGTTTTAGGCCCAAATTTGGCAATATTTAAGAGAGCACATGAGATTGGCCTTTTTTATGTTGGAGGTAAAGACAAGCAACTGCATTTTAGAAAAGAGAGCCTTTTATCACAAAGACCCACACCACAGGAAGGGTGCAGGCAGACTCTCCAAAATCAACAGGTGAAGCTCTGCAGGGTCATTGCAAGTTCTGAAGGGAAAAAATTCCCATTCATACTCTTAAAAATCATACAGGAGATCACAAAAGACTTTTGACTGGAGGAACAGTGTGTGCACCCTCAGAGTCCCTCTCCAGAGAGCCTTAAGAATGGGCTGGATAAACGTTGCTATTGTCATGTGGACATTGTTGCTGCTGCCTTGGACCAGGAATGCACACCCACCCTTTGAGGCTGCTGTTTATCCAGGGCAGCCCTTACAAGGTTTGCCCAATCCTTGCCAGCCAGTGCACAATCCAGACCCCAGGATCTGCTGGAGCTGCTTTTCTTCACGAAGACACCACATCCCTAAATCTCCTACAGCCTCTGCACGGCTCTCTGAGGTCTGTGGCTTTGAGATGAAGAAGTGCACAAGGACAAAGCCAGGCTGAGGAGGCTGGGGAAGGACCGTATAAAGCAATCCCAATGAAGCTGTCCAGGTGCAGCCAACCTTTGAGGAGCCCAGCACAGGCTGTGCCCCATCCAGTGGCAGCCCCTGCCTAGGGCAGGGGAGTTTATTGAGGTCAGGTGGTACAAGTTGCTGCATGGCTAAACCCTTCCTACGTAAAATACCCTTTAATCAGCTTATGGGGTGTTCAGGAACTTCTACCTCCCCCATTCCTTCCTGCCCTCCTTGCCATGCCTGTGTGAGGCCATGTGGGCAGTGGGATTGTCTCTGTGTGTCTGCAAGTGAGCCCTGCCCAGGCCCTGAGCTGACAGTGATGCTGCTGCCCGCCAGGAGCAGCTTGGAGTAATTTTCTTACATCACTCTCAGGTCTATAAGAGAAAGGCCCCTAATTGGAATAAGGGGATTGGGGGATTTAGCCTTCTAAATGCTCCTTTCTTGCATAGGATGCTTTCAGGAGTGGTTTTAATCTTTACCACCTGATTTGGTGATTTTGGCTGCAAGGGGGAAGAGTGGGATGGCAGGAAGGGGTGAGCAGGGCAGCTATAAGTGGGCTTGGGAGAAGGAAGAGAAAAATCACAGTCCTGTATGGTCATGGGACATACCTGGAGGTGTGCCTGCTTGCTCTGAAGTCAGGAGAGAAGGTGCTAGACACTCTGGTTACCTCTGTGGCTGGCAGCATTATCCAGGAGCAAGGACAGCAAAAACTTTGTGCCAGGAGTTCTGGGCTGTACTGGAGCAGATCTGACTCATTCTGAACTGTTGTATCTGCTTCCTTGGGTGAAAGCTGCAGTAAAACCCATCTTCTTTGAAAGAAAAGATTAAGAAAGATATTATGTGTTTGGCTCATACTTAAAACTCAAAAAACTTAAAACATTTTGCTGAGAATTGGAAAGAGAAAGGGGGAAAGTATCCTGTTGATGCAGGAGTGGTACCTTGGGTACCTTGGCTCTCCATGGTATGGGATGAAAAATGCTTTGGAAGCAAGTCAGAACATCTCATCCCCCTCCTCTGGAGGGATGTGTGCTAAGACAGAGGATCCCCTTTGAGGGTGAGTCTGCTTCCCTAGGAATGTTCTGCCTGGACATGCTGGAGGAGCCAGGCTCATCCCATAGCAGTACACCTGTGGCAAACAGGGAACAGCCTTGAATGTGGAAGGGAGGTGATGAGACACTTCCCTCCTGCAAGCAAATCATGGAATCATTTAGGTTGGAAAAGACCTCCCATCCCATCAAGTCCAATCTGTGCCTGATCCCCAACTTGTCACCCAACCCAGAGCACTGAGTGCCATGTCCAGTCATTCCTCGGACACCTCCAGGGGTAGGGACTCCCTGGGCAGCCCCTTCCAATGCCTGACCACCCCTTCTGTGAGGAAATTCTTCCTTAGAAAAGATTCTTCCCACCTGCTTGGGAATGGACACAGTAGGGGGAAAGAAGAGTTGTTTTTAACAGGGCTGGCACTGTGACCCAGAAAAGGAAAAGCCAGGCTCAGGGTACAGGCTGGTTTTTACAGGAAGAAGGGAACTCTGTTTTCCCAATCTGTGAGTGCATCGTGGCCACCTCCGTGTCACCAAGGAAGCAGAAAGAGCTTTTTAAAGACAAGCTGCCACCGCCATCAATCACTTGCTGGATTTTTACACCCTCTACATCTCCCTCCCAACCTTCTCAAGCACTGTCCAAGTGAGAGCACCCTGCCTGCCTCCAGGCAGTGTCCCTGGATAGCTGTGTGGATGGAACAACATATCCCGCTGCAGGGACACGACTGGGTGGCTTCCCCCCAGGCCTGCTCCATCCTTGCCCTCCTGGCCCAGCTCTGCTGCTGGCCCAGCTGGCATCTCCCCTGTCCCTGCACACAGGAGCTCCCTGTCACAGTTTTAATTGGCATCAGCAGCCGCGGTCTCAGCTCCAGCTGTTTGCTGTGCCTGGGGAAAAGGAGAAAGCACTTCAGGGAATTCATCTGAATGAGAAGAACGGCATGCTCAGTGCCCTGGCCCAGCTGTTCCAGGTGTGCCATGCACAGCAGCTCCTGACACAGCTGCTTGGGCTGCATCAGCTGCATCCCTCTCTGGGCTTAGTCAGGAACCTGCAGGGACACCCCTTCCAGGGGAGCCAAAACAGGCTTTGTCTGAAAGGACACCCCTTCCAGGGGAACAGGAACAGGCTTTGTCAAGGGCAGGGTGGAGAGAGGTGCATTTACAAAGTCCTTGCCTTTCCCTGCCTGTGTTATTTCCCACTTGTCCACCTGCCCAGGAGGTTTTTCCTGACAAGTGGCTCTAATAAGCTCACTGATGTTTTAAAACCTGTAGGGGCTCTTGCATTGTGTTATTTTGATCTGCCCTGTGCCACAAACCCTTTTATTTCATCAGGTTACCCTTATGTGACGTCAATGATGTAGTTAGCTGAAACAAGGCATCCACAAAAACATCTGGTTTTGACTCCAAGCAAACAGAGACGGAAAATCCAGGCATTTTCTCCATAGTTTCATCCCCCCAGATAACCACTAGCATTAGTTTTTACATCTTACGGGGATTTATTGTAACTTATCAGGTTGGTAAATGTCAGCAGATCCATTCAGTGTGTACATAAATCCCTGCAACTTCTTGGAGAGCCTGGGCAGCCCAGAGAGTCATGCCATGCTCTTCCCTCTCCTGCAAAAGCTCACTTGAAAGGCAGGATGCTGCCTCTGCCTCTTTTCTGGGAAATGCATTATAGGAGATTGGAAAGCAGGGTGGCTTTGCTGACCATGAGACTCTCACAGAGAATTGCCCAGCTCAATCCAGAAAATAAAAAGAATACATTTGGCCCTAAGAGCTCTTTGCTTCCCTCCCTTTGTCCTGAACCTGAAGACAGATGGGAATGCTGCTCCCAGCTATCAGGGCACTATTCATCAGCTGAGCTGGGCTGAAACTTTGGCAGCCACATTGTTCCCCTCTTTTATTTAAACATTTTGTGCCTCAGATGTGAAAAACTATGATGATAAATGTTCCATCTCTTTTTGGAGACTCTGACAGATGCCTCACTTCCTGACCTTCCTATTCCTTAGAACTGGCTGGGAATAAAATCCTCAATTAATTAATCTGGAGGTGGTGGTGTCTCTGGGGGACCCCTCATGGTCCCCTGGCAGGGAGCTCTACCATAGCCACAAATCACACTGCTCATCTTCCCAAGTTTCTTTTACAAACACTCCAAACCTCCAGACAAGGCAGAAGTCTCACTGCTTTGTTGGTCTGGTTGTTTTCCTGGTGCTGCCATTTTCCTGACACAAGGAGTAGCCATAGTGTCTTCCACAGCCCCTGTACCCCCTGGCCAGAGCCAGCTCCATCACAGCAGATGGGGAACCAGGACCCTGCAGGACATGTGTGCAGTCAAGCAAAGAAGGGTTGTTACAAAGCACCAACAACACCAGAGACTCTCCAAATGTGCTCTAAGCATTCCCAGTTCTCACTTTGACATAACTGCTCCTGCTTTCCACGAGGGTGACCCATGAGGGTGACCCACAAGGGTGACTGTCCTTTGCTATCTGTTTTTCCTTGTAGTGACATGATATGATTTCTTCTGATATGTTGACGTGTGACAGACCTTCCCTCTCCTGTGCAAGGAGGGCAGTTATGACCCAAGAAAGGAATTGTGTCTAATGTCTGCAGCCTGTTTGCCACAGAAGTGCTGTCCTAATTAGTGCTTTGCATCGCTGCTCGTTTTTGGACGTCAAAAGCCTTATTTCACATTAGTTTAATACACTCCAGGATTAAACTAGCCTAGGATTAAGGCCCTGTTAGTCTGGAATATGGGCTTCCACACTGAGAATCAAGAGTCATTCAGCACTAAGCCCCAGGAAAAATCAATATAATGAATGTAAATTAACTGTTGAAGAGCATTAGATAAATAGCATTAATCCCTGTGGGAAGGCAGGATGGCAGTCACACTTCAATCCTGCTCTCTTGACTGCTCAGGTAGTTTAAACACCAGTAAATTAAGAATATTCTGTCCACACTTTCACTAATGCACTTCAAGGTCTCCTTGGACTAATTTGAGTTGATTTCTCAGAGGAAAAAGGGCTCTAATAAAAGTGGTTCTGCTGTCCCAGCTCCTTGCTGAGGGGAAGCTGTGCCAGGAGTCAGGTTTTAGGGACTAACCACGGATGGGAAAAGCTGTGACCAGGTGATGGAAACCATCTTCCTTCTCTGAACTTCCCAGCAGATGAGGTCCCAGAAATGGGCTCCTGACCTGACGGATGTGCAGCCACACTTGTGCCCACCTAAGTCCAACACAAACTGTTCCCAAAGGAATGCAGAGATATAGGAAAGTGAGTACTCACTCCAGTGCTGGTGGGAGTTCTGAGCCCACTCAGAGCAGGTCAAAGTACCTCTCCTGTCTCCCCACACTGGAAAAGGGAGATGACTAGACAAATCCATGGGTACTGGGATCAGTGTGAGGATGGCAAACCTACACTGGGATGGGAAGGAGGGGTTATACAGCTCTGCAGCTACTAAAGGGATGGCATCCTTGCTGGCTTTAGAACAGACCTGGAAGCTACACCTCTGGAGACAGAATTTGGCAAGCCAGACAGTCAGAAAAGTGCTTAAAGCAAGGGGATTTTCTCCTACTCCTGTATGGAATTGTGGAGCTGTGGCCATTGGGCAAAACAGACCGTGTGGATCAGCTGCTGTTAATCCACTCCAGGAGAAGTACCTGGATCTGTGTCCCATGGCTGAAACTTGGGTTCTGGCCTTCCCATGCTGCACTTGCTGAGGGTAACCATGGCTTTTTCCAAAAAAGAGTAGGGAATTGGGGGGAACCAGGGCAGCGGTTGGAGAGAGGATTTCTCCCACAAGTCTCAATAGTTTGGATGAAACTCTGAAAGCTGCAGCCTATAAACACATCTTAGGACCTCCTTGTCTTATAAAAAGCTTCCAGTAATGTAATTTTCCTTCTTCATGGAGTGAAAATGTCCCTTTCCTGCTACACCTTCTCTTCCCAGTGCCTTCACAAAGCCCATGCTGATCTGAATGTTTTCCTGGCATTAACATCTGGGCAGAGGCTTGGTGGCACAGCTAGACAGAGGTCCCACATCTCCCAAGCCATCTGGGCTAGAAATGAGGGATCACAGCATCCCTGTCCTTCCTGCCTGACCCTGCAGGTGCACAGATACCCCTTAAACAGCATTTTTTTTTCTCATTTTCAGCAATAAGACATCCCAGCCCTCGTGTTCAGCTGGTGACCTGCCTCCCCACCTTTGCTCCCACACTTGTTGTCTATATGGTTTCTTCCTCAATCCTGCATTTCTGCAGTTGATTATTGCTGCCCAAGCAAAGGTAGGGAGTAAAATTCCTTTTGAATTGCGTCCTGTATTTGCCAGTTTCTCCAACTTACCAAGACCACTTTGAATCCTCCTTCTGTGCTCCAAGATGCTCACAGGATCCTGTCTTGGCAGTATCTTCAGATTTAGTTATGGACTCTCTGGACCTTCACTCAGGTTTATCATTTATAAACATCTAAACACTACCAGATTCTGCACATTCCTTGGAACACAATTTCCCAGGTATTCGCCCAACCCGTAATAATTTCAAGTTTTCCCTCTTACATTGCCTAAGAGAACACCACCTTGTGAGACCTCAGTGAGAGCTCCCGGGGGCTCGGCCGGGGACGGGACACCGGGGGCTCGTCCCCCCCAAGCCCTCGGCGCCCCCTAAGCCGCTTGGTGACCCAGTTGTGGCCGCGGGGCCGGGCGGGGCGGTGGCGGAGGCTCCTCCCGCGGGCACTCCCGGTGGCCGGCCCGGCTCCCGGGGCCATGGGCAACGCCACGGCGGGACCCCCGCCCGCCGCCGGACACAGCATCGCCGCGCTGGTGCTCGGCATCCTCCTCATCCTCCTCATCGTCGGCGGCAACGGGCTGGTCTGTCTCAGCGTGTGCACCGAGCGGGCGCTCAAGACCACCACCAACTACTTCATCGTCAGCCTCGCCGTGGCCGACCTGCTGCTCGCCGTGCTCGTCCTGCCCCTCTACGTCTACTCCGAGGTGAGGCTGCCCGGGGATGCCGGGGGGACGGGGGGCTGCGGCGTGTGCGCCCTTGGAGCCGGGAGGTTTCGGGGCTGCGCCGCTGGGCTGGGCGGCAGCCCGAACACCGACGGTCAGAGCGGCTTTTAGGGCATGTCCCCCCGCTCCATCCCGTGGGTCCGCGAGTGCCATCGCCCCTCGGAACAGCCCCTGCGCCGCGGGATGCTCGGGTGGCGGTCGGAGCGCTGCGGCTCGCAGCTCCGAGCCCCGGGGGTAGCGGAGCCGCAGTGTGCGGGTCCCGGGCTGCCCGCCGCCCCAGCCGCCAATACACCCAGCCGAGATGCTCCGGGGTCTGCCCCGGGCCCGACCACCACCTCCTGAGGCTGAGCGGCTCTCTCCGTAACAGGGAGATAAATGTTTCACTGCCAGGCATGGATTAAAGCCTTGTGCTTGTGGGGAGATTTGTTGGATGGGCTGCTGGAACCTGCCTGTTAGTACCAGCTGAGGGTACTTTCCTGCTCAAGTGGATGAAGGTATCCACAATGTAAAATACGAGGTTTTCCCACCCATAGATGTGGTAGCTGGTGATGTGGACCTTCTTCCCAGATGTGGGGCAGCATCTCTCCTCTCTCCCATGCCATGCTCAGTGCCTGCACTCCCTTAGGCAAGGCAGGCTACGGATTAGAGTTTACGATGGTCTCTACCTGGCCCTAGGATTTTGCAGGACATTGTGACCTCTCTGGAACAGGTATTATGGAGTGACCAGTTCATGTGCAGACCCATGAGAGGAACCAGTGAAAAACAGAAGGATTAGATGTCTGGTTTTTCTACTGTGGCATTGGTTTTGGTGGATTTGCTTTTCCCTTGTTACCTCCATTGTGCTGATTAGAAAGCCACATTCTTCATCATTCTTCTCAGCTACTTCTGTAGCTGAGGAGGCCTAGGGCACTCCCAAGCATCCACAGTAATTCCTGAGGAGCAAAGTTCCACCTTCTTACGTGAAGAGAGGCCAGAAGATACCAGAGTATGCCTGGATAATTGGTAGCACTGAGACAGAGGTTAGCTGAGGAGGCAGAGCTACAGGTGCTGTGGAGGTCCTCAGGATATCACCAGGCTCTTGGGTGGCTTTGGCAGGGAGCTGCAGGGCTCCAAAGGCTGGGCCTGGTGTGTAACTGTTTCCTCTGCCCAAGCACTGTGACAATGGCAGGAGTCCCAAAGACCCTGTGACACTGGCAGGAGCCACAGCAGCAGTTCATACCATCCTCAGTGAGCAGAGGCATCCCAGCAATTAGGGCAGGCACCAGTACCACGTCCCCAGCTGGGCTGGGCTGTGGAGCACACCTGTGTCTGTACCTGTCCCTATGCCTGCAATGCTCCTCTGATCAGCTCACTCCTAATCCCTGAGTGCCAGAGCTGAGCCAGCCAGCCGCTGGCAGGAGCTGAAGGTGTTGGTTATGTAAACATCTTTGCCACTGAGATCTGTGTAAGTGATTACGGAAAAGAGGAAACACTTTTAGCAGATTTGCATGTTCACCTGGCTCCTTCTCCAGGTCAGGGAATATGAGTATTTCCCAGCAGGCACAGCGGTGGAGCAGCCAGGACAAAGGCCATGAACTGTTCTTGTGGTGAGGGCGATGCCACTCTGCCTAAAACTTTCTATGGTATGGCGTTAAAGCATCTCTTTCCTTCCAGTGTCTTATGTGTGCTTATGATGCAGTTCCTCTGGTGAGAGACCAGACCTTTACCCTCTCCAAATTTCCTGTGGCTCTCTGTGAATGCATATCAGCCTGTTTGCAGCAGGATTCAGGATTAGTCTTTCCTGGAATCTTAGAGCTTTAATGGAAATAGATTTTCTTCTGTACCTGGCTAATGCCTGAGCCACACAAAATACTTGGGGAGATGAGACAGGCCAGCAGTTATAAATCAGTGCTCAGGGGCTTATTTTCAGGGACGAATAACTGGAGAGGTGTCTTGGAATTTCAGGCCTTCATAATATCTCAGGTGGATGATGAGATTGCTCCTAATTTCTGAAAAACCTTGACCTCAATGATTTGAATCAAGAAAGGACATTAGAGCAGACAAGAGGCACCTTTGTCTTGTGTCCCATTCCCTCCCCTCCTTCTCCCCTTGCAGGCTGTGTTGTGTCTTCTGGGCAATGTGGCAGCTGTCACAGCCTCGTGTCAGCTTCTTGGGGACATAGGGACAATTCTTGGGCTCTGATGCTGGACTTTGCCCACTAGCAAGGTTTATTCCTCTTCCAGTTGGTGCCACAGCCTTCTCACTCCATGCCATGCCCTCGAGCCATGGCTGTGCTGAGGCAGAGGCTTGTTCAAAGTCCAGCTGGGCATCTCCTAATTCTCTTTCAGGCTCCTGCTGTTCCTTGCGTATGGCAGGAATGGCAGGACTGAGACAAGACCTGGTATCAGAGGAAATACAACTAGAACCTTTGGCCCTGTCCTGGCTCATGGCCTCAGGAGCACTGGAGGTATAAGAGCTCTTCTGGCATCAGGCTGGTTCAGAAGGCAGATTTTTCCTTACAAGTCATCTTAGCTTAGGAATATGGATACTGAAGTGGGCTGACTAAGAAGGCAGCTGCATGGGTGTTTGAGAAGCCAAGTCTGCCTCCTGCCATCCACCATCCTATAAAATCTTCTCCATAACTTCATTGTATTCTGGAAGAGAGAAGAACCCCAAGAGCCACTGAAGGTGGAGCTGCTGTGGAGCACTTCCTAAAGGTGGCTTGAGCTGTGTGTGATCCCTAAAGCTTTACACTGTGTACCTTGATGGGCTAATCTGCTGCAGTCTCCTGTAATTAGGTACCCCTTAATCACGTGGTCCAGCAAAGCCTCTAATCCAAAGTCACTCTCCCATCTGAGGGGTCCTTGGCACGTTTTGAAAAGTGGGCAGGTGACAAACACCATGTAATGGGAAGTTCTCTCCCAGCACCTTCCCCAAAGCCAGTCTTGGGGGTTGGCAAGGAAAGGGAAGGATCTGTATCATTTTCCAAGTACTCAACTTGAATCTCACATCCTCTGAAGGTGCTGCAGCCTCAGAGCTCTTGTCCATTTCAGATTCAATTAGTTCCCCTAAATCAAAAATAGGTTTGCAAAACTGTAGCCCAAAAACAAGTTGTCTCTCAGATCAGCTGAACTGAATTTGTCAGGATCCCAGCGAGCTTGGCAAAAATTTGGTTTTTGATAACTCAGGTTCCAAATTCAGTTTGGGGTGGCTGCTCTGTGCTAGAGAAGAGGATGAATGAAGCATTCAGGTTTCACTCCAGCCCTCCCCTGGAGTTATCTCAAGGAGATGCGTTACTAAAATAGCCAAACAGTTACTTCAGAGTCTCCTTTGGCTTTACAGCTCCTCTAATCATAATCCTGGGCCTGACATCACTACTGCCTGATACTAATCCCTGCAGAGCTGCCTGTCCTGTTCTTGGCAGGGGCAGGGGTTTTGGCACTTTCCCATTGTTCCGTGCAGTGCCTTCTCCACGTGGCTCTGCTCTGTGCTGGGATGAATGAAACCAGAACCTGCTGTTCAGCACCTGCACAGGAACAAATCCATACCTGCTTCCTGAACCCTGCAGAAGGGCAGCAATGCTACACTCCACAAGCACTGCCTGACTACTGCTATATAGGAAAAAGTCCCTGGGATTTATATGTACAGATATACAAATCATTGTTATGTAGCACATTTACAATAGATAAAAACATATAGTAAATGATATAAATTAGATGATGGACATTATCTATAAACATACATCATAAATTATATGTATTGCATGTAGCAATATATACTACAGTAATATTTATCATATATGTTTTAATAAGAGCATATAGAGAGTATTGATAGTGTTTGATATCTTGCATGACAAGGGGCCATTGCTACTGAACACTTTGCAAGCTAAAATCACACTATTTATACAGTGTGTTTGGTTCTTAACTGAACCTCTCTCTGCAGAGGGACCCAAAGGATGGTGGAGTTTTCCTAACAGTCACAAATCGGGGGAAAAAAAATTTCCTGCTGCCCTAGTGGGAACAGCCCAGGAAACCTCCTGGTTATCTGCGCAGGTGTGAGCACACTGAGAGGTCTCTGCCTTTGCTGAAGGAGCTCATGGGAATAATAGCACAGGAATAGGATCAAGGTGACATATTTCTTTATCAGCCAAAAAAGTGCTTTAATGCTAAAACAACAGGGCAGGTTTGTACCTGGGCAAGACGAGCACTCAGTTGGAACCAACTGCTGCAAATAGTTTCCGGCTTACCAGCATCAGCTATTGATGTCCTGCTGCCTGTTCTGCTGCCTGTCCTCTGCCACGGGCCAAGATGACGAAGCTGAAAATCACATGAAACGCATGCTGAAAAGCATGGCAGAGTCAACACCTCCAGTCATTTGGAGCAGCAACACTGGTCACTGCTGCTCTGCCCTGGCACCTGGCACTGTGCAGAGAGCGCCAGAAATTGTATCTGACTGCCTGACCCTGGTCTTCACAGCCTGGACTTGTGCTTTGCCTGCCAGGACAGAACAGTTGTGTAACAAAGGGAAACCATTCACATTGTTTGCCAACAGGACATTGGAGCAGTGGGGCCTTGGAAGTAGAAGAGGAACTTTGTGCTCTGCCACTTGCTGCCTCAGGCACCTAGCCTGTGCAGTGATGCTGTGCAGTGAATGTGGTGCTGGGGAGACTCTGGGGTTGTGAGGAGTCTGGGGGCTCTTACACTCACCCAAGGCAGCGGGGGCTGTCCTGTGGCCATTTCTCTGCCCAGCACAACTCACTTGGCTATACTCACAGTCTGGGGGCTCAGTTCTCCAGCCAGGCCAGGCCCACAAAGCCCTGAACAGGCTGTGAGCTCCTCTGTGGGGCTGACTCCTGTGCCACGGCTGTGCTGGAAGCATCGTGTCATGGGAGGAGCACTTGGCTTTGGGCTGCTTGTCTGGAGGAAAGATGGGTGGCGGAAGCACCCAGGCATGGTGGTGTTCCCTGTCACTTTAAAGGCGCCTGCTGACTCCAGGGATTTTTTCAGTTCCAGGGAGGCGTGTGGTCCCTGAGCACGGTGCTGTGTGACACACTGATGACCATGGACGTGATGCTGTGCACGGCCTCCATCTTCAACCTGTGCGCTATCAGCGTGGACCGGTGAGTGTCTGCCTGCTCTGGTTGTGTCCGCATGTCATGCCACTTCCATACACCTTTGCCAGGCTCCCACACAGGGAAGATCCTGCCCTCCCCTGCCATCCTTAATCACAAGGTTTGTTTCCCATCAGGGATGGCCAAGCCAAAAGCACAGCTGTATCAGGAGGCTGAGCTGCCCCTTGGGTGCTCTGGTTATAGCCCAGGACTTGGCTGTGTAAAGTAAATGAATGTGGGGAAGGACAGTGACAAGGAGCTTTGGGGCCCCTCGGTTACATCACCAGTGGTGACACCCCCACACCAGGCCTGACTCACCCAGGGCTGTGTTGGCAGGTTTATCGCTGTTCAAGTCCCGCTCAACTACAACCGGAAGCAGATCGACCTGCGGCAGTTGATCCTTATATCCACCACCTGGATATTTGCCTTTGCTGTTGCATCTCCTGTCATATTTGGCCTCAACAACGTCCCAAACCGGGACCCCAGCCTGTGCCAGCTGGAGGATGACAACTACATTGTGTACTCCTCCATCTGCTCCTTCTTCATCCCATGCCCCGTCATGCTGGTGCTGTACTGTGGCATGTTCCAAGGACTCAAGCGCTGGGAAGAGGCCAGGAAGGCCAAGCTGAGGGGCTGCATCTATGGGGCCAACAGGAAGCTGTATCACCCCCCGACCTTCCTAGAGAGGGAGCAAAGCCGGCTGGGGCCGCCGGAGCGCAGCCCTTACAGCCACGCTGGCCTCCCTGGGGACTGTGGGATGAGCAATGGGATCCAGACTGTGTCCTACCCACACCTCAGGTACCCACACCCGGGGCACGGGCGCAAGAGAGCCAAGATCAACGGCCGGGAGCGTAAGGCCATGCGGGTGCTGCCAGTGGTCGTCGGTGAGTATCCACAGGGAACGGCTGGGCTGGGTGGGAAACATACCCCCTTGTCCCACTGCAGGGCAGGGACCTGTGTGGATCCAGGGTGCCAGAGCTGTGCCAACGAGCACCACCCCTGGGAAAGAACACATGTAGTTTATAAGCAAGTTTCCTTCAAGGCAAACCTGTGACTCCCAGTATCTTACATTTCAAGCCAAAGTGAGACTAACTTAAGACTTTTCATCAATGTTTAGGACACGAAAGACATCCCAATTTTTTGTCTGGCCATAGGCCCAGCTCCATGTGTCAGCACAGCTGCTACCTGTTCCCTGAGAACTCTGAGCTGCCTCTGTCTTGTTTGGCCTAGGCTTTGTTAAACTAAACCCTTTTGAACATTCCCATCACCTTCTCTTTTTACTGTCCTGGCAGGTGCTTTCCTCTTCTGCTGGACACCTTTTTTTGTGGTGCACATTACCAGGGCTCTCTGCAAGTCCTGTGCTGTCCCCACTCAAGTCACCAGCATTGTCACTTGGCTGGGCTATGTCAACAGTGCTCTCAACCCCATCATTTACACCGTGTTCAATGCCGAGTTCAGAAACTTCTTCCGCAAAGTCTTGCACCTCTTCTGCTGAGCCTTCTGGGACTGGTGGAGACGAGGAACCTCTGGGGAGGAGGAACCACTGGGTGATTTTTTGTATAGTTCATTAAAGATCTATTTCTGTCCCCGGCCTGCTGTCTTTGTTGGGGAGGAGGGGAGAAGGAGGAGCAAGGCAGCCAAAGGAAGCTGCTCCCCAGCTCCTTGTAATAAGGTGTCACAGGTGAGTACCAGTGGATGCAACTTAGATCCTCTTCCCACTGGAAACTGCAGGTTTCTGGCCTCTTTTTTAATTCTTGATGTAAGCAGGGATAATAATTTCTAAGCTTCTGGCTCCAGGGTGGCATTAACAGGGCTGTGAGGTGACATCTACCTGTGCAACATGCTTTCCCTCTACCCCTGATAATTTGAAATTCGAAAGCTGATTTCACTCATGTTTAACAAGGGTCCTACAAAGGCACCATAATGTTATTGCTAGTGCTCCAGAATTCTTTATCAAGCCATAGGATTCCTGCCAGGAACCATTTCCAGCCACGGGAAAAAATCTTTCATGCCTGTAGGTGAACCTGGGTGCAGCAACAGCAAGAGCAGCCAGTGGGACCAGCTAACGCTCGTCGCTGAGGCTTGGAGGGGAGAAAAGGAATATTGCACAAAATTGGAGTCTTCCAAGTCATGGCTTTTTATGTGATTGGTGCTCTTTAGGGGGGAATTCACTTGGAAACAAGATGGAAAAGAGTACTTCAGCGATGTCTTGAGTGTTTCTTTAACTAAGAATAGCAATTGCTCAATGAAATTCTCCTCAGCAAACAAACAGACTCAATTCCCACATGATTATATTGTTCAATTTTGAGCTCCCTCACTTGCTGCGTTGCAGCACAGCTGCCCCAGGTAGCAGGACCCCAGGGGAAGCTTCTCAAGAGCTTCAATGGCAGCTGAGTCACACCTACAATTCTACAATTTAGAGAAGTTGTCCCACTCTCTTTCAAATTTTTTCAGTAAAGCCAAAATTCCAGCAGTGACCAAGGCTTGGCTACACCTGGCCACAAACTATTGTATCAGGACAGTGGATTGGATAAAGAGAGCTATTCATTGAGGACAGTGGGGACTCTCAGTTTCTGTCTCATGCTCCCCTGCCAAGCAGGAGAACTGGCAAGCCAACATTCCTGGTGTCCCAGCTAACCCGTCCATAGAGCTCTGCTGGTCCTCAATCCAGGAAGAGCTCCGCTGCTCACATCAGCCATGGTGGACAGGGACATGAAGCAACAAGAATAGTTTGCCACCAAAAGCCTCACTTGATGCTGGAAGTGCAGCTTTAGCACTCCAGAGGTGCCACTTCAAAGCCGCCTTTGCTGCATCCAAATGTGGGACACAACAAACTCTGGGAATGTGCTGTGTTACCATGGGCTCAATTAAGATTGTCTCCTCAATTAACTAATTTGTCTCCATGCTCTAGAAAACAGGCAATCAGCATCTCACTGTGAGCAGAAACCATTGCCAGTACTCAAGTATTACTCTGGGAAGCAGGAGAGGGCATTTTGCTCTGGGAATGGAAGGAGTTGCCTGTTCTGTCCTTCCCATGAGTATCACAGGTAGTTTCTGTTCCCATCCTGCCTCACTTTCTGCTTGGTTTTCCATGCGAGCGTGGCTCTGGCCCTGCTGCCACTGGGCCCACTTGGCTCTGCATTAGGAGGAATAACTTTTCCAGGAAAACAGCCAGGAAGCGACACTCACCACCTGGCACTGACTGTGCTGGAGCCCCTTCTCTGCCCACTACTGGCAAACCAATTGAGGGCATTTCTGAGAGACCCCATGGGGCTGCCAGGGATGGAAAACCACCACCTTGTGACACATGGAATGCAATGTAACAGACCTTTAAGATTCACAGAGGAACGAAACCTCCAGTCTAAAACTTAAGTCTTTTCCGTTGCATTTTTTTCTCTTATTAACTTTCTTGTAGCTCTGGATAGAATTTTCTCCTTTTAGCACTCTATGTGATGCTGGATCACTCCGTGGTTCAGGTGGCCTTTCCTGTAGCAGGAGCTGAACAACCATCCTCATCCACCAACACAAAACCAGAGCAAACAACAGCCAGGAAAACTGACCTCTCATAGGGGCTGTGACCACTCAATTGAACAACCAGCCATGACAAGTGACCCCTCATGGGGGTTGTGACCCATCACGGGGGCTATGCCTGAAGCTAAAAACAAACCCAAACCACCAACCAGAAGTTTGTGAGCCTGCCAAAACTCCTCCAAAATCTCCAACCACAAATAAAGGCGCCTGATTAGCTTAATTATTAAAGAAGCACATTAATAATTAAATGATTTTGTTGCAGTGAACAAAGCAAATAACTTTCTAATGGTCACTTCTCTAATTAGCAGCTCCTATGGGACAGGACAGCCCTGTGTCTGTGGGCACTCACCTTGACCTTGATCCGATCTAGTTCTGGCCAAGTGGATGCTACAACTGACATTCCAGGCTATTGGATGAGGCTGTGCTTCCCCTGTGGAGCAAACACCTCCCAGATAGACAAGGAACAGACACACATGTATACCTGCCACTGCACCCAACTGTGCAGGCACCTGGACCTGAAGTGCTGCCCTGGGGATTAAAGGGAACTGCTGGGCTCGCTCGCGCTTTCACCGCATTTTATTTAACAACATGTTATTTGTCAATGATATTTAAATGCAGAAGCTCCAACGTGTTCCAAATTTGCCCAGCACAGAGGGAACACAGGAAGAACAAAAATCGTTCCAATGCCAAACTAAGAACTTGTACCAACTCTGTCAAGGCAATTAAATAAACCAAACAAAGGTTCATTTCTCTTCTCAAACAAGAGGTAGGGAGGCCCCGGGAGAAGGAAACACTGGCACATCTTGCAGCACCTGCATTAGATCCATCTCAAGAGAGATGAAGAGATTGCTGTAATCCACACGGTGGAGGATCCAGTTGGGAAAAGGCAAAGCTTCCCAAAGCCAAAGGGGGATCCCACTGTGCGTGTGGGAGGGGTTCCAGATGAGGTTTTCACAGTCTCTGTTTTATCCAAAGTTTTGAAAGGGGATTGGGAGTAGACAAATGCTGTCACAGTATCAAAAAGCCAATCAAAAATGATTCTGCTAGAGAGGAGAGTGCCGTTGGCACAGGACAGACCATTCCCACCGGGTCCCGATCCAGCCGGCCCCACGTGCCCAGGAATGGCTGCGGAGGTAGGTTGCTCACACGGTGACCTTCTCCATGACACTGTCCGTGACGTGCACCTCGTCACCCTGAACTGTCACTGTGGCTGACTGGCCGCAGATGTGCTGGTGGTCCTTCCAGTCCTGTGAGGTGAGAGAGGGGGACAGGTCATGAAGGAACGAGGCCCTTGGAAAAGCCATTGTGTGGGAAGCACTTTCTCCAGCACAGGTGGGAGCAGCAGGTCTCCAGTGCCCCACAAACCAGACCAGTGATGGAGGGGAAAGGAGCCATACACTGCATCAACAGTAGAGGTGGAACTGGACTAAGCAGAATGTTCCTCTGATTTTCTGGATCACCTTTGGGAAGGTGTGTGCAAACCCTGGGACCTTCCCCACCCCTTTAACCCCATCCCAACTTGCAGCCCTGCCCCATCACTACAGCCTTGCTGGTGATCACACTGGCAGGGGGTTTGGAATGCTTGGCCCATGCAGCATTCTGCGCTGGCTGCCTGGCTCTGCTCCATCAAGTGACTCTCCCCAGGGTCCCACAGCCCCTCCAGGGAACTGGATCCCAACTCCCAAGCACACCATACCTTCCGCTGGCAGAAGGTGGAGCAGTAGTTGACTTTGTGGCACCCAGTGCACTCGTTGGTGGCCTCCCGCCCGCAGTTGACACAGGATTGCTGTGGGAAGGGATGGAGAGTGGCTGTGTCAGAGCAGCCCCAGGGAGGTCATCAAAGTGCAACACAGGGGCTGTGACCTGCTGGAATGTGGGAGTAGTGGGAAAGCCCCCATTTCCCAAAATACCCTCAGCACATCCACACAAAACAAATGGCCCCAGTGGCTTCTGGATAAGCGCTCAGCGACCTGCTCTCCTGCAGTTCTAGCAGGGATGACTTTGGAAAATGGAATGCACCTCTGTTTTCCTTTCTGTTAGGCAGGAAGCCCTTAAAAACTGTGGGTGGGACACCGAGTGGTCATGGAAATCCATTGCCACCACCCCAGGGACACCTCCATCCACACAGGTCAGGTATCCATCACCCAGGTAACTGCAGGCTTCAGCAGGAATCAGGTGTATCCCAAGGGCAGGTGCATCCCACACAACCAAGTCAAGCTGTATACAGGCTGTTGATACCCAAGTTCTGAGTTTATCCCAAACTGAAAGGTTTAAGGCAGATTTCACTGGTGCTTTTGTTGGGTTTATAATCCTGTGTATGTCAGAGAGAGGGTCTGAGGAAGAACAGGATCAGGAATAAGGATGGGACCCTTCAGCTTAATCATTCCTTGGGTTTAGAGAGAAGAAAGGGATTTGTTACTTTGCAGTCAGCAGCATGACTGCATAAGGGAAAAAAGGAGTCAAATGAAGAAGGCTCTAATAGGAGCAACGATTTAAATCCAGAAGCAAGGTGAGATAGGATACACAGGAGAAAAATCACACCTGCTTTTTAGGGGATGCTTTTGTGTCTATTGCTTTGATCTTACCTCAGTGACACCAATTAACATAACCTGTATATTTAGGTGGAAACATCACTGAACTACCACCAAAATAAGCACTTCACAGAGCATTCTGTTTCCAGCTCATTAAATTCATGACAAATCATTAGCACGTCAAGCAGCAGCGGCAGGAAGCAGGCTGTGAAAGTATCCTGGGCTCTTTAGTTCCTCCTGCTCCTTCTCTCCTTTGAGCACAACCACCCCCAAAGCAGTGCCCTGATTAACACCCCATTTATCATACCCCCTGCTCACACCTTTCCATGTACCTGCAATGAACAGCTGGTGTGACTGAACTGTGTCTGTGCTCCTGATGTACAGCTGGGGATTTGGGACACCAAAAATGGCTTAAAGTGGCAATCTGGGACTTGCAAAGCCTGTCCCAAGGGGACACTTGACTGGGGCTGTTTGTAACCTGTACAGTTACTGGAAAATGGGGAAAAGACACAGTGTGTGCAGTTGTACCTGGAGATCTGAGGGAGAGCTGAGTAACACACACAGCTCTGAGGGCTTCAGTCATGAGTCCTGAACTAACTCCTTCCAACAGCCAGAGGGAATTGTAGAGTTATGAAAACCAGTTCACAGGACAGAAAGGAAGCAAGTTCCTTCCTGTCACAGCTCAGTGACAGCCACTCAGCAGAGCTGCAGCACCACCACTCAGAGGTGAGTGAGATTATGAACCTGGCCAGGTGACAATGGAGGAGTGTGGCAACCTGGATGGCTTGGGAAAGGGAAGACACTGCTTGGAGCAATGGGAAGGCTCAGATCCATGCCAGTAGGCCAGACACAAAGCAAAGGATTCTGTGGCAATGACAAATTGAAATGGAACAAGACAAAGACCAAAAGACCCTTCACAACACACGAGATGTCTCCAGCTTACCTTGATGATGATTTCCGTTTTCCCATCCACATCCTCTGTTTGTTGGAATAATTGGCTCTGGTATTGCTGTGAGGAAAACACACCAGACATGTCACCTCCCAGCTGGAGTGTAATGTGAAGGGTTGCCTTGCCACACTTGGCAAGGGGGACAGGACTCCCAAAGCAATGAAATCCAAACCCAGTCCCAAATGGATTATGTGCTAACCTTGGCCTAAATGTATTTGGAACAGTTAAAAAGTCCAAAAAAATCTAAACCCCCACCTCCAGGTGAAGCAGGTTCATCCAGGAGTTTGACCCACCATATAAGGAGATTAAAGGCTTAATTTACAAGTGTATGCCCTGACAGCACAGTATTTATTCTCCTGTGAAACCATGACCTTCGAAACCTTTATGTTACCATGACAGAAAATGAGCTAGAAAACTCCAGGCGGATGAAGGCGGCAGGGAAACCTCTTGCTGTGGCCTGCAAGGGTGGATTGGGTTCTGCCTGATTTGACATGGCAATTCCAGCCTTTCACAAACCACAGAGAAGGAAAAGGTGTGAAACGAGAGACGATCAAGCCAGACATTTCCACACCTCTCACAAAAACAGCTCCAGAAAACCAATAACCTTCAACTCCCAACTGTTTCCCTGCTACTTTGGAGGATAAAAGCCTCTGTTTGCCAGTCAGACTCACATTTCTTAACTGCCCGACCCTTTTTAGTTCATTTCATACTCTCCAGCCCTGAACTAGTTTAATCTTTCTAAAAACCAATTCAAATGCCCCAGCTGTTTGCTGATTTAATCTTCCACCTTGCTTTTAAATGAGCTGGGCTCTAGAGGCACCACTGCTTTACAGAGGGCTACTCCAGTTACAACACTCATCAGACTTCAACGCTTCAATTTATACAGAAAATCCATTAACGCATGCCTGAATATCTTTATTATACCCTAGCAATTCTGGCACAGAATTTGGTGATTTCATGTATTCTCCCCATCCTAAAGTTTATCTGATATAAACAATGGCTTAATGCACACTCAAAAAAATTACATTGCCCAAGCACAGAGGCCTCTGTGTCAGTCCTGTCTCTAATCTGTTCATTTTGGGCCTGACCTACAAATGTCAAATTGGTCTTGCAAGACACACCAAGCCTTTGTTGCCCCACTCATACTCTTCCTAAATGTCTTTCCCTTACCAAAAAATGCAGTAAGGCCAACACTGAGAGAGTAACCAAAGGATCACATACTTAGTGCAGAGAACTGTTTCTTAACAGCCCTAAGAGGTTCTGCCAGAGCAGTTGTATTTAACTAATCCCACACAAAATACTGCAATTCAGAACAACCTTACCAATATCTCAGTATTTTCATTTTTTGCAGTATCAGGATGCATTTTGGAGGTGCATCTAAACATGGAGCTTTTCTTTCAGGATGTCATTACCTACCACTTCTCAGTAACACAAATGTAACTTTACTCAGAGGGTCTTAACAGCTTTCCCAGACCAAGATTTGGTGCCCATGTACCATAAATTTATGGACAGCTGATGAGAGAGCTCAGGATTGTGATACCAGCAGTCTGCACAACCAGCCTGCTGCCTGCAGCTCCTGGAATCCCAGAGCACTCCATTCCTTTCCCCAGGGCACAAATAACTCAGAAATATTTCTCTTGTAACACTGCCCTCAAGGCTTGGGGAAACAATTTCTAAGGGCTACCAGTGTTCCAGGCAGGAGCTGCTTGCCCATTCCTCAGCCCAGGAGGTGTTCCTGGCTGAGCCCCCTCAGCTCCTGTGGCACAGTTACCTCTTTCCTCTCCACATCCGCCTGGATCTTGGCCTGTGTGACGGCAGCCTCGCGGAAGGAGGAGCTGGCCTGCTTGGCCTGCTCGATCAGGGTCTTCAGCTGCTGTGCTGTGCTGAGCAGGGAGTTGACCATCTCCTCCAGGTACAGCCAGCTCCGCTGCTCCGTCACCTCCAGCCCGTTCACGACTGATGGTGACATGGCCTTGGTGGGGGTTGTGGGGGGCACGGCCAGGGCAGGGAGAGAAGTTAACACTGGATGTAAAAACAAAAAACAACATAAAGAGCATTAGGGCGTTTCATTCCCATAAAGTAGGTTTTTTTGGGAGCTGTTTTTTTCTTTCCTGTGTCGTTTGGTTTCTTTTATAAAATATGGTCTGGAGAATTTCCAGTCTAGGGAAGTTTTTGCTAAACTGACCCTTCCTTCTGCAACCCAAAGTGAAGGTCTATGCAGAATAAACCCTTGGGCACTCTAAAACCCCCAGGACAAGAACACCTGCTCCTGACCTCCCATTTGCTCTAGGAAGGGTTTAACACCTCCTGGCACTGCTGTGGACCAGCACGATGAAGTGGTGAAAGCAGCATTCCCAGGGACTCCTACACCACTGGCAACAACGTTTCCGTGAGCCATGGCTAGGTAAGGTTACATTAAGTCACTTCACAGAAATATCCCAATGTCCCTACCCAGATGTCAATTCTTGGGCTGCAAACCTACAAAACTCAGGCACTGATCCACATCACACTCCCTGTGCTTCCTGAATCCTGACCTTGACCATAACCCTGGCCCGACACTGGAATAAACCCAACAGTAACAGCCACCTCAAACTGAGTGCATTTCAAACAAGCACTTTCCAAAACCAAGGGCTGGAAAGCCCTTTAAAACTCGAGCAGTTACTGTGCCACTAAAACAGCTCCTTTTCACAACATTAGCTTTGCATGTACACTGAGAGATCACGGAATGAGGAAATTAAATCTAGATACAGCAACTCCACAATACACAGTGTAAGCTCAGCTTAGGTAACATTCCAGGAAGAAACATTATCTGGCTTTACTTTTCCAAAATACAACTCTAGCAATAAATACCAACCATCTGCCATAAAATTCAGTCCAAGACATTGACATCTACTAACACCTGACCTCTATGTTCCTCACTAAATTGTTTGCCAAAAAAAGGAAGGTACCACCAACTTTGGGGCTGTGCAGACTTATCACCCCAAGATCTCCCCCCAGCCTGTTTCCTGCAGCTCTCCCAGTACTGATGGTACTGAAGATGAAGCATCTGCAGTGTGAGCAGGGAGTGCCAGCACAGCGGCCACTGCTGGATCTCTGACCAGTGTTCTCACTAAAACAGACCATTATTGGAGCCAGATGCTCTTCCTCAGGACCAGAGTTAAGAAATCTCCTGAATAGGGAGTTCTTGAATAACATGTAGAGGCTGCAGTGTCTGAAAGGCACCTGTAAACACTGCCCTGAACCCACCTTCCTGCTTCCAGCTGCAACTCCAGCAGTTCCACTGGCAGTGAATCTCTCCTTAGAAAAGCATCTGCAGATAAACCAGCTTTCTTGCAAGACAGCACTGAACACTGAGTAAGACAGTGACTAATTTAGCCTTTTTTAACCCTTGTCACCTCCTGCCCGATACCTGTTCATGGAAGGACTGAAAGCTCCAGCACTGACCTGGAGAGAGAGAACAAGCCTTGGCCCTCAGCTGCTGCAGTTCACTGTCATGTGCGTGACCTTTCCTTGCTAGATCCCCACACAGGTACACAAGACATTTCATGGTAAATGCCCTTAATTAAAACTGAAATGTCAATCAATTTGCACATGAGGGGTGTGGAACTATTTGCACTTAGACATGACTATGAGATAAACGGGTCTTTTTTATCAGTGTCTGTTTGCAGAAGAGCCTTTTCCACTCTTCATTTCCAGCACAATATTTATCCCAGTGTGGCATTTGATAACATATCACACAGGAATTACTTCTGATTCTTCATTTTGGCACAGGTACATCAGGCAAGAGAAAGTATTCACCGGTGATAAAACAAACAGTGTTTAATTAGTAACACCAAGATCTGACTAAGTCTTAAATCCAACAAGATGTGACTCTGGACAGCAGGAACATGCTGTGCTGCTTCAAGTAAACAAATAAAGGTCATTTAGAGGGGATGGAAAATTTACACCAAATCTGCCCAAAACTACCTTCAGCAAGTGCCACTGGAGTAAAAAAGAGATGGGAGAATGTCTAGAAAAACTTCTTTTGTGTGCTTTTGAAGATATTGGTCTCCTCAGATCAAACACTAAATAAATGTGGAGCCACAGTGCCCAAGGAGGACAAAAGCCCAGAAGCAAGAGCCGTGGGAAAGGCAGGGAGTGCAAGGTGACAGAGGACACAGGATCACAGCAGCCTCCTCTGGTAGAAACCAACAAAGCAAAGTTCTCAATATGGAGTGGAAAACTTCCCATAGAGGGGCAATCTACTTGTCCAAATCTTAATAACTGTAAAACTCCTAAGCAAAAACAGAGGAAAATTTAATTTTCTGCCTCAATCTTTACCTTTGCTGAGAAAGATAAGAGGAAATTCAAGTGCAGTGACCTGTCTCACCTGCTGGACAGCAAACGTACCGATTTTGGGATGAGCCGTCGGCAGTGCAGCCTCAGGGAACGGGGAGATCTGGCAGTTGTCCTGGTAACTGGGATAGTGAGGCTCTGGATGGGAGACCCGGCAAGGCTGCTGGACATTGGTGTCCTGGACTGCAGGAGGACAAGAATATTGGGAATCACTGTCTAACGCACTTGGCAGGTGATTCTTACACTCTTTCATCTCTATTTTTTTACATTTTACACAAGTTCCTACACCCTGGGGTAATTCCCAAGAGCTGGAAACGAGACATGGCAGAACGTTCTCACACAGTCAGCAAACAAGGCAGCCTGGTCCTGACTTCAACAGGCTCGGCTTTTTCTTCTAGAGCCACAGGTTCCCTGGTCCCCTCCCACACACCTACATATCCACAATAATCCCAGGGCTCCAAACTCCAGGTTTTGGAGCAGAATCATTCCCTCAGCAGAACTGACAACCCAAAGCATGACTCAAACTGCAAGAACTGAAATGTATGTCCTGCATTTATACTTTGTTTGATTTATTCTGGCATTTTTCACTCAGTTCCAACCCTCAGCTAGTTTGTTTTTTTTGGGGGGGGGTTATAGCATTTTATGTTAAATGAGTAAAAAAAATTACAGAGATTAACATAAACCCCAGGAACTCAGCAGAGGCGAACACTACCAGATGCCACACATGGGCAAAACTTCTCCTTCTGTGCAAGCTGGTAAGATTTCAAGCAGCTGATGTGACTTCAGAGGAAGGACAGCAGGTTATGTCATGTCTCCCTTGAGAAATAAATCCCTTGTGCTATATTCAAAATGCTCCTTCCCACAGCAGTGGGCACCCAAATCCCTTTTCCTCCTTCCCACGGCTGTCCAGGACACAAATCCCTCAGCTCTTACCTGTCGCTCCAGTGAACACATCCCCTTGGGCTGGGCTCTCTGAGATGATGGCTGTGGCCTCCACGGTGGACGTGCGGTCGAAGGTCAGTGCCCCTGAGGTTGTGATCTGTCCAGAGGGAGTCACGGTGACTGGAAATATTAAAGCACTTTCGTAATTCACACTCAGGGCAGAGCCCACAGCTGTCCAGCTGTTGATATCCCTGTGCTGCACCAGCCAGTCAGGGAACTCACAGATCACCAGCTTGTGACAACCCAGTTTGCATCACACCTATGACCCAGTTTGCATCACACCTATGACCAGTGCAGTTGGAAATGGGAATAAAACCCTGGTGGGCTTCTGAAGGCTCTGCTGTCCTTCCAGGGTCTGGTTATTCTCGGGGAGTATGAGGTCAGAACATTCATTTACAACATAACACCTCTCAAATCACCACCTTTTCAGTTATTTTATGAGCCATAACTTAACACCTCCCATAAAGGTTCAATGAGGCCACAAAACCCATCAGTTTCTGGCTGATCCTAATTTATGACAATTTTACCAAGAGTGATTCTTGCGACTTAAATCAACACAAAAACCTGCAGTTACAACTAATTCCACAAAAGCTGGACAATTTTAGCTGTTTATCTACACATGGCGATAGAATGTGCTTGGCCAATGCAAGTAACAAGGCACAAAATCCTTTTGGATGATTATAACCTGAGCAGCTCCAGAATGTCTAAAACTCTTTTCAGACAGGATTAATTAACTGGCAGCATTAATTAGTGATGGGCACACTGCTCCAACAGAAGGATCTTTTCCCAAACAATAATTCAATTTTAAGATATTGTGACTATAAATTCATGGCGGGTGAATTATGTGGTCCACAAAACAAGCAGTTCTCCCTCCCAATGCAGGAATGTGCAGCCTCACAGCACCTCACTTAACAAATCAATACAGACTAAACATATCTGAGAATTAAAAAAAATGAAACCACAAAACAGCTCTGCAGAATCCTTGTGTGTTTCTCCTCCTGCCGTTGCTGATGATCTAATCTTATTTTTTGTTCCTATTTTTGGATTTCTGTTGCTTCCTCCTGGATTCACTTTGTACTGTTACTGTCCAGATGATGCCAGTATGCTGAGAGCAGGATGGATGTGACTGGGAATGTGTGAGCTGGATGAGCTTGCAAATTAATTTCTGTTCTCACACAGATGGTTTGCCAATCAAACCAGTAATAAACAAATGGGTGTGCTGGATGCTGGAGAGGGATGTGCAGATGAAAGCATCACTTTGTGCCTCCTTCATTAACGACTTTCAGGCTGGGGGTCTCATCCCAGCTGCTTCCAGCCTTTTTTTCTCCGTATTACAAGGAATAGCACAAATCTTACTCCAGCTTTTAAAGGACACAAAGGAGCTCAGGGGATAGAATGGAGATTTGCAGCAGAGCAGAGAAGGGCCAGCCTTCCTCACAACCTAATTCCAACAGGAAATTTCCCCATTGTTATTTGTGAAAAATCTACCTGAAACCCACTGCGGATCAAGGCCAGGACTCCACAATTCCCCCCACGCTGCTGGGCTGAGAACAGGTACAGGGGGAATATAATCATGGAATCATAGAATCTTGGAATGGTTTGGGTTGGAAGGGACCTTAAAGTTCATCTCATTCCACTCCCTGCCATGAGTAGGGACACCTTCCCCATCCAACCCGGCCTTGAACACTTCCAGGGATGGGACATAATCCAAAGCTCTCTCAGCATAAAACATGAAACCTGTTCACTGCACAAGGATGTGATGACACTTAAACCTGAGTTTCCCAGAGGTTTCGAGCTGCAGTTTTTCCTACTCAGCTTGTGTCCAGATGTGGAAACACTGTGCTACTTTCTGTAAAATAGGAAGTGACACTGAACCAGTAAAACTGCCCAATGAAAAGAATGTGGCCAAAAAAAAGGACATTTTTCTCAGCTGGACAGTTGAAGGGGCCACTAACACACATAAAATACCTAGTGTGGCAATTCATCATCACAGAAGGGAAGCAATTTTCACCAGGAGAAAAGAACCTACACGTAGTTGCAGCTGTGGCAGGAAGCAGAGTGATGTTTTTGGAGCAATTCTTCTTCACTGGAGTTGCAGGCATTTCATTTTCCTTTTTCCGCCTTTTATATGGCACAAAGAGTCGAATAGGGCCACTCTGGGCAGAACACAACAGAAAGATAAAGGAAAGAAAAAAGGAGAAGGTGAGGAGAAGAGAGGAAGCAGTTCCAGGCTCAAAACCAAGAAAATCAGTCAGTTCATAGCAGAAAAGAAATGCAAAACATCGAGTCAAGTTAAAGCCTTCTGCTTTCAGGACTTTAATGTTATTTTTGAAGCAAATAAACAAAAAACCAAACTCCAAACCAACCAACCAAAACCTCAGAGCAGTTTTGAGATGAAAATATAGACCTATCGTAAGAGTATTATGTTACTTCCTCACAAAAATAGTTTTCCCAGTCAAAACATTGTGAAATTTGAGTAAGAAATCACAAATAGTAATGACATCCACAAAAGGTATTTTACATAAATATATTATTTAGAAAATAATTAAAAAAGAAGAACAAAATCAGTAACTATGATCCAGTTTTACTGAAGCTGCTCTGCAATAGTTCCAGCAGTTCCTCATCTCCTTTCTCTTCCAAGCAGGGACAAAGCCCTTGTGCCCATTCCCAGAATACTCATGACCTGCTTGCTAAGGGCTGCGGCAGCTTGACCAGTTAACTTTTCAAACACAAATAATTAGTTTATAAACTAACGTAAAAGGATGTAAAACCTCCAACTCACCAGCGTCATGTCATCGCAGCAAGCGGCACAAGTACACGAGGCAGCATGAGGATTTAAAATCCCATCCTGGAATGAGAAGCGTCCAGCTTAGCACCAGAGCCACCAAAATCACTGAGAACACACCTGTGTTCTGCTAAAAAATTTGGATGGCTCCCAGAGAGAGGTACCCCTCCCTCCTGGACCACCTACAGTAACAGAGGCCAGTTCCCCACACCACAGCCATGGGGTGAGCAGGTCAGGGGACAACAAAGGAAAACCAAACTATTTTCACACCAAAAGGCCGGGATATGTGAATTTGAGGCTTTGTTTCTGCCCAAGCAGAAATCACCTGTCAGCCTGATGGCAAGGCAAAGCTCTCCAGGAGACTCCTGGGCATGCAGGAAATAAAGGACCCAAACACTCAATAAATGGTGCAATGTGTCAGGCAAACAGAATGGAGATCTCACAGGTGAGAGCTCAATTCCTGTCACACTGCTTCATCCTGCAGAAACTCTAGCCCCTTTCCAGTATAAACAAGATTCCCAGTGTGCTATTTGAGACATATCTAGAAAAAATCCCCTCAAGTCACTGACTCCCAACCAGAGCCAGTGTCGCTCCCAGTGCCATCAGCTCCCACTCTGCAGGACTGCACCCAGACTTGCCAGCCCCTTCCCATGGAAAGGAGGGAGCCAATGGAACCTTACATGGATAAGGCACTGCAGGGGCCGCCCAGCATAGCGAATGCTCCTCTTCCAGTCCTTGCTGCTGGCTCGCCCCGCCATAGCCTCGAACTCCGTGGGGCTGTACCAGTTGTCTCCTTGTTTAATGCACCTGCCACGGCCCCCTGAGATAAGGCAGCAAAACACAGTTAGCCCAAATGAGGGATCATATTGCCACTTCCCTGAAGAAGGAAATATGGAAACTGCTGGACAAAATAGCAGTTAATCCATAGCCATCACCAAATCCCATCTGCTGCTTCCCATCACTCTGGGACAACCATGTCCAATTATTATGGCTGTGACAATGACATGTCATGGCATGGTTAGAGAGCTCCAACTCTGGGCTTCAAAAGGCTAAAAAAATTGCTCCTGCACAAGATGGAAAAGTCTTTCTTGGATAAACACTGTGAATTTAAGCCTTTCCTTAACTTGAACTTCAATTTCTGATCCTTCTCGTGGTAAAGAAAACTCTCTGTCCATGAAGCAAGTGCTGTGCTGGGCAGCCAGGTTGCTGCTTCTCCAGCTTCCCCACAGGGATAAGAGAGAAGAGGAGGAGCTCAGGAGCCCTGTGAGAAGACAAACTCTCTATTTTCATTCCAGCAGGGATTCTTTAGAGCTTTGTAGGAACACAAGTCTACACCTGAGATGAAAAAAATGTTAGAGGAGTCAGCCTATTACTGAGGACACTCATTGCATGGCAGCCTAAGAACTTTAAGAAAAAGTTAAAAAGCAAAATAGAAGAGAACAATAATATCAAAAGGCACTTGGCTGGCTTGGAAACTGTCTTTTTTTTTTTTTTTTTAACCCTCGCAATCAGCCCTTAAAAATAGCCTGATAAAAAGAAGAGTGCAGAAGGAGCTGTCCCACTCCTCACCCTGGCTGTGGTTACCTGAGCCAAGCCTGTTTTTGTACAGAATGCCACTGATATTCCGGCACCTCACTGGGAGCTCATTCTCATACACAGATGGGTCCCAGTTGTACTTGGTTCCAGTTTTCCCTTGGACAGGTGTTAACGGGGTAGGAGGAGACTGAGGTCCTTTGAGAAAAGAGAAAAGAAAGATGACAGCAACCAAAAAGCAGAGTGGCTCTTCTATCCCACAGCTGGGCTGGGGCAGCAGGGCCAAAGGGTTGACTGGAGCAACTAGAACCTCCCCACAAAGGTGTGCCACAAAGAACTGAAAAGGAGTGATAGTGAAGCAAACTGCAGCAGAGGAACCGGGCTCTACCAGGGCATAAACACTGTGGTTATAGCCTGACTCCTACACCACCTGTATGGTGTGGTGTAGGGAGCTGGCTGGATCTTCCCTTTCCCAGGGCCAATCCTGCAAGGAGTTCGTGCCATCTTGTGGGCAGCAAGGAAACTGCCAAGCAGCCCTGAACAAAATCCCAGCGATAAAGACAGTAAAATATCAGCAACTGGCCTGAATGGAGATAAAAACGTACTCCAGGAGCCTTTAAAATGAACCTGCATGCACAACTGGGAGACTAGTATTTTTTACTGTCCATATTAAAATTATTTGTGTGCCCTCAACAGTGGGATGGGTATAGAAAACCCAGCAGTAAGGCAAGATTCTTCAAGAAGCTTCTTTGCCAGGGTTAGGGGAAAGAATGAAGAAACAAAATATATTTCTGACAGGAAAAATGAAAAAAAAAAAAAAATATTCTTGTACTCCCAAGAAATACTGTGTGAGGACCTGATATCTTAACCAAACCTAAACAATGGTTCTAAGTGGGGACAAACAATCCTTATAATATTCTACACATGTTTTTAAATCCTAGAAACACAGTTAAAGTGGAGAAGTAGCCATTCCTCTGTGAGAATGACCCTTCAGGAGCAGATTGACTTATACCTGGTGTGAGAGGTGCCGAAGGCCCCTTGATCCCAGTGGTTTCCACAATGCTCCCATCCGTATGCACCACGATCAGAGTAGCTTTCTCAGGGTTCAAGCTGTCCCCAATTTGGAGGGCTGTCCTCCCAGACTACAGAAGGAATAAGGAATTTAAATTGATTAAAAGAGTTAAACACCAATAGATTTCAGTAACCTCCAAAGGCATCCTAACACTCCAATCAGTATGGCAGTTATTTGGCTAATTTTGTAGCCAAGCAAATTCAAGTGTTTCATGTTTCAAGTCACCAGTTCCATTACAAAATGAGTAGATAGGGGTGGAAAAGCAAAAAATTTATGATTAAAAGCTGTACGTCCCCCAGCTAATGGGTTTGTGGCTTAAAGCCTGGATGTTGCAATAAAAATAGATGTTTGACCTTACTACAGCTCTTCATTTACACTGAGAAGGCGAGACTTTGCCAAGGCCCTCAGGTGAAAGGCCAGACTTACCAACACATGTCCTGAAATTGAAGCTGCATTGGCCACAGACGTGGTGAAAACATTGTCTGCAGAGGCCCCCACGTTGGCTACTGTCACTGTGGTGACTTCTGGAATGTAAAATAGGCATTAATTTAACATTCTGCTGCATCCAGATAGCCTGATAAACAGCTAAACACCAAATAAATGTAATTGCCCTTCCTTTTTCCTTAGTGAGTTATTTTTTATGACACCTGTAAGTTGATATAAACACAATTTTTTGTGATTTTAGTAAGCTTTGGGTTGAACTGGCTTTAACCTTGAGGTAACAGTCGCCACAAGGATGTGATGAACTAAGGGAATATTGTATCCGTACTTGGAACACCCCCAGCTGTGCTGATTTTAAAGAAGTGACTGGCAAACACCAGGACGAAGTGAACAACTGACTGTCCCTTTGCCATGTGTTCTCAGGGCATCATTACCAGCTGAAAACAGCCCAAACATAAAGCCAGGCCTTTTTGCGGTGCTTGGACTGGCTACCTGGCTAAAGCCTGTGGGGTCTCCTGTGGGGTGCGGGTGAAGGGACCATCTGTGGCTCGGTGGGGAAGGCCGGGTGGGCCCAGGGGTGCGGCAGCTGGGCTGTGTGGGGGCACTGTGTGCGGGGCTGTGCTGGGGGAGCCGCGGGCGGGCCGAGGCAGCGCTGCCCGCCCTGACCTGCGAAGGCGGCGGCGGCCTCGTCGGCGCTGGGCATCGGCGGCGCCCCCATCTCCATGTGCTCCGCGTCTGCCGCCATCACCGTCACCGCCTCCTCCTCCTCCTCCTCCTCGGGCTCCGCCTCCCCCTCGGCTGCTGGCCGCGGCTCCTGCTGGTGCTCCGGCTGCTCCTGCTGCTGCTGCCGCTGCTGCTGCTCGGGCCCCGCGGCCAAGCCGAGCCGTGCGGCCGCCGGGTCGCCCTCGTTGTGCTCCATGCGCGGGCCCCGGGGAGCCGAGCCCGGGGGAGCTGAGCCCGGGAGAGCCGGGCCGGGGGGAGCCGGGCCGGGGGGAGCCGAACCTGCGGGATCCGGGCCCGGGGGAGCTGGGCCGGGGGATGCCGAGCTCAGGGGAGCCGAGCCGGGGATGCCGAGCTCAGGGGAGCCGAGCCGGGGAGAGCCGAGCCCGGGACAGCCGAGCCCGGGACAGCCGGGCCCGCGGGATCCGAACCCGGGGGATCCGAACCCTGAGCAGCCGAACCCGGGGGATCCGAACCGGGGACAGCCAGGCCCGGGGGAACCGAACCCGCGGGATCCGAACCGGGGACAGGCGGGCCCGCGCGGTCCGAGCCCGCGCCGCCGCCCCCCGGGCGGTGCCGGGCCGGGGGGCGGCCGAGCCGAGCGGCGGCGGGCGCGGCCGAGGCGGTTCGGGCCCGTC